>OU343223.1:141064507-141097377 GCA_910596185.1 Chrysanthemum makinoi | reverse complement strand
AGAAGGAGTTACGAGTAGAATTGGTGCTTAGGCGTAGGATCTTATGCGTAGGATCTTTATGCGTAGGATCTTAGGCGTAGGATCTTAGGCGTAGGATTCTTATGCGTAGAAAGTATCTTACGCGTAACCTTAGGCTTATGCTTAGACAAAAAAACTTAGTCGTGAAAACCTTACGCCGTAAGTGTGATCTTAGCGCGTAGAGTTCTAGTCGTAAGAGTTTATGCTTATGCGTAAACTTAGGTTAAAACCAAAATCCTTTACAATCTGCCACAAAGTAGGGATATCCACATTAAGTCGGTGTTCCACACACTTATCCAAGTGAGGGAAGCACCGAGTAAACCGTTAAAGCTCAAGAATCTGCACCAAAAAGTTATGAGTAGGACCTTATGCGTAGTTGACTTTCTTATGAGTAGAACTAGGGTTTTGACCTACTCGTAAAAAATTTCCAACGATTCAAACGATTTCTCTTGCACAGATATCCTTAAAAACACTCGAATAACCCAAAATGTTGACCTTTTTCACCCAAAGTGCTTAGAAAAGTTACGAGTAGAAATGACCAAAGAACCAAATACGAGTTTAAAACTTAACCTAAACGCGTAAAGCTTCAACTTTTGCAAAAACTAAAACTTTAGCACCAAATAAACCTTAAACCACAAGAATCTTGAATTTTTAAGTGCAAAAATTAAAGCTTTAAGCGTGACAACTTTTATAACAAAGCTACGCCGTATAGTACCAACCTTCAAAACAAACACAAACACTCCTAAACCATTGTTAGGCGATTGATACCAATTGTTAGGACCCTTTTTACACACTCAAGAAGATGAAAATTAAAGCTTTACTCGTCGGCACGCCTGAGGTGCTCAATTTTTGGGTGATAAGCTTGTGAGCTGGTCTTCAAAGAAGCAAATGAGTACTTCTATTTCCTCCACAGAGGCTGAATACATATCCATGTCATCTTGTTGTGCTCAAATCCTATGGATGAGATCTCAATTAACTGACTATGGCTTTGACTTCAAAAAAATCCCTCTGCATCGTGATAATAAAAGTGCTATTGCTCTCTCATGCAACAACGCTCAACACTCAAGAGCAAAGCATATCGACATTCGACATCATTTCATCAGGGAACAAGTGGAAAAGGTGTGGTGGAACTCTATTTTGTAAGGATCGAATACCGCTAGCGACATCTTCACCAAAGCTCTTCCAAGAGAACGCTTTGAGTTTATTCTTCCACCTAACTTGGCTTGAAAAGCCTTCAACCGTGAACTCTCAAACGCTCTTCGTGGAGGAAGACGAGGAGTAAAGGTCTATCTTCATCCATCTCTTTGTATATATTTAAAAAAAAAAAAAAAAAAAAACAAAATACAAAATTACAAAACCTTCAAAAATCAAATAGAAAATTATAAATCTTTCAAAAATCCATAAAAATGTGAAAAATTCAAAAAATATTGTCATTTTGTCATGCTTTTCTCGATTATAACATCTACGTTGTTATGATTATGTTATTGTAAAGTGCAATGTTATGTTAATCAGTAGTATGAGCTTTATTGATTTAGTATCGGTAGGATACCTCGATCACATTTGAATATTAGAGTTGGTAGTTATGCCAACAGTTGGAGAAAAGGTAGTGTGCCCATCACGACGTCCTCTAATGACACATCTACCTTGCATTTCATGATCCGGTTTTTGGACTTCAAAGCTTGAACTTTGGGCGAAGTAGTGGTGATGACTTGGTTATAGATTTAGACTACCTGCTTGTTTTTTATTTTACACCAATTATATATCCCATGTCTTATCCTACCCTTTAGTCATGAAGCGTGTCTAGGTGATGCAGCGAGCAATCTTTGGTGTCTTGGCCATGGATTTGGTCATGTATCATTGATTTTTTCCACTTCGCCGTGACATGTTAGTAATGACGAGTCACCCCTTAACCTTTGTCGTGTCTACCCATATTTCCTTCGAGAATTGTTTAACCCTTAACTCTAGTGGTGGAGATTTGTGTAACCGCCAAGCTTATGATAGAATACATGCTATGACTGTGCGATTGAGTGATCACCCAGAAATTGACACTTAGAATAGTTGAGAGATTTGAGTGTTTTGTTCCCCTTTCGTGAGGTGTTCGGCTTTGTTTTATTCTAGCATAAGGGATTTGTAAACTCATATTTTCCAATTTATGGGAGATATCTTTTAGGAATCTTTCTAATAACGCCTTCTTGAGGGCAAGTAGAGTTCAAGTGGGGGATATTTGATAACATCAAATAGTCTTGAATATTAAGTGTCAATTTCCCCCAATAATGCTTGTAATTTATATCATTTATATGGATTTACGATTGTTTTCCATTGTTTTCCACTTTCGGTAAATTACTACGAGCATGGAGCTATAGAGACGCTGAACCGAGAAATATCTATAGATTTATCACAAGATGCTAGTTTGAAGAAGTTACGGCGTAACTCGTTCTCACATACGTACCGTAACTATTGCGTGACTTAGAAAACCATCTTATCATAAGGTTACGCGTAACTCTTCCCAAAGGTTACGACGTAACTACATTAGGTCAAATGAGGTTCAAAGTCACTGATACTAATACGCCGTAACTACACATCAACTACGATGTAACCGAAGTTTATTGAAGACTACTACGCGTAAACCACTTATTAGGTTACCGAACCACGTAACAGCAGATCTAGTGCATTATTCGAAGAAATAGAAGGTTACGCGTAACACCTATATTGGTTACGCCGAACCCGATCCTGCCCCCCACCTAATTCTAGAATTTCTATTCATTCCATTACACACACAACACTCAGAGAACGTGGGAAAAAGCTCAAGGCAGGTCTAGAGGAGTATACTGAGTTGCTCCAAGGGAGAAATCACTCCCCTACGATAAGCATTAGCGCTTTATATTTCTTTTACTTTCAATTCATGTATTTCGTACCTTTGAATATTGAATTGGTTTGCATGATTAATATGAGCGGCTAAGCACCTCTTGGTGCTAGCCTAGTTATGATTCCTTAATTGTTTTGTTTGCGCTTACTTTACTTCCGTACAATTATTTCTAAGTGTATGCATGCATAGTTTATTGGTAGCCACCCTTGGTTCGGTAGTTTTGAATGGCGATAGAGGCCAATTGCCTAGGACATATTACCAACTCCACCCTAGGTGAGCGGACTGAGACGGAAGGGTAAGATATGACCAACTGACGACCCTTTCTACTTGTGCGATTTGATCAACTAATCACCTATCGTTTGGATGAACTTAAGAATTAGGGGTGCTGTCTAAGTTCCTAACGGCCGGGCATTCACTATTATAAATCTAGCATGTAGCGTACTTAATGACTTGGCTTAGGGGACCAGGAACAACATGACTTATGACGGTGTACCATTTCTCCGCGGTGGCATCTTTGTCGATAGGTTAGTGGCGAATTGACCAAATGTTGTCCTCTCAATTTGACCCCACCTAAGTAATTGGAAGTAAGTAGACGTAGACATAACTAGCTAGGAGGATTAACTAGGTTAGCACAACTTTCCTCTATTGATTTCCCTTTACCATTTATCTTCTTTATTTTATTCTCGCTTAGTAGTTTAATTAATTAAATCCCTATCAAAACTATTATTAATCTGTGACACCTAGACTTAGTAATAATCCAACACATATAGCTCTTGGACTACCTCTGCTTTGCCATTACCACTACACACACACTGAATGGGGACACGCCCATTAGTGCACTAGGGTAGACCATAGGTATAACGAGACACTATAAATATTAAGACCTCGTCTGAAACTCATCAATAACTCGACAGTGCCATAAGGAAAAACTTTGGCAATGGTGAATGGACCAAACCAACGGGTCTTAAGTTTCCGAGAAGATTTTCAATCTAGAATTGAAAAGAAGGACTCGTCACCAATGTTGAAAACGCGGTTCTGATCTTTGAGTCGTGGATCTTTTTGTCTTTTCTTTGTAAATCAACGAGTTTCGTAGGCTTGATCACGGAGTTCATTTAATTCATTGAGTTGAACTTTCCGGTGATCACCCGCGGACTTGAGGTCAAAATTGGCATGCTTCAAGGCCCAATAGGCTTTGTTCTCGAGCTCGACGTAAATGATACGCCTTTCCGCACAAGCTTAGGAGTACACCCGATGGGTGTTTTGTAAGCGCACGGAAGGCCCAAAGTGCATCTTCTAGCTTTTCCGACCAAGAGGCACGGTTTTCACCTACGGTCCTTTCCAAGATTCTTTTCAAACCACGATTCGAAACTTCTACTTGCCCACTAGTTTGTGGGTGATACGCGGTAGAAAGACGGTGAGTGACACCATAAGCATGACTTTTGCGAATTGTTCATTGCAAAGTGCGATCGTGATCACTAATGATGGCACGAGGAGTTCTGAAACGGGCAAAGAGAGACTTCAAGAATTTCACAACAACTCGGGCGTCGTTGGTTGGGAGCGCTTTCGCTTCCATCTATTTAGACAAGTAATCGACCGCCACGAGTATATACTTGGTCCCTCAAGAAGACGGGAACGGCTCCATAAAGTCGAAGCCCCATACGTCAAAGATCTCGCACACTTGAATGGCATTTTGAGGCATTTCATCTCTTTTCGAGATGTTGCTATGACGTTGGCAAGAGTCGCAAGATTTGACGAGGTCATGGGCATCTTTGTAAATTGTGGGCCAATAGAAACCGGAGTCAAACACCTTTTTAGCGGTGTAGTTCGGGCCATGATGTCCCCCCGTGGGTCCATGATGACAAGACTTGAGAATTTCATCAGCCTTTTGGCGTGAACACACCGTCGGATGACTTGGTCCGCACAAACCTTAAACAAGTAGGGTCGTCCTAAATAATGCTTAACATCTTTGAAAAATTTGTTCTTTTGTTGGGACGACATCCCTTTCACAACAAAGTTCTCCGTATGATAGTTTGCAAAGTCGGCAAACCATGGGGTACTCGAATCTCCACGATGAGATACCGCATTAAGTGTCTCGAGAGGAAACGTTTCATTTATTTCCTTTTTCTCGAGCACACCTTGATGAGGATTTTCAAGACGGGACAAGTGGTCAGCCGCTAGGTTCTCCGCTCCTTTTTTATCACGGATAATGATATCAAATTCTTGTAGGAGAAGAACCCATCGGAGCAATCTCATCTTTGCATCTTGCTTAGCAAAAAGATATGTGAGGGGTAAAGTGATCCGTGATACACTATGCTTTTGGACAAGATCAAGTATGGCCGAAACTTCGCGAAAGCATACACCACGGCTAGTAATTCTTTCTCCGTCCGGGTGTAATGTGCTTGAGCTTCGGTCAATGTTTTGCTAGCATAATGTATAGGATGGAAATGTTTTGTTTTTCGTTGCCACAACACTGCACCTATGGCGAAATCACTTGCATCGCGCATAAGCTCAAATGGTAATTCCCAATCGGGGGCAACTATAATTGGTGCTCCCTGGAGCTTCTTCTTAAGAGTTTGAAAAGCTTCAATGCACTAAATAGAGAAGATGAAAGGAGTATCTTTTTCAAGATTTTGGGTCATCGGCCGGGATATTTTTGAAAAATCTTGAATGAAACGACGATAGAAACCGGCATGACCAAGGAAAATTCTAACTCCTTTGATGGTTGTGGGAGGAGGTAACTTTGCAATGACGTCAACTTTAGCCTTGTCGACCTCAATCCCGGTCTTATAAATCTTATGGTCGAGGACAATGCCCTCTTTGACCATGAAGTGACATTTCTCCCAATTTAGACAAAGATTCGTGTTTTCACAACGTTCAAGAATTTTGTCCAAAATGGGAGAGACATGTTTGGAAAGAATCTTCAGACCTAAAAATCATCCATAAAGACTTCCATAGTCTTTTCGATCATATCATGGAAAATGGCCATCATACGCCTTTGTAACGCATCGAGCATTACACAGCCGTTTAAAGGCATGCGCGCGGTAAGCAAATGTTCCATTAGAACACGTGAATGTGGTCTTTTCTTGATATTGTGGGTCAATGGGTATTTGGAAGTAACCCGAGAAACCATCGAGAAAACAATAGTATTCGTTTTCCGCTAATCTCTCAAGCATTTGGTCCATGAAGGGTAAGGTAAAATGGTCTTTACGGGTGGCTTCATTTAACGTTAGATAGTCAATGCAAACACGCCATCCGCTAACCAATCGAGTAGGAATCAACTCGTTTTCATCATTTTCAACAACGGTTATGCCACCCTTCTTGGGCACACAATGAACTGGCTCACCCAAGGACTATCCGAGATAAGGTAAATCAATCCGGCATCGAGAAGTTTTATGACTTCTTGTTTGATAACCTCGTGGATTCTAGGATTCACTCTTCTTTGTTGTTGAACCACGGTTGAAGTCATCCTCCATTAGAATCTTGTGTGTACAAAATTCCGGTTAATACCCTTGATGTCGAAAGTTTCCAAGCCATGGCTCGCTTGTGTGACTTCAAAACTTTTATGAGAGCGGTTTTTTCATCCTCACTCAAGTCTTTAGCAATTATGACGGGCAATTTATCACACCTCCAAGAATGCGCACTCGGAGATGAGGTGGTAAGTCCTTAAGTTCGACCTCGGGAGGTTCATTAGATTTTTCAATGGTTTTGATTTCCTCTTTATGAAGTTCTTGAGGAGGAAGTGATGAAGGATCATCATTGAGCAACTTCTCTAGGAGAAGTATGTCTCCCTCGACAATGCATGGGGAGCTGATCGATTTCCCGTGAAACAGAATCACTAGACAAGTATGCTTCAATCTCTTCCAAAATAAAGTCATTTCCCTCAAACGGAGTGAGGGAGGGAAGAGAGAGCAACAATGGGATCAACCAAAGTGGGATTTCCACTCGAGAATCCAAGAATTTCTTGAGAATACTCCTCCGACACAATGTCAATGACATCAATTTTGTTGACGGAAGTGTCTTCATAATTGGGGAAGTATCTCGTAACTTGATCGAGATTGAAAGTCTGGCCTTTGTTTACCTCAAAGTGATTTCCCTTCATCAACATCGATCAATGCATCTAACCCGCTTTTAAGAAGCACTCCCAAGGATGAGGGTACTGATCGGTGATCGGTCGACGACAACAAAGTCGGGGAAATGAAACTTTCCTACCTTCACAAATACATCCTCTGCTATACACAACCGGACGAGAACTTCTGCGCGTCCGCTAGCTCGAGGATCATACATGTAAAAGGAAGGTAACTAAAGCTTCTTCTACATGGAGTGTGGCATCAAGTTAATGCTTGCGCCAAGATCGGCCAAGGCGGAGCATTGAACTATTCCTTGAAAATCACAAGGGATGAGGAACTTGCCGGTTTTCCTAACTTTTCGAAGTTTTTAAGGATAACCACCGAACAATTCTCGCTCAAGGATATTTTAGCCAATTCGAAATCTTTTCTTTGTTATTCAACAAGTTTTGATTGTTGGACCGAATTTGGGTATTAAGAAAGTCCGCTTAAACTAATTCGGCGCAAATCTTGAAAGATTTGGATAAGCTTTTCCATTTGTTGATTAGTTTTATCATGGAGCCTTTGGTCATTAAGCCTCGAGGGATAAGGAAGTGAAGGCTTAGGAATGGTCATCGGAACAACGGGTTCCGAATTGAGGTAGGACAAACTCAAGGTTGGATTGGCGGTACTGCGGGCTTGAGATATGCACCTGTCCTGCCACCCTTCTGCTCCACATCCCTCACCGAGAAGGAGTAGGCATCGAGGGTCCATCATACGATTTACCACTACGAGTATCAATAGCATTCAACTCTCCCTTTGGGTTGGGAATGGTATTACTTAAGAGTTCCTGAGTTGAAGCTTGATTCTTTTGACTCATGAGACTAGCAAACATGCTCTCAATCTTGCTTTGAGATTGATCAATCTTGTTACTAGTAGCTCTAAGCCCGATGTGAAATCATTTTCCAAGTGGTAATCTGATTTTGCATGGCCACCATCTTAGCCTCATTGTTCTTGATGTAATTAGCAATTTCAATAGAAGCTTGAGGAGGTGGGCTTGAACATTTTGTTATGAGTTGGAATCGTTTTGATTATAATTTCCATGATTTTGAAATCCTTGATTTTGAAAACTCCGATTCTACCTCGATTTTGATTCGATTAAATTGATTATTTTTTCGCTTTTGCACATTTTGGTTGTTTCGATTTTGATTGAACCCGTGGTCCAATGTAGTTGTTAGAACATAGCTAGAAGGATACGGTCTCCTCGCGTTGGTAAGAATTACCTCCTCAATTGTAGTAACCCGAGGCAAGATATATACGCTCTTCTTGAGTGAAGCCATCGGAGGCTAGGCACTAAAAATAAGGGTGTGGACCACCACAAGTTTCACAACTCTTGTTCACTACATTCACTTGTTGATTATTATTCATTTGACTCATTTTAAGCACATCGGTGGATATTTCTTCAATCTTTTGGTGAGTGTCGTCGTAATTCCTAAGATGGAGAAGTGGTAGATCTCATTGACTCGCTCCTCTCACCGAGGAATCCCAATAATTATGGGTGGGTACCATGTTTTCAATGAGATCATAGCACTCTTCGGGTCGCCTTTTCATAAAGGTACCACCTACAGAAAGATTGATCGAGTCATGATGTCTCAATGTTAACCCATTATATAATGTATCTATTCTAACAAGCAACATGTTGTGGTTCTACATTGATCAATCGAAGCTTATAGCGCTCCCATGCCTCAAATAAGGACTCATCGGTTGTCGCCTAAAAGTTATGATTTCATTCCTAGAAGTTTCACCACCATCGACGGTTATTTCGCCAAGAATTTGGAGATCATTTCATCAAAACTATGGATTGAATTCTTAGGAAGGCATCAAACCATGCGGTGGCATGAAGCGGCCAAGGAATATGGAAAGAGGTATAAGCTAAGGGCTATCGGTGACCCCATTTTGCTTCATACTTTGGGTGACGGTGAGAAATTTGTCGAGATGCTTGTTGGCATCGCCACCCTCGAATCCTGAAATTAAAACTTTGGACTTGTTGAATCATGTGATGCTTAAGTCCAAAATCCGGTTGATGTTAACCGGGCAATTGACCGCCGCCCATCCATTAGTGTTGGCAAAGCTCCTTCATCGCTCGGAGATCGGAGCTTGGTTTTGTGGACCGTGCACTTAGACTTGAGGTCCGCTCCCTTGGTTTGTGCCATGGTGGTTGTTCAACTACACGTATCTCGCACGCTTGCTTGGTTACAGACGCCTACGAAGCTTATGAAAGGAAGCGCATGCACTTCCAAAACAACACCGTTAATTAAAACAAGACCGAGGCAAAACACGTGAACTTAAACCAATAATCCCACGTGAAATGATCACTTCTATAAGTAAAACGCATTGAAAGGAGAGACTTGTAGGTCACAAGCTTATTAAAAACCCGGCTCTCAAACCGTGAATTTAATGTTAATCAGCCCTTATACCCTCACACGCTTTGTTAAACCGATAGAAGTAAAACCAAATCACGTTTAGCCAACAAAGGCAAGTTTTGAATCTTTAGTTCGGAACTTACTCGTTTGATTGTGTGTTCTATTTTATTTAAAACAACAAGCAAAAATCTTTTTGTATTTTTAATCTTTTACATGTATATACAAAGAAAAGAAAAATATTTTTGTATTTTTGAATTTTTATAAAAACAATAAATTCATGAGGAAGGTTCTTCAAGTCACTAATCGCAAAAATCACGATATTGTCGCAACACACCTCCTCGACAAAATTTGATTCGTTGTTGTGAGTGTGGTGAAATAAACACAATATCTATATATCAAATTAGTCGTTAAACCCGCAAGTCAACCTTTTAGGAAAATGGTTAACGTACAAATCTACGAAAGTGTGATAAAAGTGATACCGAAAAGTGATTTCCGTGTCGTATCCCAACGAGGTGCTAATGGAAGGATTCTTTGAGTTTCGCGGATTTATAACTTGAATTGGTTTTAATGAATTTGATTTGATTACTTATTCTACAATTTAAAGCACGGAATTGAAATTTTAACACGTAAAGCAAGGCAAACACTTATGTGGAAAACTAGAAGTGGGGGTTGAATAGTTTTACCAATTTAAAACTTCCTTTTAAATATTTAGATCGACTTATGTCAATCTATTTGATGTGTGTGTTGGATGTTGATAAACAAGCATGTAAAGATAAGTAATGAAAAGATTAGAGTAAGAAGCACAAAACCACAACGAAAGTATTTATAGTGGTTCGCTACAAGGTCACCCTTCCTTGTTCCTACTCCACTCCCCAGTCACTTGTAATCACTACACCAATTTCCTCGTGAATCACACCACCCTTATAAGATTTCACCCTTCCACTCCAAGGTGAACCACACCTACAATAACGCTTCGCTTACCCTTTATAAGGTACTAGGCTAAGTACCTAGTTCTTTCACACCTTAGGTGAACTACACCTTCACAACGTCGCTTACCCTTTATTAGGTACTAGGCTAAGCACCTAGTTCCATTGCAATGGAGAAACTACTACCACACACATACAAAGAACGCAATCCCAAAGGAGATCTACCTTTTACATTACATCATCAAGATATCAATATCCTTGGATCTAATACTAGTCTATCTTGTACATCGAAACACACCATATCGAATGTACATCTAAGGCACCTTTCACTAATACCTTTGACTAGATCTACAAGACACCTTTCACTAATGTCTTGTGTCTTCACTTCTAAGCACCTTTCACTAATGCTTCTTTGTCTTGACTTCTAAACACCTTTCACTAATGCTTCTTAGTCTTGACTTCCAAGCACCTACCACAAGTGCTTTGTCCTATAGACGATAGATACCCTTCACTAATATCTTCGTCTTGACTCTTAAGACATCTTTCACTAATGTCTTCAACACTACACTTCTTTGAAGAAAGAAGGAATCATCAACAAGAAGACTTCAGTAGCCTTGATGATGAGGAAGCTTGGCAACTCATGGACTTGAGCTTGCTCGACTTCAAAGGTGGTGATATTGCCTTTAAGAGGAACCCTAAATATCACACAAAACAAAACTACAAACATAGATCTCTTGGATCTAAGGTTAGTGAGATTTAACTCAGGGAGAAAGTATATTGAAAGGGGGTGAGAAACAATGAAGAAATGGCTCACTATTTATAGAGGAAAAAACTCTACTGCCCGGATCTCACGGATCCCTACCACAAGGGATCCGCTAGCACAAAGCTAGGGATCCGTGGTCCGCTCCTCTTTGCCCATGGGTATTTTTTTATGGGTCATGGGTCATGGGTTATGGGTTGATCCATGGTTTTCTTTCTAGATACAATGAACTTGGTTAAGTGGTATATATAAAACCATGGGTTGTGGGTCAAAACCATTTGCTAGTATTTTACCCATTTAGTATACACTTAGTTTTACCCATTTTAGTATACTTAGTTTAAGTATATGTTTAACCCAATATGTAAACACTAGTTGTTGTACATATGTATCTAAATCATAAAATCACTTATACTTGTTTTAGTGTTTTATGTGAAAGCGTAAGTGTGTTAGAAAACTATTAACTCAAACTATTTACGTACTCTATTTGTTTCGTTAAAATGATTTTACTTTTGTTTTCGACAAAACATTAGAAGATCGAAAATATAAATAAACGTTTTACGGCTTATTTCTATTAACAATCTCCCCCTTTTGTTGATGACAAAACATAAAATTATTTTAAGGAAAAAGCTAAAATTCGTAAAATTTAAATTTGTAGTTTTTACTTTTCTCCCCTTTTGTCGAAAACAAAAGTGTTTGAAGGAAGGCAACACGTTGTTTTTAAGAAAAACATGTGAAAGAATTAAAAGTAAAAAGAGATAGAGAGCAAATAACGGTAAAGGATCTCGTCTTTACTCCCCGTTGACGAGTCCATCCCTATATAAAGGCCAAGTAAATGATACTAATCTAGTTTGTTTGCAAATAAGTTTGCAAAAGATATCGCTCTACGACCGAATGTGCTCCCCTGATGATTGCAATTGTTGCAAAGGGATGTCACGAAATGTAAACCTAGTATTGCAAGTAATTTGCAATGTATTGCTTTGACATAAAGCTCCCCTAGCTTTATGATGTCAAAGTCTTCATATGTAAATTGAATAACTACAAAACAAAGGTTATAAATCAAGTATAATTCCAATTTCCGCAAATGTGATTCAAGTTAGTAGAAAAAAAGCTTTCTGTTTCACGGATCCCGCGGTTCCCTCCTAGTATCCGGTCTAGGCAACGAGGGATCCGTCTGGCCGATGAAAAAGTCAGAGATTGGTATAACAAGAAATGTTAATACCGAAAGGAGATATGGATTATATAGTATACTCACATACTCATAAATATAGCAAGTAGCATGTAATTCCATTTAATAAACAAGAGTTATGATATACATGACTCGAAAAACAAGACAATAGACAATACATGACTAGGAATTTCTAGATCCCCTAACGCTTGAAGCTAAGACACCACTATAATCTTCTAGCTCAAGTTTTGTTTAGGTTTAATCTCGTCGAAACGCTCGAGGAGATGATAGAACATGAAACGTTGGTCTTCTCGTACTTCATGCATCAAACTTTCAACATGTTGACAATGATAGCAATCTTTGCCATGGCTAGGTAGTGGTGGTGGATGAAATGAAATGGCTTGATTCGAAGGATCAAGTGAAGCGGCTTGTGGAGCTTCAAACGATGGAGAGATTGGTGGAGGTGCATTTAAGAATGACTCAACCAAGAATGATGGTGGTGGTAGAGAGGTGTCAACTTCCATATGGCCGGGTGGTTGATTTTGATGATTTGTCATAATCCAAATAGGATTATATGATGAAACGCCGAAGAAGGCCGGAGCAAGTGTTGACTCAACACCTTGATTTTGAACCATTATTCCTCATAATGAGGAGTATGTGTGTCGCTGAAGCGGATGAGACGGCCTAGGAGGCAAGTCCTCTAAGTTGTAGAGGTGTGGTGATGATATAGGGATGTAAATGAAATAGCTCTAGGAACCAATGGTGATGGTTTGGTGGAGGTGATATTGTTTGGCATATGAGGTATGGTGGTGTTTGGCAAAGGTAGTTTTGTGGGTACTAACCTTTTAGAAATTGGTTTGATTGGATGATGAAGGATTCTATCATTTGTCGGCTTGACACGAGATGATTCGGTTGAGGAAATTTCATGTATAACACGAGCTCTTTTCATGGGTGGTTCTTTGGATAAGTTACTACTTGGGGTTTTCCTCATGATGGGATGATTTCAAGAGTTTGCAAGATGAAAGGGATGAAAGTGATGACTATGAAGGTCCTAATAAGGTGGTTTATAAACTAAGAGATTTGGCAAGTGCATTTAAGCTTCAAGCCACTAGGATTCATTGGAATGTGATGATTGACATGCACAAGAGTCAACTTCAGAGGTGTACTGATCTAGGAACTCATTTAAGATGAGATGGAGTGTTTGAGTTAGGAAGATGAGTTGAAATGATTGCTTTAGCAAGATTTGACCTATACTATCATACGGATCCCACTTCCCTCCTCGAGGGATCCGTCTAGGCTAATCCTAGGGATCTGCTCTCGCCAGCCTATGAAAGATTGGAAATGATGTTTCTAAGATCTAAGACTTATATCATCTTGATTATTTCAGTTCTTCTAAGTGTTTTAAATGAAGGGATGTTTGAGTACTTGAAGGTAATGAATGATGTAGCTAATGATTGTCTTTTGTGGAAGGATTTGGAACTTTCAAGAGTACCAATGGATGAATAATGATGACACTAAAGATTTATAATGTCAATTGAAGCTAGATGATCCTAGAGATCAGGTTGTGTCTTAGGATAGTGTTTTGGAAAATATCCTAGAAGCTTTAAGATGAGAAAACTAGATTTTGATCAAAGTTGATCAATTTGGAGGTGAGGATGGTTTATGATCAATTTTGCCATAATTGAAAGATTTCTAAGACTAGATGTGAAGGATCAAGTAGAGAATAAGGTGTGAGTTTAAGAGCGGAAGAGTAATGGATTAAAATGAAACGGTAGATCTACAAAGCGAGTAGAAACCTCGGTGAGTTATGTATGAATGGGAAAGATTAACCTATCTTGATAAGGACTTAATTTGCCTTAAGACACTATGTTTAGCTTAGTGTAAGGTGTTCTAAGAATGTCTTTGAAATACAATGCTTGTAATTGCATTTTCTGTTCGACGGATCCCACGGTTCCCTAAGAGTAGGGATTCGTCTAGTGTAACTTTTGGGATCCGCCCATCCGCCGACAGGACCTTTACTAAAGGTATGCAATGATCTTGACAATGCATTATATCTCAAGGATAGTCTAAGGAAGGTTCTAAATACTAAGATATCAAATGTTTTATTTCATGAAGGAAATTGGATTACATTGATAAAGCACGAGTACAAGAGATTTGATCCTATTTTGGAATACTATTGGTTTCCTTGAGTGTTTTCACTAGGAGGATCATTATGTGATTGATGAGTGTTGGTGGAATCAAGAATGAAGAAAGTATTCATGAGAGATATGTTTAGCGGTTCCATCATCTTGTTCACAAGTACGCACAACGGACTTTGAAATTGAGGATGGAAGTGCATAACATTATGATAAAGGCGTGTCAAGAACATTCCATAAGGGATGAGTTTATTCTTGGAGCCTTTGAAGATTTGCAATTTCTATAAGAAGTAGGATTGTGTATTGTTGTGTTAAGAACACAACATGTGAGCACAACAAGCGGAAGGATTTCTCGATTTCCTAAGACTCCAAACATGTTCACGTGAGGATGAGTGTAAGAGGCTTGTACTCTTCGGATATCCCTTGTAAAGATAATGTTTGGATCGGAGTAATATGGTCGAGGTTTGCATATTACGCGATTTAAATCTTCCGGGGAGGGTATGTGAACAATATGGACTATTTTCTTCACGAAAGTTGAAGAGAGAATCAAGAGACCAATCTTCTGTGAAGGCACATTGTCCATGATTTGGAATCCAGAGGATGTGAGCAAAATGCCCAAGGGTTAGAGTGAACTTTTGGTTTTGATATAAAACCAAAGAGATAGAGAGCGATCCTCGGTACGAACGAGTTCGACTTGACGGAAGAATTCCATTATGAACCTTGGACATATCTTCTCGTTGATTTCAAGAAGACATTCTAGTCCTATGGCTCGAAAGGAGGTATTGATACCTTCTTCGATTTGTAGGTGTCTACAATACGCCCCATGGAAGTGACGGTTTTCGAGATTATTGAATCCACGGACATGATTGCCAGATGTGTTGGGTTCGAGAGAGATGTTCTGAGTGTAGACGCTAGTGAGTGAAAAATCAAACTCATATTCATGCGTCATAGTTGAACCTATAGAAATGACAAGTTAATAAAAGGAGATGTTTGTGGTCAACTTATAATAATCTAATGTTTTTACTAGATTTTTATTAACAATGGTTTTTAACAAGAAATACACTTAACTTACTTATGGTTTTGCCATATAGGTAGAGTATTACTCTTAGAAGAAAAGAGGTTTTTGATTTGCATGAAAAATGTTTTCCAAAGAGGACGGATCCCATTCCTTTTCAAAAAGGATCCGCTAGTATAACTTCCGATCCGTGTGGATACAGAAAATGATTTTATAGTTTTTATACCACTAAAATATGTTTTATCCTACATTTTCCTTTAGCATGCATACATGACTTCTAATGTATCACGAAAGAAATGAAACATATAAATCAAAAGAAATGATAAACACACTATAACAAAACAACCTAGATAATCTAGATCATTAATAATATTGCATTTCAATGCTAAGGATGATACAAAGGATTGGGTAAATGACCCCAATATAGATTAACAACACAAAGTAAATGTCTCCGTATGTGAACTTCATCATAGGGAACACAAGTGCGATGAGTGTTATGACGATGAGCACGAGTGCGATTTAAACCATGTTGATGACGGATCTTCTTGGTTTCCGTTGAGATGGAATGAGGAGGAAGATGAGGTTTTTAAGTGAGAGGGAATTTTTGAAATTGGATGATTTGAAAAAGGTGAGGATTTGATAGATAGGTCGACGATGGGAGTTTTTATAGGGAAGGAGGAATTTTTGAAATTTGTAATGTTTTATTATTGGATTTAAAGAAACAAAACATAAGTTTTATATACCACGACTTTAGACGAGAAATAAAACACGTATGTGAGAAAAGGCTTCCTAATGAAGCTTCATGTAAAACATGTATAAGCACAAAAGATAATCATATAAATACCTAAATAGGTATACTTAATTATCAAGCAAAGTAAAAAGAAAATCATACCTCTAGCACTTAGGAATGTCTTTACAAATGACACAACAAATGTCACTTAGACGATTCCTGCCCCTTTAAGATACCTTCTCAAGGAAGGTATTCTTGTTACCAAGCGACTCCTAAAGCTTGGTGGGTATGAGCTTTGACTAATCAACATGACAAAGAAGATTAGTGCAATTAAAAATAAATAAGAAAAATGTTGTTATCAAATCAACATCCAAACATATAGTTTTAAAAGACATGGTGTTTGTTTTTATGAAAGACCTTCTTTGTAGTTTTCAATTAATCGTGGATCGTATCAAGTTTTTAAAGTACAATATACTTCAACAAACTTGGTAACGAAGCTCTGATACCAATTGTGGAAAACTAGAAGGGGGTTGAATAGTTTTACCAATTAAAACTTCCTTTTAAATATTTAGATCGACTTATGTCAATCTATTTGGATGTGTGTGTTGGATGTTGATAAACAAGCATGTAAAGATAAGTAATGAAAAGATTAGAGTAAGAAGCACAAAACCACAACGCAAGTATTTATAGTGGTTCGGCTACAAGGTCACCTTCCTTGCCCTACTCCACTCCCCGATTCACCTACTCGAGAGTTCGTAATCACTACACCAATCTCCTTATGGCGGAGAAGCCTTCACAACGTCGCCTACTCTTTTTCCGGTACTAGGCTAACCACCGGGTTCTTTCACTCCAAGGTGAACCACACCTATACAACGTCGCCTACCATTTATAAGGTACTAGGCTAAGTACCTAGTTCTTTCACACCTTAGGTGAACTACACCTTCACAACGTCGCCTACCCTTTATTAGGTACTAGGCTAAGCACCTAGTTCCATTGCAATGGAGGAACTACTACCACACTACACGAACGACTAATCCCAAAGGAGATCTACTCCTTTACAACATCATCAAGGATATCAATATCCTTGGATCTAAAACTAGTCTATCTTGTACATCGAAACACACCATATCGAATGTACATCTAAGGTACCTTTCACTAATGCCTTTGACTAGATCTACAAGACACCTTTCACTAATGTCTTGTGTCTTCACTTCTAAGAACCTTTCACTAATGCTTCTTTGTCTTGACTTCTAAGCACCTTTCACTAATGCTTCTTAGTCTTGACTTCCAAGCACCTACCACAAGTGCTTTGTCCTATAGACGATAGATACCCTTCACTAATATCTTCGTCTTGACTCTTAAGACATCTTTCACTAATGTCTTTAATACTACACTTCTTTGAAAGAAAGAGGAATCATCAAAAGAAGACTTCAAGAGCCTTGATGATGAGGAAGCATGGCAACTCATGGACTTGAGCTTGCTCGACTTCAAAGGTGGTGATCTTGCCTTTAAGAGGAACCTAAAAGATCACACAAAACAAAACTACAAACATAGATCTCTTGGATCTAAGGTTAGTGAGATTTAACTCAGGGAGAAAGTATATTGAAAGGGGGGGAGAAACAATGAAGAAATGGCTCACTATTTATAGAGGAAAAACCTCTACTGTTCCCCAGATCCCACGGATCCCTACCACAAGGGATCCGGCTAGCAAAAAGCTAGGGATCCGTGGTCCGCTCCTCTTTGCCCATGGGTATTTTTGGTTATGGGTCATGGGTCATGGGTTATGGGTTGATCCATGGTTTTCTTTCTAGATACAATGAACTTGGTTAAGTGGTATATATAAAACCATGGGTTGTGGGTCAAAACCATTTGCTAGTATTTTACCCATTTAGTATACACTTAGTTTTTACCCATTTTAGTATACTTAGTTTAAGTATATGTTTAACCCAATATGTAAACACTAGTTGTTGTACATATGTATCTAAATCATAAAATCACTTATACTTGTTTTAGTGTTTATGTGAAAGCGTAAGTGTGTTAGAAAACTATTAACTCAAACTATTTGTTTCTAAAATGATTTTACTTTTGTTATCGACAAAACATTAGAAGATCGTAAAATATAAATAAACGTTTTTACGGCTTATTTGTATTAACAACTTATTTAACAACTAATTAACATAAAAACATTAAAACGGTTGAATTATGGTCTAGGGTGCTAAAACACAAAAACGCTAAAACCCGAGCTAATCCCGAGCCCTAAAGTGAAAAAATTGCAATTTAAGGCCTACGGGTGCAAAACTAACTTTCCTATGTTCTAATTGACTAAAAATAATTTTAGAAAAAAGCCGGGTATTTTTTTTACTTGTAAATTATTTTCTACAAATTAAAAACTAATTTAATCTAATTAATTAATTAAAAATATTAAACTAATTTAGAAAATTCTGAGAAAATCACAAAAACTAGCTAAAGTTACTCTAATCTCAGGAAAAATAAAAAAAACTGTGGTTGCTTTGTGAAATAAGCTGGCAATAAGCTTTGGAAGCTTATTAATACAAACTGCCATTTATGCCTTTTATATTAAACATTGCAAAGTAGTACTGATAAAGACCCAAGGGCGCAGTGTTAAGAGTGTGTGTGGTGGGTGGCTGTTCGAATCCCAAACAGTGACTTTTTTTAAATGTTTTTTTTTTTTACTTTTTTCTTTTGGGACTTTTTCTAAGATCAAAACATGATTTTTGTAAAACCTTTTTGTGAAAAGTTTGGAATAAGCAGTTATGACCGCTTATTCCCCACAGCTTGGCCAATAAAGCAAAACAAACACCACTTTTGCTATAGTTGAACTAAATCGCAATAAGCAAAGACTTTAAGCACACATGAATGAACAAGGGGACAGATAAGCTATGAAAAATGAAGATAAGCTAAGTCTAAGTGAAAGATAACAGGATAAGCAGTTGGTTAGAATGGGGAGTCCTAAATTAACTAAGGGAGATAAGCTAATCTAAAAAGGTACAATAAGCACTAATAAGCTAAACTAAAGTTATTCTAAACTAATGATACTAAAGGGGAATACAAATCCTAAATAAACCAACTAATAAGCACTTGAACCAAAGAGAAGCACTTAGCTACCGTGAAGTTCAAGAAAACAGCACAAGGGGTCCACTTTAGAGCTTATTATGGATAAGCTAGAGTGTGAGATGGCTTCTGAGCTTATGGGCACTTGAATTCCACCCAGCTGGCTTCCTTTTGCCCTACTATCCGGTTTATGAAGATCTTAACATAGCTTATAAATAAGCGGTAAGATGGTGGTGTGGCCTGGTACGCATTGAAGAAAGTGAAATGGCCAAACCTCCCACTTTAGCCTAATAGCGCACCCATTAAACAAATTTTTGAATTTTTTCCTTTTGACACAAGATAAACAAGTGGTGAACTCTATTTTTATTTTTAAAATTTTTTTATCTCATCTAAAACTTGACTAAACTGCTAAGGGAAATCTGACATAACTCAATTTTGTTTTCTTTGAAACCAGATAAAACTTAAAACCTTTGAAAACTTGTAAAACTCTTTTCTAACTCAAACAACTTGTCTTGGATACTTAAAATATGTTTGACTTCAGTGGTCAAAGTGGGTAAAACCACTTTGACCCATTCAAAGTTTTAAACAAACACTCCTTAATGGGATTTTTAACTAAAAATTTAATTTAAATGCGTAAATTGGACTTTTTGTAAAGAACTGATTTAAGAACTTAAAAGGACAGTTAAGTACACTTGAATATTAGTAATGAGCAAATAAGCAGAAGTTTGGACAAGTAAGTAAAAAGAAAGTTTCTTCATTAAATAAAAAAAAACATTACAACTGATTTTAAAACTAAAACTGATTTAAAAGCTAATTTTCCTAGGTGCCTTATACATTGGCTACAACACTAGTTATACTAAACTCCCAAAAGTATTCAATAGCTTCTCTTGTGCTTTTGTGCTTCTTCTGAGGGCAAGCAAAGGCAAATTCAATTTGTGCTTTCTTTGATCTAATCCAAGCCATCAATTTTTAGGTACCAATTGAGCAAAGACTGAGCCCTTGATGGGTCCTTTAGCCAAGCGATTCAAGTTGGCAATGGGGAAGAGGAGTAGAGTGGGTGAGTGGGTATGGGATGGACTAGGTAATGGGGGTTGAGTGTCTGTATCGGAGACAGAGAAAAGGAGGAAAGGAAAAGGGTGGTATTTTTTTATTTCGGGAAATTGATTTTGTGGTTTTGGGATAAGCGGTGGAAGAAGGGTGGGTTTTGGAGGAAAGAAGGTAAAGAAGAAAGAGGTTTTTTTTTGACCTGGGTAAGAAAGGAAAAGGTCAAAATGAATTTTAAGGTTTATTTGTAAAAAAAAATTAAATGTAAAATGTATTTTGGTTTTTTCAAAAGTTTTGTATTTTTTTTTTAACTAAAAATTGTTTTTAGGAAAAATAAATTTTTACAAACGTTGGTTTTTGAGGTGAATGGGATTTTTTGGATTTTTTTGGTTTTGACGGGCAAAATGGGCATTTGGGTATCGGGGAAGGGTAATTAGGTAATTTTGGGTTCTTGGTTAGGCTTTAAGACGGTTTTCCCAAACCCACTCTAAAAACGTGTTCGGGTCTTCAATTGATAAAAATCGAGAAAATCACATCTCAAGACCCGCTTCAAGACTTTTCTCGATTTTGGCTCGATTTTTGCTCGTCCTGCTTTCAATCCTTTGTACTGCAAGACATAAAACACACCCGAGGACATTTTGATCATATTTAGGTGTTTTTAGTCGTTTTGTGTCTTAGGTAAAAGTTAAGCGAGTGAATAAGCACTCATCAGTAGGGGTGGTGGAGGTAGATCACCGTTGGTCATTATGATGGTTTTTGTTAATGAAATATCACAAGTGATATTAGACATTAATTATGTTTATGAAATATAAAAAGTGATATTAGATATTTACTGTTGTACACAGTGATGTACATTTACATGCTTCTAAGTTATTTGAATATATATAACCAAACATGAATGATGACTAGTTTTTGTCATTTTATTTCTTTATCACCTATGATATTAATCATATGTAGGACAACAAAATTAGTGTCACATTATATTGCTTTATCACATGAAATATTACTCATATGTCGAATAACAGAATTAGTATCACATTATATTTCTTTATCACATGAGTTATTACTTTTAAGTAACTATGAACGATAATTTAAATACTCTTCTTTACCATATTATATAACAAGAGGTAAATAAGTGTCACTTACAAATATCAAAATGAATAAAAAGCATGGTTGATGTCTAATATCACTTGTGACGTTTCATACACATAGTTAATGTCAAATATCACTTGTGATATTTCATAAACAAAAACCATCTTTTACCTAGAAAAAAAAACGCATATGTGATAAATATCACAAAGTGATATTAGACATTAACTATTTTTATGAGAAATATCACAAGTGATATTAGACATGTCATATAATACATTTTAACTAATAAGCGTTGTAAATTATCATCAACTTAAAATATCACAACTGTTACAACTTTAATATATATAGCAATCACATAAACAAAACACATCAATCTGATACAGTTCAAAGCAAAATTAAACTAAACAACTTAACTACTAAACAAAATTACACTATCATAAACTCGAAATATCATAGGTGTCAAATTTGAGACCAATTTTTTAAACTTAGTTTTAGTTGGTCGAAAGTTTTATTTTTGGTTTATACGTTTTATACTTGTTTATCTGTTTTTATACTTTTGTATGTTTTCATTTGTTTTTCTAAGTTTTCCTACTTTTTTGTACAAAAACGTATGAAGACGGATGAAAATGTATGAAAACGATAAAACGTATCAAAACGTATGCAAACGGATGAAAACGTAGAAAACGAATGAAAAAGTATGAAAGCGACGAACATATAAAAGCGGAATAAAACGTGAATAAAACGGATTAAAATGTATGAAAACGGATGAAAACGTATAAAAAACGGAAAAACGTTCAAAAATGGGCGAAAACGCATAAAACGAACGAAACGTATGCAAACGGACGAAAATACGAAAACGTATGAAAACGGACGAAAACGATGAAAACACGAGAACGTAATAAAATGGACGAAAACGCTTGAAAACGGACGAAAACGCGTGAAAGCAGACGAAACATATATAAACGCCAAAAAATATGAAAATGGGCGAAAACGATAAAACGGTATGAAAACGGTCGTAAACGATATAAAAACGATGAAAACGGACGAAAACGTATGGAAACGAACGAAACATATGATATCGCATCAAGTATGAAAGCGACGAAAACATATGAAATCGATGAAAGCGGACGAAAACGTCTCAAACATATGAAAACGGATTAAAACGATAAAAACATCTAGAAGTTTATCAAAACGTATGAACACAGATGAAACGTGCGAAACCCACACGAAAACGTTGAAATCGGAAGAAAACGATAAAACAAGAAAATGTTTTATTGTGAGATACTTATTTGCAGTTAAAAAAGAAGAAAAAGTTGAACAAATTTAATTTTAAATTAATCTCCCAATTAGATCAAAATAAATATAATATAAGGATTAATTCTTCCGTATGTAGCAAAAATAAAATATGCAAATGAAATTTTTTCGCATCGAGACATGAGTTAATCAGGGTGAGAAAGAAAACATGTTCGTAGTTAGCAAAAAGTAAATCATAAATTAAATAAAAAGTCATAATAATTAGGTAGCTAGACAGTTTCAAATCCAGATAATACTGGATGAAGTTTGGTCAAGGGTAGCTTTGATTTTTGCTTCAATTAAACCACTCTTAATTTGTTGGACCAACATCTATCTGGTCATCCAATCTCAGCAACTCTTTTAGCACCATATCTTCATAAGTCATTTCAACTATAGTTTAACAATGACTAAACAAAGACATGATTTTTAATAAAATAAAATAAAAAAGTATTAGGAAATCCCAAAGTTACTCAAACTACTAAAAAAGAAGGGAGAAACAATATGAACAGATAAGTTGTTTTAAGTATACCTAAGTATTTACGGCCTTCTTGATTAATTAATTGTTTTATTTAAAAGATTGGATTAGCTTACGATTTTCTAATGATTTATTGTTCATGAAAGTTTTTAAAATGACAAAGAAAATCTTGATATTATTAGCTCGATCATTCTCAAGTCACGTCGCCTGGCCGGTTTTTAGTCGTGCTTAGTAATTTGATTGAACCAGCTTTAAAGAATTATTCAATTTGTCTCCCGCATTTTCTACCTATATATACTAGGGCTCATAGTGTAGAAATTGCACTGAACTGGACTTGAGATATATATACGGCCACAACTAGTTTTACATACAAAAAATTTGAACCGATTAATCTAAACTGACTGAACTATGTTTTACGACTACTTTGGTCATAAAAATCATCACTTCAAGTTGAAGTTTTGATATATAGCCATTTTATAAAACATTTATAAAAGTCAAAGTTTTTAAGAGTTTGATAGAATTATCTTTTGTATAATACTATTTAAAAATATACAAACGAAAATAAATTTAAAACACAAATCAACTTATATATTTTGACAAGATTATATAACATAAAAATACCATGGTAAACTTAAAGAAAAAGACTACTTTTCAAATGGACTTATAAAACTTACTATAGATAACGAAAGTCAAGTATGGTGTCAGACCGACTAGAGAGGACCTAAAACCGCATTTCTAAAACATCTTAGAACCAAGAAATGAATAGGTCAACAATAGGTTTAAAGAAATCTTGGACCAAAATAAAATGTAGAGTGAATTACATAAATCTGGTGTTAGTAAAATTACGATCTTGTCCTCGCTTTTTTAGCGGTTTCGTTTTACAAAGTACGGATCATTCCTTGCCCCAAAATGGACCTTGCAAAATACTTTCTAGGGGCTAACGCCATATTTGGTTTTAACGATAGTTATTACATAAATGTCTGTAAAAGACTTAATCTTGTCGTTTATTATAATATTTTTAAACTGCTTTTAAAAAATTAATTTTATTAAAAAAATTAAATTAAAAAAAAAAAAACTTTTTAATATTATAAAACGACGAAGGCGATATAAAAACGCTTTTATAATGATTTCTATTTTACGTTCATTTGTTTTTATAAGTTTGTATGAAAATGTATGAAAACATTTTGTACAAAAATGTATGCTTTATAAAATGTATGAAAAATTTTTCATACAAAACGAATCATGTGTACGCTTTTGAATGAAAATGTATGAAAACATTTTCTGACGCTTTATGAAAACATTTTCAAAATGTACATTTTAAATAAAAAACGACGTTTTGTTTAAAATGAGCTTTTGATGAAAACGATATTTTAAACAAAAACGAATTAAATAAATATGGTTTTTTCATGGTGCAAGTTTACATGACTAGAGTTTTGGAACAGTTTATTCGATGTTACATTAAATATCTCATCATCTTAATAACACATCAATAACTAAAACATAATATTCAACAATAAAAATAATAACATTTTATTAGTTTCACAAAGTACCCCACCAACTTAATCAAAATATAATAAGAGTAATTACATATACGTTTAAATGTATTATACAAAACGCATTTTAAACAAAACCGCATTTAATAAAGCTCCAAGACTCTAATGTAATGAAATGCACTGGCCATACGTATTTAATTATACGCTTTTTTGTTTAAATGTATCGCTTTTTCATAAAACGCAGTATATTTTCAAAATGCGACTTTGTTTAAAATGATTTTAGAAAATGTACGTTTTTCATACAAAACGATTTAAAATGTTTCTACATTACCAAAATATATTTTTAAGTTAAAAATGAGCTTTTTTTTAAAAATATTATAATAAACCAGCGAGTTAAACTTTACCAAACCACAAGGACGATTTATGTAATTAAATCGTTAAAACCAAAATATGACGTTAGCCTCACCTAGAAAGTATTTGCAAGGGAAGTCCTTTTTGGGACCTATGACAAGATAACTTTTGTAAACCACGACTAAATAAAAACCAGGGACAAGATCCGTAATTTTTACTAAACCACAAGGACGATTTATGTAATTCACTCTAAAATGTACGTACTATATATATAGTTTGATTTTCACACTTCTAGTATGTTTCACAACGATTACTACTTGCCAACAATACACTTTTAGAACAATTTAAAATACTCTTAAATAACGTGAAAATATTATCGTATCGAATATGCAAACTTAGTTGAAAGTTGATACATAACAACTTTGTGTTTGTGTAGATTCCAAGGAAGATGTTAACTGAAGCTAAGCCAAATTATTATAATTTTTTACATAAAAATAAAGACCACATGCATTATATTGTTGGTCTACCATCTCTCCTAAGTATCCACCTACTATCTTAAAAACGACATTTCAGCAAATACTCTCCCTTTCCTTTATAAGGATTGTTTTGTATTTGCTACAACACAATAACACTCGACATTCGCTATGGAGAGAAAAAAATAATGGCGGTAACATGGTTGCGAGTGGTGGCTGTGATGGTGGCATTGGTGGCTTGTTCATTTCCTTCAACAGTCGAGTGCCGTGTTCGTAATTACAAGTTCAATGTAAGTACATATTAGATACTTGTTGAGATTAGCTTATGTAGTTCTGTAAATAATAATTCTTATATACTCTATGTCGTTTATTCTTAAGAGTACATGGCACTCTTCAATAATCAATAATATAGATTATATCAATAACAACTTCTTTTTTTGACATGCAGGTGGTGATGACAAATACCACAAAACTATGTAATAGTAAGCCAATTGTATCAGTTAATGGCCGTTTCCCAGGCCCTACTATTGTTGCTAGGGAGGACGACACAGTAACAATCAAAGTGGTCAACCATGTTAAATATAATGTTAGCATTCATTGGTTAGCATTCCAACTGATAATCTTGTTATTGATCATGTTAAGAATGAATTAACTACATGAGTTTTCTTATATAAGTTTAACAACATTGGGTTGACATGCATCTCTATTTTTAGGCATGGAATACGACAGCTGAGAACAGGATGGGCTGATGGTCCTGCATACATAACACAGTGCCCGATTCAACCTGGAGGCACCTATGTATACAAGTTCACGCCACGGGCAAAGAGGTACACTTTGGTGGCATGCACATGTCTTATGGCTAAGGTCTACGGTCCATGGTGCCATGGTCATCTTGCCTAAGCTTGGCCCCCTACCCCTTCCCAAAACCCGACAAGGAAACTGTGGTTGTCCTAGGTAATGCTTAATTTTATTTTGTTCTATTATTAGAGGACAATGTGTTGGAAAACATAATCCATTAATTTTTGTTTCTCAAAATCAAGTCTGCATGTTTTTCGTTGGACTGCAATTTGCACCAGCATCACGCACAATATTATTAGCGCATATAAATCGACCAATAAGGTTGAATACATAGGATTGATGACTTGTCACTTTACAGTTATTATAATAGTTAGTTATTTACGGTTAGAAGTTAGTTATTATCAGAGGGACATGTTTCTTGGTTCTAATGAACCATCACAACCCTTCTACATACCTATTAGAATAGTATAAATATGTAACTTTCTGTAGCAAACAAGTAACCCAATTCAGATTATTAATATCAATATTATGGGTTCACCCAATCTTCCTTGTTTCACCTTTTTCGATTCTTATTTTATATGATGATTGGCATGTTGTTGTTATGATCATTCGATCCTGGAAATCTTCCCACACAACCTGGAAATCTTAGAGGACAATGAATCTTGATTTTGGAAATTCAATGAATAAAAGATAGTTTCTGAATGAAAAAATGCTAAAAACTTTTTGTTCTGGCATGATGGTATAAAATTGCAGGAGAATGGTGGAAATCTGATACGGAAGCTGTGATTAACGAAGCACAGAAATCTGGGCAAGCCCCAAATGTTTCAGATGCTCACACCATCAATGGAAATCCTGGGCCGACCCCGAATTGCATAGACAATGGTTAATATTTTACTATATTAATTAGTTTGTTTTAATTTATTTGATTCTTGAGTAGTTAATGACTTACAAGTTGAAATTTTTTAATCTAGGTGGTTTCAGGTTAACCGTGGATCTAGGGAAGACATACATGTTAAGGATCATCAATGCTGCACTCAATGAAGAACTTTTCTTCAGGATTGCAAACCATAAATTCACGGTAGTTGAGGTTGACGCCGTTTATGTTAAACCTTTCACAACGGACACCATTGTTATAGCACCAGGCCAAACCACAAACGCTCTTGTAAGCACCACTCAAAAAGCTGGCAAGTACCTAGTTGCGGTCTCCACTTTCATGGATGCACCTATTGCAATTGACAATTTCACAGCCACTGCGTCTCTTCGTTATTCTGGTGTTCTCACTTCAACCGCCATGAAACTCGTTGTTCTCCACCTCAAAACTCAACCCCCATTGCCAACAGTTTCATAAACTCCCTTAAAAGCTTAAACTCAGAAACATACCCCGCCAAGGTCCCATTAACCATTGACCATTCATTATTTTTCACCATTGGGTTGGGAATCAATCCATGCTCAACTTGTGTCAATGGTAGTAGGGTGGTAGCTGACATTAATAACATCACATTTGTTATGCCAACAACAGCCCTTCTCCAAGCACATTACTTTAACATAAGTGGGGTGTTCACAGACGATTTCCCTAGTAAACCATTAATGCCTTACAATTATACAGGCACACAACCAAAAAACTTTGCCACAAATACTGGTACAAAGTTATATCGGCTTGCTTATAACGCCACCGCAACTAGTTTTGCAAGATACCGGGATGCTCACCCCAGAAAGTCATCCGGTCCATTTACATGGATTTAACTTTTTCGTTGTGGGAAGGGGTATAGGAAACTTTAATCCAAATAAAGATCCTAAAAACTTCAATCTAGTCGACCCTGTCGAAAGAAATACTGTTGGCGTTCCAGCAGGAGGTTGGACTGCTATCAGATTCAGAGCTGATAATCCAGGTAACAACTCTTGATGTTTTATATCTTTTAAAGTACTTTATAAACTCTTAATCATCTAATCTTATGATTGTACGTTTTTTCTATCAGGTGTATGGTTCATGCATTGTCATCTTGAAGTACACACAACCTGGGGACTAAAAATGGCCTTTGTTGTGGACAATGGAAAAGGCCCAAATGAGTCTGTGATCCCACCTCCAAGTGATCTCCCCAAGTGTTGAGTTCATATTATAAGATCTTAGATATTGGAGTTCTTTTAGGCAGCCCGGCCACTTTGGGTCGCTTACAGTTGAATAATACCCTAAAAAAAATTATTTTTTTATTTTCCTTTTTAAAGCATATGGATTGATTTGTGGTTGTAATTATTGATAAATATGAAAGTGTAGATCAAGAGAGTCTTTGGATATACTACTGATGCAAGTAAGAAATATCAATAAATACTTGATTTTTTGTTGCCTTTTGATCCTTTATCTATATTTGGTCAACAGTTTTATACTTGGGTGAAATAAAAAGAGTATCCATTTGTTCTCCTTACCTCAATATAACCTTGAAACAAAAGATGTTTTACAAAGTACATGCAGCAGAAAATACATGAAATATGACACTTAAACCATAACAAAAGAGCAGAACTAATAAAAAGAATATAAACGATCCAAAATTCTACCAAATAAACATTCCCTCCAAAAATGAAGTTTTGGTAATAGACATATTCCGGCAAATATCAAGATAGTTGAACAAAAGATAACATGAAATAGACTTCAATTCTAAGATGTATGTCAAACATCAAGGCTTGTCCCGGGAGAGATTACGTTCATCGTCGAAATATCTTTTCCAAAACCAATGTTTCTTCCAAGCCTTGTCGTTCATTTCGTCAATAGGAATACCTTTAGTTTCAGGTAGAAATGCGATGGCATAAATAAGCATTATTATAATCCACCAAGCAAAAGAAAAAGAAGATCAAGGCTCGCATATGGCAAAGCATTGTGAGAAAAGCTTGAGCAATTACAAAGGTGAATATCATATTCATGCTAACCGCGACGAAAAACCCTGCTGTTCTAGTCTCTAGTGGGAATATTTCACTCGGGATCAACCACCCTAATGGCCCCATGACCCGAATCCCGAACACGAAGAAGCATATCAAGAATAGCACAATATATGAGTATTTCTTTGGTAACGCATTTGTAGATTTCAAAAATGCAGCAAGTAATCCTCCCGTAACCGCCTGTATTCAGATTTGAAAAACACACAAGTAAATAAAGATCTCGTGAAAAGTACACAGAATACAAACACTAAAACAAAGCAATCAAAGATTACACATTTTTTATGTTCAAATTAAAATACTTTACATACACTAATTAAAAGTGTAACAGATTTATATAAGAAATTTGAAGAAATATGTTGGGGCGAGACTGAGGTTGTTTCACTTCTAAGATCTAGATTTGCTGAATAAAAAATGTCCAACAAAAAAATAGTACTACTTTACATGTTTATGTTGAACTCTCTTACCTGAGCACAAAGCATTTGGATGGCAGCTTCAATAAGCAAGAACCTTCTTCCAACTCTATCAACACTGAAAACTGCAACTAACGTAGCTAATGTATTAACGCTCCCCGTTACAACGGCTGAAAGAAGAGAAGCATCGCTATGGAACCCCATTGTCTGAAACAAAACTGGTGCATAAAACATGATCACATTAATGCCCGTAAACTGCTGGAAAACTTGAAGGAGTGCCGAGGTAATAAGTTGAGGTCTGCTTTTTCGTGCCATGAGGTTTTTGAAGGGGTGCTTAATCTGTTTACATAACTCAGTTGTGCGTACAATTTCATCATACTCTTTTTGCACATCTTGGACCCCTCTGATCTTTCTAAGAGTGGCTAATCCTTTTTCTGGATGGCCACGCTCGATTAGGCTTGCAGGAGTCTCAACGATTGCTAGGGACCCAATGGCTAGAAATAGGGCTGGGATGGCTGCACCACCTAAGGAAATCCTCCATCCATATCGGTGTGACGAGGTGAAATAGTTAACGATGTTCGCAAATAAGATACCAACTGTGACTAGCAACTGGAAACAGACATTCAAGCCCCTCGTACCCTCGATGGAGCAATCTCTGATATGAATAGTGGCACGGCCTGCATTTAATAAAAGATATATTGCTTAGTTATATATGCTGGTTATGCTTATGAATAGTCCAATTGTTACTAAGGAACTATTGGGTTAATTAATTCTACTTTCACTTGATACGAATTGGTGCCATGAAAAATTAAAGCATGAAAATTAATAGTGTAGTCATAGAAAAAAATAGAAGCAGAACAATAACATAGTCTAATCAACTCTGAAGATGTCTCAGGTGTTTATGCTACATAATTAAGGAACATTGACACCATATATAAGAACATTAGATCAAAGAGACTTCTATCTATTGATTAATTTGTAACTATTTTAGTAAGTTGGATTCTTGAACTCTTATCAAAATGTACAATATCCAACATGAATTGCATTACAATATCCTCTTGGAGGGTGTCTGGAATTTTCTTATATAAGTAGGTTTGAGTATTTGAATATAATTAAGTAGACTTTAAAGTAAATAGGTTTATTTCCAAACACACGACTTGTACGTACGTGTCCAGTTTAAGATTTTTTTAATTTGTGTCAAATGCTATTGATGGAAACAAGGTATAAATTACCTGGTTGCCGAAACCAATTCCAGCCCCGAGAAAAAGCCTTCCAATAATAAGCATCCAGAGGTTCAAGGCGGCAGCGTTGAGAACTACTCCAATCAAAAAGAACAACGACGCAAGTTGTATCGTGATTCTCCGGCCATATTTTTGGCAACATTTGGATGCAAATAGACTAGAAACAACCGCGGCAAGGTAGAGAGATGATGTGAAGAGCTGGAGGAACTGATCGTCGAATTTGCAATAGTTATCTTCTTTTGCATGGTGTTTTTTAGTATATACCGTAGGAAAAAATTTCTCCAAGAACACATCCATTGATGTCACTCCTCCTACAAAACATTAATCACATTAATTATTAAATAACAAAATGGTCATTGTTACCATCATTATATATATGATCATTGTTATTAACAATATGTTGCGACTCAAGTGCCATAATAGACATACACATACTATTGTGTATGTAAGTATTTGACGTTTAGAACAATCGATAATCCTGAATTCTTACATTGAACACCCGATCAATGAGATCTATTATAATTTTAAAATAAAAAATCTAGCTCAGAATTTCATAGATCTAGGTTTTTCAGGTTGTTAACGAAAATGAACGTAAAGTAAGATAATCACCTGAAATACCAATATCGTAACCAAACATGAGACCGCCGAACGCGGCTATGATGGAGCAAACAACCACTTGTATGGTGAGTTTAGCCGGTAGGTCTTCACCACCGGTGGCAGCCATTACTTGGGCAGGCATGGTGGAAATGTATGTGTGGAAATTAGGGTCTGTGTATAGTTAGTTTTAGAAATGCTTATTTATAGATATAAGTTGACACATTCTTGTAGTTTTATCCGAAATAATTAATCCTTTATCCCTTGTATTTCTCACGTTTGTTACATTACATCTTCAATATCATAATATAAATTTTCTCCCGTAATATCCACACATATATTTATTTTTTATCTGTTTGATTGATGTTAAGTGGTATCTTTAGGAATTATTTTCACACACGACCTTTTATACGTAGGGTATGTTGTCACGAAATGCAAGTAAGTTTTTGAGCGATGTAAGCGAAAGAATGAGATTTTAATTTTTAGTAGTTGTTTGGCAAATGAGCGGTAAGCTTTTCTATTTTTTAAGAATGCTCAATTTTAATGCTTCTATTAAGAAGGTTGAGCTGACAAATTTATTGTTTCATACCACACTACTAAATTTCACTACTATGCTTCACAGCTACTTTTACCAAAGACACCCGTAGTAGCCATCTGTGAGGTGCTACCATTTAAATGAGTTAGTTTGAACAAATTTATTATTGATCTTACTATGTTTAAAATTATACCCAAAATAAATAAAGTGAGCTTCTATAAAGAAATATATTAATATCTAGTGAGTTATGGTTTTATACATGGTTTAACATAGTTCTAAGTGATATTTCTAACAAGACCTTTCCGTATCATGAAAATTAATATTCATTTGATGATACCTTTCCGTATCTAGAAAACTTGCTTTCGACAAATGGCATGTAACATGTTTGGTTTGGGATTCATAGGTTGTTGGTCTTTTGGACTTTCCTATGTGTTCTTTGGTTTAACGAGTTTAATTTTAGGTTTACTCTGCTTTTAGGTGATGTTTGCCCTTAAATAAATAAACTTTCGTTACAAAAAAATACATTTTAAAATGTCCTTTCATAAAAAAAATGAATTCCCTTATAAAGGCCTTAATTAGGCATGCAGCGCTCAAAAGGGAACGGAACTAATATGTGCTACCAAAAGTGCAAAAGAAATTTCAATGCATCAAACATGGATGTAAATAAGTAGCACACTTCACTCATATTAAGACGAGGATTTTGCTTTATCTTGCTATACATCGTCAATGTGTTCAGGTATTCCTCTCTTATACCTCAGCATTTCATCTTTTTTTTTTTTTTTTTTTTCAAAAGAATATAATATAATGTTGTTATTCTTAAATTTAGGTTTGACTTGGTAGTGTATATATAAATCCGTTTTCATTTAGTAAAAATATAAGGAAGGCAGAGTTGGTAACGTGATTAATCTTGTGGGTTCAAAATAGTATTATCATCTTTTATATTATAAAAATCTTTTTCCACTTTTAGTTAAATAAAAATATCAAAGAATT
>OU343223.1:140924649-141064407 GCA_910596185.1 Chrysanthemum makinoi | reverse complement strand
AACAAGTTTGAAAAATAAGTTGTAACGCACAAGGAATACCATTCGCATTTGCTCACATGGTCACTAAGCATAGAGTTTTAAGAGATAAGCAGTGTTCCCATTATAAGATAAAACCAATCTCGAAGACAATTAAGAAGTTAGCTAAGGCGCTCGGATGATGGCAATGAGATTCTTAAACCTAGACGAAACCTAGTCGTTGAGTGCGAGGAAGATAGAAAATTAGATGAAGCATCTACGGTGAAATGAATAAGAAATAGAAGATCCTGAGATAAAAGAATAACATCATTCAAACTATGATTACAAGAAGGAAAAGCTGATCTCTTAAAACAAATTTAAGCCTAACCGTTAAAACCCTGAACAAGTTTAAGAAAAGGATTTAGATAAGCTAAAAGTTTGAAAATCTTGTTGAAACAAACCCTTCCCTTAGAGAAAATGCACTGTACATCGCGTATCCTCCAAATACTGCGATGCATTTAGTTCCTAGAACTATTGCTACTAAGAGCAAGACCTTAATCAGCCAATATGTTATTCTTCAACTATTTGTCGATTTTGAGAAAACTTGTAAGAAATCATCACACCTTCGGGATAACTGAAGGGGAGATGGGTTTTGAGCAAACTAAAGAATGCTATCTAACTGAGGTCATGCCTTTCTTCAAACTACTAAAAGATCATTTTGAGAGTTTTAAAAAGGGGATAAGTTCAGATATTAAAGGAATGGAAAAGGAATTTGATGCAATGATAGTTGAGGTTAGTGACTATGAGCGAGCATTAAAATATAATGAGATTGAGAGGAAGAACTTGCATACCTTGAATGAGAATCTTATTTCTGAATGTATTGCTCAAGATGTGTTTTTACCTCTGAATTGCTCCATTAATGTATTAAATTCATGAATTATCTTGTTGTTCTCGAAAGTCTCCCATGATCGTGTCATTGAGCTTGAAAAGATTGTTCGAAATTTAATGAGAAAATTGATCAGGATGATCATGATAATTTGGTAAAGCATCTTTCTAAACTAGAAGTTGAACATTTTGATCTACAACTAAAATATCAACATCTAAAAGAAAATGTTAAAACCTCAAATATCAAGACGCCCTTGGATGCTCCCGAATTTGATGCGCTTTTTGAAATTAAAAACGTGATGAGCAGATTCGAGCTCATTGTAACACGATCAAAAGGTTGAAAGCCCAAATCTCTCAATTGAAAGGTGAAAATAACAATGTGATCGATCCCAAATGCATCCTCCTTAAGATTCTCATTACTCTCAAACTTTTCATCTTCAAAACTTAGTTAATGCCTTACAAAAGGAAAACAAGAGTTTTCTAGAAGAATGAAAAGGTTAATGACACTTTAAAGAGTTATATGATTCAATGAAAGTCACTTGTGACAAACAACGAAAAAAAAAATAAAGTCTTTATCAAAAAGGAAATGTCGAATCTTGGGGAGAGGAAGAACAGGCAGGGAAATGGGAAACTGCCACTTGTGTTTAATAAGAATGTTGTTTCAAAGTCACCCTTAGACTGCAAATACACTGTGCTACAGGTTGAAATATATTCTCTCACCTCACCTTTTGTTGAAATAATGAAATCTGCGTTTCATAAACCTATTGTGCTCACCTTAAGGACGAGGTCTAGAAATGTTCTCTTGAGATTGTTGAAGAGGACCTTCATTAATAAATCTCTCTTGATAGAGAAATTAGGTTTGTCTTGCCTCCAGCCAAAACGATCTCAAGAGTCGCTTGAATGTGTAATTGCAACATGTCCAAAATCCTTAGGTGCAAAAGGCAAAGCTGTGATGCCTTGTTCTATGCATAGTGCCAAGCATGAAATCCGTTCTATGCCCAGTCTTAAGAAAGTAAACACTAATGTGCCTTCAAGTAGTTTAGATTCCGTGATATGTTAGTGCTAAGAAAGTAAATTTTAGTGTGCCTGCAAATAGCTCAAATCACAGCCTTAAGAAAGTAAACACTAATGTGCCTTCTAGTAGTTCAGATCCTTGCACATCAAGTTCAGGAATGCAAAATTAGATCAACCAACTAATGTTCCCATTCCTCTACAGAGTAATCAAGGACATTAAAGCGAAAGGTGTCAAAGTCTCAAGACAATACAAGGAATGATAGGACCATGCAAGCTAACAATGTGCATTGGAAGAGAGAGAAGACCAATCGGAACTTTAAGTTTGAGTCGAATAAAACGAATCGTGTTGATTCTAGTATTAGCCATAGGCGCATCAGAATTAATTCTTTAATCTGATACTATTTGCAAACCTTTGTAATGATGTTCCGCTTGAATTCTGTTGTTAATCATGAATGTGGTGTGAATGCTTTGTCTAATGCTATCAAATGCCCAGCTAAAATTGTTAATGCTAATAATCGTGCAAAGAAGGCTAAAAGGCAAAGACGAAAGATTGTTAGAAAACAGTTGGAAACCCACAGAAGAACATTTATAAAGATAGGTTATTATTGATACCTTTTTGGCCATAAGAATAATCAGCTTTTGTCCTCAAACCGCTAAGACTATGCCTACTAGAAAATGGATGCTATCGTAGAACTATTCCCTTAAGAAGTGAACATACCTTTGAATAGGTCAAATACAGACCCAAGATGCATCTATTCCCCAATGATTCCATTGCTTCTACTTCTGATATGGATGTTTCTATCTCTGATGTGGGTGTTCCAATTACTATTACTAACCAAGTGGAACACATTCTGCATGGGGATCCCCATTATCTAGTTATCCATTCTGTCTGTGTTCAACCGCAGATCGTTCAAATCGTTTGTGGTAACCGGACTCAGCCGTTAAGCATATGGTGGAGACCGTCGCGCTCATGAACTTCGTGAGCAAATTCATCAGGACAGTTAGATTCGGGAATGATCATTTCTGTGCAATTATGGGTTATGGAGATTATGTTGTTGGTAAAAGTGTTATTATGTGGAAGGTCTTGGTCATAACCTGTTCTCTGTTGGTCAATTCTGCGATTCTGATCTAGAAGTAGCCTTCAAAAAACATACTTGTTTCGTTAGAGAACTTGATGGTAAGGAACTTTTAAGGGGTTCACGTGGTTCAAATCTATACACCATCTCTATCGAAGATATGATGAAGTCTTCTCCAATTTGCTTGTTGTCAAAGGCTTCCAAAACAAAGTCATGGTTATGGCATCGTCGTCTCAATCACTTGAACTTCGGCACCATCAATGATCTCTCCAGAAAGGACTTAGTTATAGGTCTACCTAGACTTAAGTTTGAAAAGGATCATCTTTGTTCAGCATGCCAGTTGGAAAAAAGCAAGAAGTATGCCCATAAACCCAAACCTACAAAATCAGTCGCAGAAGTTCTCCATATAATTCACATGGACTTATGTGGACCCATGAGAGTGCAGAATATCTTTGGGAAGAAATATGTGTTAGTTGTGGTTGATGATTTCTCTAGATTCACCTGGGTAAAGTTCTTAAAGACAAAGGATGAAACCCCAGATATCATCATCAAACTCATCAAACAGCTGCAGGTTTGTCTTAACAAAACGGTCAGAATTATCCGAACAGACAATGGAACTGAGTTTGTTAACAAACAACTTGGTGAGTTTTATGAAAGTATTGGAATCAATCATCAAAGAAGTGTTCTCTAACCTCAACAGAACGGTGTAGTTGAAAGACGAAATCGAACTCTTGTAGAAGCCGCGAGGACTATGCTGATTTACTCAAAAGTTCCAATGTTTCTCAGTGAAGCCATCGCCACGCATGCTACACCCAAAATCGATCCCCTGATTCACACTGCCATGGCAAAACTCCATATGAATTTGTCCACAACAGAAAACCCGATCTTTCATTCCTTCGTGTGTTCGGTGCTTTATGTTATCCAACTAATGATGGTCAAGATTTAGGAAAACCGAGAGCTAAAGCGGACATTGGAGTTTTGTAGGCTATGCACCTAATAGTAAAGGTTACCGAATCTACAACAAGAGAACCCGAAATATCATGGAAACAATTCACGCTTGATGACACCGGTCAAATGGCTCTTGGAAAATCCAGGTTCAGACCCGCACTTCAAAGCAGTCCCATTGGTTCATCTCTTGTACCAAACTCCTCATCAGCTACTCCATATATACCTCCTCGAGAAGATGATTTAAAGAAACTGCTTGATCCAATGTTTGATGAACAATTTGAGCCAAGTAACAATGATATGACAATTCAATCAACAGAGGTCGCTTCTATCCCCTGCCAATGAAATTAACCCTACAACTTCTATGTCATTAAGCCAAGAAGCGCCTGCCACGACAATCTGCTTCATCAACAAATCTTCAATCATCAAGTGTACATCATCGAAATGCTTTCGATTCACAGGATGAAGTCAATCCCTTTTCTACTCCCGAAGATGCTCCATTTGAAAACATATTTGCTCCCGAATCATCATCAGAACCATCTACTTCAGAGACATCGACTCGCTACTTCATCCCTCAACAACACCACATGAATACCTCGAAAATGGACTCACGAGCATCCATTAGACAACATCATTGAAATCCTCTCGCCCAGATCCACACGGAAACAACTTGCAACCGATGCCTTATGGTGCTTCTTCAACTCCGTACTCTAAGATCGAACCAAAAGATGTTAAATCCGCCATGAATGAAGACTGCTGGTTCAATGCCATGCAAGAAGAAATTCATGAGTTTGATCGACTTGATGTATGGGAATTAGTACCGGCTCCAGATTGTGCTATGATCATTGCTCTAAAATGGATCTTCAAAGTGAAACTTGACGAGCATGGTGATGTATTAAAGAACAAGGCTTGATTGGTTGTTAAAGGATACCGTCAAGAGGAGGGTATTGACTTTGAAGAATCTTTTGCTCCAGTTGCTCGAATCGAGGCAATCGGAATATTCTTGGCTAATGCTGCAAGTAAGAACATGGTAGTCTATCAGATGGATGTAAAGACAGCGTTTCTGAACGGAGATCTTAAAGAAGTCGCGTCTACGCCACCAACCAAGGCTTTGTGAATCCAGAGCATCCTACTCACGCTTATCGCTTGAATAAAGCTCTTTACGGTTTAAAGCAAGCTCCAAGGGCATGGTATGATACGCTATCAAAGTTTCTTCCGTCTACCGGCTTCAAAGAAAGGAGCAGCTTGATCCAACATTGTTCACCGTGAAGTCGTGCAAACACTTAATTCACGTTCAAATTTATGTTGATGATATCATCTTTGCCTCGACCGACCCCAATGAGTGTGACCGTTTTTCAAAAGAAATGGGTTCTAAATTTCAAATGTCAATGATGGGACAAATGTCATTTTTCTTGGGATTACAAATTTCACAAAGTCCCTGAGGCATTTTCATAAATCAATCTAAATATGCAAATGAGATTTTAAAGAAATTTGGATTTGATTCTAGTGACCCGCTTGACACTCCATGATTGAGTGTACTAATCTGGATGAGGACCACTCAGGGATCATGGTAGACCAAACAAAATATCGTAGCATGATCGGATCCTCGATGTACCTCACACCGTAGACCCTGATATTCTTCGTGTATGCATGTGTGCTAGATACCGTGCTAAGCCTACCAAAAAGCACCTAGAAGCGATTAAACGGGTCTTTCGGTATCTCCAAGGAACCATCAACATGAGACTTTGGTACCCGAAGGACACCGGTATGTCACTAACAGCATATGCAGATGCAGATCATGCAGGGTGTCAAGATACTTGTTATACCCCTTTATCACGTATACCTTATCACACAAATACCAAGCAAACCACGAAGAACACGTTACACAAACAGTTATGTGTAAATAATAAGCAAGAAAGATTAAGACAAGAACTTGGTGACTTGAATATGAATTCGTGTATGTTAGAGAGGTAGAGAGAAGAAAGATGAAAACAATAAGTTGTTATATTGCTTCAAAGGAAAACACACACACACACACACACTCAAGCACACCCCTCAAATGACATACTTGAGGGGTATTTATAGTAAGAGAGATGATGCCCTAAGGCTTGGCCATGGGCCTTGTATGGGCTTCGTATGAATTGGATTGGACATGGATTGATATAAGGCTAGCTTAACTAAACTAATACCCATTTAGCTTAGCCCAATCCACGAGCCCTTTGACTATTCTAGCACGATATCTAACACACGTTACAAAGTTCCTAAATGTGAATGACCATCACTTCTAATATAAACTATTAAGGCTAACAATCTCCCCCTAAGGGGTGGTCATTCAAATGATGCTCCACTTGATTAGGTATTTACTTTTCTCGAGCTTGAACTTTGTGTGTAGATATAGAATAGTCTTGATTCTTTGTTCCTTCATGCTTTGTGATTAGATAATGTGGTTGTCTGCCGTTGTCAACTTCGTTGGTTAGGTGTCTCCACGTCTTTCTCCACCATGCTCACACTTCTATTTGACTTTAAATTACCAATGATGAAGTTCTCGAGTCTTTAAACTTTGTAGATTCTTTGACATTGACGAAGAATCAATTTTAACTTTGTGTTTCCATTGATTTTGCTGAGAACTTTCATGTGTTGTTGGTATGAGCATGTAGAGAATCGCACGATCCATCCGCCTCCAGAGCTTCCGTAAGAAGAAAACATAAAACAGTTAGTAATAAGCGGATTCCGCACTTACAAGTTTGAATTTGAGGGTGTTAACAGATAGTGTGAAAACACGCCTCTTATTCTCACAGGCCGCCTCGAACCGGAGTCCCACAAGTGAGATAACACGATGTACCAAAGTACATCTACAGTTCAGATGAGTCGTTGAGGTACAACAAGTATCACCTCACGATCAGAGACCGTTTGAGACACACTGCGTAATCCACTGGAGTTACCGGTGACTCTGCATCGTGGCGCTTGATGTTGACCCGCGCAGAGTTTCCATTCAATAACTGAAGATCACAGATGTGAAACTTCTCATAAATGTTCTGGCAAATTGCTAAGATCTGCGTAGGACTCTAGAATATATCACTTGTGCCCTTAATGATGAACAACAAGCGATGTCATGTCATGTGTTCCTATAAGATCTTTTGATGAATCTCGTGGCTCTAGACTCAATAGTGCATTTTGGTTTTCCTGAGCGGAGACTAGGGAGAGGGTCTCCTTCTTCAATATCAACAATCTCTAAGAGAAAGTCGATAGATTATGTAGGGTTCACAGTGAGAATGAAACAAATCCTTTTAAGAGGAATTGAGTGGCTAGAAGGTTAGGTGCAGCAAGGCCATGGGTCCATGACGTCTTTGTCTTCAATATTGGTGTCATCTTAGTGACAACCAGAGTGCATGAATTGAACCCGGTTTCTAAGGTTGATTATGGAGGGCTATTTCTTTTCACCCTTTCATTACATTTCTTTTAATTCTTCAACCCCTTCTTTCTCCTTTCTCACATTACTCCTTTTTTCAATCATTCCTAAGGACTTCTAATACTAACTATTTGTGATGTCCTTGGTAGATCCCTCCGCTCAAGGATCATAGGACGAGTATTCATATCCTTAGTCACCTTATAACTCCATGACTGTCCTATTGTTGCCATAAAACCATTTTTCTTGAAAATCTCTCAAAGTGTTTATGATTATCAAAATATTTTGTTAACACCTTGAGAGTTTTGTTTTCAAAAACACTCCCCCTTCACATGTGCTTATATTGTTTTAACTGAAATCTGCACAGAGAGGGTAGAGTTCGCACTTTTTGAATTGATTGACTTTAAATGAACAAGACCGATTCGAGACACGTTTACATCACTAGAGAACTAGTTTGAAATTATTACCCGTCCTGGTCAAGTCCATAGAAAGTTTCTCGAAATGGTACATTTCCTGACTTTAATTTCTCGTCAATTCATTGGTTACGACTGAGTCGAGCTCATTTGAGAATCACACAACGATCATTAAACTTTTTTTTATCACATTTTAATCACGTTTCTCCCCCTCAAAAATAGCATATCCATGATGTTTTTGAAACAGGATGATTAAAAGATATGTTTTTCAGAAAGCATTTGGAGAGAAACTGATTTAGCATGAATTTTGGAACAACTTTGTTTTATACTCCCCCTTAACTAAAGCATATTTTTCATACAAAAAATTTAGAATCAATTAAGGGTTTAGAGGGAGTTATCTTGGTACCAAATGTGAGAGATTTTGAAAAATCTTTTTGAAAAATTTCAAATTAATGGTACGCAAGATGAAGATTTTAAAATCTTTTGAAGATATTTAGAGAAAAATTATCTTCATGTGATTAAGGATAAGTGCTCGATATATATGAAAATCGATTTTGTGTAGCACTTTCCTTTCTTTAAAGATCGGGTTACTGATGAAGTAACTGCAAGCCATTATGTTTTTAGGAATAGTGCTTTAAAAATATTTAAAACCTTTGATTTGGTTAAGCACTTTCCTTTCTTTGAAGCGCGGGTCCTGAACTGATGTGTTCAGAAGCCATTATGTTGAAGTCCGGGTTTCATCAAGTATACGAAAGCCATTATGTTTTAAGAAATTTTGAGAAACAACATGTTTTAGAAAACATTTAAATAACTCTCGCTCAAGCATCTGTACATACCCGTATCATTGTTGAATGACATTTCTAGAAACGTATAGAATATCGATTATACGAGAGACATGTCGTAGAAGAATATTTTTGAATTTTTTGATTTTATATTGTTTTTGTATTTTTTGAAAAATTTTTCTATTTTTGTATTTTGCTTTTGTTGGTTTTATAAAAGAAATGGAAAATCAAAAATAGAAGATAGAGAGAATGAAGAGTTTACGAATTGGAACCCTCCTCGATGAGTCGGGTTCGAGATATTTGATTCATCTGTAACCAAAGAAGAAGAGTTTTCACAAATAACAGTGTTAGAAGTACAAGATTCCTCACGGTGAGGGAGATCACTATCAACGGTTGTAGTGGTTTCTACTTCCTTATCCCGATGATTTTCACTATTATCTGTGTTGGTGCAAGTATCAAAAATCTTTCATGTGGGAATCCATCTAAGACCTATTGTGTTGAAAACTTTTCCCGTGGGTTTCCACCTAAGGTAAGATCTAGGAGTTGTTTTCTTATCGATGTAGCGGAAGACTCAGTTTTAGAAAAACTACGTCCTGAAGAGATCCACCTATTAGGTTTCCTTTTGATGTTCATCTTGTCACCGGTTTTGTTTCTATTTGGTGTCTTAGTGGATTGTGCCTCGGCACGAGAATTATCTTTCTTGAGATATTGTAAGGCACATGCATCATGATTAGTTGAAAAGACACATTTTTTTACATGTAGTACGCACAAATTCAATATTCTTGTTTAAAACAAAGACTTTAACTTTGTCACTACAATCTTTTGGAAATTGATTCTTGTTCGAAAAAGACTTAGAATTCCTAGTGATGTTTTCTAAGGGCATAGCATTTTCTTTTACGCAACTACTCTTAGATGTAAGCCAATCCTTAGTCTTTTGTAGAGTGTTCCTAGGTAATGGTTTACTACTACTAGCAGTGCCTTGAAATCTTGTAGAATTTGTCACCCTAGATGTTGCACCTAAAATTCGTCTTTTTCGAAGTTTGTGCCTTTTTCCTAGCTTCTTCTAGATAGTGGTTGTTGACCATGTCGTTAGAACCGACAGATTCTTTAACTGGATGTTTGGTCACATTCCGTGTAATATTCCTAGAAATGCCAGGTGTAATCACTTTTGGTGTTTCAAAGAACGCTTTTCCTTTTCAAAACTTTTGACAATTCTCTTTTTAATAGGGGTGTGGAGTGATGCTTTTGACAAATCATTTTTCTCATTGACTTGTGGAGGAAGCGAGAATAGATATTTTGGTTTAAAACCGGTTTGGGAACATTTGCCTTCTCCTCACGATGGTTTTGCAATCTTAGTATCCACAGCCTTTCCTTTTTGACATCCCAGTTGAGCTCTCAAAAGATCATTTTGCTCTTTCATGTCCTTGTAGGCACGCTCATACGACATCATCATACTTGCATTCCTCGATTTTCATCAAGTTGTTTAAAATATGACACGTTTTCTTTTTCAAGTTTTTCAAGAGCTTTTCATATTTTGAAACAATTGCGGAGGTCTCGGATGGAGTCTTTCATGATCTTCAACATAATATGTTTGTAAAATAATGGACATGATATCGTGAGTCGAACATCTTCAAGAGAGAGTCATTTAAATTTTCCAAAACTTTGATGTGTTCAACACTTTCAGTAGCTTGCTTTACTGTGGATTTATGGTCCTTGACAAAGTCACTGTTTCTTTCAAAAGCGCTTGTTCAAATGAATTACCCTCGCGATGCCACCGGTGAGGGGCAATTTGAGTTCCAAAAAACTTTCTTTGTTCGATGTCAAAACTAGAGAACCAGTTGTTAGGTGTAATAGTGGTTTTAGTTTTAACAATGTCTTGAAGATCCACAATTCTAGTTTTTACATTGTCTAAAATACTTCTCGCATCACTTGTGTTAAAAGGATTGTTTGAAGACATTTGTTCAATGTTCGAAAGAGAATTTGAGACAACAACTGGTTTTGAAACAGATTTTGAAACAGGTGTTGACTCTTTGTTTGAAACACTTGGTGTGATGGAGAACATTGACTTTTCTTTTTGATTAACAAAAGTAATTCCGTTAATTTTGTTCCATTTGTTATAATCAATTGGTTTGATTTCCGGATTCTTTTGTTTCATTTTTGATCTACTCTCCTCAAATAGTTCTAACGTTTCAAGAGAATCACGAACAATAATGGGTTCATGTAAAGCTTTTCCATTGTTTAACACATTCGAGATTTCGAGCTTTCTTGAGGAAAGAAGAAGGGTCGTTACCAAGTGCCATTCTATTGTTAGTATGAAAACGCGGATTTACTTGATTAGAAAGCATCTTGATTGTTTGAGCATAATGACCCGTTTTAAGAAGCAAATTTTCCAAAGTTTGGATTTTTTCATTTTTATCAAGAATTTCATCAAGAAGAGAATCTTCTCGTTTTGAAAAATCAGAATCAACTGCTTCTTTTCTTTTCAAGATTAGAAAACACTTCTTTTTGTTTAGAAAGTTGGTTATTTAAATCAGAAATTTACTTGTTTAGAGATTTAATTTTCAAGTTCGAATTCACATCAAGTGTGTTATACTTGATTTGCAATTCTTTTCTTTAGAAACCAAATTTCGATAACCAATTTCTAATTCTGATTCTTTGTTTTTCTGAAATTCAAAAGTTTTTGCGTTCTCCTTGTAACTCTCAAGCTCGGGTCAATTTAGCATTCGTGGCCTTAACCTCGCGATTGACCTTACTCACTTTCTCAATCTCAATACCACAATTATTGATTAATGATTCAAAATAAGCTCGGGTTTCCTCATCAGTCTCAGTATTTTGTGCCACACAGCCTCCATTAGGATCCATCATCCGGAGTTTCAGAGTTCGTATTGCTATAACTTCGGATTGTCCGGTATGTATCATAAGTAGGTGCTGATGTCACGTAATGATGTTCATCATGAGTAAACTGACTAGAAACATTACTATAATTTGGTACCTCATTGAGTGGATATGTGTCATAGACTGGAGGTGTATCAAAAGTACCACTTGATGTTGTGTCCTGCGGATTGATTCTATGACTGGAGGTTGCGTATTTTTGCTTTATCGCCCGTTTTGGATTCATGAATGCGATTCGCATCAGTCAATTCAATTCCGACTCTTCTTTCGTGCTAACGTCCAACATGTACCGGAGCCTTCAAGCTTCGTCGGTCGTTTGACACTAGATTCGAACTAAAATAACCGAATTTTGGCTTTGAGGTTCGGAGGTAGCATTCGAGCGAAGTCATATAACGATTATTCCCATGTTGATATCCCATATTCGATTCATAATCGACCCCTTGATGTCCAACAAAGCGCCTGCATATTGCATCTGATTCCCCATCTGTATTCCCGTAGCAAATCCATTCTGATTCCCAATAACATCAACCATTTGTCCTCCTTGACCCATATGCATACTTGGTTGAGCAAACTGCGGATTATACGATGAAATCCATTGGTTGTTGTTATTTGGTGTAGTGGGACTAATGTTTACTTCATTGAAGAATCCTTTGAAAGCGGTTATGAGACGATCTTCCTCAGTTGCCATTGATGAAGGTATGTAATGATAAAGTTGATGTAGGATCGATTCAACGATAAAGGAGTTGTGGTTGATGACGATTAAGCTCGGTTGAGGTGTTTCTGAAAGTCGTACTCGTAACCTTGGTTCTAAAATAATTTCGCCCAAAATTTGAAATTCACTATAAAAATCAATTCTAAGGTCGTATGAAAATTTTGAGTTATGACAATTTTGACTCCAATTTTGACCCGAAAAATTTGAATTTAGGCCCAAATTTTTGAATTTTTGACCAAAATTTTCACAGTTAAACCAAAATTTGAATCTCGTAAAATTGAACGCGTTTAGTCTCCTCAAAAATTTAAATTTTACTCAAGTTTTCCCGCCAAAATTTGAATCTCGCGTAGACTTAGAGAGAAGGAGTTACGAGTAGAATTGGTGCTTAGGCGTAGGATCTTATGCGTAGGATCTTTATGCGTAGGATCTTAGGCGTAGGATCTTAGGCGTAGGATTCTTATGCGTAGAAAGTATCTTACGCGTAACCTTAGGCTTATCGTGAACAAAAACTTAGTCGTAAAACCTTACGCGTAAGTGTGATCTTATGCGTAGAGTTCTAGTCGTAAGAGTTTATGCTTATGCGTAAACTTAGGTTAAAAACCAAAAATCCTTTACACAGTCACAGCGTAAGGGATATCCACAAGTCGAAGTGTTCCACACACTTATCCAAGTGAGGAAGCACCGTAACCGTTAAAGCTTCGAAGAATCTGCACCATAAAGTTATGAGTAGGACCTTATGCGTAGTTGACTTTCTTACGAGTAGAACTAGGGTTTTGACCTACTGTAAAAATTTCCAACGATTCAAACGATTTCTCTTGCACAGATATCCTTGAAAACACTTGAATAACCCAAAAATGTTGACCTTTTTCACCCAAAGTGCTTAGAAAAGTTACGAGTAGAAATGACCAAAGAACCAAATACGAGTTTAAAACTTAACCAAAACGCGTAAAGCTTCGAACTTTTTGCAAAAAACTAAAACTTTAGCACCAAATAAACCTTAAACCACAAGAATCTTGAATTTTTAAGTGCAAAAATTAAAGCTTTAAGCGTGACAACTTTTATAACAAAGCTACGCGTATAGTACCAACCTTCAAAACAAACACAAACACTCTTAAACCATTGTTAGGCGATTGATACCAATTGTTAGGACCCTTTTTACACACTCAAGAAGATGAAAATTAAAGCTTTACTCGTCGAAGTACGTCTGGAGGTGCTCAATTTTTGGGTGATAAGCTTGTGAGCTGGTCTTCAAAGAAGCAAATGAGTACTTCTATTTCCTCCACAGAGGCTGAATACATATCCATGTCATCTTGTTGTGCTCAAATCCTATGGATGAGATCTCAATTAACTGACTATGGCTTTGTATTCAACAAAATCCCTCTGCTTGTGATAATAAAAGTGCTATTGCTCTCTCATGAAACAACGTTCAACACTCAAGAGCAAAGCATATCGACATTCGACATCATTTCATCAGGGAACAAGTGGAAAAATGTGTGGTGGAACTCTATTTTGTAAGGACTGAATACCAGTTAGCAGACATCTTCACCAAAGCTCTTCCAAGAGAACGTTTTGAGTTTATTCTTCCACGACTTGGCTTGAAAAGCCTTCAACCAGAAACTCTCAAACGTCTTCAGGAGGAAGACGAGGAGTAAAGGTCTATCTTCATCCATCTCTTTGTATATATTTAAAAAAAAAAAAAAAAAAAAAACAAAATACAAAATTACAAAACCTTCAAAAATCAAATAGAAAATTATAAATCTTTCAAAAATCCATAAAAATGTGAAAAATTCAAAAAATATTGTCATTTTGTCATGCTTTTCTCGATTCGATAACATCTACGGTTGTTATGATTATGTTATTGTAAAGTGCAATGTTATAAGCACTGTAGTATGAGCTTTATTGATTTAGTATCGAGAAGGATACCTCGATCACATTTGAAGATTAGAGTTGGTAGTTATGCCAACAGTTGGAGAAAAGGTAGTGTGCCCATCACGACGTCCTCTAATGACACATCTACCTTGCATTTCATGATCCGGTTTCTTGACTTCAAAGCTTGAACTTTGGGCGGACAGTAAGTGGTGATGACTTGGTTATAGATTTAGACTACCTGCTTGTTTTTTATTTTACACCAATTATATATCCCATGTCTTATCCTACCCTTTAGTCATGAAGCGTGTCTAGGTGATGCAGAGAGCAATCTTTGGTGTCTTGGCCATGGATTTGGTCATGTATCATTGATTTTTCCACTTCGCAGTGACATGTTAGTAATGACGAGTCACCCCTTAACCTTTGTCGTGTCTACCCATATTTCCTTCGAGAATTGTTTAACCCTTAACTCTAGTGGTGGAGATTTGTGTAACCGCCAAGCTTATGATAGAATACATGCTATGATGTGCGATTGAGTGATCACCCGAAATTGACACTTAGAATAGTTGAGAGATTTGAGTGTTTTGTTCCCTTTCGTGAGGTGTTCGGCTTTGTTTTATTCTAGCATAAGGGATTTGTAAACTCATATTTTCGGTTATGGGAGATATCTTTTTAGGAATCTTTCTAATAACGTCTTCTTGAGGGCAAGTAGAGTTCAAGTGGGGGGATATTTGATAACATCAAATAGTCTTGAATATTAAGTGTCAATTTCCCCCGATAATGCTTGTAATTTATATCATTTATATGGATTTACGCTTGTTTTCCATTGTTTTCCACTTTCAGGTAAATTACGAGCATTGGAGCTATAGAGACGCGGAACTGGAGAAATATCTATAGATTTATCACAGTATGCTAGTTTGAAGAAGTTACGGCGTAACTCGTCTCTCACATTACGCCGTAACTATTGCGTGACTTAGAAAACCATCTTATCATAAGGTTACGGCGTAACTCTTCCCAAAGGTTACGACGTAACTACATTAGGTCAAATGAGGTTCAAAGCCGCTGATACTTACGCCGTAACTACAACATCAACTACGACGTAACCGAGTTTATTGAAGACTACGGCGTAACCACTTATTAGGTTACGCCGTAACCAGCAGATCTAGTGCATTATTCGAAGAAATAGAAGGTTACGGCGTAACTCCTATATTGGTTACGCCGTAACCCAGATCTGGCCCCCCCCACGAATTCTAGCATTTCTATTCATTCCATTCCACACACAACACTCAGAGAACGCGGGAAAAAGCTCAAGGCAGGTCTAGAGGAGTATACGGAGCTGTCTCCAAGGGAGAAATCACTCCCCTACGATAAGCATTAGCGTTTTATATTTCTTTTACTTTCAATTCATGTATTTCGTACCTTTGAATATTGAATTGGTTTGCATGATTAATATGAGCGGCTAAGCACCTCTTGGTGCTAGCCTAGTTATGATTCCTTAATTGTTTTGTTGGCGTTTACTTTACTTCCGTACAATTATTTCTAAGTGTATGCATGCATAGTTTATTGGTAGCCACCCTTGGTTCGGTAGTTTTGAATGGCGATAGAGGCCAATTGCCTAGGACATATTACCAACTGACCCTAGGTGAGCGGACTGAGACGGGAAGGGTAAGATATGACCAACTGACGACCCTTTCTACTTGTGCGATTTGATCAACTAATCACCTATCGTTTGGATGAACTTAAGAATTAGGGGGTGCGTGTCTAAGTTCCTAACGGTCAGGCATTCACTATTATAAATCTAGCATGTAGCGGTACTTAATGACTTGGCTTAGGGGACCAGGAACAACAGAACTTATGACGGTGCGCCTGATTTCTCCCGTGGTGGCATCTTTGCTGATAGGTTAGGGCGAATTGACCAAATGTTGTCCTCTCGAATTTGACCCCACCTGAAGTAATTGGAAGTAAGTAGACGTAGACATAACTAGCTAGGAGGATTAACTAGGTTAGCACAACTTTCCTCTATTGATTTCCCTTTACCATTTATCTTCTTTATTTTATTCTGCTTTAGTAGTTTAATTAATTAAATCCCTATCAAAACTATTATTAATCTGTGACACCTAGACTTAGTAATAATCCAACACATATAGCTCTTGGGACGACCTCGGCTTTGCCGATTACTACACTACACACGACCGGGGACACTGCCCATTAGTGCACTAGGGTAGACCATAGGTATAACGAGACACTATAAATATTAAGACCTGGTCAGTGAAACCTGCATCAATAACTCGACAGTGCCATAAGGAAAAACTTTGGCAATGGTGAATGGACCAGTCCAACGGGTCTTAAGTTTCCCCGAGAAGATTTTCAATCTAGAATTGAAAAGAAGGACTCGGTCACCAATGTTGAAAACGCGGTTCTTGATCTTTGAGTCGTGGATCTTCTTTGTCTTTTCTTTGTAAATCAACGAGTTCTCGTAGGCTTGATCACGGAGTTCATTTAATTCATTGAGTTGAACTTTCCGGTGATCACCCGCGGACTTGAGGTCAAAATTGGCATGCTTCAAGGCCCAATAGGCTTTGTTCTCGAGCTCGATCGGTAAATGATACGCCTTTCCGTACACAAGCTTGTAAGGAGTACACCCGATGGGTGTTTTGTAAGCGGTACGGAAGGCCCAAAGTGCATCTTCTAGCTTTTCCGACCAAGAGGCACGGTTTTCACCTACGGTCCTTTCCAAGATTCTTTTCAAACCACGATTCGAAACTTCTACTTGCCCACTAGTTTGTGGGTGATACGCGGTAGAAAGACGGTGAGTGACACCATACTTAAGCATGACTTTTGCGAATTGTTCATTGCAAAAGTGCGTATCGTGATCACTAATGATGGCACGAGGAGTTCTGAAACGGGCAAAGAGAGACTTCAAGAATTTCACAACAACTCGGGCGTCGTTGGTTGGGAGCGCTTTCGCTTCCATCTATTTAGACAAGTAATCGACCGCCACGAGTATATACTTGGTCCCTCAAGAAGACGGGAACGGCTCCATAAAGTCGAAGCCCCATACGTCAAAGATCTCGCACACTTGAATGGCATTTTGAGGCATTTCATCTCTTTTCGAGATGTTGCTATGACGTTGGCAAGAGTCGCAAGATTTGACGAGGTCATGGGCATCTTTGTAAATTGTGGGCCAATAGAAACCAGAGTCAAACACCTTTTTAGCGGTGTAGTTCGGGCCATGATGTCCCCCCGTGGGTCCATGATGACAAGCTTTGAGAATTTCATCAGCTTTTTGGCCGTGAACACACCGTCGGATGACTTGGTCCGCACAAACCTTAAACAAGTAGGGGTCGTCCCAGAAATAATGCTTAACATCTTTGAAAAATTTGTTCTTTTGTTGGGACGACATCCCTTTCACAACAAAGTTCTCCGTATGATAGTTTGCAAAGTCGGCAAACCATGGGGTACTCGAATCTCCACGATGAGATACCGCATTAAGTGTCTCGAGAGGAAACGTTTCATTTATTTCCTTTTTCTCGAGCACACCTTGATGAGGATTTTCAAGACGGGACAAGTGGTCAGCCGCTAGGTTCTCCGCTCCTTTTTTATCACGGATAATGATATCAAATTCTTGTAGGAGAAGAACCCATCGGAGCAATCTCATCTTTGCATCTTGCTTAGCAAAAAGATATGTGAGGGCCGAGTGATCCGTATACACTATGCTTTTGGACAAGATCAAGTATGGCCGAAACTTCTCGAAAGCATACACCACGGCTAGTAATTCTTTCTCCGTCGTGGTGTAATGTGCTTGAGCTTCGGTCAATGTTTTGCTAGCATAATGTATAGGATGGAAATGTTTTGTTTTTCGTTGCCACAACACTGCACCTATGGCGAAATCACTTGCATCGCGCATAAGCTCAAATGGTAATTCCCAATCGGGGGCAACTATAATTGGTGCTCCTGTGAGCTTCTTCTTAAGAGTTTGAAAAGCTTCAATGCACTAAATAGAGAAGATGAAAGGAGTATCTTTTTCAAGATTTTGGGTCATCGGCCGGGATATTTTTGAAAAATCTTGAATGAAACGACGATAGAAACCGGCATGACCAAGGAAAATTCTAACTCCTTTGATGGTTGTGGGAGGAGGTAACTTTGCAATGACGTCAACTTTAGCCTTGTCGACCTCAATCCCGGTCTTATAAATCTTATGGTCGAGGACAATGCCCTCTTTGACCATGAAGTGACATTTCTCCCAATTTAGACAAAGATTCGTGTTTTCACAACGTTCAAGAATTTTGTCCAAAATGGGAGAGACATGTTTGGAAAGAATCTTCAGAGACCGAAAAATCATCCATAAAGACTTCCATAGTCTTTTCGATCATATCATGGAAAATGGCCATCATACGCCTTTGTAACGTACCGGGAGCATTACACAAGCCGAAAGGCATGCGCCGGTAAGCAAATGTTCCATTAGGACACGTGAATGTGGTCTTTTCTTGATATTGTGGGTCAATGGGTATTTGGAAGTAACCCGAGAAACCATCGAGAAAACAATAGTATTCGTTTTCCGCTAATCTCTCAAGCATTTGGTCCATGAAGGGTAAGGTAAAATGGTCTTTACGGGTGGCTTCATTTAACGTTAGATAGTCAATGAAAACACGCCATCCCGTAACCAATCGAGTAGGAATCAACTCGTTTTCATCATTTTCAACAACGGTAATGCCACCCTTTTTGGGCACACAATGAACGGGGCTCACCCAAGGACTATCCGAGATAGGGTAAATCAATCCGGCATCGAGAAGTTTTATGACTTCTTGTTTGATAACCTCGTGGATTCTAGGATTCACTCTTCTTTGTTGTTGAACCGCCGGTTTGAAGTCATCCTCCATTAGAATCTTGTGTGTACAAAATTCCGGGTTAATACCCTTGATGTCGGAAAGTTTCCAAGCGATGGCTCGCTTGTGTGACTTCAAAACTTTTATGAGAGCGGTTTTTTCATCCTCACTCAAGTCTTTAGCAATTATGACGGGCAATTTATCGTCACCCTCCAAGAATGCGTACTCGAGATGAGGTGGTAAGTCCTTAAGTTCGACCTCGGGAGGTTCATTAGATTTTTCAATGGTTTTGATTTCCTCTTTATGAAGTTCTTGAGGAGGAAGTGATGAAGGATCATCATTGAGCAACTTCTCTAGGAGAAGTATGTCTCCCTCGATGTCGATGGGAGCGTGATCGATTTCCCGTGAAACAGAATCACTAGACAAGTATGCTTCAATCTCTTCCAAAATAAAGTCACTTCCCTCAAACGGAGTGAGGGGAGGGGAAGAGAGAGCAACAATGGGATCAACCAAAGTGGGATTTCCACTCGAGAATCCAAGAATTTCTTGAGAATACTCCTCCGACACAATGTCAATGACATCAATTTTGTTGACGGAAGTGTCTTCATAATTGGGGAAGTATCTCGTAACTTGATCGAGATTGAAAGTAACGGCTTCCTTGTTTACCCTCAAAGTGATTTCCCCTTCATCAACATCGATCAATGCACGACCCGTTTTTAAGAAGCACCTCCCAAGGATGAGGGGTACTCGGGGATCGGCATCGAAGTCGACAACAACAAAGTCGGCGGGGAAATGAAACTTTCCTACCTTCACAAATACATCCTCGGCTATACCCAACGGACGAGAACTTGTGCGGTCCGCTAGCTCGAGGATCATACATGTAGGTGTAAGCGGGGGTAACGAAAGCTTCTTCTACATGAAGTGTGGCATCAAGTTAATGCTTGCGCCAAGATCGGCCAAGGCGGAGCATTGAACTATTCCTTGAAAATCACAAGGGATGAGGAACTTGCCGGGGTTTCCTAACTTTTCAGGAAGTTTTTTAAGGATAACCGCCGAACAATTCTCGTTCAAGGATATTTTAGCCAATTCGGAAATCTTTTCTTTGTTATTCAACAAGTTTTTGATTGTTGGACCGAATTTGGGCATTAGAAGAAGAGCGTCCGCGAAACTAATCTCGAAGTGCAAATCTTGAAAGATTTGGATAAGCTTTTCCATTTGTTGATTAGTTTTATCATGGAGCCTTTGGTCATTAAGCCTCGAGGGATAAGGAAGTGAAGGCTTAGGAATGGTCATCGGAACAACGGGTTCCGGAATTGGAGGTAGGACAACCGAAGGTTGGACTTGTGCGGTACTTCGTGGGCTTGAGATATGCACCTTGTCCTTTGCCACCTCGGCTTCTCGTTCCACATCCCTCACCGGAGAAGGAGTAGGCATCGAGGGTCCATCATACGATTTACCACTACGAGTATCAATAGCATTCAACTCTCCCTTTGGGTTGGGAATGGTATTACTCGGAAGAGTTCCCGGAGTTGAAGCTTGATTCTTTTGACTCATGAGACTAGCAAACATGCTCTCAATCTTGCTTTGAGATTGATCAATCTTGTTACTAGTAGCTCTAAGCTCAGATGTGAAATCATTTTTCAAAGTGGTAATCTGATTTTGCGTGGCCACCATCTTAGCCTCATTGTTCTTGATGTAATTAGCAAGTTCAATAGAAGCTTGAGGAGGTGGGGCTTGAACATTTTGTTGCGGAGCTTGGAATCTGTTTTGATTATAGTTTCCATGATTTTGAAATCCTTGATTTTGAAAACTCCGATTCTGGTTCTGATTTTGATTCTGATTAAACTGATTATTTCTGTTTTGCACATTTTGGTTGTTCTGATTTTGATTGAACCCGGGTGGTCCAATGTAGTTGTTAGAACGATAGCTTAGAAGGATACGGTCTCCCTGCGGTTGGTAAGAATTACCTCCCGAATTGTAGTAACCCGAGGCAGCATATACGTTCTCTTGAGTGAAGCCATCAGAGGCTAGGCACTAAAAATAAGGGTGTGGACCACCACAAGTTTCACAACTCTTGTTCACGACATTCACTTGTTGATTATTATTCATTTGACTCATTTTAAGCACAGTGGTGGAAATTTCTTCAATCTTTTTGGTGAGTGTCGTTAATTCCGAAGATGGAGAAGTGGTAGATCTCATTGACTCGCTCCTCTCAGCTGAGGAATCCCAATAATTATGGTGGGCAGTCATGTTTTCAATGAGATCATAGCACTCTTCGGGTCGCCTTTTCATAAAGGTACCACCGGCAGCAGCATTGATCGAGTCATGATGTCTCAATGTTAACCCGTTATATAATGTATCTATTTGGGTAACAAGCAACATGTTGTGGTTCAGACATTGATCAATCGAAAGCTTATAGCGTTCCCATGCCTCAAATAAGGACTCATCGGGTTGCTGCCTAAAGTTACTGATTTCATTCCTTAATTTCGTCACCATCGACGGTGGAAAGTATTTCGCCAAGAATTTGGAGATCATTTCATCGAAACTATGGATTGAATTCTTAGGAAGGCGATCAAACCATGCGGTGGCATGAAGCGTCAAGGAATATGGAAAGAGGTATAAGCGAAGGGCGTTATCGGTGACCCCATTTTGCTTCATACTTTGGGTGACGGTGAGAAATTTGTCAAGATGCTTGTTGGCATCGTCACCCGGTAATCCGTGAAATTGGCAAAAACTTTGGACTTGTTGAATCATGTGATGCTTAAGTCCAAAATCCGTGGCCTCGATGTTAACCGGGGCAATTGGACCGCCCCGTCCATCCATTGTGGGTTGGCAAAGCTCCTTCATCGTTCGGAGATCGGGAGCTTGGTTTTGTGGACCAGGTACTTAGACTTGAGGTCCGTTCCCTTGGTTTTGTGCCATGGTGGGTTGTTCAACGGTACGTATCTCGGGTACGTTTGCTTGGTTACAGTTACGTCTACGAGCTTGCGAGCGAGTGCGCATGCACTTCCAAAAACAACACTGTTAATTAAAACAAGACCGAGGCAAAACACAGTGAACTTAAACCAATAATCCCACGTGAAATGATCACTTCTATAAGTAAAACGCACAAAGGAGCGGAGAGACTTGTAGGTCAGTGCGAAGCTTATTAAAAACCCGTCTCTTTTCAGCCGCAATTTAATGTCAGACCGTCCTTATACCCCTCACACAGTTTGTTAAACCGATAGAAGTAAACCAAATCACGAGCGACACAAAGGCAAGTTTTGAATCTTTAGTTCGGGAACTTACTCAAGTTTTGATTGTGTGTTCTATTTTATTTAAAACAACAAGCAAAAATCTTTTTGTATTTTTAATCTTTTACATGTATATACAAAGAAAAGAAAAATATTTTTGTATTTTTGAATTTTTATAAAAACAATAAATTCATGAGGAAGGTTCTTCAAGTCACTAATCGCAAAAATCACGATATTGTCGCAACACACCTCCCCGGCAGCGGCGCCAAAATTTGATTCGTTGTTGTGAGTGTGGTGAAATAAACACAATATCAATATATCAAATTAATCGTTAAACCCGACAAGTCAACCTTTTAGGAAAATGGTTAACGTGCCAAATCTTACGAGTGTGATAAAAGTGATACCGGAAAAGTGATTTCCCAGGTCGTGTCCCAACGAGGTGCGAATGGAAGGATTCTTTGAGTTTCGTGATTTATAACTTGAATTGGTTTTAATGAATTTGGATTTGATTACGTATTCTACAATTTAAAGCACGGAATTGAAATTTTAACACGTAAAGCAAGGCAAACACTTATGTGGAAAACTAGAAGGGGGGTTGAATAGTTTTACCAATTAAAACTTCCTTTTAAATATTTAGATCGACTTATGTCAATCTATTTGGATGTGTGTGTTGGATGTTGATAAACAAGCATGTAAAGATAAGTAATGAAAAGATTAGAGTAAGAAGCACAAAACCACAACGCAAGTATTTATAGTGGTTCGGCTACAAGGTCACCTTCCTTGCCCTACTCCACTCCCCGAGTCACCTACTCGAGATTTCGTAATCACTACACCAATCTCCTTATGGCGGAGAAGCCTTCACAACGTCGCCTACTCTTTTTCCGGTACTAGGCTAACCACCGGGTTCTTTCACTCCAAGGTGAACCACACCTACACAACGTCGCCTACCCTTTATAAGGTACTAGGCTAAGTACCTAGTTCTTTCACACCTTAGGTGAACTACACCTTCACAACGTCGCCTACCCTTTATTAGGTACTAGGCTAAGCACCTAGTTCCATTGCAATGGAGGAACTACTACCACACTACAGCAACGACTAATCCCAAAGGAGATCTACTCCTTTACAACATCATCAAGGATATCAATATCCTTGGATCTAAAACTAGTCTATCTTGTACATCGAAACACACCATATCGAATGTACATCTAAGGCACCTTTCACTAATACCTTTGACTAGATCTACAAGACACCTTTCACTAATGTCTTGTGTCTTCACTTCTAAGCACCTTTCACTAATGCTTCTTTGTCTTGACTTCTAAGCACCTTTCACTAATGCTTCTTAGTCTTGACTTCCAAGCACCTACCACAAGTGCTTTGTCCTATAGACGATAGATACCCTTCACTAATATCTTCGTCTTGACTCTTAAGACATCTTTCACTAATGTCTTCAACACTACACTTCTTTGAAGAAAGAAGGGAATCATCAACAAGAAGACTTCAGTAGCCTTGATGATGAGGAAGCATGGCAACTCATGGACTTGAGCTTGCTCGACTTCAAAGGTGGTGATCTTGCCTTTAAGAGGAACCTAAAATATCACACAAAAACAAAACTACAAACATAGATCTCTTGGATCTAAGGTTAGTGAGATTTAACTCAGGGGAGAAAGTATATTGAAAGGGGGTGAGAAACAATGAAGAAATGGCTCACTATTTATAGAGGAAAAACCTCTACTGTTCCCCGGATCTCACGGATCCCTACCACAAGGGATCCGGCTAGCACAAAGCTAGGGATCCGTGGTCCGCTCCTCTTTGCCCATGGGTATTTTTGGTTATGGGTCATGGGTCATGGGTTATGGGTTGATCCATGGTTTTCTTTCTAGATACAATGAACTTGGTTAAGTGGTATATATAAAACCATGGGTTGTGGGTCAAAACCATTTGCTAGTATTTTACCCATTTAGTATACACTTAGTTTTTACCCATTTTAGTATACTTAGTTTAAGTATATGTTTAACCCAATATGTAAACACTAGTTGTTGTACATATGTATCTAAATCATAAAATCACTTATACTTGTTTTAGTGTTTTATGTGAAAGCGTAAGTGTGTTAGAAAACTATTAACTCAAACTATTTACGTACTCTATTTGTTTCGTTAAAATGATTTTACTTTTGTTATCGACAAAACATTAGAAGATCAGAAAATATAAATAAACGTTTTTACGGCTTATTTCTATTAACAATCTCCCCCTTTTTGTTGATGACAAAACATAAAATTATTTTAAGGAAAAAGCTAAAATTGTAAAAATTTGAATTTGTAGTTTTACTTTCTTCTCTCCCTTTTGTCGAAAACAAAAAGTGTTTGAAGGAAGGCAACACGTTATTTTTAAGAAAAACATGTGAAAGAATTAAAAGTAAAAAGAGATAGAGAGCAAATAACGGGAAAGGATCTCGTCTTTTACTCCCCCTTGACGAGTCCATCCCTATATAAAGGCGTCAAGTAAATGATACTAATCTAGTTTGTTTGCAAATAAGTTTGCAAAAGATATCGTCTACGAGACGAATGTGCTTCCCCTTGATGATTGCAATTGTTGCAAAGGGATGTCACGAAATGTAAACCTAGTATTGCAAGTAATTTGCAATATATTGCTTTGACATAAAGCTCCCCCTAGCTTTATGATGTCAAAGTCTTCATATGTAAATTGAATAACTACAAAACAAATGTTAGAAATCAAGTATAATTCACAATTTCCTGCAAATGTGATTCAAGTTAGTAGAAAGAAGGCTTTCTGTCTCACGGATCCCGCGGTTCCCTCCTAGTAGGGATCCGTCTAGGCAAATCTGAGGGATCCGTCTGGTGATGAATAAAGTCGCAGAGATTGGTATATCAAGAAATGTTAATACCGAAAAGAGATATGGATTATATAGTATACTCACATACTCGGAAATATAGCAAGTAGCATGTAATTCCATTTAATAAACAAGAGTTATGATATACATGACTCGAAAAACAAGACAATAGACAATACATGACTAGGAATTTCTAGATCCCCTAACGCTTGAAGCTAAGACACCACTATAATCTTCTAGCTCAAGTTTTGTTTAGGTTTAATCTCGTCGAAACGTTCGAGGAGATGATAGAACATGAAACGTTGGTCTTCTCGTACTTCATGCATCAAACTTTCAACATGTTGACAATGATAGCAATCTTTGCCATGGCTAGGTAGTGGTGGTGGATGAAATGAAATGGCTTGATTCGAAGGATCAAGTGAAGCGGCTTATGGAGCTTCAAACGATGGAGGGATTGGTGGAGGTGCATTTAAGAATGACTCAACCAAGAATGATGGTGGTGGTAGAGAGGTGTCAACTTCCATATGGTCGGGTGGTTGATTTTGATGATTTGTCATAATCCAAATGGGATTATATGATGAAAACGCCGAGAAGGAAGCCGGAGCAAGTGTTGACTCAACACCTTGATTTTGAACCATTATTCCTCCTAATGAGGAGTATGTTGTCGTCGGAAGCGGATGAGACGGCCTAGGAGGCAAGTCCTCTAAATTGTAGAGGTGTGGTGATGATAGTGGGGATGTAAATGAAATAGCTCTAGGAACCAATGGTGATGGTTTGGTGGAGATGATATTGTTTGGCCTATGAGGTATGGTGGTGTTTGGAAAAGGTAGTTTTGTGGGTACTAACCTTTTAGAAATTGGTTTGATTGGATGATGAAGGATTCTATCATTTGTCGGCTTGACCGGAGATGATTCGGTTGAGGAAATTTCATGTATAACACGAGCTCTTTTCATGGGTGGTTCTTTGGTGGATAAGTTACTACTTGGGGTTTTCCTCATGATGAGATGATTTCAAGAGTTTGCAAGAGCTGAAAGTTGGGATGAAAGTGATGACTATGAAGGTCCTAATAAGGTGGTTTATAAACTAAGAGATTTGGCAAGTGCATTTAAGCTTCAAGCCACTAGGATTCATTGGAATGTGATGATTGACATGCACAAGAGTCAACTTCAGAGGTTGTACTGATCTAGGAACTCATTTAAGATGAGATGGAGTGTTTGAGTTAGGAAGATGAGTTGAAATGATTGCTTTAGCAAGATTTGACCTATACTGTCATACGGATCCCACGGTTCCCTCCTCAGAGGGATCCGTCTAGGCTAATCCTAGGGATCTGTCTCTCGCAGCCTATGAAAGATTGGAAATGATGTTTCTAAGATCTAAGACTTATATCATCTTGATTATTTCAGTTCTTCTAAGTGTTTTAAATGAAGGGATGCTTGAGTACTTGAAGGTAATGAATGATGTAGCTAATGATTGTCTTTTGTGGAAGGATTTGGAACTTTCAAGAGTACCAATGGATGAATAATGATGACACTAAAGATTTATAATGTCAATTGAAGCTAGATGATCCTAGAGATCAGGTTGTGTCTTAGGATAGTGTTTTGGAAAATATCCTAGAAGCTTTAAGATGAGAAAACTAGATTTTGATCAAAGTTGATCAATTTGGAGGTGAGGATGGTTTATGATCAATTTTGCCATAATTGAAAGATTTCTAAGACTAGATGTGAGGGATCAAGTAGAGAATAAGGTGTGAGTTTAAGAGCGGAAGAGTAATGGATTAAAACGAAACGGTAGATCTACAAGCGTTTTTAGAGTGTAACCTCGGTGAGTTATGTATGAATGGGAAAGATTAACCTATCTTGATAAGGACTTAATTTGCCTTAAGACACTATGTTTAGCTTAGTGTAAGGTGTTCTAAGAATGTCTTTGAAATACAATGCTTGTAATTGCATTTTCTGTTCGACGGATCCCACGGTTCCCTAAGAGTAGGGATTCGTCTAGTGTAACTTTTGGGATCCGCCCATCTGCTCAGCAGGACCTTTACTAAAGGTATGCAATGATCTTGACAATGCATTATATCTCAAGGATAGTCTAAGGAAGGTTCTAAATACTAAGATATCAAATGTTTTATTTCATGAAGGAAATTGGATTACATTGATAAAGCACGAGTACAAGAGATTTGATCCTATTTTGGAATACTATTGGTTTCCTTGAGTGTTTTCACTAGGAGGATCATTATGTGATTGATGAGTGTTGGTGGAATCAAGAATGAAGAAAGTATTCATGAGAGATATGTTTAGCGGTTCCATCATCTTGTTCACAAGTACGTACAACGGACTTTGAAATTGAGGATGGAAGTGCATAACATTATGATAAAGGCGTGTCAAGAACATTCCATAAGGGATGAGTTTATTCTTGGAGCCTTGAAGATTTGCAATTCGCCTTGCGAAGAAGTAGGCGAGATTGTATGGTTGTTGTGTTAGCAAACAGTACAACATGTGAGCACAACAAGCGGGAAGGATTTCTCGATTTCCCCTAAGACTCCAAACATGTTCACGTAGGATGAGTGTAAGAGGCTTGTACTCTTCTCGGATATCCCTTGTAAAGATAATGTTTGGATCGGAGTAATATGGTCGAGGTTTGCATATTACGCGATTTAAATCTTCCGGGGAGGGTATGTGTGAACAATATGGACTATTTTCTTCACGAAAGTTGAAGAGAGAATCAAGAGACCAATCTTCGATGAAGGCACATTGTCCATGATTTGGAATCCGGAGGATGTGAGCAAAATGCCCAAGGGTTAGAGTGAACTTTTGGTTTTTGATATAAAACCAAAGAGATAGAGAGTGATCCTCGTTACGAACGAGTTCGACTTGACGGAAGAATTCCATTATGAACCTTGGACATATCTTCTCGTTGATTTCAAGAAGACATTCTAGTCCTATGGCTCGGAAGGAGGTATTGATACCTTCTTCGATTTGTAGAGAGGTGTCTACAATACGTCCTTCATGGAAGTGACGGTTTCGAGATTATTGAACCCACGGACATGATTGCCAGGTGTGTTGGGTTCGAGAGAGATGTTCGGAGTGTAGACGCTAGTGAGTGAAAAATCAAACTCATATTCATGCGTCATAGTTGAACCTATAGAAATGACAAGTTAATAAAAGGAGATGTTTGTGGTCAACTTATAATAATCTAATGTTTTTACTAGATTTTTATTAACAATGGTTTTTTAACAAGAAATACACTTAACTTACTTATGGTTTTGCCATATAGGTAGAGTATTACTCTTAGAAGAAAAGAGGTTTTTGATTTGCATGAAAAACTGTTTTCCAGTAGGACGGATCCCACGGTTCCTTTTCAAAAGGATCCGGCTAGTATAACTTCCGGGATCCGTGGATCTGTAGTAACATATTTTATAGTTTTTATACCACGAAAATATGTTTTATCCTACATTTTCCTTTAGCATGCATACATGACTTCTAATGTATCACGAAAGAAATGAAACATATAAATCAAAAGAAATGATAAACACACTATAACAAAAACAACCTAGATAATCTAGATCATTAATAATATTGCATTTCAATGCTAAGGATGATACAAAGGATTGGGTAAATGACCCCAATATAGATTAACAACACAAAGTAAATGTCTCCGTATGTGAACTTCATCATAGGGAACACAAGTGCGATGAGTGTTATGACGATGAGCACGAGTGCGATGTAAACCATGTTGATGAAGGATCTTCTTGGTTTCGGTTGAGATGGAATGAGGAGGAAGATGAGGTTTTTAAGTGAGAGGGAATTTTTGAAATTGGATGATTTGAAAAAGGTGAGGATTTGATAGATAGGTCGACGGTGGGAGTTTTTATAGGGAAGGAGGAATTTTTGAAATTCGTGTAATGTTTTATTATTGGATTTAAAGGGAACAAAACATAAGTTTTATATACCACGATTTTAGACGAGAAATAAAACACGTATGTGAGAAAAAGGCTTCCTAATGAAGCTTCATGTAAAACATGTATAAGCACAAAAGATAATCATATAAATACCTAAATAGGTATACTTAATTATCAAGCAAAGTAAAGAGAAAATCATACCTCTAGCGTACTTAGGAATGTCTTTACAAATGACACAACAAATGTCACTTAGACGATTCCCGCTCCTTTAAGATACCTTCTTAAGGAAGGTATTCTTGTTACCAAGCGACTCCTAAAGCTTGGTGGGTATGAGCTTTGACTAATCAACATGACAAAGAAGATTAGTGCAATTAAAAATAAATAAGAAAAATGTTGTTATCAAATCAACATCCAAACATATAGTTTTAAAAGACATGGTGTTTGTTTTTATGAAAGACCTTCTTTGTAGTTTTCAATTAACCGTGGATCGTATCAAGTTTTTAAAGTACAATATACTTCAACAAACTTGGTAACGAAGCTTTGATGCCAATTGTGGAAAACTAGAAGGGGGGGTTGAATAGTTTTACCAATTAAAACTTCCTTTTAAATATTTAGATCGACTTATGTCAATCTATTTGGATGTGTGTGTTGGATGTTGATAAACAAGCATGTAAAGATAAGTAATGAAAAGATTAGAGTAAGAAGCACAAAACCACAACGCAAGTATTTATAGTGGTTCGGCTACAAGGTCACCTTCCTTGCCCTACTCCACTCCCCGATTCACCTACTCGAGAGTTCGTAATCACTACACCAATCTCCTTATGGCGGAGAAGCCTTCACAACGTCGCCTACTCTTTTTCCGGTACTAGGCTAACCACCGGGTTCTTTCACTCCAAGGTGAACCACACCTATACAACGTCGCCTACCATTTATAAGGTACTAGGCTAAGTACCTAGTTCTTTCACACCTTAGGTGAACTACACCTTCACAACGTCGCCTACCCTTTATTAGGTACTAGGCTAAGCACCTAGTTCCATTGCAATGGAGGAACTACTACCACACTACAGCAACGACTAATCCCAAAGGAGATCTACTCCTTTACAACATCATCAAGGATATCAATATCCTTGGATCTAAAACTAGTCTATCTTGTACATCGAAACACACCATATCGAATGTACATCTAAGGTACCTTTCACTAATGCCTTTGACTAGATCTACAAGACACCTTTCACTAATGTCTTGTGTCTTCACTTCTAAGCACCTTTCACTAATGCTTCTTTGTCTTGACTTCTAAGCACCTTTCACTAATGCTTCTTAGTCTTGACTTCCAAGCACCTACCACAAGTGCTTTGTCCTATAGACGATAGATACCCTTCACTAATATCTTCGTCTTGACTCTTAAGACATCTTTCACTAATGTCTTCAACACTACACTTCTTTGAAGAAAGAAGGAATCATCAACAAGAAGACTTCAGTAGCCTTGATGATGAGGAAGCATGGCAACTCATGGACTTGAGCTTGCTCGACTTCAAAGGTGGTGATCTTGCCTTTAAGAGGAACCTAAAAGATCACACAAAAACAAAACTACAAACATAGATCTCTTGGATCTAAGGTTAGTGAGATTTAACTCAGGGAGAAAGTATATTGAAAGGGGTGAGAAACAATGAAGAAATGGCTCACTATTTATAGAGGAAAAAACCTCTACTGTTCCCCGGATCCCACGGATCCCTACCACAAGGGATCCGGCTAGCACAAAGCTAGGGATCCGTGGTCCGCTCCTCTTTGCCCATGGGTATTTTTGGTTATGGGTCATGGGTCATGGGTTATGGGTTGATCCATGGTTTTCTTTCTAGATACAATGAACTTGGTTAAGTGGTATATATAAAACCATGGGTTGTGGGTCAAAACCATTTGCTAGTATTTTACCCATTTAGTATACACTTAGTTTTTACCCATTTTAGTATACTTAGTTTAAGTATATGTTTAACCCAATATGTAAACACTAGTTGTTGTACATATGTATCTAAATCATAAAATCACTTATACTTGTTTTAGTGTTTTATGTGAAAGCGTAAGTGTGTTAGAAAACTATTAACTCAAACTATTTGTTTCGTTAAAATGATTTTACTTTTGTTATCGACAAAACATTAGAAGATCGTAAAATATAAATAAACGTTTTTACGGCTTATTTGTATTAACAACTTATTTAACAACTAATTAACATAAAAACATTAAAACGAAGCTGAATTATGGTCTAGGGTGCTAAAACACAAAAACGCGAAAACCCGAGCTAATCCCGAGCCTCGAAAGTGAAAAAATTGCAATTTAAGGCCTACGGGTGCAAAACTAACTTTCCTATGTTCTAATTGACTAAAAATAATTTTAGAAAAAAGCCGGGTATTTTTTTTACTTGTAAATTATTTTCTACAATTTAAAAAATAATTTAATCTAATTAATTAATTAAAAATACTAAACTAATTTTAAAAATTCTGGGAAAATCACAAAAACTAGCTAAAGTAAATCTAATCTTAGGAAAAATATAAAATACTATGGTTGCTTTGTGAAATAAGCTGGCAATAAGCTTTGGAAGCTTATTAATACAAACTGCCATTTATGCCTTTTATATTAAACATTGCAAAGTAGTACTGATAAAGACCCAAGGGCGCAGTGTTAAGAGTGTGTGTGGTGGGCTGGGTGGCCAGTGTTCGAATCCCAACAGTGACTTTTTTTTTGAAATGTTTTTTTTTTTTTTACTTTTTTTCTTTTTGGGACTTGTTTCTAAGATCAAAACACTGATTTTTTGTAAAAACCTTTTTTTGTGAAAAGTTTGGAATAAGCAGTTATGACTGCTTATTCCCCACAGTTGGCCAATAAAGCAAAACAAACACCACTTTTTGCTATAGTTGAACTAAATCAGCAATAAGCAGCACTTTAAGCACACATGAATGAACAAGGGGACAGATAAGCTATGAAAAATGAAGATAAGCTAAGTCTAAGCTGAAAGATAACAGGGATAAGCAGTTGGTTAGAATGGGGAGTCCTAAATTAACTAAGGGAGATAAGCTAATCTAAAAAGGTACAATAAGCACTAATAAGCTAAACTAAAGTTATTCTAAACTAATGATACTAAAGGGGAATACAAATCCTAAATAAACCAACTAATAAGCACTTGAACCAAAGAGAAGCACTTAGCTACTGGTGAAGTTCAGCAAAACAGGCACAAGGGGTCCACTTTAGAGCTTATTATGGATAAGCTAGAGTGTGAGATGGCTTCTGAGCTTATGGGCACTTGAATTCCACCCAGCTGGCTTCCTTTTGCCCTACTATCTGGTTTATGAAGATCTTAACATAGCTTATAAATAAGCTGTGTAAGATGGTGGTGTGGCCTGGGTACCCTGCACAGAACAGTGAAATGGCCAAACCTCCCACTTTAGCCTAATAGCAGACCCATTAAACAAATTTTTTGAATTTTTTCCTTTTGACACAAGATAAACAAGCTGGTGAACTCTCTATTTTTATTTTTAAAATTTTTTTATCTCATCTAAAACTTGACTAAACTGCTAAGGGAAATCTGACATAACTCAATTTTGTTTTCTTTGAAACCAGATAAAACTTAAAACCTTTGAAAACTTGTAAAACTCTTTTCTAACTCAAACAACTTGTCTTGGATACTTAAAATATGTTTGACTTCAGTGGTCAAAGTGGGTAAAACCACTTTGACCCATTCAAAAGTTTTTAAACAAACACTCCCTTAATGGGATTTTTAACTAAAAATTTAATTTAAATGCAGAAATTGGACTTCTTTTGTAAAGAACTGATTTAAGAACTTAAAAGGACAGTTAAGTACACTTGAATATTAGTAATGAGCAAATAAGCAGAAGTTTGGACAAGTAAGTAAAAAGAAAGTTTCTTCATTAAATAAAAAAAAACATTACAACTGATTTTAAAACTAAAACTGATTTAAAAGCTAATTTTCCTAGGTGCCTTATACATTGGCTACAACACTAGTTATACTAAACTCCCAAAAGTATTCAATAGCTTCTCTTGTGCTTTTGTGCTTCTTCTGTGAGGGCAAGCAGTGCAAATTCGAATTTGTGCTTTCTTTGATCTAATCCAAGCCATCAATTTTTTAGGTACCAATTGAGCAGCACTCTGAGCCCTTGGATGGGTCCTTTGTAGCCAAGCATTGCCAAGGTGGCAATGGGGAAGAGGAGTAGAGTGGGTGAGTGGGTATGGGATGGACTAGGTAATGGGGGTTGAGTGTCTGGGTATCAGAGAAACAGAGAAAAAGGAGGGAAAGGGGGAAAAAGGGTGGTATTTTTTTATTTCTGGGGAATTGATTTTTGTGGGTTTTGGGATAAGCAGGAAGAAGGGTGGGTTTTTGGAGGAAAGAAGGTAAAGAAGAAAGAGGATTTTTTTTTTTTTTTTGGGTGACCGGTCAAGAGTGAAAAGGTCAAAAATGAATTTTAAGGTTTATTTGTAAAAAAAAATTAAATGTAAAATGTATTTTGGTTTTTTCAAAAGTTTTGTATTTTTTTTTAACTAAAAATTGTTTTTAGGAAAAATAAATTTTTACAAACGTTGGTTTTTGAGGTGAATGGGATTTTTTGGATTTTTTTGGTTTTGACGGGCAAAATGGGCATTTGGGTATCGGGGAAGGGTAATTAGGTAATTTTGGGTTCTTGGTTAGGCTTTAAGACGGTTTTCCCAAACCCACTCTAAAAACGTGTTCGGGTCTTCAATTGATAAAAAATCGTAGAAAATCACATCTCGGCACCCGCTTCTCAGCACTTTTCTGATTTTGGCTCGATTTTTGCTCGTTTTCGCTCTGTTTTCAATCCTTTTGTACCTGCAAGACATAAAACACACTCCGAGGACATTTTTGATCATATTTAGGTGTTTTTAGTCGTTTTTGTGGTCTTAGGTGGGTAAAAGCGATGAGTGAATAAGCACTCATCAGTAGGGGTGGTGGAGGTAGATCACCGTTGGTCATTATGATGGTTTTTGTTAATGAAATATCACAAGTGATATTAGACATTAATTATGTTTATGAAATATCATAAGTGATATTAGATATTAATTGTTGTACACAATGATGCAAACTTATATACTTTTGAGTTACTTGAATATATATAACCAAACATGAATGATGACTAGTTTTTGTCATTTTATTTCTTTATCACCTATGATATTAATCATATGTAGGACAACAAAATTAGTGTCACATTATATTGCTTTATCACATGAAATATTACTCATATGTCGAATAACAGAATTAGTATCACATTATATTTCTTTATCACATGAGTTATTACTTTTAAGTAACTATGAACGATAATTTAAATACTCTTCTTCTTCTTTACAGTATTATATAACAAGAGGTAAATAAGTGTCACTTACAAATATCAAAATGAATAAAAAGCATGGTTGATGTCTAATATCACTTGTGACGTTTCATACACATAGTTAATGTCAAATATCACTTGTGATATTTCATAAACAAAAACCATCTTTTACCTAGAAAAAAAAACGCATATGTGATAAATATCACAAAGTGATATTAGACATTAACTATTTTTATGAGAAATATCACAAGTGATATTAGACATGTCATATAATACATTTTAACTAATAAGCGTTGTAAATTATCATCAACTTAAAATATCACAACTGTTACAACTTTAATATATATAGCAATCACATAAACAAAACACATCAATCTGATACAGTTCAAAGCAAAATTAAACTAAACAACTTAACTACTAAACAAAATTACACTATCATAAACTCGAAATATCATAGGTGTCAAATTTGAGACCAATTTTTTAAACTTAGTTTTAGTTGGTCGAAAGTTTTATTTTTGGTTTATACGTTTTATACTTGTTTATCTGTTTTTATACTTTTGTATGTTTTCATTTGTTTTTCTAAGTTTTCCTACTTTTTTGTACAAAAACGTATGAAGACGGATGAAAATGTATGAAAACGGATAAAACGTACGAAAACGTATGCAAACGGATGAAAACGTGTGAAAACGAATGAAAAAATATGAAAGCGGACGAAAACATATAAAAGCGGACGAAAACGTATAAAAACGGATTAAAATGTATGAAAACGGATAAAAACGGACGAAAACGTTCAAAAATGGGCGAAAACGTACAAAAACGAACGAAAACGTATGCAAACGGACGAAAATAGCCGAAAACGTATGAAAACGGACGAAAACGTATGAAAACAGACGAGAACGTAATAAAATGGACGAAAACGTTTGAAAACGGACGAAAACGTGTGAAAGCAGACGCAAACATATATAAACGGCCAAAAAAATATGAAAATGGGCGAAAACGTATAAAACGGTATGAAAACGGTCGTAAACGTATAAAAACGGATGAAAACGGACGAAAACGTATGGAAACGAACGAAAACATATGATATCAGACGAAAACGTATGAAAGCAGACGAAAACATATGAAATCGTATGAAAGCGGACGAAAACGTCTGAAACATATGAAAACGGACGAAAACGTATAAAAACATCTAGAAGCGATCGAAAACGTATGAACACAGATGAAAACGTGCGAAACCCGACGAAAACGTATGAAATCGGAAGAAAACGTATAAAACAAGAAAATGTTTTTATTGTGAGATACTTATTTGCAGTTAAAAAAAAGAAGAAAAGTTGAACAAATTTAATTTTAAATTAATCTCCCAATTAGATCAAAATAAATATAATATAAGGATTAATTCTTCCGTATGTAGCAAAATAAAAATATGCAAATGAAATTTTTTCGCATCGAGACATGAGTTAATCAGGGTGAGAAAGAAAACATGTTCGTAGTTAGCAAAAAGTAAATCATAAATTAAATAAAAAGTCATAATAATTAGGTAGCTAGACAGTTTCAAATCCAGATAATACTGGATGAAGTTTGGTCAAGGGTAGCTTTGATTTTTGCTTCAATTAAACCACTCTTAATTTGTTGGACCAACATCTATCTGGTCATCCAATCTCAGCAACTCTTTTAGCACCATATCTTCATAAGTCATTTCAACTATAGTTTAACAATGACTAAACAAAGACATGATTTTTAATAAAATAAAATAAAAAAGTATTAGGAAATCCCAAAGTTACTCAAACTACTAAAAAAGAAGGGAGAAACAATATGAACAGATAAGTTGTTTTAAGTATACCTAAGTATTTACGGCCTTCTTGATTAATTAATTGTTTTATTTAAAAGATTGGATTAGCTTACGATTTTCTAATGATTTATTGTTCATGAAAGTTTTTAAAATGACAAAGAAAATCTTGATATTATTAGCTCGATCATTCTCAAGTCACGTCGCCTGGCCGGTTTTTAGTCGTGCTTAGTAATTTGATTGAACCAGCTTTAAAGAATTATTCAATTTGTCTCCCGCATTTTCTACCTATATATACTAGGGCTCATAGTGTAGAAATTGCACTGAACTGGACTTGAGATATATATACGGCCACAACTAGTTTTACATACAAAAAATTTGAACCGATTAATCTAAACTGACTGAACTATGTTTTACGACTACTTTGGTCATAAAAAATCATCACTTCAAGTTTGAAGTTTTGGATATACTACCTCCGTCCCATTTTATAAGTCCATTTATGAAAAGTCAAAGTCTTTTTTTTAAGAGTTTGACTGTAATTATCTTTTTTTGTGTTATATAATACTTGATGAAAAATATACAAATGAAAATAAATTTAAAACACAAATCAACTTATATATTTTGTATCAAGTATTATATAACACGAAAAAAAATAATTATGGTCAAACTTAAAAGAAAAAGACTTTGACTTTTCAAAGGTGGACTTATAAAATGGGACGGAGGGAGTATAACGAAAGTCAAGTATGGTGTCAGACCGACTAGAGAGGACCTAAAACCGCATTTCTAAAACATCTTAGAACCAAGAAATGAATAGGTCAACAATAGGTTTAAAGAAATCTTGGACCAAAATAAAATGTACGTACTATATATATAGTTTGATTTTCACACTTCTAGTATGTTTCACAACGATTACTACTTGCCAACAATACACTTTTAGAACAATTTAAAATACTCTTAAATAACGTGAAAATATTATCGTATCGAATATGCAAACTTAGTTGAAAGTTGATACATAACAACTTTGTGTTTGTGTAGATTCCAAGGAAGATGTTAACTGAAGCTAAGCCAAATTATTATAATTTTTTACATAAAAATAAAGACCACATGCATTATATTGTTGGTCTACCATCTCTCCTAAGTATCCACCTACTATCTTAAAAACGACATTTCAGCAAATACTCTCCCTTTCCTTTATAAGGATTGTTTTGTATTTGCTACAACACAATAACACTCGACATTCGCTATTAAGTGGAGAAAAAAATAATGGCGGTAACATGGTTGCGAGTGGTGGCTGTGATGGTGGCATTGGTGGCTTGTTCATTTCCTTCAACAGTCGAGTGCCGTGTTCGTAATTACAAGTTCAATGTAAGTACATATTAGATACTTGTTGAGATTAGCTTATGTAGTTCTGTAAATAATAATTCTTATATACTCTATGTCGTTTATTCTTAAGAGTACATGGCACTCTTCAATAATCAATAATATAGATTATATCAATAACAACTTCTTTTTTTGACATGCAGGTGGTGATGACAAATACCACAAAACTATGTAATAGTAAGCCAATTGTATCAGTTAATGGCCGTTTCCCAGGCCCTACTATTGTTGCTAGGGAGGACGACACAGTAACAATCAAAGTGGTCAACCATGTTAAATATAATGTTAGCATTCATTGGTTAGCATTCCAACTGATAATCTTGTTATTGATCATGTTAAGAATGAATTAACTACATGAGTTTTCTTATATAAGTTTAACAACATTGGGTTGACATGCATCTCTATTTTTAGGCATGGAATACGACAGCTGAGAACAGGATGGGCTGATGGTCCTGCATACATAACACAGTGCCCGATTCAACCTGGAGGCACCTATGTATACAAGTTCACGCTCACGGGGCAAAGAGGTACACTTTGGTGGCATGCACATGTCTTATGGCTAAGGTCTACGGTCCATGGTGCCATGGTCATCTTGCCTAAGCTTGGCGTCCCCTACCCTTTCCCAAAACCCGACAAGGAAACTGTGGTTGTCCTAGGTAATGCTTAATTTTATTTTGTTCTATTATTAGAGGACAATGTGTTGGAAAACATAATCCATTAATTTTTGTTTCTCAAAATCAAGTCTGCATGTTTTTCGTTGGACTGCAATTTGCACCAGCATCACAGACAATATTATTAGCAGACATAAAATTCGACCAATAAGGTTGAATACATAGGATTGATGACTTGTCACTTGACAGTTATTATAGTTAGTTATTTACGGTTAGAAGTTAGTTATTATCAGAGGGACATGTTTGTTGGTTCTAATGAACCATCACAACCCTTCTACATACCTATTAGAATAGTATAAATATGTAACTTTCTGTAACAAACAAGTAACCCAATTCAGATTATTAATATCAATATTATGGGTTCACCCAATCTTCCTTGTTTCACTTTTTTCGATTCTTATTTTATATGATGATTGGCATGTTGTTGTTATGATCATTCGATCATGGAAATCTTCCCACACAACCTGGAAATCTTAGAGGACAATGAATCTTGATTTTGGAAATTCAATGAATAAAAGATAGTTTCTGAATGAAAAAATGCTAAAAACTTTTTGTTCTGGCATGATGGTATAAAATTGCAGGAGAATGGTGGAAATCTGATACGGAAGCTGTGATTAACGAAGCACAGAAATCTGGGCAAGCCCCAAATGTTTCAGATGCTCACACCATCAATGGAAATCCTGGGCCGACCCCGAATTGCATAGACAATGGTTAATATTTTACTATATTAATTAGTTTGTTTTAATTTATTTGATTCTTGAGTAGTTAATGACTTACAAGTTGAAATTTTTTAATCTAGGTGGTTTCAGGTTAACCGTGGATCTAGGGAAGACATACATGTTAAGGATCATCAATGCTGCACTCAATGAAGAACTTTTCTTCAGGATTGCAAACCATAAATTCACGGTAGTTGAGGTTGACGCCGTTTATGTTAAACCTTTCACAACGGACACCATTGTTATAGCACCAGGCCAAACCACAAACGCTCTTGTAAGCACCACTCAAAAAGCTGGCAAGTACCTAGTTGCGGTCTCCACTTTCATGGATGCACCTATTGCAATTGACAATTTCACAGCCACTGCGTCTCTTCGTTATTCTGGTGTTCTCACTTCAACCGCCATGAAACTCGTTGCTCCTCCACCTCAAAACTCAACCCCCATTGCCAACAGTTTCATAAACTCCCTTAAAAGCTTAAACTCAGAAACATACCCCGCCAAGGTCCCATTAACCATTGACCATTCATTATTTTTCACCATTGGGTTGGGAATCAATCCATGCTCAACTTGTGTCAATGGTAGTAGGGTGGTAGCTGACATTAATAACATCACATTTGTTATGCCAACAACAGCCCTTCTCCAAGCACATTACTTTAACATAAGTGGGGTGTTCACAGACGATTTCCCTAGTAAACCATTAATGCCTTACAATTATACAGGCACACAACCAAAAAACTTTGCCACAAATACTGGTACAAAGTTATATCGGCTTGCTTATAACGCTACCGTGCAACTAGTTTTGCAAGATACCGGGATGCTCACCCCAGAAAGTCATCCGGTCCATTTACATGGATTTAACTTTTTCGTTGTGGGAAGGGGTATAGGAAACTTTAATCCAAATAAAGATCCTAAAAACTTCAATCTAGTCGACCCTGTCGAAAGAAATACTGTTGGCGTTCCAGCAGGAGGTTGGACTGCTATCAGATTCAGAGCTGATAATCCAGGTAACAACTCTTGATGTTTTATATCTTTTAAAGTACTTTATAAACTCTTAATCATCTAATCTTATGATTGTACGTTTTTTCTATCAGGTGTATGGTTCATGCATTGTCATCTTGAAGTACACACAACCTGGGGACTAAAAATGGCCTTTGTTGTGGACAATGGAAAAGGCCCAAATGAGTCTGTGATCCCACCTCCAAGTGATCTCCCCAAGTGTTGAGTTCATATTATAAGATCTTAGATATTGGAGTTCTTTTAGGCAGCCCGGCCACTTTGGGTCGCTTACAGTTGAATAATACCCTAAAAAAAATTATTTTTTTATTTTCCTTTTTAAAGCATATGGATTGATTTGTGGTTGTAATTATTGATAAATATGAAAGTGTAGATCAAGAGAGTCTTTGGATATACTACTGATGCAAGTAAGAAATATCAATAAATACTTGATTTTTTGTTGCCTTTTGATCCTTTATCTATATTTGGTCAACAGTTTTATACTTGGGTGAAATAAAAAGAGTATCCATTTGTTCTCCTTACCTCAATATAACCTTGAAACAAAAGATGTTTTACAAAGTACATGCAGCAGAAAATACATGAAATATGACACTTAAACCATAACAAAAGAGCAGAACTAATAAAAAGAATATAAACGATCCAAAATTCTACCAATTAAACATTCCCTCCAAAAATGAAGTCTTAGTAATAAACATATTCCGGCAAATATCAAGATAGTTGAACAAAAGATAACATGAAGAATAGACTTCAATTCTAAGATGTATGTCAAACATCAAGGCTTGTCCCGGGAGAGATTACGTTCATCGTCGAAATATCTTTTCCAAAACCAATGTTTCTTCCAAGCCTTGTCGTTCATTTCGTCAATAGGAATACCTTTAGTTTCAGGTAGAAATGCGATGGCATAAATAAGCATTATTATAATCCACCCGCAAAAGAAAAAGAAGATCAAGGCTCGCATATGGCAAAGCATTGTGAGAAAAGCTTGAGCAATTACAAAGGTGAATATCATATTCATGCTAACCGCGACGAAAAACCCTGCTGTTCTAGTCTCTAGTGGGAATATTTCACTCGGGATCAACCACCCTAATGGCCCCCATGACCATGCGAATCCCGACACGAAGAAGCATATCAAGAATAGCACAATATATGAGTATTTCTTTGGTAACGCATTTGTAGATTTCAAAAATGCAGCAAGTAATCCTCCCGTAACCGCCTGTATTCAGATTTGAAAAACACACAAGTAAATAAAGATCTCGTGAAAAGTACACAGAATACAAACACTAAAACAAAGCAATCAAAGATTACACATTTTTTATGTTTAAATTAAAATACTTTACATACACTAATTAAAAGTGTAACAGATTTATATAAGAAATTTGAAGAAATATGTTGGGGCGAGACTGAGGTTGTTTCACTTCTAAGATCTAGATTTGCTGAATAAAAAATGTCCAACAAAAAAATAGTACTACTTTACATGTTTATGTTGAACTCTCTTACCTGAGCACAAAGCATTTGGATGGCAGCTTCAATAAGCAAGAACCTTCTTCCAACTCTATCAACACTGAAAACTGCAACTAACGTAGCTAATGTATTAACGCTCCCCGTTACAACGGCTGAAAGAAGAGAAGCATCGCTATGGAACCCCATTGTCTGAAACAAAACTGGTGCATAAAACATGATCACATTAATGCCCGTAAACTGCTGGAAAACTTGAAGGAGTGCCGAGGTAATAAGTTGAGGTCTGCTTTTTCGTGCCATGAGGTTTTTGAAGGGGTGCTTAATCTGTTTACATAACTCAGTTGTGCGTACAATTTCATCATACTCTTTTTGCACATCTTGGACCCCTCTGATCTTTCTAAGAGTGGCTAATCCTTTTTCTGGATGGCCACGCTCGATTAGGCTTGCAGGAGTCTCAACGATTGCTAGGGACCCAATGGCTAGAAATAGGGCTGGGATGGCTGCACCACCTAAGGAAATCCTCCATCCATATCGGTGTGACGAGGTGAAATAGTTAACGATGTTCGCAAATAAGATACCAACTGTGACTAGCAACTGGAAACAGACATTCAAGCCCCCTCGGTACCTCGATGGAGCAATCTCTGATATGAATAGTGGCACGGCCTGCATTTAATAAAAGATATATTGCTTAGTTATATATGCTGGTTATGCTTATGAATAGTCCAATTGTTACTAAGGAACTATTGGGTTAATTAATTCTACTTTCACTTGATACGAATTGGTGCCATGAAAAATTAAAGCATGAAAATTAATAGTGTAGTCATAGAAAAAAATAGAAGCAGAACAATAACATAGTCTAATCAACTCTGAAGATGTCTCAGGTGTTTATGCTACATAATTAAGGAACATTGACACCATATATAAGAACATTAGATCAAAGAGACTTCTATCTATTGATTAATTTGTAACTATTTTAGTAAGTTGGATTCTTGAACTCTTATCAAAATGTACAATATCCAACATGAATTGCATTACAATATCCTCTTGGAGGGTGTCTGGAATTTTCTTATATAAGTAGGTTTGAGTATTTGAATATAATTAAGTACACTTTAAAGTAAATAGGTTTATTTCCAAACACACGACTTGTACGTACGTGTCCAGTTTAAGATTTTTTTAATTTGTGTCAAATGCTATTGATGGAAACAAGGTATAAATTACCTGGTTGCCGAAACCAATTCCAGCCCCGAGAAAAAGCCTTCCAATAATAAGCATCCAGAGGTTCAAGGCGGCAGCGTTGAGAACTACTCCAATCAAAAAGAACAACGACGCAAGTTGTATCGTGATTCTCCGGCCATATTTTTGGCAACATTTGGATGCAAATAGACTAGAAACAACCGCGGCAAGGTAGAGAGATGATGTGAAGAGCTGGAGGAACTGATCGTCGAATTTGCAATAGTTATCTTCTTTTGCATGGTGTTTTTTAGTATATACCGTAGGAAAAAATTTCTCCAAGAACACATCCATTGATGTCACTCCTCCTACAAAACATTAATCACATTAATTATTAAATAACAAAATGGTCATTGTTACCATCATTATATATATGATCATTGTTATTAACAATATGTTGCGACTCAAGTGCCATAATAGACATACACATACTATTGTGTATGTAAGTATTTGACGTTTAGAACAATCGATAATCCTGAATTCTTACATTGAACACCCGATCAATGAGATCTATTATAATTTTAAAATAAAAAATCTAGCTCAGAATTTCATAGATCTAGGTTTTTCAGGTTGTTAACGAAAATGAACGTAAAGTAAGATAATCACCTGAAATACCAATATCGTAACCAAACATGAGACCGCCGAACGCGGCTATGATGGAGCAAACAACCACTTGTATGGTGAGTTTAGCCGGTAGGTCTTCACCACCGGTGGCAGCCATTACTTGGGCAGGCATGGTGGAAATGTATGTGTGGAAATTAGGGTCTGTGTATAGTTAGTTTTAGAAATGCTTATTTATAGATATAAGTTGACACATTCTTGTAGTTTTATCCGAAATAATTAATCCTTTATCCCTTGTATTTCTCACGTTTGTTACATTACATCTTCAATATCATAATATAAATTTTCTCCCGTAATATCCACACATATATTTATTTTTTATCTGTTTGATTGATGTCAAAGGTTAAGTGGTATCTTTAGGAATTATTTTCTCACACGACCTTTTTATACGTAGGTATGTTTGTCACGGAGCGGTGTGAAGCTTTTTAGAGCGATAAGCGATGAGTAATGAGCATTTTAATTTTTAGTAGTTGTTTGGCAAATGAGCGGTAAGCTTTTCTATTTTTTAAGAATGCTCAATTTTCTAATGCTTCATTAAGAAGCGGTGAGCTGCACAGCTATTGCTCACAGCTCACAGCTACTACTAGCTCACTACTACTGCTCACAGCTACTTTTACCAAAGACACCCGTAGTAGCCATCTGTGAGGTGCTACCATTTAAATGAGTTAGTTTGAACAAATTTATTATTGATCTTACTATGTTTAAAATTATACCCAAAATAAATAAAGTGAGCTTCTATAAAGAAATATATTAATATCTAGTGAGTTATGGTTTTATACATGGTTTAACATAGTTCTAAGTGATATTTCTAACAAGACCTTTCCGTATCATGAAAATTAATATTCATTTGATGATACCTTTCCGTATCTAGAAAACTTGCTTTCGACAAATGGCATGTAACATGTTTGGTTTGGGATTCATAGGTTGTTGGTCTTTTGGACTTTCCTATGTGTTCTTTGGTTTAACGAGTTTAATTTTAGGTTTACTCTGCTTTTAGGTGATGTTTGCCCTTAAATAAATAAACTTTCGTTACAAAAAAATACATTTTAAAATGTCCTTTCATAAAAAAAATGAATTCCCTTATAAAGGCCTTAATTAGGCATGCAGCGCTCAAAAGGGAACGGAACTAATATGTGCTACCAAAAGTGCAAAAGAAATTTCAATGCATCAAACATGGATGTAAATAAGTAGCACACTTCACTCATATTAAGACGAGGATTTTGCTTTATCTTGCTATACATCGTCAATGTGTTCAGGTATTCCTCTAGTTATACCTTTGCATTTCATCTTTTTTTTTTTTTTTTTTTTTTCAAAAGAATATAATATAATGTTGTTATTCTTAAATTTAGGTTTGACTTGGTAGTGTATATATAAATCCGTTTTCATTTAGTAAAAATATAAGGAAGGCAGAGTTGGTAACGTGATTAATCTTGTGGGTTCAAAATAGTATTATCATCTTTTATATTATAAAATCTTTTTCCACTTTTTAGTTAAATAAAATATCAAAGAATTAGGACTTTATAGAAAGTGGTGGATATTTAAAAAATATAAAAACTCGTGAGAATGTGACAAGTGATTTTTTTTTTTTTACAACCTTTTTTTATTTCATATTCTTTTATTTCACCGAAACTTTTCTTTTTCTTTTTTTATCTTACTTTTCTTACATTAATATGCTAGTATTTTTTTATTTTTTTACAATTTAACTCACAAAAGATTATTATACTTTATTTTTTATTTAACTTGTTCAAATTAATTATGTACACAACTTATACATGATAACCGACATCTATTATGAACAACTCATTTATTGATAAATAACTAATTGATGACCATTGTGTTTTTCATCATAGTTGAATCAAAGCTCATCATATAAAAAATTTGTTTATCAAAGAAAACGAATGAACATTGTGATTTTAAAAAAATAATAATAATAAAAAATAAAATAAATAAAATCTTGTGAATAACGTGATCTAACAGATGAACATTGAGGTGTTGTGTATCAAAGAAAACTGATGAATATTGTGATAACAAAAAAAAGTTCTACAAAAAGAAAATTGATGAACAACATGATATAAATAATAAACATTGTGATGTTGTTCTTCAAAGAAATTGATGAACATTGTGATAACAAGAAAACAAACAAAAAGAAGAAAAAAAAGGTTCTCAAAAAGAAAATCGGTGAACAACGTGATCTAATTGATGAACATTGTGATGTTGTTCATCAAAAGAAAGATAATGAACATTGTTAAAAAAAATCTTCAGAAGGAAAACTGATGAACAACATAATCTAAATGATAAACAGTGTGATATTGTTTATCAAAGAAAAAAGATGAACATTATGATAACAAAAAATAAAAAGTTCTTAAAAAAATTGGTGAACAACGTGATCTAACTGATAAAAATTGTGATGTCGTTCATCAATAACACCTTGTTAATCAAATTTCAAGAATTATTTATCCGTGAGATTATATATAAAGCACTAATTTTTTCTATTGAAATAACAAGTATTTACCTAAGATGATGCACTTTAAAAGTCTCAAATTAAAGAAAAACTTATTGAAACATTTCATAAAATACCTTGTAGGCAATTTTATGAACACTTTATTTGTTTAAATTTTTTGATGAAAAATTTGAGAGAACCACAAAAGGTAAAGAATTGATGCATCTTAATTTGAAAGAGAAAGTTGAGAAAAATTAGGGTCCGTTTGATTGAGGGGGCTAGATTGGGGTTTTGGGCTTGAAAGGACAAATCGTTTGTTTGGTTACCAAATTTGGATTAGGAGTTTGTTATCAATCACAAATATAAGTACTGTATCAAAAGAAGGGAGGGAGGGTCGGATTTGACAAAGTTGTGGGTCCTTTTTATTTATTCTTCCTTTCTCACTCTTCATTTATACTTCTCACTCATTTTTTTATATATATTTTAATTACATATATATTTTAATAATATTTTTTTTTTATTATATTTCAAATCCAAATCCAAATCTAAATCCTTAACCCATCAACAAACCAAACGGTCCCTTAAAGAATCCTACCATGAAATTGAAGATATTAAATCACGTGTTGAAAATTCTAGATCTTCAATTGATATAATTAAATCATGAATTGAAGTAATTAAATATTAAATTGAAGTATTAGATTCTGATTAAGAAAATTATGGTGTGTTTGTTATGTAGGAATGAAAATCAAAGAATGGTTTCACTATCATTGAAGTTGTTAGTTTAACGTATATGACTTTCACAATTAGCAATGATAGTTCTCTATTTGTCATAAACCATTCTATCAGGATTCATTGAATATTTTAAATCCCCTTCTTTTTCAATTCATTAAATATCTTTAAAAAAGTAATAATGAAAGTAATTTCAAGTCTCATCCTTTTTACTCTACCTCTTTTTCTTGAAAGAGATTGTGCATATTGTCAAAATGAATTAAATGACTAGCTATATGATGTTTCAAAACTTTGATATCCGGACTTTTTTTAAGCCAAACAATAACAATGGAGTTATAATTTGATATCGGGTTAAGTACTAATAATAGCAACATACTTTTAAAAAGTAATTACTTAAATGGTCCTTGTGGTTTGTCGGATTTTACGGGTTTAGTCCTTGTGCTTTTTTTTCAACGGGTTCTATCCTTATGGTTTTGACCCATTACGGGTTTGGTCCTTTGACCAATAATTCTGTTAGTTTGACCGTGGAATGCATGTTTAGAAGGCGAAATGACAAAATTACCCTCATCTTCAACATCTTCCATCTTCATTCATCAACAACTTCACCTCACCATTATTTCCGGCTACTTCTCCTAAATTCCAACCACCTCAAAAGCAATTTTTAACACAAAATCAAAATCATAACATAAATATTTTTGTGTTGTAGACAAAAATTTATGACATTTATTTATAAAATTGCACATTCATGCTTAAAATCAGATATCTAAACCCTATTCACAATCTATTACTGTAACTATCAAATCCAATCTAAACACAATTCTTCCAACCGAAACCAAACCACACCTCTTTCATCTCTTCTTCTTCAACCCTATCCCCACTTTTTCCGACCACCTTCTTCAACTTCTGACCATCTCCCAACAAAACCCACATTCAAAATAACTGATTTATGACAACAATAAACAATAGTTATGTGTGTGTCAATCAACAACCCATGAAAACCAACTATACCCTTCTAACATATTTGGCTACAAGTGGCTTTTATTGACAGCTTCATAACCATCCTTATCAATATCAATACCCTTTTTCCTGCCATTAGCACCATAAAATGTTTTGACTTTTTTTATACCATTTTAGCATCATCATCATCAAAAGAAAGAACTTTTCGACTATTTTAGCATCACAGTATCTACAACTAACATGAATTTTTTTTTCTTGATCGTGATTCATTTTCCAAGATGTGAAAAACCCATATCAGATTTATGAAAATTTCATGAACCGATCTTCTAGCACTTAACTACCTCAGAGCGTATAAATAGGACATTGTATGGCTCCACGATGGCTAGTGGCGGCGGCATATCTGGTGCGAGATCTGCTGGGTCGTTGGTGGTCGCAAATCTGGTGGCGTGGATGTATGGGGTGGTGACGGGTGTTAAGGTGGTGGTGTATGGTTGGTGGTTTTTGGTGATGGTGATTGATATTAATATGATGGTATGTTGTGGTGGTCGGGAATTATTAAAAAGAGAAGTATAGGGCTGTGTTATTTTGACCCCCTATTTTTTTAGATTGACCCTCATATTATTTTTGAAATTTTTTTATTTTTTTTTTATTTTTATAATTTTATTTATATCAAAAAACTATAAACCTGAAAATGCGGAATAGTAAATATAAAGTTTAATAAGTCAAACGCTTAAAACTGTCAGAAATACGGAACAAAAACTGACAAAAACTGTGTTGTACTGAAAAAAGTGGAGGACAAAGGGAATATTCCCCTATGATGTGACATCATAGGGGGGTTCCAATAGTACAACCCGAAGTATATTGAAGAGAGTAGAGGGAAGAAGATAGGGAGAGTGGCAGAGATGTGTGTGTGTGTGTGTAAGAGATATTAAAAGTGAGTGAAAAAAAATGCATTTTATTCAACAATATAAGAAAAGACCAAAATACCCTTTAAGTTAACAGTCAACTAACAGAGTTATTGGTCAAAGGATCAAACCCGTAATGGGTCAAAACCACAAGGATAGAACCCGCTGAAAAAAAACACAAGGACTAAACCTGTGAAATCCGACAAACCACTAGGACCATTTAAGTAATTAACTCCTTTTAAAAATGTACAAATATTATACGTGAATTTTAAAAAATTTCAATATCGTACACGTACTTTTAAAATTTGTTTTGTTATCATCACAAACTTATTTTTAATATGCAATGTTCCACATTATATGTATATGACATATTATATGTCACTCATTTACTGCCATGTTGAATTTTGTATAGTGTATATTTAGTTACATTATTTAATTCGCTTCATCATCAACTTATACTACTCGAATTGCATTTTTTATGTACCGGAAGTGTGTTTCTTATACCGTAGTGGAATTTACTTTTATTACAAAGTAATAATTATTGAACAAGTGAATAACATGAGAAATTTTTTCTATCGTTAAACTTATTCAAACTAATGATAAACAACTTGATAATCATTAAGCAAGAATATCGATTGTTTTATCCTTCAACTTCTTGATTGCATCGATTTATGACTATTAAGATTCATATTTGTGTATAAAAAGTGTTTGTGACGATATATACGAAAAATATAAGTAAGATATCATAAACATTAAGAGTGATCTTCACATGACAAATAAAAATAATTAACAATGTCGTCTAATTAATTTACCGGTGACTGATCATGCCACGTCAACTAAGGTATGATATCTAGACGAATTTTGAAAGTGCGTACACAGTATTGGTATTTTTCAAAGTTCACGTATGATATTTGTACATTTTAAAAAGACTAAAATACATCGTTCGTCCCTAAACTTGTCACTGTGCATCGTAATGGGACAAACCTTGCATTTGTCATCGTGGCGAGTCCAAAACTTGGGTTTTATACTCTAAATAAGTCCCTTGACCAATTTTCCGTTAGTCAACATCTGTTATTTTCCCCATGTGCCTTGCACATGAGGGCAAAATGGTCATTTCATTGTTTTGGTTAATTATTTTGGTGTGGTAAGACTGGTACAACCTTAGGGACTAACGGTGTATTTAATCAATAAAGTTATACCATCACTACCACCACCCTCCCTTTATCTCTTTTTTCTGCTTCTCTATCTAAATTTCTGTTTCTCTCTTTAAAATTAAGCATCACCATAGAATGAAATAATGAACTTGTATGCAATATTATCAAGTATACAATTGCAAAAAAAAAACAAATACAACAAAACATGAAAATTGAATATATATTAATACCAAACATATTACAATCATATAAACATACTACTAAATTGGACAATCCCAATCAGAGATACAATCAACATTGTCCATGGAGCAGGATCATTATCTGAATGAACCACCGACATACCTTGTATCCCTTTTAGAATCTAAATGTCAGCGAGTGTTTTATGAATCCTATTAATTAATCTAAATTGATAGTGTCATATCCTACTTGAATTCCATGTTTCCTCCAGCATTTTCCAATCATGTAAATCCCATCATACTGTACTTCTTGCTCAGGTGCATAAGCAGATCATTTTTTGTTTGTGTGACCTGTCCATGTATATAGAGTATTGTCAGGTACAAAGGCTTACTAATTACCATATCATACACGTACATATTGATTTGTGAATTTGGGCATCTAGCAAACTACAAGTCGATGCATTGAATCATAAACAGATTATCTTTAAGTCAAGCAAAATATGAAATAAACTTGTTCAATATGTAAAATATATCACATTACGCAACCATTTGAACTTCTTCTACGGCCCTTAAGCTGAAAACTAAATGGACTAATCTCTTATCATAATGGGTACCAGGTATATTTACTGTCTCCAAACTCACTTGGTTATGAAAATCATATGTGGTTTGTGAAAGGGTTTGATACATACACCATTTCTTTTGATGCATACATCACATTTTGTGCATTACAGTGTTGTACGGTGTGCTACATAACTTGTACAGGATGGTGTATTTATCAAATAAACCTTTGTGAAAACACATGTGATTTAAAAGAACAAATCAGATGTGATTTTTCAAGATGAAAATTTCAGCTAAAAAAGAACTCGAAAAAATAAGTTCATCGAAAATATATCGAAGTGTTCGTCTACGGAATGATAAACAAATTCTCGTCGTGATGCTGTATTTTTTGTTGCTCAATGATTTACCGTCTACAAGATATTTATCTTCAAGAAAAATGTTAAAATGGGTTTCTTTTGTTTTGGTAAAAAATAAATGACTAAAATTCGGTCATTGATCTTTAGAAAATTTACTATCTATATTGATCTCATCTCCATTTAACACTTAAGTCTAATAAAAAGTTCTCAAAGCCATACATATTTTCTTTTTTCATATACACGAACTAATCTGATTCAATTTTGACCAAAACGATTTTAATTTTACTAGTAGGGTACCCGCGCATTGCGACGACGGGTAACCTGTTATCAAAACTTCTGGTGATCAATATTTTTTTTATCACATTTCTTTGTACTTTATGTATTTATACGTTATCATACTTTATAAATTCTCTGAAAATCTTCTTTGACATGTAAGATTCTTTTCAATCGTATCTATCCGGCGGAGTATGAACTTTTGTGTTGTTTCTTACTTTGTAAAGTACTTTATATAATAATTAATATGGGATCATTGATTATTTGTATAATACAATCATTTTGTACAGTGAATAATAGATTTATATTAGTGTTTCAAATAGGCTAAATGTAAATTAAAAAAAAAAAAAAGTTCTCTCGCAAATGTTGTTTATATATATGGTTTTGCAAAAAGTAAACAAAGAATAATTGTTGTCTGGTGGTTAGTATGTTTGGCTCTCATTGACGAGACTTGGGTTCGATTCCCATTAGAGACTAATTCTATACTTTTATAATTTTACTCAACTCTACAATTAGAAAGTGTTTATCTTAAAATTTAAACCTTCCATGAATAAAATGTCTCAAATACTTGAGGAAAGTTATTTTACATATCAAACTTTTCTTACATACCAAATACTCATCTACACCATCCATCTAAAAATTACATATCAAACTTTTCTTACATACCAAAGGACTCATCTACACCATCCATCTAAAAAGAAATCAATGGCAAAGATTAAAAACATTTTATTATTTCACCTATTTTTTATAATTTAAATATCTCTAAAACCGTTAATCGTTAAGTGAAAATATTTACACCGTCGCGAAGAGCATTTAATTATATACGGGCACTTTGATATACTTTCGAAAAAAGAAAAAAAAATCGATTTTTTCACCTTTTTCGTCTTTTTTTACGTTACTTGAAATTTACATAAAAAATATCATATATGATTAAACATTAATTTGAATATCACATGTGATATTAGTGTTAAATCATATATGATATATGTGATATCATATGTGATTTTACACTAATATCACATGTGATATTACATATTATATATGATATAACACTAATATCATATATGATATGACACTAATATCACATGTGATATTCAAATTAGTGTTTAATCATATATGATTTTTTAATGGAAATTTCAGTAACGTAAAAAAACGAAAAAACTTAAAAAAAAAGCGTGAAAAATACGAATTTTTTTTTGTCGAAAGTATATCAAAGTACCTATCTATAGAAAGATAATTAAATACTCGTCGCAATGATATTTTTTTTTCCCCTTAACGATTAACGGTTTGAAAGTTATTAATATTTGAAAAAAAAAAGATGAAAGTGGTTTTTTTAAATTGTTGGATTAATCTCATCCATTAGATCAAATAAAAATAGATGGTGTAGATTGATCCCTTGGTAAATAATCTTTGGTCCTCAAATGATCTTAAATCCAAATACTTTATATAGTAGTATAGATTGGTAAATTTGAACAAAATAATGTTATTCTATCGGTTCAATTTAGTTTTTCTCATAAACACCTTTTGCAAAAATGTTCCGAAATGACATAAGGCTGGTAGCAGTGGTGACCTAGGTCGAACCTGCCACATCAGCTTTCTCTCTTCGACGACCTAGTTGTCACAGTGGTGGCCTGAGATTTATTTATTATTATTTTTTTAATTCAAATATTTTTAAAAACAAAATTAAACTTCATTAATAAAAATACTTAAACATTACAACAATAATTAAAAACTTAATTCCACAAGCATACTGCGTAAATTCCACAAACTCCGTAAACTCGCTCATAACTTCTTCTTCGTCAGAAGACGAAGAATTAAAAAATATCTCGTAAGACATAATTAACAAAATGTGTTTGAAGGTGTTTATGAGAAGTTGTTTGAATTATGTGTATAGAAATATTTTTTAGGTCGGTATTTATAATGTTGTAAAAGTGATAAAGTTTAAAAAAAAAAGTTTATTTATTTATTTATTTTTAATCTCCAAACGGTACAAAAAAGAGAAGTCGGTTGTCTCAACGAACTAGTTTGTCCATTTTCTTCAACCCAACCGAGGTCGACCCAACCCCTACAGTGGGGCAACCTAACCTCAACCTTGCATAACCTTTTTGGGTCAACCGACCCATTGTGACTAGCCTAATATCTTTGTTGTATTAAAGATTTATCATGCCTTAAGTTAAAGTTAAAAACAAAGCGAGTGAAACATGTTGGATATAAAACGTCTAAATAGGCTTTCAATACCAAAAAATGAAGATGACTTGATCTACAGCAAAATGAATATTGGAGGAAAATGAATATTGGAGGGAAATTACTCGAACCTGTCCTATCAGTTTGCAACTTTGCATGCATTAGACATGAAAGTCGCTGGAATGACCTATGCTCCATTAACAGCCTCAAATCTGGATATGCTCACAATGTCAAGTGCAAAAGAAGACATTGAATACTTATCGGGTCTTGGCATGTATCTCTATATCATATGTTAAAGATACCCCATACATCACAAAATAAACGGATCAAAAGTGGTGCTTCTGCCAAATCAATTTCTATCTTTTTTCCTCAAAATCTTGAAATAGTAGTAACATAGCATGAAAACTATAAACTTATCTGGTTCAATTAAACTTCCTTACTCGAACGTGTACAGAAATTTAATGAAAACTTTTAATTTTACTGTTAAAAAGTCACAGAAAATTACAATTTGCATGCTGTATACATACAACAGCCTTTTCATCCCATAGTAGTTACTAGTTAGGATTGGCTAAAAATTGAAACAAGAAATTATATAGTTCCAAGAATCAGCTAATAACAGAAGATAATGTGACTGTATAAGTTATATCTAATTTACCTGACTGTTTTAATATACAAAGTTGCAGATGGACAATTGTATGTTTGACTTGGTGTTACAGTAGTTGCTTTAGTTCGGGTGGTGCTGACTGTAGTGGGAGAAACGTGTCTTGTGTGCCTCTAACGAAATCAGCAAGTTCTTCGGGTGCAACCACCAATTTCAACCATTCTTGCAACTCGTCCCCCTCAACTTTCTCTTTTTCTACAAGTACCAGAAGAAAAAAAATGTGACTTTCAAGATGGGCACTAAGCAAGTAGAGTAGAGTCGAATAAAAAGGAAAGAGATCTATACCTTCAAGATAAGCACCAAGACCCTCCAAAACAGTGGGATTAGCACGCATGACTGAAAGCGCCACGTCGAGTGCTGATTGAAGCATCAACTTAACTTCTCTTTGGACAAGATCCACTAGATGTCCCTATATTATATGCAATATGATCTACGTCAATTTGTTACTAAAAGAAAAGAAAAAGTATAATCCAAAACCAAAAAGAAAAAGGAACCTGATCCTTTCCGAAACCAGAGCCTCCAGAATCATCCATGCCGCCGTTTGAAAGTGTTGTCATTGAGATTGGGCCTATGGTGGGATTGAGACCGTATTCAGCAATAGCCTTGTATGCCATGTCTGTGGCTCTACGTATGTCATCAAGCGCACCAGTTGACACACGACCAGAGTAGATAATTTCTTCAGCAGCACGTCCTCCAAGAAGTGTAACCAAACGTCCTCTTAGTTCATCCACAAAAATCAAATACCTATCCTCGGTGGTTGGAGGAGTGTAAGTAAATCCTAATGCCCCTCCTGACCGTGGTAATATGCTAAGCTTCTGATTAAAAAGAAAACAAAAAGAGTTGTCATTTATCATGGTAAATAATTAAACTTGTAGCTGCAGCTGTTTCTTCTAGAACATGACATATACACTAAACTGTGTACACAATCTAATATGTGGTGCGTGAAGCGTGATTGTTAACTCGACAACTATTTAAAAAAAAATTATGCTTAGATATGTCTTACCTCGACCCTTGGTTGTCCTTTAAGAAGTTTGGAAACAGCGGTGCCTACTACTGCATGACCAGCTTCATGGCGAGCAACCACTGCTTTCTCACTACCTTGCAACTTAGCTGTTTTCTTTTCAATCCCCTATTACATTATCACAAAACAAAGGCAGAGTGCATAAAAGATAATTAGCTAATGTTCTAACATAGAAGACATTTAAACTCGCACCTTGAAATCTTGATTAAAAAATGTTATCATTTTTATTCAGATATAACCTGATTATAGTATACTGATAAATTTTGCAATCGGACGAATAGAGTGTGCAGATATTAATAACACTGGTTTTAGAGTATAGTAGGCACAATAGGCAGATTCAGGTAGCTTGGACAGAACCCACACAGTTCTGGTTCTTTATTTATAAAATTTTATTAAAAACTAATTACAACAATGGCCTAAAATCTTCACAATAAAACAGTTAATAAGATTTTATGAGATGCATTTTGGGTGAGTTTCGACCTGTTTGACCTATTTCCATCACATCTAGATATATATACACATTTGACCCTTCAAAGAAAACATAGAGAGCAATTACAGCGATTGAGCGTTCCACAGCATGGATGAAGTCAATTCTCTCTACCACGACTTTACTTTCTCTCCCGGCTAGCAAAGCCGCTTCATTTACCAAGTTGGCAAGGTCCGCCCTGCACGCCCAATAAAAGGACGTCTATCAAATGTTAGCAAGGAAATAGAAATTAAATATTCAAGGTTGGTTTCGTAAGTCAAAGTGTTTATGTTTGATTACCCAGTGAAACCAGTGGTCATGGAAGCAATGTTATCAAGATCGACATCCTCTCCCAAAGGAAGCTCTTTCTTAGTAACATGTACATCCAATATAGCTTTTCTTCCAACCCTATCCGGTGTTTCTACCTAAAAGAATAAGCAATTCCAAGACCAAAAAAAAAGCATTTATCAATACTTACTATCATGAGAATAAAGAAAAAAACCTAAACTATTAGAGAGATAAATATAAATTCCAAAAGGAATAAAAAGACAGACCATAACAACGCGATCAAATCTCCCAGGTCGGCGAAGTGCCGGATCTAATACATCAGCACGGTTAGTTGCTCCAAGAACAATTACTGCAGAATTACTATCAAAACCATCCATCTCCTGCAAGATAGTTCAAAACACATAAGTTAGTGAATATATAATAGTAGGCAAAATGAGCAGATTAGCTAACATATCAAAATGGGTAATTTTGGTCTTTTGGGTACAACTTGATTATTGTAAAGTATAATTACAAAAAGTATATACTTGTAAGGTTAACGTCATAAAATAGCAATGTATTTTGACCATTTGTCCATTTTGGTAAAGAAACTTTTTGCAATTCACCTTGGTTACTATACTTACATGTGCAAGGAATACTGGTTATTATTTTCTTGTTTTTCAACAGATAATCGGCTTAACTGGCAAAAATCTCTATCATAACATAAGTTATACTTAAATGTTGACGTATTTTTGGTGACATGTTAAGAAGAAGGGAAAAATCCTCGTTCTTGTACTTTCTTATTTTTTCCCCGTTTCCTTGGCACACTGGTTAAAAACGTCAAAACATGTCAATATTCGAGTGTAACTTATGGCACGTTAGACATTTAAAAAGGTCATGCCGATTACGGTTGAAAATCGGGAGAATAATGACCATTATGGCTCACCACATGTAAGTATAATAATGACCAAAATGGACAATTCCATAAAATATGTTATTATTTTATGACATTCACCCTTGTAAGAATAATCTAATTATCATGTATAATAGTTTGAAAAGTTCTAAATGTGAGCCTTTTCCTCTTAAGCTAGATTTTGCCATTTGACACAGAAGATATAAAGTGTGACCCGTTTATAAGTATATAGGTCAAATTTACCACCTCTAAATAGCTGAAAAAAATGAAAAAGAAGTACTTTGGACATATTACCGTGAGCAGTTGGTTCAGAGTTTGTTCTCGCTCATCATTGCTGACAATCCGGAACCTACCATCACGACTCTTGGCTACAGCATCAATCTACAAAGGAAAATTAAATAAATAAATATGACTGAACCTTGTATATGGTTAAGGGGCTAGTTGGGGTATAAATTCAAACCTCATCTATAAATATGATTGATGGTGCCTCTTTCTTTGCTCTTGCAAAGAGATCTCGAACGCGTGATGCTCCCATGCCCACGTAAAGTTCTACGAACTCACTTGCGGAACAACTAATGAACGGTACTTCAGCTTCCCCAGCTACAGCCTTTGCCAAAAGTGTCTTACCTGTCCCAGGAAGACCAACCTATAAGATACCCAAAAGTCATTTATAAGAATTGAATCATTATTGAAGCACATTATACCAAAACCGATACCAATATTCACGATATAATAAATCTTTACTTTTGAATGTATAAGCAATTGGAACTCACCAGAAGCACACCTCTAGGAGGGCGAGCACCAAGGCGTGTATATCGATCTGGATTCCTAAGAAATTCCTGATGAGTTGATTTATACAAAGAAATTGCTGATTAGAAAGAAGCCTAGGAAAGCCACATAAGTTTTTTTAATATCTGTAACTGTGGGACATGAACTTACTACAATTTCCTCGAGTTCCTCCTTTGCCTCATCAACACCAGCGACATCAGAAAAAGTGATGACTTCCCCTTGTTCAGACACTTTTGACCCTCCAGAACCACCTGACTTGCGGTTTCTTAGCTGACCAGGAGTATTCTGTTAACGAGCACAAGTAATAATCACTTATTAAGATAAGCACTCATAACATGTGAAGTAAAATTGAATAAATGTCAGAAACATTTCTTACCTGTGAAAAGTTTACAGGGAAACGGTGAAGTAGCCCTGCTAACACAGCAACATAAAACAAAGCTATCTGCAAAAATAAAGTGAAACAGTTAAACTTAGATGAAACACAAACAAATTGTCATTATGTCTCTCTGTTATGTGATTTTACTTACGATAGATACTTATACACAATATGTATATCCATATGAATTCGGTTTCAAATCTTTTATCTATTTCTAGAACAAAGACTACCTATAATAATTATCTTCTGAAGGAACAACCAGCACTTATCTTTTTCACTGTAAAGAATAGTATGTAGTCCAATTATAGTGTCTTCAGTTACGTGCCTTTCAAAAAAAATTGTCTTCAGTTACGCCAAAGTAATTAGGTCATGTTAAAGATTGCTAAGATGATCATAACACCAATCTAACGAGGATACTGCAAAGTTCAAACAAGGAAATACACCATTGGTAGTTTTTATTTCACTTTATATTGAAACTAGCTAACTGTGACATCTGATTAATTGGTGAGAGATCATCTAGAATACACGAGACTGGTTGCATTAAGTTAGAAGATGATGTATACTGCACAGACGTCACAACCATGAAAATGAAACCAAATGAAATATTGTACACGCAGAATCCCGTTAATGAGTGCAAAAGAGCTGCATCAAAGCTTAGTTTATGTGTTAAATTACAACCTATGCGATAAATATAAAAACCTAGACGTGTTAAGAGAAAGAGTTGTGTCATCAATCTCTTAGTGAAACACAACATCACGGGTGCAATGATATACAAGCAATGGTGCACGAAGGCAGATATCAAGTTCAGATATGCAGGACAAGACGAAGTACATGAATGTAGTGTCAAGGATTTATTACCCTTTCAAGATGAGTTGAGTTCAATTTTTATGTTAACTGTTCATTATGTGCACTTCCTTTGAGAAAGATAACAATTGGTGGTCAACAGTACAACACTCAAGATATGAACTTTATCTTTACTGTGAATCCGGATGGTATGACATGCATAGCTTGTAATGTAATACCTAAAGAATATATGTACATGGTTTTAATGGCAAACATCATATTAGAAAAATTATGCACGTTAACTCGCTGAGAATCAGCTGGTTGAAAACTTGAATCAACTAAAAGATAATCTCAAATAAGCTTTATTTATCAAATGGTTAAAGTGACAGTGTGATATTGTTATTCGGAAAAAGTACATGAAGTAGACACTATCTGGACGATGAGGGTAAGCAGCAAGATAACTAAACAGAATGCATTATATCTGGATGAAGAAAACATAGCTAAAAATGAAATTACCATGGGTAATGCAAATGGTGAGGGTCTGGGAGAAGCATACAGAAACTATACGACTCTTTTAATAATGAGTGTTTGTATGTGTAACGAGAGCATTAGAGTTAAAAAAAACATCACAGGGAGGCAAAGCCATAGCCTGATAGTATTACTATTCCTACAAAGAGTTGGAAAGCCCTGCAGAAGCTTAGTCAGTAGTATCTATTATCAATGAAGTTGTAAACAAGGTTTCTACTGTTACTGTACTCAAATGAATGCTCCCTCACTTAACTTTAATAACAATAACTAAACTATGCTTTGCAATTTGCATAATGGCATAAGAGACATAATAGAGGGAATTGTGCAAATGCATTGATAGAATTTATACTCTTCCAAAGTTTTATCAAATCTTCGTCTTAAAAGTACACAAACATAATCCTGTCCACAATTCAGATCATGGTATTGCCTTAAAATTAGTAAAATACATCTACTGGAAACACAAATCAATTGTGCAATCTTCGAAAGTAAAAAAATCAAAGCATCTCGTCATCTTTGTTATCAAGAAATACAAATAGGTAAACTGATAATAAACACTTCTACGACAAAAGAACTTACCAACGCAGAGTTCAAGAACCCACCAGACCTCTTATCAGGTGCTCCAAATTCCACATCATTTTCAAGCATCTTCTCATACGGCGTCTTAATATCATTAGGTCTAGTCGTCGTATACACAATCCTTTTCGTCGGTGCCACACTCCTCAACAACAACTCCGAATCCTGCATCTTATTAATCCCACTCCCTTTCACATCACTCTCCATCCCACCAACGTCTTGCTTCAACTTAAACATGATATGCACACCGTCGACCTCCACCTTCTGCACCTGATTCCCACCAACCTTACTCAAAAAATCACTATACGGCACACTCACAAACGTCGTCGGCACTCTAGGCTCCGACCCAGGCAACGGTAACCCAGGCCTCAACAACCTCATAACAAACATAACTATCCCTAACTGCAACAGCAACACACCAATCTCTTGCGCCTGAATTATCGGTTGCCACCGCCATTTCCCCCCACCGCCTTTCCCCCAACCCCACCCACCCCCTTTCCCTTTTTTATCCCCCTTATCCCTATTTTTACTAGCTTTACCCCCCTCATTTTCGCTCTTTTCGCCAGTAGACGATTCGGTATCACTATTATTCACATTGACACATAACCTATCACCTCTATGACAGCTCTTATCCTTAAATTTCATAATCCCTAACCTTAAAGGAGTACTAGTACATAAATTGAACATATGGGAAACACTAGAGTCTCTATATAAATGATTCGAAACACGAAACTTAGTATTCGGGTTTCCGGGCTTTAAGCGAAACCTATGATTAAAAGAAGTGTACCTGTTTGTTACATGGATTTGACCCTGAAATATTGTTGTCATGATGATATTGCTTTGTGTTTAATGATGATGTTGGGAAATAATTATTTTGTGTTAGTGAATCATGGGATGATGTTTGGTTTTCAAGGATTGGGATTATGATCTTAGAAGGTGAAGAAGAAGAAGAAGATGATTTAGAGAGATGTGGACCATTCAAGTTTGTGTTCTTGTTTCATGTTTTGTTTCTTAGGCGTGGTCTCTAACAAACAACTAGATAAAATGAAATTTTGACAAATATATATAAAAAAAAACTATGACTTTTTTATTCTATTTTGATTTAAGGAAATGTGTTAGTATTCAAAAAAAAATCATGACATTTCAAATGTGTTTATGAAAACAGATGATTTTTTTTAGAATTTCTTAGAAGTTTTTCTTACCCTTTTTATTTTAATTTTTTTTTGAGTAAATTACATGGATTACAATCCCTCAAGATATCAAAAAGAACAACTTTCGGCCCCTCAAGTAGTTTTCAGACTTCAGTCCCTAAATTCCATGGTAAACAAATAACACCATAGGCTTATTCATCACTTAACTAGTGTTAAGTGATTTCAAGATATATTTTACACTTTAGCCCCTTTTGGTTAAAAGAGCCGATCGCTGTATCCTCTATAATAACGATGCTTATAATTTAAAGTTTTTCTTACTTTAGGTAGATTTTTATACGCTTTTCTTACTTTTTATTCGATTTCGTCAACTGCTTTTTACGCTTTTTTTATGCTTTCATATCCGAAAGCTTTCTATTCCGCTTTTTATATGTTTTCATCCGTTTTTATCACGTTTTCTTACGCTTTAATCTATTTTGGTCCATTTTATATCGTTTTCCGTTCTTACGACAATTGTCCGTTCTCACACGTTTAGGTTTTCGTCCGTTTATGACGTTTATCGTTTCGTATTATTTTAAACGTTTATATTATTATATATTTTATATCGACAATTTATTTACGTTTCATTGTTATTCATTTTATATATACGCTTTTACGCTATCTATATTTTTTATATTTCGTCTTCACGTATTATACGTTTATCCTATTTCTTACGCTTTTTATATATTATTACGCTCATTTTTTACGTATACATCCATTTATTTCTTACGTTTCGGTCCCGCTTTACGCTTTTAGGTTTTCATCCGTTTTTATATGTTTTACTTACGTTTTTATCCGCTTTTGGTCCATTTTTATATGTTTCGTTCGTTTTAGAAGTTCATCCGTTTTATATGTTCTTACGTTTTATCCATTTTGGCGAATTAAGAACCTTTTAAATAAATTTCCGTTGTTTTGTCCGATTTACGCTGTTCAAAATTTTATCCGTTTCAACGTTGTCCGTTTTCTTATGTTTTGATAATGTATAAAACGGACGAAAACGTGCAATTTTGAAACGTTTTAATCCATCTTTATACATTTTCATACATTTTATCCATAAGAAAACGGATGAAAACATAAGAAAATGGACAACGGACTTAAACGATAAAATGAACGAAAAACGTAATCTAAACGGAAATCGGACAACTTAAAGCGGACAAAAACGTAATAATAACGAAAAATCAAAACGTATAAAAATGGACCAAAACGGATAAAAACGTAAGAAAACATATAAAAACGGATGAAAACTTCTAAAAACGGACGAAAACGTATAAAACGGACGAAAACGTAAAAAACGGATAAAAATGTATAAAACGGATAAAATGGAAATAAAAAAACGATGAGAAAACGGATAAAACGTGATACGGCCGGACGACAACGCGAAAAAGGGACTAAAACCTAAAAATGGATAAAACGTAATAAAACGATAAAACGAATGTAAGAAACGAAGAATAAAATGCGCTTAAAAACAAAGAAACGGATAAAATGTCTAAAACGGACGAAAACCTAAAAAACGTGTGAGAACGACAAAACGTAATAAAAAGGACGAAACGCTTAAAACTGGACCAAAATAGAAAAACGCGAAGAAAACGATAAAACGATGAAAACTTATAAAACGACGAAACCGGATAAAAACGTATGAAAATGGATCTAAAACGTAAAAAAACTAATTTAAATCAATAAAAAGTAAGAAAACGTATAAAAATCTACCTAAAGTAGAAAAACTTTAAATTATAAGCATCCGTTATTATAGAGGATACACGATGCGACGCTCTTTTAACCCAAAGGGTGGCTAAAGTGTAAAATATAACGAAATCACTTAACACTAGGTTGTGATGGACCCATGGTGTTATTTGTTTACCAATTTAGGGACTACCGCAACAACTTCAAACTTCCAGGGACGAAAGTTGTTACTTTTGACATACCACAGGGACCATCCATGTAATTTACTCTTTTTTTTTTCATTAAATTTTTTTCCTATTTTTTTTAATACATGTTTATGTTTATGTTTATTTGCAATTTGGTTATGGTCGAATAATATGGTTAGAGATTCGGGGAGACATGATATTATACATTAGCATATGAGTAAGCAAAAATGATTCTCAACTTTTGACAAACCTATCTTATTTAATGAAAGAACCTTTTTATTATGTGAGAATTAAGGGAAAATGGGTTTGTTGGGCTAATGGACAATGAGTTTGTTAAGGGACAAGCAGCGTTAAAAGCGGAATCGAACAAAGTTGCTAAACACGAGAAAGCTTGTTTAGAGAATCAACACGTATTTACCCCTTTTGCTTTTGATACATTTGGGTTCCTAGCTTTACAATTGCCGAGTTTTTGACTAGGTTCAATCCAAAGTAATTTTATAATTCCCTAAGTCACAAAATTTCATTTTAGTAGAATTGGTTTTGCCATTCAGGGAGTTGCGCACAAACTTGGTTGCCTGCTTTGCCTTACGCATCTTATTGTAATCCGTTATGTTTCATTATAATGTGTATATATATATATATATATATATATATATATATATATATATATATATATATATATATATATATATATATATATAGTGCGCTGTATATATGCAAAGTTGTAGGTGATGCATGTATTTCAGCTCATTTAGACCAATAATAATTTAGCATTATTAAATATTTTTAATTAATTCAAAGGGTAAAATAGTAAAACACATTTTACTTTCTTTTGTATTTTTTAATTAAAAAACGCTATTCTAACCCGCTTAATTTTCGAATTACAAAAAAAAAAATCTTTCGCATACGTGATATTTGTTTAAAAAATCTAGTGCGTATGTGTTTTTTTAAATATTGTATACTTACATATATGTTTTGCGTTTAATTGTTTCGATGTCAAACTTATTTTGCTTAAAATGGTAATTGCACATATGTTTTTAGTGTATATTTTTTTATCTTTGATATTTATGACCAAAAACAAAAACATATACATGTAACCTCTAAAAATTAAATAACAAACCAAAAATATAAATAGTATACACAAAATTCAATATCAAATCAAATACAATGCATGTACAAGTATCTTGTTAAATATAAATGTGGACTTCAATTAAAAACATGAGTGCACTCTTTACTTTATCATCAAATACATTAGAACATATGTGCACGCTTCCAATAATGTATGTGCACGCGGGGCTTTCTCATAAAATTTATTAGAACATTGCGACGCCTTCCAAAAACATGTATGTTACAAGCGGTGTCCACGCTGCTTTATCTAAATTTGATAGAACATATGTGCACGCTTTCCAAAACATATATGTGCACGCCTGCATATTTATTGTAGGCACTGATCTTGCTTTAATCGCATATTGAGGGAAACAAACATTGCAAATCTCAAGAAAGTATATCTTTTATGACCAGTTTATGAGTTTGGACCAATTCTTTAACGGCATACTTAGATTAAGAATTTATTTTTCAACGTTTAGACAAAACAAAGTTGTGTATATATCTTTTATGACTTTCAAGTATGAGTTTTGACCAATTCAATGTCATGTATCTCCTCAAAGCTTGGACTTACCGAGCCCGTAAAAGTATGTTGCTTATCTTATGAATAAGCTATTTTTATAAGCGCTTTGGTACTTGACAAATTCAAATTATGAATTAAGCATATAAGCATATTTCAATTAGATTCACAATTCTTAGCAGCAAGAGTGTAAACAGGCCGCCGATCAACCCAAAGTTAAACCACAAATTCTCATTCAGAACACCATATGAAAAAGGAAACAAGCAAAACCTATTAGCACATTTCCATTTATCCAAAAACATGCAAACAACTACGCTGTCATTTAAGACTTTGACTCCATATGAAGTTAGAGATTTATACACATATATGAGATAACTAGATTACATCAGGACAATGATCTAGAAAACACATATGCACAATCAAAACATATACGCATAAATATTTTTTCATTTCATATCAACTTTAAAACATATATGCACAACCCTTTCATTGATTTTGTAAGAACCACAAGACATATATGCACTTTTCCACTGATTTTAGATTAACCTGAAACACATATGCACATGTAAGTTGTTCCTCGTCATGTCATGTTAAACTTAAAGTACGCTCGCACATTAAAGAGATCCATTAGATGAGGAGCCAAAGTTAAAGCCCAAATATCCTCGTATTATTGATATGGCTCGTACAATTCATATTCAAATCCCAAAACACAACAAATTAACAAGGTTTTAAAATTTATTTGATCTGAGTTCTCTAAACAAAAGTTACTTTAAACCAAAAAAACCACTTTCAAGACAAATGCACAATCCAAATCCTATATTACATTTGGCTATTCATTCTACCTAAACCTAAACAATGCAATTAGCATTTTTTAATCTCATCCTTTCTAACTATGTTCTTAAAGCTTATAATCAGTAGTTGACCCTAGCCCATTTCAACATGTTACCTAATCGGCTCATTTTGCCACATTCATACAGATGAATGGTTAAACATACTATTCAAGACAAATAAGAACATACCTTAAATCTAAGAACACAAAAGACCCAACATTAAATTGTGTAATCTCATCACTTGGCTATTAACTATACAAAATTTATATAACCCAAAATCAGTATCAAGTCAAATGCCCATTGAATAAAAAAATAGAAAAAAAGAACAAAACAAAACTCGAATGGGTGACGTCGTCATCCTCCTCCAACCCGGGCCGACACAAACCACAAAAGCCCGCCGTCGCCCTAGTCGCCCGCCCTCCTCCTCCAACCTTTGTCGCCGTCTCTCCTCCTTCCAACCGCAACCGCCTTGGTTCTCTCCATTATCGATCTACAAACCCATCCGGAACCATGACACTATTGACCTTTATACCTGCACTCACCACGCTACCAAGACCACCCCGACATAAATATACCACAAAGTGACGGCTAGAATAAAATTTCTAGTGTGGCGTACATGTTTTTGTGTTTAGGGTTACAAGAGAGATGTTTTTTTTCTTTGTGGTAAATCATCTAAGTGCCAAGATCATCAACACAAAATGGTTTATTGAAATTAAAAATTAAAATGATTAGGTTTTTGTGTTTATGATCGATTGATTGATGGAGCCGTGAAAATGATTTAGGTTTTAGGATATGAAGAAAGATTAATAAAAGGCGTATTATTTAAGACGGTTTTTTAAAGGGACATTTGAAAATATAATTTGTGATCTGACTATAATACCCTTTCACCCTTTTGTTAAACTGGAAATAAAACCCACATCTTTTGGTTAATTACAATTTTAGCACTTTTAATCCTAGCCTTTGATCAAACTATCCAATGGCCCGATTCATTTTAATAATCTTCAGTAAAAGATCTTGTATCTAATAAAAGATGGTCTGCATAGAGATACAACACTATATATATATATATATATATATATATATATATATATATATATATATATATATATATATATATATATATATATATATATATTTACTAAAAAAAAAAAATTAAGGGAAATCAACTTTAATAGCTAACAAAAATAAAATTTTAGAATATATATGAGATGTTGTCATGCACAAGTTATCTAATTATATAATATTACTATGGTACGCGTGCAATGTATTGACGATAAGTTGGTTGATTAAAATTTTAGAAAACAATTTTCACCGACTGCATGCTTTTTCTGGTAATAATTTTATTTCTTATAGCTATGCAACCACATTTTTACAATCTTAATCTAAAGGGAAAAAAAATATACTTGCAATTGTATTTCAAAAGAAATGAAACGTATACGACTTTTTTTTTTTTTTTTTTAATATGTAGAAAGGGTAAAATGATTGGTGTTTCAAGATGTTACAATAAGGAAATATGGATCGATAAAATTAAATGAACAAATATGAACCAAATAAAAAATTGTTAGCTTGCTTTATATTTAAAAACGAACTTAAGTAAACAAAACATGCACACGAAATATGTTAGCTTTGTTTTTCAAACGCTTAGCACTGTTTATGGCTTTTTTGTTGGTTTAATGGACAATAAATTAATAGTTGTGTGTTAGGATCGAACTCGAGACTTATGAAATTGCACGCGTTGCGTATGAGATTTAATTAAGTCACGAAATATTTATATGGTCGAACTAAGAAAAAGGAGGAGGTTGAAATACGAGTAAACTTAGGAGGCCATGCAAGAAAGCACATTGACAAGCTGAAGTTTTTTAATGCTATATAAATACACAATTTTGTCTCATTCGGGAAAAGTAGAGATACGATCGACACACAAGTACACAACCCTTTTATTCACAGATTACATGAATCGTGTATTAATATTATATGTTGACAGATTGTCAGAATTGGTGTCATGCATGTAATAGTAATACGCATGGATCTAGTCTACTATGCACATGCATATATTATATACTCCTTCTTTATATATTAGTGGTTCGACTATATATATATATATTTATATATATATATATATATATATATATATATATATATATATATATATATATATATATATATATATATATTTAATTATGATCCAACTAGCATTCTAATTAAATCGCTAACAATACGCTGTACCTGATCAGAGAGAAACCTACTTTGGATTTTTGGTGATTTACACTCTTCGACTTTATTAAGTCGACTAGCACTCAAACCCTAATTAGGGTTCATCTCAATTGCAAGTTTTGTGGAATTGATTCTTGTTCGCTTAGAATCAAGTAAGATGTAACGATACTTTATTCTTTAATTAATTAATTATTCATTATATGCCTTTATACGCTTAAGACTTTGTTTTGATGTTTTGTTTTTTATTGAATGTCATGTTATATAATTCCAACAGTGGCATCACGTAGTGCGTTTTAATGAGTAATTAATTACTAAACACGTAAAAACGGATATTGTATTGTGTTTGATATGATTTATTCTAGGGTTTTGGTTATGATTATATAAACCCTAATTTTAGGATTAGGGATTTTGCCCTAATTTGGTTTTAAAAATCTTTTATGGATCGAAATTTTTTTTTATGGGTGGAAACCCTAAAATTTTTTAGTCGATTTCCTTATTTTTTTAGGGTTTATATTAATTGTTATGTTATCTATATCGAAACCTAGATTTAATATATTTGTTACGTGATAAATTCATGAATAAAGTGTTATGTGACATGGAATTGTATGCGATCTTGTGACTCATTGAATAATTGTTATGTTATATCCATGATAATACATGCATGTTTGTCATGGATAGTTGCTTGAATATTGTTTAATTGTTAAGATATTTTTATCACATGTTTATTTACGATAAATCTTGAATTGGGGATGACACCAATTATATATATTAATGAATCAATTATGTGCAATTTGGTATATTATTAATTATGGGTTTACGCAATCGATTCTTCGATGTATGTGGCTCACTCTCAATTGAGAGAGTGAAAGCCCTAATTAATATATACATTAATTTAACCTAGCTATTGATTATTAATAGGGTTTTATCGAATAAGTTGCATGTGGCTACTTGTCTACACGGATAAATTGTTTATTATGTGCGCATTGTTTTTTAGTTATTTATTTTTTATTTATTACTTGTTTGTTTATTATGTTAGACAGTTTTAAGCAAAGAGTAATTTTGAATAGAAAAATAATACGGACTAAACAATGGTGAAATTTGATTTGTTTTGGAAGAGTTAAGTTTTCAATAGTTTAATTGATTGTGATTTTGGTACAAATGGTCTGAACGGCTCACCCACTAGAATGAACTATAAAGGGGTTAATAAAGAAGTGCGCAAAGTCACACTGAAAGGATGTTCTTAGGTTATGCTTGCGCTTACCCGGTCCTCTGCCCCCTGTGAAGTTCGAATGGAGCTACTTAGTAAAGCCATAAATGTGCAAACTCATCTTAAGGGCTAATTAGTTTTAATTCCATGCGCCACTTCTTGGTAATTACAAACACTAAGTGTTTACACTTATGCAAAAGTACGGTGATAATGGGCTTATAATTAACGCTAAATTCCTTGATTGTTGAACCCAATACCTCAATCAAAACTTTGATAATTTGATCTTTATGAATTGGTAATAAAAGTTTTTTTATTAAATTTATGCTACAAGATGAATGCATGACATCTTTGTACATATTTGATTTGACCACATAAAATCAAAACTGTAAACTTTATAAATTAAGTTATATGCCATCTAATTAAAGGACACTTGAAGTTGCAATTTACGTCCATGAAAAGATTACTTGGCGAGATTGTAATGGAGAGGTAAATCTCTATGTAAAGTCCACCTTACATGGACATATTTGCGTTCTTAAGTTAGACACTTACGTTGAGTAGGAAGTGAGAACTGGACTCAAGGCATAAGATGGGATGAAACATGTTTATATTTGTAATAGCGTTGGAAAATATAAATCCCATAATGATCTAGGAATTGGAAATTGCTTGCCAATTATTGTTCGACATTACCCTATTATGTGCTTTCAAGCATTGAGATCAACTGATGTAATGGAACTACGATAATTTGGATCCTAGTTTTTCGAGAAAATTCTATGGTTATATGAATATTACCTTGGGTATTTTATTTTCTTGAAAAGTTTAATTATCAAAAATACTAAAATTGAATTTTGCTAATTCTTTAAATGTATTAATGCAACATTAAACCGTAAACGTAGGTTATTCCTGTATTGGTAAATTGATCTACACCTGTAAGGGTTTTTTAGTAGAGTCAACCTTACTAAAAGAATGAGCCTAGTCCTCTATTCATAAGAAAGAGTGAGATTCAATCATATTCCTTTTCATGAATGAAGAAAGGTATGATAGGACAATTAGAATTGTCTAAATTCTAGATACATAACTCGTAAGCGAATTTTAATAGTTAAGAAAATTGCATATTTCTGAGTTATTAAATTAGAAGCTAGACTAATTACTGTATAATTGGTAAAATACAAACTGGCATATTTTATCTAGTTGTTTTGTTTTGACCATTTAAAAGTACTACTTACAATTGTTGGAATAGTAGAACTATTAAGAAAGAAATTGCATGCACAAATTTTCAAGTTAATAGCATTGATGGATAAATTCATCATCTACATAGTAGAATACATTCTTTTAAGTACATAAGTAATTGTTATGTATGGACTTTCTCAAAGGTGTAGGGAAGTAAATAGAACGCTATTTTCTTTCACTGATTAATGCAACACTTACAATGTTGTCAAATCCAGTGGGAGTATTTTGTTCTTATTACTGAATAAGGAATTAATGTAATGATCTCTAATTCAGTGGGAGTTACAAGCTTTGTCATCATGGTAGTAACCCATATTATCTCTAGAATGTCTTAAGATAATTACTTTCCACTAGTAGACACTTATGTTTTCAAAGATAGTCATGTACGTTTCCTTATTAGACAATGAAGTGGTTCTACATCTACTAGTTATGCTAATATCAATGACACAATCATATTAGTCACATAAACAAACATATGTTGTGTTGTTTATCTGCTACATGATGTTGTTCCATCCACAAGTGGGAGAAATCTATATTGTGTGCAAGGTACAACATATAGGTATATGATTTAAAGGATTCTCTTGATCAGCAGGTAAGAGACTAACATTCCTATATAACTTGTACATATCTAATTTAAGAAACACTTGGTGTTGCAATTTACGTCATGTGAGAACTTGGCGAGATTGCAACAACAAAGTAAATATCTATGTGAAGTCAGACCTTGCATGGACATATTTGCAGTTTCTAAATTAGACAAGTATTTAGAATATGTGTCAAGATGATAGATATAAGACTACTTCAAATTAAATATTTATGTATTATTAGAATGACATAAATAAATGAAATAATCTAATACTACTTCAATTTGTTTATTTATGTATTTTGGAATGACATAAATGAAAAATAATGTAGTCCTACATTATTGTGAAGTAAAATAAATTAACTTGAAATTTTAATTGAAACCAAGAGTTGTGCTCATAATTACTTTAGCTAAACATGTTTATGATTCATGGTAAAGACATAAACATAAAGTCTTTTAAGACTTATAATAAAGTAAGACGTTAACTTGTTATGTTTTTTAATTAAGACACATACAAGAAGTCATTGAGTTGATCAATGATTTATAACGTTAAATGGGATTATAACAAATTTATGTTTTCTTGATGAGACATGGATATGAAGTGACTTGGTCAAAAAGTACTTGTGTTATAAAGCATGAAATTGGCTTGGAAAGTCTATTATACCATTAAGTTGACTTAGTTGGTAAATAGGTAAGCCAAAAGGAATATGTTTATCTTATATATTGTTAGATTGTCTTACAATATTAATTCTAATGAATACCACAAGTTGATGGTATGTTCAGTTAGGAGAATCAAAGTATATTTGATTTGTTTGATTCAAGATAACCATAACTTCTTTCTTAAAAATTAACAAGATTAGAAATTGAGTATGGATTGAATATACTCAATATGACTCCAACCTAGAAGATTAATAAAACACTATTTTATTATGGAATGTGATGAATCACATTAAGTTTTAAAATTGAAGATTCTGAATTTGTTAAACTATTTATGAATAGGTTATTAACAATGTAAAGTCATGAATTATCAATGTGTATTTGTAATGTCCCAAAAAGAGAAAAATGTAGTTTTGCTCTAATTGCCAAGTATATATATATAGATAGTCTATATATTACAAAAGGCAAGTGGGAGTTTTTTTTTTCTCTTGAAAGATAAAATTACAAGATACATAATCTTCTAAAACACACTAGTAAATATCATGATGAGGTTAGACATGTAAATGATAGACCTCAAGATGATGGAATTTTCATTCATAAGATCTGCAAGGATATCTCATATATTTGATTTATATGCTGAGAAGAACATGAGTTACATGATTATAGTAAACCTGATAATCATTATGAAAGATTACCAAATATTGAATTGGGTAAATTACTCATACTATGAATGTTAAAGATGTTGTCCATAAAGATAATCAATTTTGGAAATTTGGTTTATCTTAATAGTTAGACTAGAGAATGAAAATGAGTTCTTCAAAGAGATGAAAAACCCTAGTGGTTTGAATTTCTATGTAGAAATCATATGAAAAAAAATTATACACATATTTAATGCATGTTTTATGACAAGATTATTAATCATACTTAAGCAATTAATTATGATTGAATATTCTTTTCAAGACACATTAAATATATAAAGATGATAATTGTCATACTGGATTTCATTAATATGAAAAATGACAATGGAATATCAAAACTCTTTCTTGAGAAATTACTTGAGCGAGGACGGTAAGTAATCGAAAGGTTTTGAGTTCATATATAATCTTTGGAAGTGTACGAAGTGCAATAATTCATGAATGGATAAATGCATGCATCTATGAAATTTTTCTTATGTTTAATTATTAAATCTTAATTTTGATTTATAATTGAAATAAGATAAATTTTAAGTATTCCTGAAAGCTAGTGGGAGTATTATGTTAAGGTTTTAAATCTTATATGTTGTATAACATATATGAAGTAACATTCCTTGTAAGCTAAATGTTAAGTCTTAGTTTGGAATAAAACTTCACTTGTAAGATTTAAGAATTAAAACATATAACCTTGGAATATATGTTTATTATTAATAAACATGTGCAGTAAAGTAAATGATTTTAATAAAACATGATATATGGATAAATATCTTTTGACAAGATAGAACATAAATGAATTCTAAGTTTGACATGTAGATTCATCATGTACATCATGTTGTGTATTAAAATTGTTGTATCATTCTTGAATAAAGAAGTGATTTGACAACATTGATATCTAACTAAAAGTTATTAGATAACTTGTGTTATGAATATTCTAATAGAATTACATCCTCAGCCTGTAATTGCTCCTAGATTCTATGGATGAACAATATGTCAAATGTTGTGCAAATTGTCATCAGCTTTAAACTTGAAAGTTTGGAAAGCATCAAACATTACACAATAAGATATTAAAGTTTACGGAGTATTAATGAGCATATTGTTGCTTGTATACAATGATGCTGGTTTAATTGAGATGACACTCAATACTAGTCATGGTAGGATTTCATCCTTGTTAATGGCCATGTGAACTAGTTGTGCTACTAAGAGCACAGTTGCATTATACATTAAAAGAATAAGAATACTTTAAAACTTTAAAATGTTTGAAAGTTTAAATTGTCATAAATTTGTGATAGAGGATGTTACACACTTTATGAATTATTATGTGTATTGGTGAATGCACACATACAAGGACTTCACTAATTGAATTCTTGAAATAAGTATTCTCAAAATTACGATAGATCAAGTTGGTTGATTTATGCCTTGTCAACAAGTATAATTGTCATTACTTGAGGCATAATTCATCAACAGGAATTTTCATGCACTGATCTAGTTGGTATTTGGATAAGGGATGTTAAACAATTGTTATAATAAATCAAATACTTGGTATGTTTGATTTTATAATATATTGTATCCTATATTTGCATGTTTAATCCGTGAATAAATTTATTTATTCTAAATCGTCTGTTGTCAATTAATGATATGGGAGTATCATTAAACTAAGACAAATCTGAGAGATATGGTAGAATGTACTTGAAAGTATATTGATGAGAATGCATACCACTTTCGATGATATTCAATGAATTGAATATGCGACTTATCCCAACTATATAATTTACTTTATGGATATTGTTGTTAAGTAAATTATGAATAGTTATCCTCGACTTGAGATACCATGATAAGTGTCATGAATGTAGTGCATTTCTGTGGAGCAACTTAACGCTATACGTAACAGGTAGTCATAAGGGTTGTTACTTGAGTTGAGCTAGAGGCATCGAAGTGTTGCTAGACGCTAACCGATGTGATCACACTATTAAGATATGTCCAAGTGGGAGCTGTTGGTTTAATGGACAATAAATTAATAGTTGTGTGTTAGGATCGAACTCGAGACATATGGGATCAGACGCGTATTATGATGAGATTTAATTAAGTCACGAAATATTTATATGGTCGAACTAAGAAAAAGGAGGAGGTTGAGTGTCGAGTTTTGAAACTTAAGGAGGTGCTAGCAAAGACTTGTTGGACAAGTTTTAATGTTATATAAATACACCCTTTTGTCTCATTCGGGAAAAAAAAGAGATACGATCGACACACAAGTACACAACCCTTTTATTCACAGATTACATGAATTGTGTATTAATATTTTATGTTGACAGATTGTCAGAATTGGTGTCATGCATGTAATAGTAATACGCATGGATCTAGTCTACTATGCACATGCATATATTATATACTCCTTCTTTATATATTAGTGGTTTGACTATATATATATATTTAATTGTGATCTGAACTAGCATTCTAATTAAATCGCTAACAATACGCGCGTACATGATCGTAGAGAAATCCTACTTTGGATTTTGGTGATTTACACTATTCGACTTTATTAAGTCGACTAGCACTCAAACCATAATTAGGGTTCATCTCAATTGCTAGTTTTGTGGAATTGATTCTTGTTCGGCTAGAATCAAGTAAGATACGCATACTTTATTCTTTAGTTAATTAATTATTCATTATACGTTCCTTTACGCTTCCGCACTTGCTTTGATGTTTTGTGTTTTATTATTGAATGTCATGTTATATAATTCCAACATTTTTATATTTAGTAAACGAATGAACATGAATACAAAATTATGCTAGCTTAATCACATGAAGGAACAAGAAATGACTTTTGTTGGTTTAATAACTTTGATGTTTCGTTCTTAAGGTGCGAGTTATGCTTGTTTGTGTTTGCTCATCTATGTTCATTTGTATCATACCAAAAAAAATTATGCTCATTTGTTAATACAAGAAGGAAACACATAAGCAAGACAACCAAGAATAAGAGGAATTAATGTGGTTAAGTCGATTTGGGATAAACGACTTACAACTACAAATACCAAAAAAAAAAAAAAAAAAACAAAACAAACAAACTCTTATGTTATTAGATGAATACAAAAAATGTCACATGAACGGAATTCTAGATGATATATATAGACTCAAATACACCGTTGGCCCCTAAACTTGGCAAAACGCTTCGTGATGGGACAAAACTCGGCTCTATCATCGCCAGAGGTCCAAACCTTGGCCTTTAAATGCCAAAATCGTCCCTTGACCAGGATTGGCATAGTCAAACCTAATTTTCTGGATTTCCTTCGAGGGTATAATAGACCATTCACATTTTTGACCCAACCTAGTTAAAATGTAACCCAACCTTCAACCATATATGTATCGGCTACGACCAACATTGAACCCTAAAATACAATCAACACACATTCTACCCAAAGCAAAAAAAAAAAAAACTATAATGACACAAAACGATAAGGGGAAGGCTTTGTTGAGTTCGTTGAGGAAAGCAGACTGCCCAAATGAAAAGGGTTTGGGTGTTAAGAAGGAGAAGGAAGAGGCTGACATCTTGTTATCAAAGTTTAACGATTTGGGAGAAAGGATTAAAAATCTAGAAATTTTGTTTAAATATCTTTAGGAAAGGAAGGAAAAGAAGGAAAACGATGATAGGGAGAGTTGTGGGTCTAGCTAAGTGTATGTTTAGATGATAGTAAACATTTGTAGTTCTTGAGAACATGAAATAGATGAATAAAAAATTGGGTTCTTATTTAAGTAATTGTGTTTGAAATCGTTTTGCATTTCTTAATAGGTTTGACTTACCCAAGTCATACCACAATAGTAAGTTACAATTTGTTGCCTTTCATAAGTTTGTTTGACTTGGTTAAGTCAAAATTCAAGATGTTACAATACACCATTGTTAATACATTGTTGTTTACTGCTAAAGCGTTTGAATTTTCAACCCATATTTTTAAACCACTGCCTCTAATTTTGCTGATACGGGGGTGTTTGGTTTTGATGTTACAACTTTGCTGATAAAAGGGGCTGTTTGGTTTAACTGATACAAGGGGATGTTTGGTGATACATTATGATTTAGTGCTAAAGTATTTGCATTTTCAACACATCTTTTTAAACCATTTCCTTTGCTTTTGCTGATACAAGGGGGGTGTTTGGTTTTGCTGATTAAAGTTTTGCTGATACAAGGGGCTGTTTGGTTTTACTGATATAAGGGGATGTTTGGTTTTGTTGATACAAATTAGACTAAAATACACCCAATATCACAATACAAGAACATATTAAACAACACATAACCAAGATGATATTTTATCATTAATAAAGTATGTTAAACATCATAAACAACTACATCAAATCTAATTTACATACCCTTTTTAGCAACCTATATTCCCAAAACTATCACCCAAAAGACCGCCTTTATCTACCCCCATGGAAAACCCAAAATTCAAGCATTATCTTCAGCCATTTTCTTAACAAAATCTTGGTTAAAACGAATAGCTTCATCTGTTTCACCAACAATCTGTATGAGTTGGGCAAGTTGGTGTGTGTGCCTCGACCGGATTTTCGCAAGCGCATCCACATACAGCAAGCCGCAATTCCCCGAGGTCCCAGAGCTTCATTCTCTTCTATCAGCTCCCTACGCTTCATGATTCATGTCTTCAGATGTTTAATGCAATCAAGAACTAGCTTCTTCGAATCCCTTCTTTGGCAAGCCTCTTGTTCAAACCAGATAGCCATAACGATCATTCAAATTGGTGAATCAAAAACCTCCATGAGTTCATTTAAAATGGGGAAATCTGCCATTGGAAAATTGTTTGTGTGTGGAAAAAGTGGTTGATGAGTTTATCGTTTGGTGTGCACTAGTTAATATCGTCTCCTGAAGAGACGGTCAAGTGGTCTAATAGTTACTTATTTTTCACACTCGGTCCCTGAATTTGTCTTGGTTGCCGTTGTCATACTTAAAACTCCCGCCCAATAATCACTTTAAAATACACAATTGGTCCCTCAAGTTGCCAACTTACGTAAACTACAACTTAGTTGAAGATTAAACAACACAAAACCATTAGAAGTTTGACTTTGTTAAGTCAAACTTCTAAAACATATCAAATTATCAATTAACTCCAAAACAAATATTGAGTAATGATTTTGCAATTTTGACTTTACAAAGTCAAATATTGAGTAATGGTTTTGCAAATTTGACTTTACATAGTCAAATATTGAGTAATGGTTTTGCAATTTTGACTTTACATAGTCAAATTGCAAATACTACCTACAATCAAATTGAAATGCTAAATGAAAGTTTGACTTTTTATTGTCGAACTTGCATCACCTACAATACGCACAAACAACAACATATGAACAAGCTAATTTTAACCAAACCATATAAACAAATAGTGTACTAAAATACCAAAACAATTTTGCAACATTAATTGTCATAAGGTATTCAACCCATACATAAACTACAACCACTCAAAAAATTATACCACGGCTGTGGGAGAAGCTCGGTGGAGTTTCAACAGCTTCCTATCCAACTCCTAGTTGTTGTTGATATTTTCATTCCCATCATGACTCCTATCGCTGAGCCTGATATTCATTGACTTTAGGGACTAGGAACACGCAAGTATAAAATTTATTAAAGTTAATTCATGCTCTCTCGGGAAAAGCTCAAACACCACAATTTGTAGCTTGCCATGGTCGAATGTGTTTCTCGTTCACAACATTGGGAAAATTTTCCAAAGGTAGAATACTGCTGTGTTTGTAAAAATCAAATAGTGTTGAGAGATACTCAAACATGGCAATTTAGGAATGTTTATTTGCTACATATGCATTACTCCAAAACACTTACTCGGTATCCAAGATTTCCAAATATGGACATCCACGAATCATTTCAATGATGAACGATAACATAACAATATTCCCAAAATCGACATAAGACATTTTAAGTTTAATCAGGATAGAAAGGGCACATTCATCCTAGAATTAGCTTCCCGACAACTACAACAAGTTATAAAGATTAAATGTCATTACTGTTACACATTTCTTTAACATGGTAAAATCATAAGTGTAAAACTCAAATTGTTCTTACCGTGCAATCATCAAAATCCAATGCAAGGGTCTCAAGATTTTAAAGTCTTGTCACCGAAAAGATATCGGATGTCGTGATTGTCGTCACAACATTATAACGACCGAATCTCAAATCTAACTTCCTCAAATTCCTAACATTTGCAATATCCCTTAGTCTCATCTCGTTTGTACTAGGACGATTCATTTTAAGAGACTCAAGTGAGGACAACCAACAATAAAGTCCCAAACTGCATACGCTTAGAAAATTGACATGAATCAATTCTAAGCTCAAGAGATTTGGAAAGCCATGAAAATATTCCGCAGGCCAAAGAACAAACATGAAGTACCAGATGTGTCAACTCACTACGAGAGTAAAGTTGAGTTGGGAACGTGAATCGGGTCACCATACCGCTTGTAATAATCGCCCTCAATTCCATGCTCACCAAAAACAAAGAGCCACTCATGAATCTGTTCATAATGGAAGTTGTCTATTCCAATCATTGATCTTGGCTCTACAACGAAGACAAACTTTCTTATTGGACCCATAAGCCGATTTAAGAATCTAGTAACAAGCCTCCCATTAAACTCATATGTTAAATAATAAAAGAAATCCTCATCAACTATGACATCGGTGAGCAAAGTCCACTTAGACCTCCAGGCCAAGCTAAACTAGAGGTTCGCACCGCTTCTAACAAAGGCAATCGATTCAAAATGTTAGTGATCACTTATCCGCATGTTGCTAATACGATCGATCGACATGGTTTTGTTGGAAGTTGGGTTGGTCTTTGAGTTCGGAAATGAGGATTTATATTCTTGATTTCGATTTTCGCTTAACGCTTCGATAATGGTGTATTATGATTGGTAAATTTGTTTGTTGGGTGGGTGTATTGGTTCCCGCGAAATTAAATGCAAGCGTATCGTGGAAGAAACTGCTAGTAGCCATACTCACAATTGGTCCCTTAGTTGAAGGTTGGGTCAAAAATGTGAATGGTCTATTATACCCTCGAAGGAAATCCAGAAAATTAGGTTTGACTATGCCAATCCTGGTCAAGGGACGATTTTGGCATTTAAAGGCCAAGCTTTGGACCTCTGGCGATGATAGAGCTGAGTTTTGTCCCATCATGAAGCGTTTTGCCAAGTTTAAAGACCAACGGTGTATTTTAGTCATATATATATAATCGTGAAAACCTGTCATTTTAATACAAATTCGCATACCTATTAGTTACATTGAACCCTAAGAACATCTTCAATGATGAATTAAGAACGGGTTAAGGAATTATTGAACAATTTATTATCATCGAGTAAAATGTTGATAATGTGTTGTTGAATGAAAAGCTTGAGATATCTCGACCGACCAAATTAACTCTCTTTTGCTTATTGATATTCAAATTGAATTTATATAATAAACGAGCAATAATATGCACCGCTAACTTTTTTTAGATTGCAAAATCAACTCTTTTAAAAACTAATTAATCATTTCCCAACAATGAAAAGTAAAAACCGCTCCTACTTACGAGCATAAAGGCATTTTAGTCACGCAAATCCTTAAAATTTGAGGAGTAGAGTCACGCAATACCTCAAAAGGTGGGTAGCTAGTAGCATTTGACATTTCGCACAATCATTAACCAAAGATGAGTTTTTGTCAAGATATTAAAAGTTAAAAAAAACCCAATTATAGTCCGTCCGCCTTTTGATCAGTGCAAAATTTATTTACTTGTATGAAACACTACTAAATGTTCCATTTTGTTTCAATTTCCCCTAATGCGTTGTATATTTCTTCAGTTGTGTTTTTTGAATTGTTCTTATAAATTTTGTTTATTAAGGGCTCGTTTGGTTCGCAGAATGTGAATTGGAATCTGTTTAAGGAATTGGAATGTGAAGGAATGGAATGTTAGAAATTGAAATCCTTAGGATTTAAAATCTGACGGAATTGAAATTTGCAAATACTCAGCAGATGCTCGTATTGGAAGAATTAAACGGTAAAAACAATTATATTAAAATATTTAAAATTTAATTTTAGTTTAAGAGTAATAAACTAAATATTATTTAATAAATAAATTACTTATCAAAATTATAATAATAATTTATTAATAAATGTTATATAAACTAATATATTAAATAAATAATTTTTTTATATAAAATACAATTGTATTTTTAAAGTATAAATTAAAAAAGTAAGCTATAAATAAATTATATTTAATTTAAAAAAAATTTAAATATATAAATAATAATTTATATTCAATTTTAACTAAATATTAATTTTTAAATCTTAATAACATGATTGTTTATAAAAAATAATAATAATAACAATAATAATTAAATGATCATTTATAATAATAAAAATAATAATAATAATAAAAAAAAAAATTAATAAATAAATAAATAAATGAATAAATAAAATAATAATAATAATAATAATAATAATAATAATAATAATAATAATAATAATAATAATAATAATAATAATAATAATAGCAATGACAATGATAAAAATAATATGAATTCCATGGAATTGTAAACAATTTTTCTCATATCCATAATGTTCAATTCCATATATATGGGATTTTGAAGGAATTTCATTCCATTCCGTTTGCCAACCAAACACAGTAAGGAATGGAATTCAGATTCCAAATTCTTTAAAATTTTCAACCAAACACGTTATGAAATGGAATTGAATTCCAATTCCACCAGAATCCCTAAGATTCCGCCGAACCAAACGGGCCCTAATTGTTAAGAAATTGGATTTGTGTGAAAATATATTTAAGGACGAGGTTGCGTTTAATCGGTAAGAAACATGCCACGTTTCTAGAAAAGTTTTCGCAAAAAGTGAAAAAGTAACGAACTTGTTTAGTCCCAAAATTTTAAAAAGTTTTTCTAAGAAAGTTGCGCTTATTAGATGACATTTATGTATTTCTAGTTATTGTTTGTATTAAAGCCCATGTGTATTATTTAAAGCCTAGCCCATGTATATTCTCTAGAATGATCATATGTATTCATATATACGGTTGGTGAGATCAATGCAAATCAAGGAATTCAAAGCATTCCAATATGGTATCAAGCCACTAATCATTCTCTAATATACTCCACAATAATCGTATCTACCTTCCCTCCCTCCCTTCTCTCCATCAATCTGCCGCACCTTCATCAACCCTAAACAACTCATTCGGCAACTATGACCAGTGATGATATCCCCCTCCACCCCCTCCACCCACCTCCGCCGATAAACTAATCTCGTTTAGCATAACTAACAAGGTTCCCGTTAAACTAGACCTTGAAAAACACATTTACAATTCTTGGAGCTCTTTCTTCAAAATACATCTTGGTAGCCTCGGCCTCAAATCTCATGTTGAAAAGGAAGCCTCGTCTAGTGACCCTAATCCGGAGTGGTGCAAGCTTGATGATCTCATCAAGATGTGGATCCTCGGCTCTCTATGTGACTCCCTTCAAGAACAAGTAGTCTCTACACCGGGTAATGCAAAAGCTCTTTGGGACCACTTACAAAATTTGTTTCACGATAATAAGGATGCTAGGGCAATTAACCTTGACAATGAACTCCGTTCCATCAAGATTGGAACAATGACCATCAACGACTATTGCACCAAAATAAAGTCTATGGCGGATAGGCTTAAAAATCTTGGCTCTCTAGTTAGTGAGAAAAATTTGGTTATTTATGCGGTTAATGGGTTAGATTCACGTTTTGCCACTATAGTGAAAATAATACGTCATCGTGATTTCGTGAACCTCTCCCAACTTTTGAAACGGCCCGTAACATGCTCCTTCTTGACGAGTCGACTTTGAACGAGCACATTAACTCTTCCACCACGTTTGATAGTAGCTCGTCCTCACCCTTAATTGTTTTGGCTACTAACTCGTCGGGATCAAAAGGTAATTCTACTGCCTAAACTACTAAGTCTTCATCCTTATTGCGACTTTGTAATCATTTTAATAAGGGGACGTGCAAGTTTGGTGAACGATGCAAATTCATACATGATCATCGCAATAGAATGGGTTTGAAAAATAATATTGGTCAAGTTAACTTTGGTCGAGGGTCTGGTAGTCATAATAATAGCCAATACAATGTTTCTTGGGCCCCTGGTCTTTACCATGCACGTCAGCCCAACCAACAACCCCACTTCCCTACCTCTTTGGGTCGACAGCTCACACCTCACCCTTTTAATCCAACCTTATATCCATAGCAGGCCTATGGCCCAACCACACATAACTCTTATGCCCTTCAACAGCCCAACGTGGCACCTCAATTTCCCCAACAACAATTCTACCAGGCCCATTACCCACAGCCCGCCAACTCCAACAGCATTCTCGGACCCGTACCCGCCATGTACCTGTCACAAGCTACTTCTCTTCCTAGTGCTTTTAGCACTATGACATCGCAAGAACCGACATGAAATATGGACACAGGTGCCTGCTTACATTTAAATTCTAATGCAAGTAATTTAAGTACTCTTTTTAATGAACGATTATACCCATCTATACATGTTAGCGACGGTAATTCTATTCTCGTCACTAACACTGAACATAGCATTATTCCTTCCCTTCATCGCCCTTTACACCTTCATAATGTTCTTGTAACACCTAATATAATTAAAAATCTCATTTATGTTCGTCAGTTTACTAAGGATAATAATTGTACTATTAAATTTGACGCTTTTGGTTTTTCTGTGAAGGATTTCTTGACTCGCCATATCCTCATTCGATGTGACAGTTCGGGCGATCTATATCCAATTACCAAGCCATCCATTATCCCTAGTTCTTTTGTCTCCACCAGCTCCTCCACGTGGCATCAACGTCTCGGGAATCCCTGTGACGATGTGCTACGCACCCTTGCTTCCCGTCATTTTATTTCGTGTAATAAAGACAAGTCTACACATGTTTGTCATGCTTGTCAACTTGGCAAACATGTGAAGCTTCCCTTTCATAGTTCGGATTCTATTGTTGAACATTGCTTTGATCTTATCCATTCTGATTTATGGACTTCTCCTATTATTAGTTCTAGTGGTTTTAAATATTATGTTCTCTTTCTTGATCATTTCTCTCATTATTTGTGGATATATCCCCTACGATCTAAATCTGACATGTTCGATAAGTTTTTGCATCTTCGTAATTATGTCAAAAATCAATTTAAATGTGAAATCAAAAGTTTTCAATGTGACCATGGTGGTAAGTTTGACAATAACCAACTACACACCCAATTTGCTAAACATGGTATCCAATTTAGATTTTCATGCCCAAAAACCTCCCAACAAAATGGCAAAGCTGAAAGAATGATACGTACCATCAATAATGTTATTCGTACGCTCCTCTTTCAAGCACACCTACCCTCCTCCTTTTGGGTCGAGGCTCTTCATATGGCCGCTTACCTACTTAACCTTCTCCCTTCAACCACTATCAACAACGAAATTTCCTACACAAGACTCTTTAAAAAAGAACCCGATTATTCCCACCTACGCATTTTTGGATGCCTTTGCTACCCTCACCTTCAATCACCTCATAAACTTGCTCCGCGCGCCACCCCATGTATTTTATTGGGTTTTCCGACCTATCACCGTGGTTTCCGCTGCCTAAACCTCAAAACAAACAAAATCATTATCTCCCGACACTTCACTTTCGACGAAACATAATTTCCTTACCGATCAGTGACTCCCAATACCCCCCCCATCGTACACATTTTTGGAGCCCACACCATCTCCCCTTCTTAGCCACGTATTAAATGCTCCCGCACGTCCTGCTTCTCATCAATCTCATGACAACCAAACACCACATAACCACACCACAAACCAGGCCCAAAACACATACCCACCCAACACCCAATCACCTACTATAGCCCATTACCCCAACCTTATACCCCCTGTTTACTCGGCCTCCCCTCCAAGCCAAACAACAACAGCCCCACATCACCACGACTCACCCAACTCCCCCATTACTGGCTAGTCCACGATACAAACCACCATCAAATCACCACCCAACACCGCCTCATCAACCTCACAACAACCTGCCAATGAACCTCCTCGAACTCACCGCATGGTCACTAGGTCTTAATCGGGCAATGTTTTTTAAACTCATTGATCTTTTATCCTTACATACGTCCTTCATTTATCCAATACCTAAATCTCCTTTCTTGCTTTAAAAGATCCTCAGTGGTGTGTGCTATGTATGATGAGTATAATGCGTTAGTTAAAAATGGTACTTGGGTTCTTGTACCGAGGCCCTCAGATGTTAATTTGGTTCGCTCTATGTGGCTATTTAAGCATAAGTTTCATGCTGACGGGACTTTGAGCCGATATAAGGCTCGTTTGGTTGCCAATGGCAGTAGTCACCAACTTGGTGTTGATTGTGATGAGACATTTAGTCTGGTTGTCAAACCGGCCACCATTCGCACTCTTCTAAGCGTTGTTGTCTCTCACAAGTGGCCTATTCATCAGCTCGACGTTAAGAATGCTTTTCTCAACGGTGATTTGTCTGAGACCGTATATATGCATCAGCCCCCGGGGTTTGTTGACTCTCGTTACCCTCACCATGTTTGTCTTTTGCATAGATCTCTATATGGACTGAAACAAGCACCTCGTGCTTGGTTTCAGCGGTTTGCAGGATATGCCACCAAGTTTGGTTTTTACCACAATCGATTTGATTCTTCACTGTTTATTTATCGACAGGGATATGAGGTTGCTTATTCACTTATACATGTAGATGACATCATTCTTATAGCATCTTTTACTGATCTTCTCTAGCAGATTATTGGTTCTTTACATAGTGAGTTTGACAAGATCGATCTCGGGACTCTTAATTATTTTCTTGGTATATATGATGTTCGTCATTCTGCAGAGTTTTTTTGTCTCAGAATAAATATGCTCTTCAGCTTTTTTAGCATGCTCACATGGCCAATTGTAACCCTTCTCGGACTCCCGTTTGATACGAGTCTAAAATGGGTTCAGAAAGGGTTTCAGTTCAGGAACCTACTTTATATCGTAGTCTTGCAGGTGAACTTCAGTATCTCACGTTTACACGCCCATATATATTTTATGCAGTACAACAGATTTGCCTCTATATGCATGATCCACGGGAACCTCATTTTGCTGCTCTCAAACGTATTTTGCGATACATTCAGGGGACTTTGGATTTGGTCTTCATTTATACTCTTCCTCTACTACTTCACTTATTGGTTATACAGATGTTGATTGGGCAGGTTGTCCCTCCACACGACCATCTACCTCAGGTTATTGTGTCTTTTTTGGTGATAATCTACTGTCTTGGTCATCCAAACATCAGCACACCCTCTCCCGTTCCAAAGCTGAATATAGGGGTGTTGCTAACGTTGTGGCTGAGACAACATGGCTTCGTAACCTGCTTCGTGAGCTACATTTTCCGCTATCATCTACTACTCTTTTCTACTGTGATAACGTTAGCGCCATCTATCTATCTGCCAACCCGGTTCAACATCAGCGTACGAAACATTGAGATTGACATATATTTTGTTCGTGACACGGTTACCGCTAGTCAGGTACGCGTTCTACATGTTCCCTCTCGCTACCAGTATGCCAATATTTTCACCAAGGGACTCCCTTCAGCTTTGTTTGAAGAATTTAGATCCAGTTTGAGCGTTCGGCCTCCTCCCGCTCCAACCGCGGGGACGTATTAGATGACATTTATGTATTTCTAGTTATTGTTTGTATTAAGGTCCATGTGTATTATTTTAGGCCTAGCCCATTTATAGTCTCTAGAATGATCATATGTATTCATATATACGGTCGGTGAGATTAATGCAAATCAAGGAATTCAAAGCATTCCAATAGCGGTTAGTTGCATAGAAATTTTCTAACTAATTTATTTTTGATTTTCTTGAAAATCAAAAGGTTTTTTTTTTTTTTTTCTTTTTTTTTCTTTTAACTTTTTTTTTGTCTAGAAAAGAGTTAATTTGAGAAACAAGATTAAATGGTGTTACGTTTTTATTTTATAGTGAGAGAGAAAAGTAGAAAAATGAGATTTCATTATCTTAGAAAAAAAAATCAAAAATTGTAATTAAACGAGTATCATGTATTTTTATTTTTCTATATAAATTTTTTTGAAAAGAATTGAGTATTTCCTACCAACCAAATACACAATAAAAATTGCAAATTTAACTAAAAAATTAGAATAGCTATTTACATTTTATCTTGCACATTTTTAACTAATCCTTTGCGTTTTTCTAAAAAATATCATGTACACTCGTTGTTTAAATTTTCCAGCATTTTTTTAGAGATAAAACCGAACCAAATCAAATTGAAAATCGAATACGCATAATATACATATATTTTATATATTTATGTAAAAAGAACCATTAAAACGAGTTGAAAACGCCCGCCGCGTTGCGGCGGGGTTTTTTGTAATATCCTATAGCGTAATATATTAAGTTTCGACGTTATTACTGTTTTTTGCTTTTGTTTGTGTCAATGAGTCAAGTATTTTCAAATTTGTTTTAAATAGTGTATTTATTTTCTACTTAAAGTAATATGTGACATAAATAAAAATGATTAACGTCATTCTTAATTTTAAGCAATAGAGTCCCTCAAAACAAATAGTCATTAAACATATTTTTGTTCTTACAAAAGACTACAAATTTGTTACTGATCATCATCGAAACCCCAATTCAATTCATGCTTAATTTATGTCCACTGTTCTTTTACTTTGCTTGAGCCAAAACAACATTGCTGACAATGAAATGTATATTAGGTTAATGTGATTTTGTAAACCCAAGATTAGTTTTCTTTTTATATTTGTGTATAAAAAAGTTGATAAAAAAGTTTATTTTCTACATAAATATTTCAAAAGTCAAAAGTGAAAAATAATTATGGGATGAAGGTAGTATAAAATATGATGTTAAACATTTATTTTATATTTGCCAAAAAAGGTGTAGCTTTATAAAAAAAATATATGTTGACTTCATATTTTGTTTTATGTTTGTAAAGGTGTTTACTTACGTTTGGTACCCTTTTTTTTGTTCCATAAAGTTCACGTCACAAATACTTCTTCATATGAGAAGGTGACCATTTTTTTGTGTTCGTATTTACTATACTTCACCACCTAACAATGGCAGCCATGCCTAATATCGAAGAAATCAAGTCAGCAAGCGGTTCTGACAATCTTGCAACAACGTTCAAGTTTCTTTTCAATAGTGAGATCAGTGAGGATCGCAATTTGGTCATACGTATGGTGGCAGAGCAAGATCAGTTGAGTAGCAAAATTGAAAAGCGTGAGCAAACCATTGTGGAGACTCATTGGTTCAGACCCTTTAATGAGAAGGCGGTTGACGGTCTGAGGGGGCTTTCGGAATTGCAGAGTGTGGATCGCCAAACGCTGGTTGCACTTGGAGCTCTTATCGAAGCCATTCGTGATAGGATTGTTGAGAAAGAGAGGCAGGTAGGTTTTATGGAGGTTGATGAAGATCTCTCTTACGGTTATTCTGGTGAACGCTGGCTTTTGTTGATGTTTTTTGGCCAGTAGTTTGTGTTGATAGTAGGTTCTAACCGTTGTTCAGGTAGTTTGGTGTTTTATTGTTTTTATGTACTTATCTAACTCCAACGGGTGCATGTAATCTGAGGCATATTACGATTTTGTTTTGTCTATGGTAGTCACCCTGTTGCAATGACAACGCTACAATTAATATTATCTTTATGGTGAATGATTAATGATGGTAGCTATTATATCCTATTTACTATTGTTGTTGGATAGTAGCGATAATGTTTGTTGCAATGTTGTTTGTGTTTGGCTTGAATCATGGGTTGAAGAACGTAACGAGGGTTAGTTGGTTATCAGGGAATGCGGGTTTAGGGTTTAGGGTTGCGTGGGCGGTTGTATGTGTGAATGTTAAGGTTTAATAGGTTTTTTTATGTTTTTCTAGATGTCTTGATATCCAATGCAGTTCCTCTAGTTTTGCGTCAGGCTGCCAGTATGTTAGTTGCATGAGCATAAGTTGTTGTTTAGAGTCTTTTGTGGGAGTTGTAGTGTTTCATAAAAGATAGAGTCGTGTAGTGATTGTTGTAATCAGGCATTCTTGAGATAGTCGGCGTATTGGAGTTGCGGATTTTTATTGTCGCTATGTTGCAAACGTTGTGCAAAAACCACGTGCAGCTGTAGTGCACAGACCGTCATTTACTTAAGAGTGATTCACATTATCATTTCTCCCATAGAGTAATTTTCTAAGTTAATTATCCCTACAGGTAATTTATCAGAATTTGTTATAGCAGCATTGTGTCACCTATACTATAACCATATTACAAAAGCCGCTGATTTAGTGTTTATAGTTATTAGACCTCTGGTTTGGCACCAGGGTCAGCTTTAGGCTTCTTCGTTGCTGGCATTTCTTGGTCCTTTCCTGAGGCTTGGAATAGTTGTTTGCGAACTGATGAAGCTTGAGCCTGTTTAGGAACAACTTCCTTTTCATCAGTTTCAGTAGAAACTGGAGGTGGGGTTAGGGTGTTGCTCAAAACCTCTAGTACATTTGTTTTGCTGATTGGAGTTTCCATCCATGTTGAAGGTTCCACAGTGTCTGATGGTGATAGTGCGGGTGTGGGTGCATCAACGACGCTGTCAAGTATCAACCTTGATTCCCTTTTTGTCGCCATAGCCAAACCGCACTTCAAACTTATGTTTTGTGTTCTGAAGGTATTTGATAATTGGTGGAACTTTGTATGCATCGGGTCCAAACATAGCTCAAAACCTCTGAAAGCAACCGGAAGAAGAGCATATGCCTCGGGCCGTACTCATGTCGAGACGCTTCCTCGCTACATCTAAGAATGATGGACTTGAAGCAATAGCTGCAATTGTTGTATGTTAAGTTTGCAATAAGTTACCAATTGTAGCTGCTCAATTTCTAGTTTCAGTATGGGTTCATAATTCATACATGTAGTTAGCTACGACATGCAACCCTGGTTGTTGGCAATGCCAGTGAGGCCTACCTGCCTCGATGTTCTTGTTGCACCGTTTGCATCTGTTTCAGATACCATGTCGCACCTTCCCAATTCTGACTATGACCGCCTGGCCAGTCACTAACTTTTGGTTTTGCTGTTAAATACGGAAGTTAGTGACATATAGTGAGTAATTGTATTGCGAATTTTTGGTGACTTACAAGAGGTGTTTTGTGGCTTATGTCCGGTGTTGCAATCCGCGACTGCCCGCCGGGTGAGTCCTCCTGTGATTGTTGTTGGGTCACTGGTGGCAACATCAGCGGTGTTCCAGTTGTCAATAAATCAGCATACCTGCAGCCATGATTTGTGTCTAATAGTGGTCTTGCATATGCATAGATGACCTCATAAGTTGTTGGATATTAGGCAAGACTTACACTCCACAGATTTCATCTTCCTCGGGTATTTTAGGATTATAATAATAGCTCGATGCAGGGGTGGCAGATAACTGGATGCTACCAGCAAAGCTTTTAACTGCATTAACGAAGCTAACAGCAAGTAAAATAGGTTCTTCGACCCGCATAACAATTTCCGTTTCGAATTTTTTGCTGTTTCATTCCATAGACTCAGAGTAATGCTATTTCACGCCATGTAAACTAAGTCAAGAGAACTCTATACCACCAATGCCGATTATGATTAGTTTTATGTGTTAGTGCTGCACTTTAGATTTTGATTTCAACATTTTTCTCGACTATTCGATTGGTAGTCGAGCTTCCAAATGTTTTCATGCTTCCAACGCCTCTGACAATTCCTATGTAGTCTGCAAGCGCATGCAAATATTTCATTAACATTCCTGCTATCATTAGTGAGTATCTAAATGAATTACATGTTAGAACCGCATCACGAACATCAGCTCTAGCTACAAGTTCATTGTATGCAACAAAATTGAAATGATGGATTGGGAAACCGTGATCTTCTATAGGCAAAACATCGCTATACTTTCCAAATAACAGTGTTGTGTTGTTGGGAAGGGTGCGTAGCCAAATATTGGTGTTCTTGCAGCTAAACCTGTGGATTCTGTAACATGAGCCTACTTGCAAAACAGTTTCGAACTGTTTTATGTCCTGGATGTCTACATTTGCCTGAATAGCGTTTCCCTGTGGTAATCATATGTTAACAAATATTATTAATGATGCTGTTTGTGTTCAGTTTTCCGAGTGTGGTTAGCATGCTTACCCGCTCTGCCTAGTAACATGAAGCATAGACCCGCTGATTAGGATCGTGCACATTCCTTGATGCCCACTTTCGGTAGACTTTAACTTGCAATTCTTTTTGCAAATCCTCTGGTTTGATATTTGTGATGTCAATAATATCGCCTTGCTATTATCGATGCCCTTTGTCTTTCGAAGTCTGCAGCATCGATGGTACCGTTGTAGCACTTTCGCTCTCGCTGCTTGAATCAGCCCCTTCCCTTTGTCACCATTATTCTGCAATTGTTTGGAATACCGGTTAGTGACGTTGGGACAACACAGGATAATATTTTGAGCAAGATGCATATGTTTTTAACGCACACCTGACATATCTATGCAATTCATGATGCAACACGTATAAATGAAAATTATAATGGTGCATGGCTAGTATGAGCCATTATGTAGCCACCGACAAAGACGTTTGCATTTTAGGAACAATACCTGTGCTTTAAAAAAATTCATGAAATTTTCCACTTATCATATTTGCATATCAATTGACATATGCATGATCAACGCGACTTGAGCATTCAAAAATATACCGTTGTGATCAGAACAAGATTCCCCTTGATCCCGATATCACTAAATAATTAATATATATAAATAAAGTTTTATAAAAATATAAAATAAATAAAAATAAAAATAAATTATATATACCACTTGGACCGTGCCTAAGCCCAACACCCAATCCTATTGGGCCTCGCCTAATACTCAAGCCCAACTCGTTATATGATTTCTTTGGGCCTATATTTAACTCAATACAACCCAATGTCCAAGCCCAACACCCCTAAAATCCCTTGGGCCTCATTCAAAAATCATACAAAGCCCATGTACCATATCCAACTTGTGATAAACCTCCTCTTGTGCTCTTTTTTAGAAACCGGTCGAGAGAAACTAAAACCCAACTAGTATATCAAAACTAAACCAAGTGCATCCCTCCCCCTTGGTCCATAACAAGTTGCGTGTGTGTGTGAAAAGAAGGAACAAAACATGTTGATTTAGCCACCCTAATCACTAAATAAAATAATACCTAGGCATTTTAAAAACACCCTAAGAGCCTTTGACCTATCTTGACCTTCAAGTCCAATGGATATTACGTTTCTTGATTTCGACTAGGTAAGGCAACATGCCCCCCATCCTCGCTGCCATGAACACACGCCCAAAACAAATCACACATGTGTTCTAAGACCTTGGAACTTGAAATATTTTTGGTAAAAACAAATGGTAAAGCCATGCCTATCTTTTCTTTATAAACCATACCTCAAAAACTTGGCAAACTCACAAACACTTCTCACTTACAACTCACTCAAACTCTCACACCATTATCGTCTACTGTGGAGATTACCTTGAAGGAAATAAGGAAGAAAGGGAAGAATCGTTGCATAAATAGGAAGTTAGGAAACTTGGGTAACTCGTGTGAATATAAGGAGAACAAAGGGTCTTACTAGCGCTTTCATTCGTTCATTTTGTTCTCTCATCTCCACTCTACACATTGTAAGTCTTCTTAAAAACCTTTTCGATTTATTTTACCATTGTCACTCTAATATATGTCGTATCACACGTTAAACATTATAAACGCACCCTAAGCATTATAGTTTCTTTGTATGTCTCGTGTAATCACAACTCGACACTCATTCTCACCATAAATATAACACACGAACATTTAATAGACTTGAAAACTTAGTGAAAACAATTTAGAAACTCGTCTAAAACCTCCCCAACCCCTTGTCCACTTTGAAAAACCAAACAAAAACCAAATGGGCCTTAAGGCCCAATACGCGAGAAACAAGCCCGTTAATGTTTTGACCCGGCCCATTAGAAGGAAAATAAGCTAGAAAGACTAAAATATAAGCTAGTAATAAGCTTATGAAGAATTTGAAAATTTTTTGCAAGATAAAATGATGTTTTGGACTAAATATGCAAACCGTATGGTTTTTGGGTAGAAAATGTAACAATTCCGAAAGAAAAAGGTTATGTTTTACGTAAATTATACGCATGGGAAAGTTTAGGGTAGTTTGTGTCAAGATTCGAAAGTTAAAGGGGAGAAAATGATAATGCACTTGAGTGCATGGAAAGTCAAGGGGGCAGAAATGCAAATAAGCCAAACTAGATATAAAAGTAAATATTAACTTTTGGGCTAAAAATGTAAACTTGGGAACTTTGAGGTTTAAAGTGTAAAAATCGAAATTGAATTGTTTTTGTCAAAATAGTTTTGTTTAAGGGTCAAAACTGTCATTTCTAGAAAGTTGGAACATAAGTATTTCGAGGTATAAATTGTCAATTTCTCAAAGTTGAGGGACTAAACTTGTATATTTTGAAACTTGAGGGTAAAAAGTGTAAATTCAGGAAAAAGTTAAGAAAACTTATAAATATATCACGACTTCATAAAAATGAGTATTTTGATCATTTAAAGTGTTTGAAAAGTATTTTTGCTTTAAATATCGTTTAACTTATACATATAAATAATTATAAAATTATAATCATACAAAACCGTAACTCGGTAATAACATACATGAAGAATAAGTGAACTAAAACACTCAATAACATCATTATTTCCACAAAATGACAACGGGGAACATTTCACTTAGGCGTAAGTGAGGATCTTTGATAAATAACAAACTAAGACAATGTAGCATGTAAATTAACTTAAAACGTTAAGCGCACACAACACCCTATTGAATTGGATAATTCAATGATCTATTGAATAAGTATATTCAATGCTCTATTATTTTGGTCGCGAACCAAAGGTTTATCATATTCTGAGACTCGCCATCTCATCATTTTTAGGTTTTGGTTTGGAACCTCCGCTACATTGTGCTTGACCTATTTGTGCTTGTTCATTAACATCAAAGTGAGTTCATAGCCTCACTTTTACTTTTATTTGCAAACCCTGCAAGGGAGATACATGCTCTAAACTAGAATACAAGGTTTTTCATAAATGTTCGCTTTTTGATTATTGGAATTGCCTAAGTATTTAGCCATAAGTCCCCTGCATCATGAACCATTAGTCACCGCGAGTGAACACATATATCGTGAATAGTACTATGGGGAGTAACGACCCCGTCTTGGTTATAGGAAATAACCGGGGCGCACCATATTTGAATTTCATTAGGTAATTGGCTATTACCTCCTTTGGGGCAAACTTACGTACACTAGTAATTCGGTGTATGCAGTTGAGTCTTGGTTGCATGAGCTTAGCGCATAATAATATGTGATTTTCTTTATGATATTGTTAGTTTACAATTATCATGTTCATATTCTTGTGTTCAGCTATTATTTAAACCTATGGATTTCACTCAACATTATTGTTGACCTTTTTAAGCATCTTATCTCAGGTAATCAATGAAGATTATGTTCGAGGCACGAAGTGGGCATATCGAGACCTTTCCTTGTGGTGTAAACATAAAGTTGTCATTTCTTTCAAACTCATTCTCTATATTTTGGGAAAACATTTGAACAATTTGGAATGTTTTGTAACAACAATGAGTTTTCGATGAATGATAACTATTTTATTTAAAACGTCTCTTTCGAGTAGTTTTCTATGATTATTGACTATGATCTCCATTCGAGTAACACCCCTAATTAGTCTTCCGTTGTCATTATGATCACGGGGGGTGTTACAGATTGGCATCAGAGCCAAGATTATAGAGAACCAAAGAGTTTTTCTAAAAACATTTGGACTATAACCGCACTTTTAAAACGGGACTATTTTACACCACTACCCTATGCCCTCCGTGACCGCACTATGCATTAGGGTTAATGCATCACTAGATCATAAGTAAATTGCATTCATTTTAGTTAGGCATGGAGATTTGCTTGGCAGATGTGCGCAACTAACTAAAATCTTGTTAATCATATTATTTTGGCATTTTACTTACATTACTATTTTATGGGTTATTACAGTACCATGTCTGCATCCCACCCGGTTGTTCTGTCCTTAGATACTGAGATGGAAGATACCATGTCCTCTACGACTGTCACTATGCCAGTTCACCCTAGTCCAAATCTCTACCAGATAATCGTGATCGGACAAGACCAACCTTTTGAGGAAGTAGAGGTTGCCCAACTCCTACCATTCCAAATTTATGTTCGCCGCTCTCAAGAGCGCACTACTTTTGCTCCCATGACACTGGATCAGTATTATGAGTCACAACAATGGCTACCCGCGACAGATGTTGCGGTGGATGATGGAACATCCAAGTCTTCCAAGAGCACTGCTTCTGTCTCATCGAACACTTCTGCATCATCTTCTTTACCGATCCGTCGACGCCGGCATAGAGTCCGAGTCCTTAAACCATATGAGCCCGAGCCATTCGGCGTACCTTACAGATTTTGATAACGATTTAAAACGTATACTTTTAAGGGGTCATTTAAGCCCTTAATCGCCCACTTTTATATCCGTTATCGCTAATTTCGCTCCTTTCACTTTTAGGTCTCTTAGAAGCAAAATGCTGGAATGATGCATATTTGGACGAAAAGGAGTAAATTCATGAAGAAAATGGCAAAGTCAAGATCGAAGCCACTCAAACGGCCGAAATTGCACTGACACGGCGCCCCAATCAAAGCGGCGACGCCCCTTTATAATGAATTAAAACCCGACGGCTCAGAGACTTTTGCTAAAATACACCGACGGCGCCGTTTGAAGATGAAGGGCGTCGCGAAGAATTTTCATCTCGTGACGCCTAGATCCTAATCGACGACGCCCTCGCTGGCCCGATGGCCACAACTACAACGTGACGCTGTCCCAACGATGACTTGGCCAAGACGAAAACCCTAATGACGGCGATCTAACGGCGTCCCACCTATAAGGCGACGCCGTCGCAAGTGTAAAATTATTTATAGAAATCGAATTTTCAGAATTTTAAGAGGTAGACTTGTGGAGTAAAAACCCTAAACGTTTGTAGTCCGAATTGGACAGTATCTTAGGTGTTAATACAAATAAGCCATAAAAACATTTATTTATATTTTACGATCTTCTAATGTTTTGTCGATAACAAACGTAAAATCATTTTAACGAAACAAATAAAATACGTAAATGGTTTGAACTAATAGTTTCTAACCTACTTATGTTTTCACATAAAACACTAAAACAAGTATAAGTGATTTTATGATTACATATGTACAACAACTAGTGTTTACATATTGGGTAAAATATACACATAACTAGTATGTAGTATATTGGGTAATATAAATGGGTAGAAACTTAAGTATCATAACCCATTGACCAAATACATTGAATGTAGTTGGGTACAACCCAAAGTCCATGACCCATGAAGCTTGACCCATAATCCATTGCATGACATCATGCTTATATCATATATGGATAATATCCATAACCCATGGTATTGACCCATACCTATGTGACTAGGTGCATTGCACTCAAAAGATACTTTGTATCTAGCTAAAGACCCATGGATCAACCCATGACCCATGACCCATAACCAAAATACCCATGGGTAAAGAGGAGCGTCCCACGAATCCCTAGCTTTACGCTAGACGGATCCCTCCCACAAGGGATCCGTGGGATCCGGGGAACAGTGAACATTTTCCTCTATAGATAGTGAGCCATTTCTTCATTGTTTCTCACCCCTTTCTAACATACTTTCCCCTTGAGTTAAAAACTCTCTAACCCCAGATCCAAGAGATCTATGTTTGTAGTTTTGTTTTTGTGTGATCTTCTAGGTTCCTCTTAAAGGCGAGATCACCACCTTTGAAGTCGAGCAAGCTCAAGTCAATGAGTTGCCATGCTTCCTCATCATCAAGACTACTGAAGTCTTCTTGTTGATGATTGTTTTCTTTTCCTAAGAAGTGTTGAAGACATTTGTGAAAGGTGTCTCAAGTGTCAAGACGAAGATATTAGTGAAGGGTATCTATTGTCCGTATCATAAGCACTTGTGGTGGGTGCTTAGAAGTCAAGACTAGAAACATTAGTGAAGGGTGCTGATGTGCCCGGTTGTTGCAAGTTTTAAATTTATAAAAGGTGAATTACCAATATTACCAATAACACATACGAGCAAGTATACTCGTCCGTTATAGCAAGATTATGAAGGTAAGTCGGGATCGTTCGTAGGGATTTGAGTGAATCTAAACACAAGTTTGAATTAACGGAGTCTATCCAAAACATATAATAAAGCAAATAGATATAATGAAATTCAGATGATTAAAAACCACACTTGCTTAAACTAGTTTCATATCATAGATTAATGTGATTGTGTTAACCTCTTAACATGTTGGTTATGATAATTAGTTGGTGCACTAATCTATTGTTCTTACAAGTTAAACCTTGATCAAAAGTTTAGTTTATAAAAACAAGCATTAAGTTTAACCAATCAATTCAAGATCAATTCAAGTTTCATAAGTCTACATACATAAACTTAAACACAAAAACATCCACTTGTTCATCAAATTGATTAAGAAATGGTCAATACAAAATGTAACCGATCATAGACAAAAGGCTACAATTGATTCTCAACAACTAATCTTACGACCATTTAGATGTTTCCAACCAATCCAATTTGATAAACAAAAAGCGTTTCTATTACAACCACACCTTAGTTCCTTTGTATAATCAAGAATAATGGGTAAAAACAATCATCCATATACAAAATGATTATGACTAGTTGAATAACAATAAGTTCTTTCGACCCCAACGATTATTATCAATTAGCCAAACTTGATTAACAAATGTCACTATGAAACTTTAGCATAATTGGATCTTAGAATCAACTTGAAATTGAATTAAAACATGTTAACACAATCACTAACTAATCATATGATAATCAACATCATTTAAGCAAGTGTATAAAGAAACTAGCCACTCATAGCAAACATGAACATAAACTCTGAACTTTGAACATTAGAAAACATGATTAAAAGTCTTACAATGCTTGGAATAAGATTACAAATGGTGAAGTAATGATTCCCAAAGTATTGGGGTAGACTTCTTGATGGTTTGACCTCCAAATGATTACTTCTTGGACCTCCAAAGTTTCCTGGAACTTTATGAACGAATTTAGGCTTTGAGAGAGAGTAATGGTGGTAAGATAGGTGTGAGAGAAGATCTCTCAAGTTGTGGTGTGTGAAATGAGGATGCAAAGGCCTCTATTTATACTACTCTCAAGCCCTTGGGGTTATAAATGCATTTCTTGGTCACCAAGGAGCTTGGAAGGGACTTGAAGACATGTAGGAAGGGACTAGAATCGTTTGGAACAAGTTTGGAGTCTTAGAAATGAATAAATGGCTGTCCAGGGCTCCTCAACCGAATCGGTTGGGCTCCAACCGTTTCGGTTGGTCTTGTTACGACTAGTCTCCAACCGATCCGTTATGGACTCGACCGATCGGTTGGAGAAAAATCACGAAAATTCATAAACGGTAAAGTTGTAGATCTTTCTCTTAGCTTTCTGTGGCCGCAAACCGGGGGTCAAACGGAGTCCGTATGCAAAAGATATGGACAAAATGGTGAAGGAGTGTCGGGAACAACGAGGCTTCCAATATCTTTTCGTTTAAGCTTCTTTCCTTCATTTCTTTCTCGTTTCCCTTCTTGAACTTTATTCTTGAGTCTTTGGACCACTAACTTGATAACTTTATCTTCTCGAATATACTCCGCAAGTCTTGCTTTGTTCGGGGATTCTTCATACATGGAGAAATCTTTGTATTTTACTTCTTTTTCCGTCTTTTTCTCCACTTTCCTGTACTTGGCTACAAATGAACTAGCAAACGCACTTTTGTATGATTAAGCATCAGAAGCATATGATTATAACCAAATAACACACATAAAAGCACGGATAACGCTACTAAAAACATGCACAATCTGAGCGTTATAAAATTCCCCCACACTTAAACTTTGCTTGCTCTCAAGCAAATCTAGGAAAAACATCCACTGGTACAAGATCGTGATTATGAAAAATGTGATGCAAATCAACCAAGTATAAATACGAGAGAGGATTCATCAATTATGCTTTATAAAGGTGAAACATTAAGATGTTTGACAATATCCAATGATTTTCTCGCATGATTAACATTTCAGAACACCTCATGAAAAAGGAACGAAATGTAATTCACTCAATCACTCATTTTTAGTGGAGTAACAAGATAAATCACACTCATTGCTCGGTCATGATTAGATTATTACCATAAGCTTGTACAAGAAACAAAACTCCACCGACGTAGCGTGAGCACCAAGCAAAAACATCTAAAGAGGTCTTTTATTCAGGTTATAATGATATGGCTAAGGGTTAAGGGTATGGATAAGGCATGGGAATGTTTATGAAATTGGTGTTAAAATAAAGATGAAATCAAGTCTAATACCCGTGTTGCTAGCTACCAAACATTCCACTAACCAAATAAATGATTATAGCTTTGCTTTCTTCTTTTCCACTTTCCACAACTTTTCACTTTGCCATGACAATTGTTCTACGATCATAGCTCATTGGCTAATATTTTCATACTTTTTGAACATAACATAACACATGGCTCAATCAATCTCATAGGATGTGGTACTCATAATCATTTGAACAATCTTCACTTTCCAGTGCGACTAGAAACCAACCGTTTAGACATTGATACGGGTTAGGCTAAGGTTTAAAGTGTAAAATCTTTTGTATTTTCGGGTGAAAAAAATGAAAAGGATGGCTCGTAGGTGTACTAAGGGTATCTAGTGCTCAAAATGAGCACTACAAATGGGTCCATGTGGGTGGTTAACTAACCAATGCGGCTAGCTAATATATCATTAAATGTAAAATGGAAGGCCATTTGGGTTAAATCCTAAGGTGCGTCTTTATCACACGAATTCACTTATATCGCACGAATGCAATCTCACTGCGTCCGGTAATGATTTACAAGCACAAGTTCTAGAATAAATAAAATCACCAGCACACTTATAGCAAAAGATCCAAGCATAAAAGATGTATGCTAATAAGAAATAGGCTCAAATCCTCACAATTTAGTGGAAAGGGTATAATATGTGCTAGCAAATGTTTATCGATCCTTAATGGATTGCAATAGTAATCGAAACACATCTCAAGTTTCAAATATTACCAATTTTACCTGGAATGATCCAGCTTATTCTAATAGATAATCTTAAAAGTGTGAAAACAACTAGATCACAAGGGCAAACAAAATTTTAAATTTAAGCATGAAAACTCTAATTTTTCCTATTCACCCCCCACACTTAAGTTAGACATTGTCCTCAATGAAAAATGAACTTCAAAGTATAGAAATAGGGAAAATAGAGATGAAACCAGATATGTCAATGAGTTTATCAGCTTAAAATCTTTCTTCATTCCTGGCGTCCATTGGAGAAATCATCACCTGCACAAAATCTTATAAACAAACAAAAGGTTTTATTAAAAGGATGGCACCCCCCCACACTTAAGTTCAACCAAAGGTTAAGACTTTGGGGAGTGACCACAGAAAAGCAAAACACACCCGGGTTGCCTCCCGAGAAGCGCTTGTTTTATTACCGAGTCATCACCGACTCAATCTTCCCTGGATTAGATACTTTGACCATACGGTTCAAATGGAGAATTTCAGCTCTTAAACGTTGAGGGTATGGAATCTTTGGTTTGTACTCCACAATGGATGGGAATACATTTGATTCTTTTGGTTTGACAAGGTGAAAGTCCCTCTTTGTTATCTCGAACATTTGGTCGATTTCATTAGAAATGAGGACAGGTGGCGGATCTTTATGATTTTTCGGAGGATCATCGGACTTTCCACTTCCAGTGAATATTGCATCCACATTCTCAAGGTGAGTTAGGTGGCTTAGTCCTACCGTTTTGATTTAAAGAAACCGATTTTGTGGTTCGTAACCATTTGTCTATCTTTCTTTCCAGCTTCTCCATTCCAGCTTGTCACGATTTTGTTGAACTTCTCATCATCAACATGATTGTGTTCAGACCTTTAATTGCGCTATTGGGATATGCATGGTGCAATCCTCAAGAAAAGGTGACACGGTTGGTGAGTTACACTTGATTTGGTTCGGATTCAGCGTGGTTGGAATATGCTCGGTCTCGTCCTCTTCGATAAATTCATCCTCACCCTTATCGTTCTCGTATTGAATTGAGGGTGGTTTGTAGACAAACTCATGTCTAGAGTTGGAATCTGTGGTGTAAGGAAGAGATTCAACGTGATGGACTTCTGCTCCTTACTTAATCTTTCTGTCCTCCTCTCCAAGTCTTGGCTTATCGCTTGTTGGTTCCTTCTTCCTTGATCGACTTTATGTTCCAATTCAACCAATAGGTTCGTCATATTCTCATTGGATTTTGTTTGATTGGCCATCCACTCTCTCATCATCTCCTCCGGTGAGGTTTAAGGTGTATTGAAATGTTGTGATGGATGAGGTACTGTATTTCATGACTGATATCAAGGATATGTATGGGTTGGGTTGTGATATGGATAGGAGCACGAATTTCTGGAATTTTGGTGGTGATATCCTCCGTGATATCCTTCATGTTGGGCATGGTTCGCTTCCATGGGATCACACATCGGCGTGTCATCCTCAGCATCGTGGTTTGAAGCGTGGTGATTATTTCGCAGTTCCATCATCTCCCTCCGTATGCTTATGAATTGGGTATCGATGTTTGTGGAGAAAGCTTCCAATTTCTCGATCAATGAGGCATGATCGGTATTGATGTTGCTTCCACCGGCGGAAACAACGATATTCAGATTGGAATCGTTCGAGAAACCACTTCTTGTGAAGATAGCATTGATATATTCATTTATTGTTTGTGGTGGATGGTACGTCTTATCATTTGATGGTTTTAGGTTGGATTGGGTATTACTTGGCAATGAACCAGATGGTCTAGAGGAATATTGGTCGGAAAATCTGCCAAACTTGTTTTCAAGATCTTGGATAGATGCTTGATGATTTTTCTGTCCTTGCTCAACTTTGGCTTTGAGATTGAAAAATTGATTTTTGATAAAATCATTTGCGGATTTTTGAGCAGCTCAATTCTCTCATGGTTTTCGAATTCCGTTTCTTCCATCTTTTGTCGGGATTTTGTGGTGGTGGATCACGTCCGTGGGTTGAGAATCATGGTTGTCATCCCTTGGTCGGCGATCTTGCTAATTTCCAGAATTTCGACCGTAATAATTACTACGATATCCTCCTCCACGGTCTCCTCCTTGAGTGTAACTTGCTTCTCCTTCCTTTGGTCCACCCATAGGTTTATCGTCGCACTCGAACGATGGATGATTTCCTCCACAATTGTTGCATCCGTCTCGCATTTCCTTCATTTCATCTTTGATATCTTTGTATTGCGAGTCGATTTTTGAGGTTAACGCTTCCATCTTCTCAATGAGTTTTGAGGTATCGGTGTTTTCGACAAAAGCAACGGTTTTTCGGAGAGGTTTGGTTTTGGAATCTTTGGACCAATCAAGTTTGAGAAGTACTCGATCTTCGAAAGCAATCGATGTGCATCGTGGGAGTCTTATAGAGAAAAATTCCTCCAGTATCAAGGATGCCTTGAGAGATTTCATCTAGTCCATGGTAAAAGATTTGGATAATGGTTCCTTTTGATAATCCATGTCCATGACAACTACGAAGCAAATCTTTCATTCGAAGCCAAGCTTCGACAAGTGATTCGCTTGGGTTTTGGTTGAAAGCACGAATTTCTCCCATTAATCGATCAAACATGGCAGGTGGAAAGAATCGGCTTACAAAATCTTGCCTCATCTCCTCCCAAGTATTGATGATTCCTGGGGTTAATTCGTTGTACCATACTTTAGCGCCTCCGCGAGTGATGATGGAAAAAGTTTGAGTTTGATGGCATTGACATCGGTGTCGCCATAACGGAACATGCCGCAAATTTTGATGAATTCGCAACGTGCGCTTATTTCGGATCGGCACAGCGCACGCCATTGAATTGTCGGTCTTTGATCATAGAAAGGTGATGTCCCTTCACTGTGAAGTTGTCACCAAGATTGACAGCAACAATAGCACTTTTAGGGGTTGGTGCTACGGTTCGGTTGGTTCCCCACATGGGTTGATCGTCCGCCATGGGAAAAGGTAAATTGGTGAAAGGGTTGAAAACAACTTTGGCTTCTACGAGGTTATCAAATGGTGGGTTTGGTACTCTTGGTACACGATTTTCCAATGGTATGAAAAGTGTTTTTCTTCTTCTTCGAATCAAACGTTCGGGGTTGGTAAGAGGTGTAATTGGCTCTATTCCCGCTGCTCGAATGTTTATACAATGTCCTAGAGAATCCAGGTAATATCTAAACACACGGACAAACAACGAAAACAATTTTTTATGGGTCAGAGTAGGAAAACCGGATCGGTTGCGGGTTGCGACCGATCGGTTAGACCAGTTGATTGATGGGAAAAATTGAAACCGATTCGGTTGAGGGACAACCGGATCCGGTTAAGGTTTCTGAGAAAAATTTTTGGGTTGAATCGACTGAGAGAAATTCAAAAACTTGTTGAAACACAATCAAATCCCTGGCAGAGGCGCCAAAAACTTAATGTGCCCGGTTGTTGCAAGTTTTAAATTTATAAAAGGTGAATTACCAATATTACCAATAACACATACGAGCAAGTGTACTCGTCCGTTATAGCAAGATTATGAAGGTAAGTCGGGATCGTTCGTAGGGATTTGAGTGAATCTAAACACACGTTTGAATTAACGGAGTCTATCCAAAACATATAATAAAGCAAATAGATATAATGAAATTCAGATGATTAAAAACTACACTTGCTTAAACTAGTTTCATATCATAGATTAATGTGATTGTGTTAACCTCTTAACATGTTGGTTATGATAATTAGTTGGTGCACTAATCTATTGTTCTTACAAGTTAAACCTTGATCAAAAGTTTAGTTTATAAAAACAAGCATTAAGTTTAACCAATCAATTCAAGATCAATTCAAGTTTCATAAGTCTACATACATAAACTTAAACACAAAAACATCCACTTGTTCATCAAATTGCTTAAGAAATGGTCAATACAAAAGGTAACCGATCATAGACAAAAGGCTACAATTGATTCTCAACAACTAGTTCCTTTGTATAATCAAGAATAATGGGTAAAAACAATCATTCATAGACAAAATGATTATGACTAGTTGAATAACAATAAGTTCTTTCGACCCCAACGATTATTATCAATTAGCCAAACTTGATTAAAAAATGTCACTATGAAACTTTAGCACAATTGGATCTTAGAATCAACTTGAAATTGAATTAAAACATGTTAACACAATCACTAACTAATCATATGATAATCAACATCATTTAAGCAAGTGTATAAAGAAACTAGCCACTCATAGCAAACATGAACATAAACTCAGAACTTTGAACATTCGAAAACATGATTAAAATTCTTATAATGCTTGGAATAAGATTACAAATGGTGAAGTAATGATTCCCAAAGTATTGGGGTAGACTTCTTGATGGTTTGACCTCCAAATGATGACTTATTGGACCTCCAAAGTTTCCTGGAACTTTATGAACGAATTTAGGCTTTGAGAGAGAGTAGTGGTGGTAAGATAGGTGTGAGAGAAGATCTCTCAAGTTGTGGTGTGTGAAATGAGGATGCAAAGGCCTCTATTTATACTACTCTCAAGCCCTTGGGGTTATAAATGCATTTCTTGGTCACCAAGGAGCTTGGAAGGGACTAGAAGACATGTAGGAAGGGACTAGAATCGTTTGGAACAAGTTTGGAGTCTTAGAAATGAAGAAATGGCTGTCCAGGGCTCCCCAACCGAATCGGTTGGGCTCCAACCGTTTCGGTTGGTCTTGCTGACTAGTCTCCAACCGGATCTGGTTGCAGGACTCGACCGATCGGTTGGAGCAAAATCACGAAAATTCATAAACTTTAAAGTTGTAGATCTTTCTCTTATCTTTCCGTGGCCGCAAACCGGGGGTCAAACGGAGTCCGTATGCAAAAGATATGGCCAAAATGGTGAAGGAGTGTTGGGAACAACGAGACTTCCAATATCTTTTCGTTTAAGCTTCTTTCCTTCATTTCTTTCTCGTTTCCCTTCTTGAACTTTATTCTTGAGTCTTTGGACCACTAACTTGATAACTTTATCTTCTCAAATATACTCCGCAAGTCTTGCTTTGTTCGGGGATTCTTCATAAATGGAGAAATCTTCGTATTTTACTTCTTTTTCCGTCTTTTTCTCCACTTTCCTGTACTTGGCTACAAATGAACTAGCAAACGCACTTTTGTATGATTAAGCATCAAAAGCATATAATTATAACCAAATAACACACATAAAAGCACGGATAACGCTTGGTATGTGCTAAAACACATACCTTTTCATTATCAAAACTGACCCAAAATAACCAAGAAAGAGCCGCTTATTGCTAATATTTGTGGTTTTCGAGTTTGTGCTGTGCAGTATGGATATGTAAAACACACAAAAGGAACCTAATCGCACATAAACCGAGCACGAGAGATCAAGAGAGCTTTAATAGCCTAAGATCAAAATTGAGTATTTATGAAGATTTTATTCTCCGAGGATGATTTTTGGAAGTTTTAATCAAGTTTGAAGAAATGTCAAAATGGCCCTCAAGTTTCAAAGATTTGACAAAAGTGACCATTGAAGATTCAAAAGTTGCAAATTGGCCCTTGGTTTATTTGAAGATTGGCAAAGATGGTCCTTGATATAATTTTCGGAATGCACGTGATTGGTCCCTCAAAATTCGTAAAATACATATTTCGTCCCTATGGTTGCTCTTGGATCACTTAACGAATCCAACATAATCCAAATCCAATAAACAAAACATTCGGCCCAATAATAGAAACCTCTACCCGCCCAAACTCACAACCCATCCATCCCGGCCCAATATATCCAACCCAACACTATATTTACTGCCTATACCCAACCAAACCCCGGTTTACCCAACCCATGACCCGCCAACTCTTGAAATATAATAAACAAATCCAAACGCCTTTTTTACCCAAATCACCCGCTTACCCAATTACCACCAATTACCAATGACCCCAACCTCGCATTTCAAGAATCTATCCACCTTCTAGATGCCTCTCGACATGTCGTGATAAGCCAACGTGAGACAAATGGAGCAACCTCATTGGCCGAAACACCTCATTTGGTGAATTGGAGCCTTGTGATTGGCTATGGTGACAGAAGAATGGATTTGTGGCTGAGGATAAGCCTTCTAGGCTCTTCCAAGAGGAACCCAAGGCTGATGGAGGCTATATAAAGACCCCTTGGCTCACATTGTATTCGTGTGTTGTTTTCCTTTAAATTTAGTCTAAGTATCTTGTATTTTAAGCTTTTCAGTAGTTAAGTGATGTTTTCTTAAAGTTTTATGTAATCTCAGTTTTTTTGTACTCTCAATTCAGTTTTAATAAAAGTTTTCAAGTTTAATTTTTATCTTGCATTTCACTATTTGAAAACTAAGTCAGCTGTTTTTAAGATTGTAATAAGCTCATATAAGCTATCCATAGCTTTTATGAGCATTATTTTGTGTTTACTTGTGGTATTTCACCATTCATATTCACAAAAATATCCGGTCAACGAAAGTCAAAGTGTACCGCTATAGTATTTGGTTCTCAATAACCGGTTTGATCATGGATATGGGTTGATTCTGAGTTGTATTTGGGTTGAGATCAGTTTAGAGTACTATTCTATTGATTTCATAAGCAAACCATTGTGGTTGGACTTTTGTGAGTTTTACCTCTTTCTCAAATCTGCATAAGTAGACTTATATCTGTTTGATAGTTATAGTGTTAGATCTTGCATCATTTAGGTATTATAGTGATATTTAGATCTGATTTGATAGTTAGCATGGATCAGATTTGAGTATTGTTGGTAGGAGATTGCTTATTTGTTCAATATAGAGTGTTTGGATTAATACTAAAAACTGTGCTAGAGGTTGCAATGTTGGAGTAGATTAGTTGCTTTAGGCTTGTCATAGTTTATTACACTCATATCTGTCCTTGTTTTGTAGCCTTTTGCATTTTAAGTCAAAATCACATGTTTACTGTCATTGATCTCAATTTTGTGAAAATCAGTTGCTATAATCCATCATATGGGTGTATAACTTGATAAGTGAGCTTGCATTGTCTTCATTTCATCATATTATATCATTTTCAGTTCAACATTTGATCTCAAATCTCAAATAAGTCAAATTTTCAAACTGTTTTCAAAAGTCAACAACATGTCAAAACTCGCTTTTTTGCAGATCTTGCGCAGACAAGTTGTTCATTTCAAGTAGTTAGGGTCTCATACTTGGCACATTTGCTCTTTTCTTGGTGGTCTTGAAGACCACATATCTGTTTTGTACTTAAGCTTTTCTGATAAGCTTGTGAATAAGCTCAAACTTAGGACCTTAATCAGCTGTTGAATCAAAATCAGTTAGCATCAAATCTGAGTAAACTGCTTATTTGAGGTTAGGAGTAGCAGTAGTTAGTTGATTTAGAGTAATTATAGTATAATTTAGCTTCTGTAGAAGTTTGGTGGCTTATTTTGCTTGTTTGCTTATTTTCAAGTGCTTATTTAGAATCAGTTTACACTGCAGCCCTCATATCTCACACATATGCTTATGATTTATTATTTTTCATAGATTTAGATTAATATTTTAGAATTTTCCTGAGTTTTTCATAATTTTTGGTTACTGTTTGCTATTTTTCACAATTTAAAACAGTTTTTAATCACTTTTAAATAGCTTTTATTGCAAATAATTAAGAAAAAGTTCCAAAAAATAATTTTTCAATTTTCCCAGTTTAAGAAAAATATAAAAATCATAAAAAATATTTTTCCTTATTTTTCCCCTTTTATTTGGTATTTTTCACAATTTAAATTAGATTTAAATAGTTTTAAAATTATAGAAAATATAAAAATAATCAGAAAATTAAAAAAAATAGTTTTGAAAATTCTCTTAGGATATTTTAGATTTTATAAAAATAGTTTCATATTTTTCCCTTTGACTTTCATAATTTTTAGTATTTTAAATTAGTTTTAATAGTTAAAAATTAGTTTTTAATTCTAATAAATCCAGAAAAATAAAAAAAAATAGTTTTAATTCATAAATAGTTTTCAACTTGCATTTCTAGCGTAAAAGTAATTTTAGGCATTTTTAGGATATAATTTAGACGTAGTTGCCTTTAATTTACGTTTTATTAATTACATTTTAGTTAATTCGCACTTAGGATTTCCCGTAAAATAGATTCCCTTAATTACTTTCCCTATTCCCGTAGTTTAATAAAATCAAAATCACAAATCAAAACATCGAGCATTAAATTCCAAACCAAAACGACGTTATAATTCACGCCTCGTTGGGAAACGATTCGGGTTGACTAACTCGATCAACGATCACACACAGGATTTGATTTATTATTCTTTTTCCTAAAGGAATTTGAATCTATCTTCGTGATTATTTTGATATCGATATTGAGGTTTTATCCGCATACACATACCCTTAAGCCTTCATTATCGAAATCAAGTCCGAACGCTTTTAAGTTTCTTACTTGCTAGTCATTCACAAGTGGCTAGCTTCAGTGAGATAACTTGACGGCTTGGCATCCGTGTTCTGTGAATCAAATTTTGGCCGCCGGGAGGTTGTGTCACGACAATATCGTTTGAGGTTTGACGATTAGTGACTCGAGATCCTTTATTCGTGAAGTTACTATTTTTCTATAAATTAAAAAAAAAATATTTTCCTTTTTCTTTTGTATATATATATATATATCATATTAAAAATACAAAAAGATTTTCTCTTGTGTTTTTGCTGACGGAGGTGTTATCATTAATAAGTTCCCGAACTAAAGATCAAAAACTTGCCTTTGTGTCGCTTGTGAATTTATTTATCTTTATCGGATAAACAAACTGTGTGGTGGGTATAAGGACGGCCTGACATTAAATTGCGGTTGAAAAGAAGCGGGTTTTAATAAGCTTCACGACCTAAAAAGCTTCTCCGCTCGCTTGTGCGCTTGTCTTATAGAAGTGATTTATTCACTTGGGATTATTGGTTAAGTTCACTGTGTTTTCAATACCGCTCGCTTTAATTGCCTTGGTTTTGAAAGTGCATGCGCACTCGCTCTAATAACTACGCATCCGATACTTGAAACCGCTACAATTCCGCTGGCGCAAATAGACGTGCTCCATTAGTCGAACCCGAGATTCGAACTAATCAAACCCCACCCATCATCGAAATGGCGGAGGACAACCGATCTATGCTAGAGCAACTCCAAGCACCCACCGAGGGTTATGGAGAAGCCATCGCCGTCCCCAAAGAATCGCTTCATAACTTTGAGCTTAAACACGGATTGATAAATTTGGTTTCGTTAAGCCAATTTTACGGATTTGAGAGGGACGATCCTCACTCTCATATCCGACGATTCAACAAGCTCACGCCTACGCATCAAGTACCGTGAACGCTCGGAAGAGGCTATCAAGCTACTACTCTTCCCATTTTCACTTGAGGGGCCGCCCGGATTTGGCTCGAAAAACTACCCCTCGATCGATAACCACATGGGAGAATTTAGTATCAAAATTCGTGAACTAATTCTTCCCACCGTCTAAAACAACAAGCCTAAAAAATGAAATAACAAAATTCACACAAAGATTTGATGAATCATTTAGTGAGGCATGGGACCGATTCAAAGATTTGCTTAGGCAATGTCCCCATCATGGTTTTACTAATTACATCAACTTGATACGCTTTATAACGGTTTGAATGAGACGATCAAGACTCTCAATGCCGCTGGTGGTAATTTGTTGACCCGATCAACAAGAGATGCCTTGTCAATTATTGAGAACAAATCTAAAGTTCGTACATCACGTAGCAAATCGGTTGCTTTGCCCGAGTGGGTGTTACACCATCGCCCTCGCCTTACTTAAAAATACGCCTAGCAATCGATGCTAAGATTGATAAACTTACGGACATGATTCAGGCTTTGGTTAAGATTAAGACCGCTAAGGTTAATTCTTCTCCACCGCCAAGTCAAAGCGTGGAAACGACTTGTACTACTTGTGGTGGCCCGCACGACTACTACAATTGTACCGCCACCGATGGAAATCCTTTCAAGGTAATGTCAGTAACCGGAGGTAACCAATACCGCTCGTGTTGAACCAAACCCTCGTGTTAGTAATCAAATTGGACCTCCGGATTTTCTCAATCAACAATCGAATCGCTTTTAATCGTAATCAAGTTCGTGGACCAAATGTTCAAAACCAATTCAAAACCCCACCAAATCAATAATACCAATCAAGGAGTCAATTACAATCAAGGATATCCAAATTCAAGATATCAAGCTTCCGCTGCCTTCAAATGAATTCACGAATTACGTGCAACACAATAATGCTACCATCCAAACCATGCAAACTCAGATTTCAAGTTTGAGAAATGAGTTTCAATCTTCGCTTGACTAGACAAAGCACTGAGTTTAGGAATGAGATTCGACTTCAGAACAACAAATTGGATGCTTCGCAGTAATAAACTTGAGAACATGTTGAATTGCTGTTTGTGTAAGATAAGTCAACCCTCGAAGTTCGATCTCTTCCAAGTGATACCATTCCCAACCCGAAGGGTGAGCTAAAGGCTATAACCACACGGAGTGGTAAGGCTTATGACGAACCATCGTTTCCTACTCCGTTGGTGAGAGAAGAGGAAGGAGACACCGAGGTTATTGAAGAAAATGTGCAACCCGCACTGCATTCACCTCCGTCGATTCTCGATTCGGAACCCGATGTTCCGAAGACTACTCTCAAACTCTCACTTCCTTATCCATCTAGACTTCAAGATCAAAGGATTCGTGATAAAACCGAAAACCAAATGGAGAAATTTGTTGAAATCATTCAATCCTTGAATTTTAACATTAGTTTCATCCGACGCTTCTCCTCATGCCTAAATTTGCCATGATCAAAAATTTAGTGAGTAATAAGGAAAAGTTGGCAAATTGGAAAAACACCGCTTGAATGAGAATTGCTCATGCTTCCTCAAGAAACTTCCCGAAAAGTTAGGAGACCCCGGCAAATTTCTTATCCCTTGTGAGTTTCCGGGAATTGTGAAATGCTCCACTTGGCCGATCTTGCAGTGCGAGTATTAACTTAATGCCTCTTTCGATTTATAACAAGCTTTCTCTCCCGTATCTCACTCCTACTAAGATGACTCTTGAACTCGCGGACCGATCAACCTCTATTCCGAAGGGAATCGCCGAGGATGTCTATGTGAAGGTCGGACCACTACATTTTCCCGCCGACTTCGTTGTCGTTGACTTTGATGCTGATTCCCGAAAGTGCCGCTTATTCTCGGAGACCTTTCTTACTTAACGGGCCGCGGCGATGATTGACGCTTATGAAGGAGAAATTACGTTACGATCTCATAAGGAAACCGTCTCATTTAACATTAACCATCCTTTGAGATACTCCTCCAATTATGATGATGCTTCTATTAATCGAATCGACGTTCTCGATATTGCTACGGAGGAGTATGCTCAAGAGCTTCTTGATTTTATGAGTGGTAATCCCACTATTCATTCCAAAATATTGAACCATCTTCCGAGCCTATTATTGCGCATTCTTTCCCTCTCTCCTCCGCTCGAGGGAGGTGATTTCGTTTTGGAAGAAATCGATGAGTTTCTTGCTAATGATGAATCGATTCCACCGGGAATTGATGATGGTGTTTATGATTCGAGGGAGATATCCGCTATCTTGAGCAATTGTTAAATGAAGATCCATTACCGTCACTCCCTCCGAAAGAGATCACGATTAACGAAATCAAAGAAGTACAAACGTCTAATGAAAATCCTCCGGAGCCCGAACTCAAGGATTTACCTCCTCATCTTGAATACGCTTTTCTTGAAGAACCAAACAAGTTTCCAGTCATCATTGCTAAAAACTTGAAAGATGAGGAGAAAACCGCACTTTTGGATGTCCTACGAAAACACAAAAATGCAATCGCTGGCAAATTTCGACATCAAAGGAATCAATCCTCGCTTTCGTACTCCACAAAATTCTAATGGAAGATGATTGTAAACCCGTGATTCAACAACAACGTAGGGTTAACCCAAAAATTCATGATGTTATCAAAAAGGAAGTTCTTAAACTCCTCGACGTCGGAATCATTTATCCAATCTCCGATAGCTCATGGGTTAGCCCTATCCATTGTGTCCCTAAGAAAGGAGGAATGACCGCGCTTGCCAATGACAATAATGAGTTGATTTCCACACGCCTCATCACCGGATGGAGGGTGTGTATTGACTACCGAAAATTGAACGATGCTACTCGCAGGACCATTTCCCCGCTACCTTTTATGGATCGATGCTCGAACGCTTAGCGGGGAAATGAGTTTTATTGCTTTCTCGATGGTTTTTCCGGTTACTTTCAAATTCCGATTGATCCGCATGATCAAGAAAAAACGACTTTCACGTGCGCCTTATGGAACGCTTTGCTTACCGATCGAATGCCATTTGGCTTATGCAATGCTCCCGGTACCTTCCAAAGGTGCATGATGGCTATTTTTCATGACATGATCGAGAAGTCTATGGAAGTTTTATGGACGATTTCTCGGTTTATGGAGATTCTTTCACTTCTTGCCTCTCTCATCTAGACCACATGCTCAAACGGTGTGAAGACACCAACTTGGTCTTGAATTGGGAGAAGTGCCACTTCATGGTTCGAGAGGGCATTGTCCTCGACCATAAGATTTCAAAATCTGGGATTGAGGTCGACCGAGCTAAAGTCGACGTTATAGCTAAACTCCCTCATCCCACTACCGCCAAAGGTATTCGAGTTTTTAGGTCATGCCGGTTTCTATCGCCGTTTCATCCAAGATTTCTCTAAGATAGCCCGCCCTCTGACCCATCTCCTTGAAAAGGATGCTCCGCTTATCTTCACCACCAATGCGTTGAAGCGCTTAATATTCTTAAAAGGAATTAATCAAGCACCGATCTTAGTTGCCCCGATCGGATTTGCCCTTTGAGCTCATGTGTGATGCAAGTGATTACGCAATTGGGGCGCCTTTGGGGCAACGTAAATCGAAACATTTTCAACCCATACACTATGCGAGTAAGATATTGTCTGAGGCCCAACACAATTACACGACTACTGAAAAGGAATTATTGGCCGTTGTTTATGCTTTTGAGAAATTTCGACCCTACCTTGTCTTGTCGAAGACCATAGTGTATACCGACCATTCTGCCCTAAAGTATCTTTTGGCAAAGCAAGATGCTAAGCCACGATTACTTCGTTGGGTTCTCCTCCTTCAAGAGTTTGATGTTACTATTCTTGACAAAAAGGAGCGGAGAACCCGGTCACCGATCACCTTTCTAGACTTGAGAATCCCCATCAAAGTGTGCTCGAGAAAAGGAGATTACGGAAACATTTCCTCTTGAGACACTTGGGATGGTTGCTAAGAAAGACCCAACACCCCATGGTTTGTCCGACTTTGCAAATTACCATGCGGGCAATTTCAGTAGTAAAGGGATGTCGCCCCAACAAAAGAAAAAGTTTTTCAAAGATGTTAAGCATTATTTCTGGGACGATCCCTACTTGTTTAAGATTTGTGCGGATCAAGTAAGCGTGCGTGTGTTCATGGCCAAAAGGCTCTTGATATTCTCAATGCTTGCCATAACGGACCCACTGGTGGCCATCATGGTGCAAGCTACACCGCTAAGAAGGTTTTTGATTCTGGGTTTTATTGGCCTACCATATATCGAGATGCTCATGATTTAGTTAAATCTTGTGATTCTTGCCAACGTCAAGGGAAAATTTCGCAAAAGGATGAAATGCCACAAAATGCTATTCAAGTTTGTGAGATTTTTGACGCGGTGGGCATCGATTTTATGGGGCCATTTCCATCATCTAAGGGTAATAAGTATATCCTCGTGGCCGTTGACTACTTGTCTAAATGGGTTGGCGAAGCGCCCCCACCAATGACGCCTCGAGTGGTTGTTAAGTTTCTCAAGAACTTGTTTTCCGATTCGGAGCACCTCGTGCTATCATCAATGATCGCGGTACCCATTTCTGTAATGAACAATTTGCTAAAGTTATGGCTAAATATGGAGTTACCCATAGTCTTTCTATCCGATCACCCGCAAACAAGCGGACAAGTTGAGGTCTCAAATCGTGGTTTGAAAAGAATTTTAGAAAGGACCGTAGGAGAAAATCGAGCTTCATGGGCCGATAAGTTAGATGATGCATTATGGGCTTTCCGAACCGCATACAAGACACCCATCGGGTGCACCCCATTTAAGTTGGTGTATGGAAAAGCTTGTCACTTGCCCATCGAGCTCGAACATAAGGCATTCTGGGCCTTGAAACATGCTAACTTTGATCTTAAGACCGAAGGTGATCACCGAAAAGTTCAATTGAATGAATTAAATGAGCTTAGGGATCAAGCTTACGAGAATTCTTTGATTTTCAAAGAGAAGACTAAGAGGATTCATGATTCTAAAATCAAAAACCGCGTTTTCAACGTTGGTGATCAAGTTCTCCTTTTTAACTCTCGATTGAAGATATTCTCGGGTACACTCAAAACCCGTTGGTCAGGACCATTCACCATTGCTCAGGTTTTCCCTTATGGAACGGTGGAGCTTTCTCAACTCGATGGCCCTAATTTCAAAGTGAATGGCCATCGTGTGAAACATTATTTTGGAGGGGACATCCCATCTATGGTTGTCCCGGATCTCCAAACTTTCCCTAAGGACAATCTGAATTCGGGATCGAGTCAAGATAGCGAATTTGGTAACCAAAAAACAAGTAGCGCCGTGGGAGGCACCCCGTGCTTATCTCTATTTTCTTTCTATTTTCTAATAAGTGACGCGAAGGGGTCCGCCTCTTCGATTTCTCGTGTTTGGTTGTTTGTGATGTTGTGTTTAGGATGTTCTCGATATGAAGACTCTCGTGCTCGAAGTTTGTCTTTTCTCCACTCGAGTTTCATGATCGATGCCGATGGAAATCCGATATCCTAATCTTATCGACTAACGTTTATCTTTGAGCATACTTAATAAATGGCTTTTAGATTTTCGTTGATACCCTTGCTTTTAAACATTGAGGACAATGTTTCGTTCTAGTTCCTGGGTAGGGTAATCTTTGATTTGATTTGACCGCACTTGCTTATTTTTGTCGTGTTCTCTCACAACCCGCTTTTCCTTAGAAAATGAAAAATTGTGCTACAACCGAGAACATTAAAAATTTTCAAGCTTTTGTTAAGTCTTTTGATTGAAAAGTTTGCTAGTCTCTTAGATAAGAAGCTATAAAATGCGAATTCTAGCTCACAAGGCTAAGAATTTGCAAGTTTCCGAAAGTGATTTTAAATATGCATGACTTGATTTCTTTAGACGAAGCAATTGCTAAGTTAATATATGTTTTGACACCTTGTTGACTTTCATTTGGTGAGAGTAGGAATGGAATTCTGACTTGACCGGGCGTGTTGAGACCTAGCTTGTTCCCTTAACCATAGATAATCTAAAAATTATCGGCTAAGCATCCGCGGATCTCATTATTTGGGATTTTAAATTTGCAGAAATCGATAAATGATAGAGTTGTTTATGAGTTTAGATGCTAAGCGTGGAGTAGTTGGTTCTCTTTAGAGCCCATCGAAGGTACTTATGGCTTTTTGTTCCCACAAAATTGTTTCACCCCATATCTGCTAATAAATAATTAGAGATGTTGAGTTTTTGGCGATAATTAGTTCTTTATCTTCTTAAAAGAATCTTTGTTTCAAAAATTGGGTACACATCAAGGATCCGGAATAAATAAGCAATAATTGATAAGTGAAAAAGTAATAAGTAAAGTTATGAGTCTGGTGTCGAGATCGGACCCTTGGATCTTTAGCGATTGAGTGAGGTCTTAGCCTAGCCGGTACCGAGATCCTCATTTCATGAAGCCTATAGTCTTGGAATTACCCCGTGAAGCTCCGCGTAGTTCATAGCTCTTATAAGTAAAAGTATAAGTGCAAAAAAAAAAAAATGATGAAAAAAATTTGATGTTGAAAAATGTTGAAAAAGTCAAAAATATAAGTGAATAAAAATTCCTTGATGTGGACCTCATTTTTACGACAATGGTTCTTGAGAGAAGGCAGATAACTAATTATCGACTTAGCTTTGTATCTTTATCGGAATAAAAGTTATCGAAACGAGAATTTGAAGAAATTCATTTCTCACAAAAATAAAAAATCTAGAGGAAAATAGGAAAATGGGAACAAAAGGTAATTACACAAGTAACTTCCATGGGTAGTGTTAGCATCTAGAATCATATTTAGCAATGATTTCGATTTTACGCTTAGTTTGGGAACTTGTGAAAAATCTGGGACGATGTATTCTATCCGTATGGTCACTTCACGTTGTGTTGTGTTTCTTACTCCGTGATCCTAACATGTCGTTTGAAAAATGTTGGAGTTATTGATCGACACGAAAGTTCAACAAACCGTCACTCATAACCGGAATGTGCTTAACCGTAATATCTATACAAGTTATTTAAAAGGTAAACGGGGCGTTTTTAGAATTAAGGCTTTCTTAATCTCTTTTGAGGAATCTTTGCTACTTCTTCATAGGTTTAGTAGAAAGAGATTGAAATCCTTGGTTTTAAATGAGTTGATCAGATTGTGGGGGACAAACGATGGTCTCGTCGGGGTATTTTGGTATGTGCTAAAACACATACCTTTTCATTATCAAAAGCCCACCCAAAATAACCAAAAAAAGAGCCGTTTATTGCTAATATTTATGGTTTTCTTGAGTTTGTGCTTGTGCAGGTATGGATATGTAAAAACACACAAAAGGAACCTAATCGACGTAAATCCGAAAGCACGAGAGATCAAGAGAGCTTTAGTGAGCCGAAGATCAAAATTGAGCATTTATGAAGATTTTATTCTTCGAGGATGATTTTTGGAAGTTTTAATCAAGTTTGAAGAAATGTCAAAATTGGCCCCTCAAGTTTCAAAGATTTGACAAAAGTGACCCTTGAAGATTCAAAAGTTTCAAATTGGCCCTTGGTTTATTTGAAGATTGGCAAAGATGGTCCTTGATATAATTTTCAGAATGCACAAGATTGGTCCTCAAAATTCAGAAAATACATATTTGGTCCCTATGGTTGCTCTTGGATCACTTAACTAATCCAACATAATCCAAATCCAATAAACAAAACATTCGGCCCAATAATAGAAACCCTCTACCCGGCCCAAACTCACAACCCATCCATCCCGTCCAATATATCCAACCCGAACACTATATTTACCCGGTCTATACCGAACCAAACCACGGTTTACCCAACCCATGACCCGCCAACTCTTGAAATATAATAAACAAATCCAAACGCGCCCTTTTACCCAAATCACCCGTTTACCCAATTACCACCAATTACCAATGACCCCAACCTCGTACTAAGAATCTATCCACCTTCTAGATGCCTCGACATGTCGATAAACGCCAACGTGGACAAATGGAGCAACCTCATTGGCCGAAACACCTCATTTGGTGAATTGGAGCCTTGTGATTGGCTATGGTGACAGAAGAATGGATTTGTGGCTGAGGATAAGCCTTCTAGGCTCTTCTAAGAGGAACCCAAGGCTGATGGAGGCTATATAAAGACCCCTTGGCTCACATTGTATTAGGTCATGTTTGTTTTCCTTTAAATTTAGTCTAAGTATCTTGTATTTTAAGCTTTTCAGTAGTTAAGTGATGTTTTCTTAAAGTTTTATGTAATCTCAGTTTTTTTGTACTCTCAATTCAGTTTTAATAAAAGTTTTCAAGTTTAATTTTTATCTTGCATTTCACTATTTGAAAACTAAGTAAGTTGTTTTTAAGATTGTAATAAGCTCATATAAGTCGTCCATAGCTTTTATGAGCATTATTTTGTGTTTACTTGTGGTATTTCAAATATTCATATTCACAAAATATCCGGTCAACGAAAGTCAAAGTCGCAGTACTATAGTATTTGGTTCAATAACCGGTTTGATCATGGATATGGGTTGATTCTGAGTTGTATTTGGGTTGAGATCAGTTTAGAGTACTATTCTATTGATTTCATAAGCAAACCATTATGGTTGGACTTTTGTGAGTTTTACCTCTTTCTCAAATCTGCATAAGTAGACTTATATCCGTTTTGATAGTTATAGTGTTAGATCTTGCATCATTTAGGTATTATAGTGTTATTTAGATCTGATTTGATAGTTAGCATGGATCAGATTTGAGGATTGTTGGTAGGAGATTGCTTATTTGTTCAATATAGAGTGTTTGGATTAATACTAAAAAAGCTAGAGGTTGCAATGTTGGAGTAGATTAGTTGCTTTAGGCTTGTCATAGTTTATTACACTCATATCTGTCCTTGTTTTGTAGCCTTTTGCATTTTAAGTCAAAATCACATGTTTACTGTCATTGATCTCAATTTTGTGAAAATCAGTTGCTATAATCCATCATATGGGTGTATAACTTGATAAGTGAGCTTGCATTGTCTTCATTTCATCATATTATATCATTTTCAGTTCAACATTTGATCTCAAATCTCAAATAAGTCAAATTTTCAAACTGTTTTCAAAAGTCAACATGTCAAAACTTTTGCTATAGATTCTTGCAGACAACACGCGGTGTTCATTTCAAGTAGTTAGGGTCTCATACTTGGCACATTTGTTCTTTGCTTGGTGGTCTTGAAGACCACATATCTGTTTTGTACTTAAGATTTTCTGATAAGCTTGTGAATAAGCTCAAACTTAGGACCTTAATCAGCTGTTGAATCAAAATCAGTTGCATCAAATCTGAGTAAACTGCTTATTTGAGGTTAGGAGTAGCAGTAGTTAGTTGATTTAGAGTGCTTATAGTATAATTTAGCTTCTGTAGATGTTTGGTGGCTTATTTTGCTTGTTTGCATATTTTCAAGTGCTTATTTAGAATCAGTTTACACTGCAGCCCTCATATCTCACACATATGCTTATGATTTCTTATTTTTCATAGATTTATATTAATATTTTAGAATTTTTCTGAGTTTTTCATAATTTTTGGTTACTGTTTGCTATTTTTATCAATTTAAAAGAGTTTTTAATCACTTTTAAATAGCTTTTATTGCAAATAATTAAGAAAAAGTTCCAAAAAATAATTTTTTAATTTTACCAGTTTAAGAAAAATATAAAAAGCATAAAAAATATTTTTCCTTATTTTTCCCCTTTTATTTGGTATTTTTCACAATTTAAATTAGATTTAAATAGTTTTAAAATTATAGAAAATAGAAAAATAATCAGAAAATTAAAAAAAATAGTTTTGAAAATTCTCTTAGGATATTTTAGATTTTATAAAAATAGTTTAATATTTTTCCCTTTGACTTTCATAATTTTTAGTATTTTAAATTAGTTTTAATAGTTAAAAATTAGTTTTTAATTCTAATAAATCCAGAAAAAACAAAATAGTTTTAATTCATAAATAGTTTTCAACTTGCATTTCTAGAGTAAAAGTAATTTTAGGCATTTTTAGGATATAATTTAGACGTAGTTGCCTTTAATTTACGTTTTATTAATTACATTTTAGTTAATTCGCACTTAGGATTTCCCGTAAAATAGATTCCTTTAATTACTTTCCATATTCCCGTAGTTTAATAAAATCAAAATCACAAATCAAAACATCGAGCATTAAATTCCAAACCAAAAACGACGTTAATTCACGCTCGTTGGGAAACGATTGGGTTGACTAATCCATCAACGATCACACACGGGATTTGATTTATTATTCCTTTTCCTAAAGGAATTTGAATCTATCTTCGTGATTATTTTTGATATCGATATTGAGGTTTTATCCGTACACACATACCCTAAGCCTTCATTATCAGCAAATCATTATGTCGAACTGTTTTAAGTTTCTTACGGTTAGTCATTCATAAGTGGCTAGCTTGTGTGAGATAACTTGACGGTTTGGCATCTGTGTTCTGTGAATCAACGCTACTAAAAACATGCACAATCTGAGCGTTATCAGGTGATTAGAAGTCAAGACACAAGACATTAGTGAAGGGTGTCTTGAAGATCTAGTTAAAGGCATTAGTGAAAGGTGCCTTAGATGTACATTCGATATGGTGTGTTTCGATGTACAAGATAGATTAGAACTAGATCCAAGGATATTGATATCCTTGATGATGTTGTAATAAGGAGTTGGTCTCCTTTGGGATTAGTCGTTGGTTTAGTGTTGGGTAGTAGTTCCCCCATAGCAATGGAACTAGGTGCTTAGCCTAGTACCTAATAAAGGGTAGACGACGTTGTGGTAGGTGTGGTTCACCTTGGAGTGAAAGAACCCGGTGGTTAGCCTAGTACCGGAAAAAGAGTAGGCAACGCTAGAAGGTTTCTCCACCACAAGGAGTTGGTGTCGTGTAGTGATTACGAACTCTCGAGTAGGTGACTCGAGGAGTGGAGTAGGGCAAGGAAGGTGTCATTGTAGCCAAACCACTATAAATACTCGCGTTGTGGTTTTGTGCTTCTTACTCTTATCTTTTCATTACATACTTTTATATGCTTGTCTATCAACATCCAACACACATCCGAATAGATTGACATAAGTCAACCTAGATATTTAAAAGGAAGTTTTAAATTGGTAAAACTATTCAACCCCCCCTTCTAGTTTTCCACAATTGGCATCAGAGCTTCGTTACCAAGTTTCTTGAAGTATATTTTACTTTAAAAACTTGATACGATCCATAGTTAATTGAAAACTACAAAGAAGGTCTTTTATAAAAATAAACACCATAACTTTTAAAACTCTCTTGTTGGATGTTGATTATATGACAACATTTTTTATTTATTTAAATTGCACTAATCTTCTTTGTCATGTTGATTAGTTAAAGCTCACATCTATCAAGTCATAGGAATTGCTTGATAATAAGATTACCTTCCCTAAGAAGGTATCTTAAGCATAAAGGAGCTGGAATTGTCTTCTGACATTTGCTGTGTCATTCGTAAAGACATTCCTAAGTGCATTTGAGGTTTGACTTTCCACTTATCTCTAAATGATATTAGTTTAATAAATAAGTGTGATTACTTAGGTAGTTATTTGAGTTGCTTTCGTGTATACACATGTTTTACATATAGCTTCATTAGGAAGCTTTTTCTCACATACGTGTTAAATTTTCGTCAAAAGTCGGGTATATAAAACGTGTTTTATATTTTCACTAATCCAAAAACCATATCCTTTTTATAATAAAACAAAACACAAATTTCAAAAATTCCTCCTTCCCCATAAATACACCATCCGTCATCCTACTCTATCCCACTTTTTCAAATCTTCCAAATTCAAAAAATCACCTCTCATTCAAAACTTCCGCTGTGTTCTCGAGTAGGATTAAGGAGGAAAAGAAAATGAAATGGAAGTAAAGTGAAAATGTTTACTCCCACATTGTGTTCTTGAGTTTTACTTAAGGAGGAAAAGAAAATGAAATGGAAGTAAAGTTAGGCTTATTTGGGGGATTTTGGAAGGAAAGTGTTTCCTCCCAAAAGTGGGCGGAAAAGGAAGTAAAGTGTTTACTCCCACTTTACTTCCCTTTTCTTTAATGAAAAAACTCAAGAACACAGCGTTCATCTTCCTCCCCATACTCATCTCGTCAGAATCAAAGAAGGTTCACCATCAACATGGTTTACATCACCCTCGTGCTCATCGCCTTAACGCTCATCGCTCTTGTGTTTCCTATGATAAAGTTCTCATACGGAGACATATACTTTGTGTTAATGATCTACATTGGGGTTATATACCCAATCCTTTGTATCATTCTTAGCATTGAAATGAAATATTACTAATAGTCTAGTTTATCTAGGTTATTATTATCATAATGTGTTTACCATTTCTTTTTGATTTATTTCATTCTATCGTGATACATTAGAAAGCCATGTATGCATGCTAAATGAAAATGTAGGCTAAAACACATATCTTGGTATAAAACTATAAGATCTAAAAACCTATGTTTTTATCAAGAAATCTATTTTTGTTTTTCCAGATCCACGGATCCCAAAAGTTAGACTAGCCGGATCCCTTATGAAAGGGAACCATGGGATCCGTACACCTGGACAATTGTTTTTCGTGCAAAATAAAAACCACTTTCTTTCTAAAAATAATATTCCACTAGAATGTCAAAACCATAAGTGAGTTAAGTGTCATTGTTGTTAAAAACCATTGTTAATAAAAATATAGTAAAAACGTTAGATAATCATTGGTTGACCACAAACATCACTTTCTATTAACTCATCATTTATATAGGTTCAACTATGATGCATGAATATGAGTTTGACTTTTCACATACAAGCGTCTACACTCCGAACATCTCCCTTGAGCCCAACACACCTGGCAATCATGTCCGTGGGTTCAATAATATCGAAAACCGTCACTTCCATGAAGGACGATTGTGACACTCTCTACAATTCGAAGAAGGTATCAATACCTCCTTCCGAGCCATAGGAGTAGAATGTCTTCTTGAAATCAATGAGAAGATATGTCCAAGGTTCATAATGGAATTCTTCCAAGTTGAACTCGTCAGAACGAGGATCGCTCTCTATCTCTTTGGTTTTATATCAAAAACCAAAAGTTTGTTTTAACCCTTGGGCATTTTGCTCACATCCTCCGAATTCCAAATCATGGACAATGTGCCTTCACCAAAGATTGGTCTCTTGATTCTCTCTTCAATTTTCGTGAAGAAAATAGTCCATATTGTTCACACATACCCTCCCCGGAAGATTTAAATCGCATAATATGCAAACCTCGACCAAATTACTCCGATCCAAACATTATCTTCACACGGGACATCCAAGAAGAGTACAAGCCCCTTACGCTCATCCTACGTGAAAATGTTTGGAGTCTTAGGGAAATCGAGAAATCCTTCCCGCTTGTTGTGCTCACATAATGTATTGTTTGCTAACACAACAACCATACTATCTCGCCTACTTCTTCGCAAGGCGAATTGTAAATCTTCAAGGCTCTAAGAATAAACTCATCCCTTATGGAATGTTCTTGATGTGCCTCTATCATAACGTCATGCATTTTCATCCTCAATTTCAAAGTCCGTTATACGTACTTGTGAACAAGATGATGGAACCGCTAAACACATCACTCATGAAGACTTTCTTCATTCTTGATTCCACCAACACTCATCAACCACTTGATGATCCTTCATGAATGCTCAAGGAACTTAGTAGTATTTAGGATCAATCTTTGTACTAGTGCTTTTATCAATGTAATCTTATTTCCTTCATGAAATAAAACATCTTACATTTGATATCTTAGTGTTAGAACCTCTCAAACTAACCTTGGAATATAATGCATTTTCAAGATCATTGCATACCTTTAGTAAAGGTTCTGCTTAGCAGATAGACGGATCCCAAAGTTTGTGCTAGACGGATCCCTACACTTAGGGAACCGTGGGATCTGACAAACAGAAAATGCAATTGCAAGCATTGTATTTCAAACATGTCCTTAGAACACCTCACACTAAACTAGACATAGTGTCTTAAGGCAAATTAAGTCCTTATCAAGTTAAGTAGATTCTTCCTACACATAACTCACCTAGATCACACTCAAAGACGTTTGTAGATCTATCGTTTTCACTTAAATCCATTACTCTTCCGCTTTCAAGCTCACACATAACTTTTCACTTGATCCCTCATATCTAACTTTGGAAATCTTTATATAGCAAAATTGATCATAATCATCCTTACGTCAAAATTGGTCAAAATTGATCAAATTCTAGTTTTTCCATCTTAAGCCTTTAGGATATTCTCCAAAGCATTACTCTAAGTCACTATCTGATCTCTAGGGTCATTTAGCTTCATTTGACACTCTCAAAATCTTTAGTGTCATCCTTGTTCATTCATTGGTACTCATGAAAGTTCTAATTTCTTCCATAAAAGGCAATCATTAGCTACATCACTCATTACCCTCAAGTACTTAAACACCTATTCATTTAAAAAACTTAGGAGGACTGAAACACTCAAGATGGTATAGATCTTAGACATTAGAAACATCATTTTATTCTTTCATAGTCTTTGAGAGCCGATCCCTAGGATTAGCCTAGACGGATCCCTCATTGGAGGGAACCGTGGGATCTGGGTGATAGATTATGTCAACTCTAGCTAAAACAATCATTTCAAGTTCATCTTTCTAACTTAAACACTCCATCTCATCTTAAATGAGTTCCTAGATCAGTACAAACTCTAAAGTTGACTCTTGTGCATGTTAATCATCACATTCCAATGAATTTTAGTGGCTTAAGGCTTAAATGCACTTGCCAAATCTCTTGCTTTATAAACCACATTGTTAGGACTTCTATAGTCATCACCTTCATCCTCATTTTCAGCACTTAAGAAACCTTTACAAACTTCTTGAAATCATCTCATCATGAGGAAAACTCCAAGTAGCAACTTATCCACCAAAGAACCACCCAAGAAAATTGCTCGTGTTGTACACGAAATCTTTTCAACTAAATCATCTCCGGTCAAGCCAACAAATGTAAGGATTTCTTCTCAACCAATCAAACCAATTCCTAAAAGGATAGTACCCACAAAACTACCTATGCCAAACACCACCATACCTCCTAGGCCAAACAATATCATCTCTACTAAACCATCACCATTGGTTCCTAGAGCTATCTCGTTTACATCTCCACTATCATCACCACACCTCTATAATTTAGAGGATTTGCCTCCTAGGCCATCTCATCCCCTCCCTCGTAGGCAACATTCTCCTCATTAGGAGGAATAGTGGTACAAAATCAAGGTGTTGAGTCAACATTAGCTCCGGCTTCCTTTTCGCCGTTTCCATCATATAATCCCATTTGGATTATGAGATTTAATCAAAGTCTACCACCCGACCATATGGAAGTTGACACTTCTCTACCACCACCATCATTCTTGGTCGAGCCATTCTCAAATGCGCCTTCACCAATCCCTCCGTCGTTTGAGGCTCCATGGCGGCTTCACTTGATCCTTTACATCAAGCAATTTCATTTCTTCCACCACCACTACCTAGCCATGACAAAGATTGTTATCATTGTCAACATGTTAAAAGTTTTATACATGAAGTACGAGAAGACCAACGTTTCATGTTCTATCACCTACGTTTCAAGATTAAACCTAAACAAACTTGAGCTAAAGGATTTTAGTGGTGTCCTAGTTTCAAGCGTTACTTAGACAAGTCTAGTAAATTCAAGTCATGTATCGATCATTTTCTTAGTTTTTAGAGTCATGTATATCATATCTCTAGTTTTATTAAATGAAAATACATGGTACTTGCTATATTTCTGAGTATATGAGTATGTTGTATAATACATATCTCACTTTGATATTAACATAATATGTTATATCATCATTCTGAAATTGATCATCGGCAGAGGCGGATCCCTCATTGCCCTAGATGGATCCCTACAAGGAGAACCGTGGGATCCGTGATACTGAAAAATATTTTCTACTAACTTGGATCATATTTGTAGGAAATTGTGCATTATACTTGTTTTCTAACCTTTGTTTTGTAGTTATTCAATTTACACATGAAGACATTGACACCCTAAAGCTAGGGGAGCTTTGTGTCAAAGCAATACATTGCAAATAACTTGCAATATTAGGATTACATTTCATGAAATCCTTTGCAAAATGCAATCATCAAGGGGGGGCACATTCGTCACATAGACGAAATCTTTTGCAAACTTAGTTGCAAACAAACTAGCTTAGTATTACTTTCTTGGCGCCCTTACATAGGGATGGACTCGTCAAGGGGAGTTAAAGACGAGATCTTTTCCCGTTACTTGCTCTCTAATTCTTCTTTCTTTTCTATTTTTAACATGTTTTTCTTAAAAACAATGTGTTAGTTTTTCTTTCAAGCTCTTTTGTTTCGACAAAGGGAGAAAAGAAAGTAAAACTACAAATTTAAACTTTTACGAATTTTAGCTTTTCCTTAAAATAATTTTATGTTTTGTCATCAACAAAAATGGGGAGATAGTTAATACAAATAAGCCATAAAAACGTTTATTTATATTTTTCGATCTTCTAATGTTTTGTCGATAACAAACGTAAAATCATTTTAACGAAACAAATAAAATACGTAAATGGTTTGAACTAATAGTTTCTAACCTACTTATGTTTTCACATAAAACACTAAACAAGTATAAGTGATTTTATGATTACATATGTACAACAACTAGTGTTTACATATTGGGTAAAATATACGCATAACTAGTATGTAGTATATTGGGTAATATAAATGGGTAGAAACTTAAGTATCATAACCCATTGACTAAATACATTGAATGTAGTTGGGTACAACCCAAAGTCCATGACCCATGGAGCTTGACCCATAACCCATTGCATGACATCATGCTTATATCATATATGGATAATATCCATAACCCTTGGTATTGACCCATACCCATGTGACTAGGTCCATTACACTCAAAAGATACATTGTATCTAGCTAAAGACCCATGGATCAACCCATGACCCATGACCCATAACCAAAATACCCATGGGTAAAGAGGAGCGTCCCACGGATCCCTAGCTTTACGCTAGACGGATCCCTCCTACAAGGGATCCGTGGGATCCGGGGAACAGTGAACATTTTCCTCTATAAATAGTGAGCCATTTCTTCATTGTTTCTCACCCCTTTCTAACATACTTTCCCCTTGAGTTAAAAACTCTCTAACCCCAGATCCAAGAGATCTATGTTTGTAGTTTTGTTTTTGCTTGATCTTCTAGATTCCTCTTAAAGGCGAGATCACCACCTTTGAAGTCGAGCAAGCTCAAGTCCATGAGTTGCCATGCTTCCCCATCATTAAGACTACTGAAATCTTCTTGTTGATGATTGTTTTCTTTTCCTAAGAAGTGTTGAAGACATTTGTGAAAGGTGTCTCAAGTGTCAAGACGAAGATATTAGTGAAGGGTATCTATCGTCCATATCATAAGCACTTGTGGTGGGTGCTTAGAAGTCAAGACTAAAAGCATTAGTGAAGGGTGCTTAGAAGTCAAGACACAAGAAATTAGTGAAGGGCGTCTTGAAGATCTAGTTAAAGGCATTAGTGAAAGGTGCCTTAGATGTACATGCGATATGGTGTGTTTTGATGTACAAGATAGATTAGTACTAGATCCAAGGATATTGATATCCTTGATGATGTTGTAATAAGGAGTTGGTCTCTTTTGGGATTAGTCGTTGGTGCAGTGTTGGGTAGTAGTTCCCCCATAGCAATGGAACTAGGTGCTTAGCCTAGTATCTAATAAAGGGTAGGCGACGTTGTGGTAGGTGTGGTTCACCTTAGAGTGAAAGAACTCGGTGGTTAGCCTAATACCGGAAAAAGAGTAGGCAACGTTGTGAAGGTTTCTCCACCATAAGGAGTTGGTGTCGTGTAGTGATTACGAACTCTCGGAGTAGGTGACTCGGGGTGAAGTAGGGGCAAGGAAGGTGTCCTTGTAGCCGAACCACTATAAATACTCGCGTTGTGGTTTTGTGCTTCTTACTCTTATCTTTTCATTACATACTTTTATATGCTTGTCTATCAACATCCAACACACATCCAAATAGATTGACATAAGTCGACCTAGATATTTAAAAGGAAGTTTTAAATTGGTAAAACTATTTAACCCCCCCTTCTAGTTTTCCACATTAGGGTTCCAAACCCAATTTTACATCAAGATAAGTGTTTTACTTCATTGATTTTATTATGTCTTCCATTGAATGTGTGTATGCTTGCGTGTTTAACATGTCCGGCTAAATTTCTTGTATGTTTGCTTAGATCTATGAAACCTTGTTATTAATTATTGATTGGTTGTCTCTTATCTTAATTGTAATTAGCTTAGGAGTGCACTGGGCTATCGTTGTGTTTAAATGCTTGAGTAATCTTTGTGAACCTTAGTTTATGATCACTTAGGATTTAGTAGTCACGAACATCCAAAGATAACCTTAAAGTTAGTTTATGATTAATATGAGGATTACGTGGCAATAACCTTAGGGTAGTCTCAAAGAGTTAGGGAAAAGGCACACCCTACGACTTTAGAAACACAACGCGTTATGAATAAGGACGTGACAATTCAACCACCAATAAAAGATAACTAGGGAGTAATAGTATCTAGGTAGACACATTTTAAATCATCATACGAGCACAGATAAAAAAGACATAGACTACCCATAGTTTAGATAATTAGAATAGTAGAGTAATCGGTAGAAGTACCACCCCCAAATCAAAACCCCGAGATTTTACCCTTAGCTTTCTAAAAAATATAAAAGGATAAAAAAAGAATCTTCCTCAACCTCAACCTTAGCATAGTACACTTTTTACTAGCATTCCTATTCCCCTAGAGAACTATATCAATTCCCGAGGCTTACCCAATACTACACTACAACGATTAGGTTCCTTTGCCTAGGGTGTTGAAAAACTTGCTCGACGAAGAGTTCCTTTGACCCCGAACGCCTTGTACTTTCATCTAGTTTTTGGCGCCCTGCCATAGAAATAGCTAGTTATATCTCTATCTCGTTTAGGTTCCCTTGCTTGATTCCTATCAAGTAAGATTTTTTCTCATTTTTAGCTTCCTTGTAGTCTATCCCCCTTCTTCGTGACTTTGTTAGTAACCCAATCACTTTTCATCATGGAAGGTGATAACCCACCAAACAACAACCCACCACCAAATAAACCACTTCCACCAAACCACACCCATTGACCAACACCCCTAACAATCGTCGCAACCGATATGTTAGTAGAAACGAATCTTCAAGATTTGCATAGGGTATTTGAAAGTAAAATTAGGGACGCTGTTGAAAAAGCGGTTAGCGCCTCGATTGTTGGCTCCATGATTAGCAGTAGTTCGGGTAATGATTTAGTAAATGAAAATGTGAATGAGGAAAATAGTGCTTACTTCAATCTTTACCCTACTAAGAAAGAAGTTGATTACCACCAATACATAATCGACAATCCTCGATCACCCATCATTAGAATATGCCCAAAGATTAGGAGAGGAAATCATTGGAACATTAAAATCCCTTGTATGATTGGATATAGGAATGTCGAGCACGCCTACATAGATACGGAATCTCCCATTAATGTGATGTCATCAGCAGTTTACAATGACATAATGAATGAGCGGCTTAAAATTAGGAGAGACCCTAAGTATATCTGGCGGGGTTTGCAATTTTGTGGGAAGAGTCAAGGATGTACACGCTCTTTATAGAAACTTCACCCACTTAATTGATTTTATGGTCCTAGAATGTGTCATTGACTATAGCTTGTCCCAAGTTGTGTTAGGAAAACCGTTTGTTGAAAAGTCTAAACTAAGTTATAATCCCGGAAAGGAAGTTAGATTTGTGGATGGGGACGATGAAATACTTATAGGATGCTTGGAAGATGAACGGATGTGGCCCTTTATCCCTTTATGAACGAGATAACATTAGAGCTTTTGAGGAAAAGAGCGAAGAAGATGTTGAAAAAGGCTTGAACTTCATGTGGGAGAAAAGGAGACTTTACTATAGGGATTTCTTGACCCTAGGACCTAGGTATAGAGTAGATGAGAATTTTGTCAATATGATAGAGTTTTCATTGAGGATGAAAAACAAGACAACGTAGGAGCACGACTTCGAGTCTAGCTACAAGACTCATAAATAAAGAAAAGCGCTTCGTGGGAGGCAACCCATGCTTAATTGTTTGCTTGTTTGTATGTCATATATCTTTTCATCATTGTATGTTCTCATGTTTGAATTTGTGAAAATGCTTTATTTTGTCTTTAACCTCGTCTTAATTACATATAAAGGTATTTTACAATAAGATAAGTGTAGAGAGGATTACTCACGTTTTTAAAAGAACGTGAACATGAGAATTACAATTAGTGAAATTGATATATATGTATGTTTGTTAGAGTCAAATGCTTGTATTGAGTCATAATGAATGTTTTCTGAAATTTTCCGATTTTAAAGGTGTAATTTTTAGAATTTTTTCAGGAAACGCAGCGAACCGGTTTTGTCGGAAAACGACGACGTCGGAGATTAGAACGATGACGTCGGGGAGGAGCAAAAACAACTTATAAATTTTTTCGTTTTCTGTACTAAGTATAAAATTTTGGAAATTCTCAGGTCTTCATTTACCAGAAAAACTGCAAACATCCATTTCACAAGCATTATATCCTAGTGTAGTAGAGTCATATATAGTTTTACCGCCGATTTTACGCGAAGGTTTCGTCTATTTTCTTAAGTGGGTTTTTATTTATCAAGAATAAGAAACATAATATTGGATGAAGCTTATCACACATACATTCTTCTTGGGAAAGAATTTAACCACTACTTTACACGGATCCTACCGAGCTAATTAGGGGAGTACTAGTTTCTTTCTCTTTTACTTACCTTCCTTTATCATAACTTTGATACTTTCGGGGAACATTGGGGACAATGTTCAGTTTAAGTGTAGGGAGGGAGAATAAAACGGGAACTTTGAAACTATGCTTATCCTTGAATATTTGTCTTGTCCTATTTCATTTGTGTAATAAGCTATGAGAAATATTTGTTAGGGAAATTTTAGCGCCAAATTTAAAAATTTTCATGACATGTACGGGTGGGACTTTAGTCTTAATAAAGCGTCTCAGGGATAGGAGTTATATGACTAGCACAAAAACCCTTTACCACTCAAATTTCACCCCAAAAATGTGAGGTTCGACCCTAGATCTATAGGAATTAAAGCATTCACCTTTAATGCTTCGAGAGTGTACCGGTAGTATAATAGATTCTAGAACTTGTTTTGTGATGCATTCCGAGATCGCTAGTGAGACTATACTTGTGTAGTTAGGAATAACTAAATGATAAGAGGCATTAGGATAACCCTTGTTTGATACCCGTATTATAATTACTTCCTCCACATCGGTCGAGTAATTACCTCATACCCTTGCGATGTACTCATCTTTTGTACACGATACCCCTAGTTAAACCCCTCAGAGCTTATCTTTTTCGCGGTTCTCGTGATGTTTTGGTTTTTCGGAATATCAATGAAGAGCATTGTTTACAATCCACCCCCAAATGTACACCCAAATCACCTTAGCCTACCTTGCATGCACTCACCTTTAGTGCATTATTGTTATCATACTAAACCCTTAGTTCAATTATCTAGTTACTTTCCTGGTTGCTAAGTCGAGTCATATCTTTTGTACAAAGTTTTGGGATGATTGGGACTCATGGGTAAAGTAAAATTTTATGGAGTGACGAGAAAGAACGTTAAATTCAAATTCCCTTTATTTATGTAATTAAATACTCCAAGTGGTTTGATCTTTTCAAATCGGGTCAAATTAGTGTTGGAGTAATAAAAACTCAAGTGTAGGGATGCTCCTATAAATACCTTATATTTTGATGTTATCTTAGAGGATGGTAGAATAAAAGTGTATGCACAAAGAAAAAAAAAAAAAAACAATCGAAAAAAAAGAAAAAAAAAAGAGAGTGTTAAAAAAAATGAAGAATGAAAAAAAACATACGGGCTACCATCCTACATCTGTTTATGTTTATTTTTTTCAATTTATGTATGTTTGTTTCAAGTTATCTAGAGTTTAGTGAGTCGAGTCTTGTCTTAGCAACGCCATTCTTTTCATGCTTGTAACATAAGATTTTTGACTTGCCACCACTAAATCGCCTATCCAACCAAACCCTTTGTTTCCCTACCGTAAGCCTAACATTACAACCCTTTTAAAGACCTCTTAGATAGTTGTTCCTAGGTGCTTACGCCAAAGCAGTGGAGGTTTGATCTAGTCTCAAGCCTATGGTAATCTATGTACTATGACCAGGTAATGAGTGTTTATCTTCCATTTACATTTACTATATTTCATATACACCCGAGAGATGAGAGAATCCAAACACCCCTTGTGAGGTGCTAGTGTATAATTTCCGTGCTTGTTATGACTATTGCGGTGCTTTTACTTGTTGTGAATTATGTTAAACCAATGCTTCATGCCCTCTAACTTATAAATTGATTGGCCAAAAGCACATTTGCTTGAGGACAAGCAAATACAAATGTGGGATATTTGATAAGGATTTAAACGTATACTTTTAGGGGTCATTTAAGCCCTTAATCGCCACTTTATATCCGTTAGTGCTTAATTTCGTTCCTTTTCACTTTTTAGGTCTCTTGGAAGCAAAATGCGAATGATGCATTTTGGGCGAAAAGGTAATTCATGAAGAAAATGGCAAAGTCAAGATCGAAGCCACTCAACTGAGAAAATGCACGGCAGTCCCAATCAAAGGGCAGCCGTCCCTTTATCACAATTAAAATTCAGACGGCTCGTAGACTTTTTGCTAAAATACACCGACGGTCAGGGCTTTGAAAAGAAGGGCGTCGCGAAGACTTTTCATCTCAGACGGCCTAGATCCTAATCAGACGACGTCCCTACTGAAGCCCGACGACGTCACGTTCACAACTACAACGTGACGCCGTCCCAACGATGACTTGGCCAAGACGAAAACCCTAATGATGGCGTCACGACGGCGTCCCACCTATAAAGCGGCGCCGTGCAAGTGTAAATTATATATAAAATCAATTTTCAAATTTTAAGAGGTAGACTTGTGGAGTAAAACCTAAATGTTTGTATTCCGACTTGGGCATATCTTAGGGTTCCCAACCCCTATTTTACATCAAGATAAGTGTTTTACTTCATTGATTTCATTATGTCTTCCATTGAATGTGTGTATGCTTGCGTGTTTAACATGTCCGGCTGAATTTCTTGTATGTTTGCTTAGATCTATGAAACCTAGTTATTAATTATTGATTAGTTGTCTCTTATCTTAATTGTAATTGGATTAGGAGTGCACTAGGCTATCGTTGTGTTTAAATGCTTGAGTAATCTTTGTGAACCTTAGTTTATGAATCACTTAGCGGATTTCGTAGTCTAAACATCCAAAGATAACCTTAAAGTTAGTTTATGATTAATCTAGTGGATTTCGTAGGCAATAACCTTAGGGTAGTCTCAAAGAGTTAGGGAAAAGGCACACCCTACGACTTTAGAAACACAACGCGTTAAGAATAAGGACGTGACAATTCAACCACTAATAAAAGATAACTAGGGAGTAATAGTATCTAGGTAGACACATTTTTAATCATCATACGAGCACACATAAAAAAGACATGGACTACCCATAGTTTAGATAAATAGAATAGTAGAGTAATCGGTAGAAGTACCACCTCCCAAATCCAAACCCCGAGATTTTACCCTTAGCTTTCTAAAAAATATAAAAATATAAAAAAATAATCTTCCTCAACCTCAACCTTAGCGTAGTACGCTTCTTACTAGCATTCCTATTCCCCTAGAGAACGATATCAATTTCCGAGGCTTACCCAATACTACACTACAACAATTAGGTTCACTGCCTAGGGTGTTGCAAAAATTGCTCGACGAAAAGGAAGTTCCTTTGACCCCGAACGCGCCTTGTACTCGCATCAGATTGCATCCTAAGGGCACCATCTTCAAGCATACGGCCAAAAAGCGTGTGCGAGCTATTACCATGTCCCATGTACCACCACCAGCTCAGTCACCACCAGTTCCACCTACTACCTCACCTACTGCTACTTCGCCATTCTTTGCCACCCACCGTGTTCTATCACCAGACCACTACCGTTCCTACTTCATCAGCTCCCTTAGCATCACCACTGTTGGATACTTTCAGTGAGCCTCCTTTGCCACTCAGTGTTAGGTGTTATTCTCCATCACCATCTGATCCTTACATGACTACTCGCATGGACATCCAGCCTGGACCTAGGAAGAAGGCAGGCGCTAGACGATGGTCATTCCTGTTACCTCTACTTCGTCGTTGGAGAGGTGAGGAGGGAGCACCGAGTACCTTTGAGCTTGGGGAAAGCTCAATGACTACACCAGCTACAGTTCTGCCAGTGATCGGAGAGCCAGTACACCATTCTATTCCTCTCTTAGCAGCTAGAATCGTCAGGCACGAGGACCAGCTGAACGAGTTCATGGTACACTATGATGAGATTCCGTTGGTCAGGATTGAGAGCTTGGAGGAAGAGGTCGAAAATCTCGTGATTGGTTGATATTCTATGGAGATAGTGACTCAGAGGCTTGAGACCACCATTCAGGATGCCAACACTTTGAGAGATACTGATTTAGGCTGAGAGAGAGTCCTACACCACGAGCTTGCATCTGCCCACGCTCACACCACCATACTGGAGAAGAGGATAGATGACCTCGAGGCGAGAGATCGAGCACGTGAGCAGCAGATTCGAGATTTATCAGCTATGGTTGAGGAGATTCGCCGCCGTCATGAGGACGCATCGGGCAACGCATAGGTCGTAGTCATTTTTATTTGTAGCTTGTATCATAAAGCCGCCATGTGAGGCATTAAGGCTTGTATCCTTTTGGTTTGTAACTATGGAACAAGAATATTGATGTTGTAACTTACGGCTGTGAACAATTGCTATGTATCGATGTTATCTATGTTATCATAGTTGTATTTCTATATTCTTGTATTGTGATTTTATCATTCATCGGTCGTATATACCGGACCGATCATTATGTCCTTATATATGTTATGATTTTGTTGAGATAAATCATGATTCACTTATTCCTGTTTATAACGATATTATTTCATTGATTTAAAGTGATGATCTTGACTATTATGATAATTATAATATGTAATTACTTTTATTATCGTCAATGATTCTTAATCTTGGTATTTATCTCTTGGTGATTTTAGAAAAATACTCAAGAAGAAAGCTACCTCATCAACCATCACTCCAACTGCTGTCCGAAAGATGTTCGCTGACAGTGTTAGCGCTGCCATCGCTAAGCATGCATTGTCTTTGCTAGAGCGGTACCGGCGTTCTTGAAATAAGCGTGTTGCCCAGCGGCATGTGAAGCGAAGGCTGCCGCAAGAGAAGCCGAGATTCGCGAGAAATTTGTGATTGCCGAAAGTGGAGATTGCTCGAGAAGCGAGAATCTGGAGCGTTGCTCAAGCAACCGCGATGAAGTCGACTTCGTCTTCTTTGAAGCCGCAGCGTGTTGCCGCGGCAGCCGTGTTATTGAAGTGGCAAACTCAAATGAAACCAACACTCCAACCAATCAAAGTGACTCCCTCGTAGCCGTAAGGTGTAGCTACAAAGGATTCATGAACTGCAAGCCAACATTTTTCAAAGGCATAGAAGGTGCTATTGGTCTACTTCATTGGTTTGAGAGGTCCGAGACAGTGTTTCTTCTAAGTGATCGCGAGATGATTGCAAGGTTAAGTTTGCAACTGGAACCTTGCTGGAAGATGCGTTATCTTGGTGGAAAGCTTATGCCCAACCAACCGAAATGGAAGAAGCTTGTAGGATTTCGGCTCGATTTGAAGCGGTGATAAGCGATCTTGCCAGGCTGAGATAAAGAAGCTGGAGGATGAATTTTACCATTTGGTTGCTAAAGGTAATGACTTCAAGGCATACTTCAAGAGATTCCATGATCTGAGAGCTTTTTGTCCGCATCTGTTCCCTACCAATGAGAAGCTTTTGGAAGCTTTGATCGGGGGGTTACCCTAGAGAATTGAAGGAGATGTCATCGCTTTTAACCCGAAGACTGTTGAGGAGGTTGTCACTGTATCTCATTGCCTTATGGAGCCGATATTGAAGCTTGAAAATGCACAAGGCTCAAGTGATAACAGAAGGAAGTTTGATGACCGAAAGAACTTGAATTCCAATCACCACCAATCCAACAACCGCAACCACAACAACAACAAAAATTGAAACAACAACAACAACCAGTACCACCAAAACAAAAACCAACACAATCAGCAAAACCGAAGACAAGAAGCCGCAAGGCTTATGGCACCAACCTGTAGAAGAGGATATGCCTGGGACCACATCCCCAGGTGCAATAAATGTTTGTTTACCATTCGGACCCCAGCGTGAAGTGTGACAAGTGCAACAAAGTGGGTCATCAAGGTAGGAATTTCTAAAACCCTGGAAATGGAAACAACATGCCTTTGGCAAACATGAGTTGTTATGGATGTGGAGAGAATGGTCATTTCTAGAGTCAATGCCCGAAAAGGAATGCCGCTCAACAACAATGCGGCGTGGGCGTATGTGCTAGGAGATGGAGACGTGCCATTGAACCCTGATGTTGTGACGGGTACATATTCTCTTAAAAATCATTCTGCAAATATCTTATTTGATTCTGGAGCTGATAAGAGTTTTGTATCTACTACCTTTGCACCATTACTTGAAATAACCTCAATTGCCTTAGATACAACATATGAGATAGAACTAGCCGATGGAGAGATAATAGGAACCAACACCGTAATCCGTAATTACCCTATTATTTTACAAGACCACTCGTTCCTTATAGATATTTTGCCGATTAAGCTTGGTAGTTTTGATGTCGTAATTGGCATGGATTGGTTGTCTAAACACCGAGAAAACCGTTCATATCCCAATCAATGGTGAAACTTTAGTTATCCAAGGAGACCAAAGTAGAAAGTACTTGAGCATCATATCCTGTGCGAAGTCGATAAAGTACATGGAGAAAGGATGTTATGCCTTCTTAGCTCAGTGCTTGAAAAGAAGTGGAGAAGGCGGAGGATATACACGTAGTTAGAGAATTCCCTGAAGTATTCATGGAAGATTTTCTGGACTTCCTTTCGACAAGTCGATTTCAAATCGATCTTGTACACGGAGCTACACCCGTAGACGAGCACCATACCGTTTAGCACCCTCCGAGATGAAAGAGATGTCTAAGAACTACAAGAACTATCGACAAAGGATTCATTAGACCGAGTTCCTCACCCAGGGAGCACCGGTTGTTGTGCCGTCAAGAAAAGGGATGGATCATTTCGGATGTGTATCGATTATAGAGAATTGAACAAGCTCACAATCAAGAACCGCTATCCCTTACCAAGAATCGATGATATGTTTGATCAGTTACAAGGCTCGAGTGTATACTTCGATTGAATTAAGATATGGATACCATCAATTAAGGGTGAAAGAGGAAGATATTCCCAAGACCGCATTTCGAACTCGCTATGGTCATTATGAATTCCAAGTAATGCCATTCGGTTTAACCAATGCACCCGCTGTATTTATGGACCTCATGAATAGAGTCTGTAACCCCTACTTGGATAAATTCGTCATTATGTTCATTGACGATATTCTTATCTATTCTCGTGATAAAGAAGAACATGCGGAAAATCTGAGAACTGTCTTGAAATTACTCAAGGATGAAGAATCATGCGCTAAGTTTTCATGCTAGACTTTTGGATCGAGAGCGGTCAATTTCTTGGTCACGCGATCGACAATAAAGGTATTCCGTGGATTCGCAAGATTGAATCGTAAGAAGCGGTCGTACCAACCAACCCCACCGAGATCCGTCAATTTTTGGGTCTTGCCAGTTATTACCGGAGATTCATCAAAGGTTTCTCAAAGTTAGCTAAACCATTGACGGAGTTAAACCAGAAAATGAAGAAATTCGTGGGGAGACGATCAGAATCAGCTTTTCAACTCCTTAAGAACAAGCTTGCGGCACCTATCTTAGCACTGCAAGGAGTTGAAGATTTTGTGGTATATTGTGATGCTTCACACATGGGTTTAGGCGCTGTTCTCATGAAAAGGAACAAAGTGATTGCTTATGCATCCCGTCAACTCAAAACTCATGAGAAAAATCATAACACTCATGATCTAGAACTCGGAGCTGTGGTATTTGCACTCAAGTTATGGAGACACTACTTATACGAAACCAAGTGTATAGTGTACACTGATCACAAAAGTCTTCAACACATCTTGGATCAAAAGGAAATGAACGTGGTCAGCAACGCCACGGCTAGAATTGCTCGGTTATTATGATCTGTGAGATCCGCCACCATCCCGGAAAGGCGAATGTTGTTGCTGACGTCTTGAGCAGAAAATATTGCCCTAAGCCACTTAGAGTGAGATCGTTGGGAATGGTAATCAATTCACCCCTGCCATCAAAAATTCTTGAAGCTCAGATCGAAGCTCTCAAAGAAGAACACAGGCCGAATGAGACGATTTATGGCATACCGGAAAACGAAAATGGATTCGTGTAACATATTGGATTTCACAAACACATCAAACCATGACTTATAAGTGGCGTATGACTTAAGGTTTTAGAGAGAGAAAGTTTAGAGGTTTAGGGAACTTAGAGAGAAAGAAAAATATTATTATGAGCTCCAACCCTCTACCTTGGGAGGTAGAGGGTATTTATAATACCTTACACAAAAGCATACCTACGGCCGTGGATCGGGCATACAGGGGTAAAGACCGTCAGTCCTCCACGGTGTTACTTTACTAAATACTAACCAACATTAAATGACTACGACTACGAGCTTTCTAACGATTACATATACTTGAGGTGACCGACACTTTATGTAACATATTGGATTTCACATACACATCATAACATAAACACAAGAGGCGTACACAATTGTTTTAGAGAGAGAAAGTTAGAGGTCGGGAACTTTAGTGAGAGAAAGAAAAATCTTATTATGAGCTCCAAATCTCTACCTTGGGAGGTAGAGAGTATTTATAATCTTAATAAAACGCCACTGACGGGCTATGGATCAGGGCATACAGGTGGGTAAAGACCCATCCGTCCTCCCGCGATTACATAACTAAATACTACTTAACATCAAATAACTACAACTACGAGCTTTCTAACGATTACATATACTTGAGGTGACCAGACACTTTTAACTGCGGATTTTCCAAATCCTAACAATCTCCCCTAAGGAGGTCACCTCATACATATATTAAAATTACATAGAATACAAGCGAGATATTTCATTGAGATAGTTCTTGAATTTTTGTTCATGTTCTTTGTTCTGTAGCTCGTAGTCTTTGATTCTTCATTTTGCATGTTTGAATAATCAGAGTGGTGGTCTTTAAGCGATCCACGTGATACCGAATTTTGAGTCAGCTTTGAAATCATCAACCATATTAAATCTCTGACTCATCCATTGTGGTGTTGGTATTATGTGATGTTGTGACTTTTGGACCGACATGCTCACATTCGGGATCATGATATATTCTTATCAGAGTAGCGGAAGCTTTAGTTGATTCATGATATTGGCGACGCGTAGCGAAGCATGGAGTGAAAATATCGAGTCATTGATGCACTAATCATGATTTCTTTGGGCCGAATGTGTGTAGTGAGCATGCGGCTATGGATTGACAGCTCCATTCGATCGGTGCAAGCGTCGGTGTTCTTGCATAAAGCGATTAGCAATAAAGTGCACAAAAGTGTCTTTGATCACTTTTGTTGAATTGAGGAATACGCGCCCACGGTTCCCGTTGATCGATTACAAATCTTGCACGTGATCGGTATAATTCAGAAGAATTTCCTTGGCCGAGTTTAGTTGCTCTAGGCGTTCTCTCAAACGGAACGTCTCAAACAACAATGGTGAGTGAACGGCGAAATGAGATTCCTTGATTGATGAAAAGAGATTTGAAAAAATGGGTATGCGCTCAACATAAATTGTTTTGCAATACAACGAAGGTCTTAATGAAAATCAATTATCAATCATAAACACCTTTTATTTAGAAAATAAGTACCACGGTCGTGTGCTAAAGAAAAGTTTTAAGCACAACGACGGTTTTCAAAGGTATCCGTCAATCCATAACACGAACGAGGATTGATTCAAAAGATTGAATCGCCTCGTTTTTGCATTCAGTTGTCACATGGTTGATCTATTGGATAGATCTCACATGCCACCCACCAGGGAGCTTGTTTGATGTTGGCTCCAGAAGGCTTTCCATCTTCATCGTGAATATGTATGCATATCACTTTCGAGATGTTACGGCAATACCACAAGGATAATCGCGTTAGGACTCATAATATATAATCTCTCTTTCTACATTGTGTGAAACAGAGAGTCTTCATTGAAAGTGTCCTAATGAGATTTATATGATGATCTCGTGGCTCTAGACTCAATTGTGCATATTTGGTTCCTATGCGGGAGACTAGGGAGAGGGTCTCCTTCTTCAATATCAACAATCTCTAAGAAAGAGTTGATAGATTATGTCGGTTCCTCGTGAGAATGAAACAAGCCCTTTTAAGAGGAACTTGAGTGGTTTGGAAAGTTGAAGTCGCGAGAATCCTTTGGGTCCATGACGTCTTGTCTTCAATACCGATGTTACCTTGGTAACCACCAGTAGTATATGAATTGAACCGGTTTTACGCCCTAAGGTTGAATAAATGAAGGGCTATTTCTTTTCACCCTTTTCATATTCATTTCTTTTTCATTCTTCAACCCCTTGTTACTACCGAGACTTCATTACTAGAACCTTGTTGGGTTTATTCGATTACTAGCTCAGTCTCGATCGCACTCTTCCCATATCTAATTTTTCTCCTTTTATCATCATACCTAAGGACTTCTACACTAACTAGTGGATTGTCCACAGGTAGATCCCTCGTTACGGTTATGGGACCACAAACTAACCTTATCATCCTTATATCACCATGCACAAAGTAGAGTTGGTCGGTCTTTTGATATAGTTATTCCGCCTTGAAACCAAATGAAAACCATTTGAAAATCAATCAAGATACTTGTGATATAGAATCAAAGCATTTTGTATCGTAATTGTTTTGATATTTTAGAAATGCTCCCCCTCAACATATGCATAAAATTCAGAATTTGTTTAGCACATGGAGGCAAGAGATCTTTGAAATTGTTAGATTAAGAATGAAAGGTACAATCTTTTGATTAACATTTTCTAAAATGATCATCATCACTTCCCAATCAATTTGATTAGATAAAACATTTTGAGGAAGGATGATGTTTTCAAAAGTTTGCTCCCCCTCAATATGTGCCTCGAGGTTTGAAAGAGTTTTGCACATATTAGGGGAACATAGAGACAATTCAATCACGTTTCAATAATTTGAGGTTTAAAGTAGATGCTCCCCTCAACATGTGCATGGAAAATTTGAAATCGTTTGTCACATGCGGGGAGGAAAACATGCTAAACACTTATGAAACCATTTATCGAATTATCGGTTTAAATCCAATTTAAATCACAAATTCTCCCCGATCACAATTATCAAATCATTTGAGATTTGTGATCTCTGTAGATTTAAATTGATTTTGAAAGCTTTTAAGGAGAATTGTGACTTGATTATGGCGCTTTTGTGATAAGGATTGGATTTCGAGACTTTAAACTCCATTGATTAAACATGCATGATTATCTTTTGAAAACATAATAGCCAAGGTCTTGAACCAATTGTGTAAAATATTGTAAAACATTTAGAGTAGACATTGCTCATTTAAGTGCTAATTGTTTGAAAAGAACACTTTTTGATTTAATTGAAAAATCATTCTCCCCCCGATCAATGCTGAAGGTTGTTGATTGATGGATTGGGATTTTGACACTTGATAAGTTCTTTTGATTTTCAAAAATAGAGTCAGAAGTGTTTTCAAAACAATTGAGTTTTCATAAGATTGCAAATATTTTTCAGAGGAATCTTTTAGAAGGAAAAATATTTGAAATTAAACATTTGTCTTGTTAATGACAAACATTTGTTTTAGAATCCGAGCATTAATTTTGAAACATGAGATGAAA
>OU343223.1:140738373-140924549 GCA_910596185.1 Chrysanthemum makinoi | reverse complement strand
CATAGTAACAGTCTTCACACTAACCACAAAATCAGAACTGTATCTAATCTACACAATCATGCTATTGTCAGAGATGGAAAGGTTATGGTGCAACAGTTCAAGGAAGGCAATATGAACAAGGAAGAGGTGGAGTTGGTGGAGGGTATGTGGCTAATCAGAATCATGGAAGGAATGCAATTCAAGGACGAGCAAAGCAAATCAAGTGTTACAAGCGTGGTAGTGATGGACATATTGCGAGGCGCACATCTCCAAAATGTCCACGAATGAGAATACTTGAGAGACAAGATGTTGCTTGTGCAAGCTCAGGATAATGGAGCGACTCGGATGAAGAGGAGTTGTTATTTCTTCTTTGAATGGAATGCTAAGACCTATGATGCAGAGATGTAGATGAGCGACCAATTCGGAAATAGGTCAAAATCATCAAAATGCCTTTCAAGTAGCGACTGTGATGCATTTGACTCGATGTAGATGATGAACCTACTTCCCAAACAATCTTCATGGCTAGCATCTCACCTATGGTCTCTCCAAAGGTCCCTTCACCACAACGGTCGGTCAATCAAAAGATTCAATCATTTCAGAGGTATTAAAACTATACGATGAAGTTGATGAGCAAAAGATACATAACGAAGTACAATCTTTTGAAACTTATGAATAAGATATTGATTATAAGGGTAATAGTCACACTATCCCATATGATCTATATGTGACACAAAGTGAAAGTGAGATTGTACCAAGTGATGAATCTTCTGCAGTCAATGATGACTATGTTTTTTATGAATACACTGCGTGTGCCCCTGATGATTCTGTTATCTCTGAACCGAATTCCTATAAAGAACAAATTGCTATTTATGAACAACGTGCTAAGTTTGAGTTAACTAGCCGTGAGCAGGAAATGGATGACCAAATGCGTACAATTATTAGAAAAAGTAATTTTAGAGAAGAAGTTTTAAAACAAGAGTTAAACTCCTTACAAGAAAATCTTTCTAAAACTGTTAAGCAAAAGAAAGAGCTTCAAGATAATGTTAAAGTGCTTAAACAAGAATTCAATGCTAAGGAATCAAAACTTTTGAATGATTTTTCTAATCTAAAACTTTGAAAAACAAGCTTGAAAATAAGTTTATGCGTACAAGGAACACCATTCAATTGCTCACATGATCACTAAGCATAGAGTCTTAGCGATAAGCATATATTCCCTTGTAGAGGAACAAAATCCCGAATATTGCAAAAGAGCTAAAGCTTTCCATAAGATTGTATATGATGGCAATGAGATTCTTAAGCATAGGCAAACACCATCATGTATTGGAAGCACGGAAGAGGATAGAAAATTAGATGATGCATCTAGGGAGAAAATGGATAAAAGCTTAACGATCTGCGTGTAAAAAGAATGACATAACGATCAAACTCCATGATTACACTAAGGAAAATTGGATCTCCCTGAACATGTTTAAGCCTCAAACTCAATTAACCCCGAGCAATTTTTGGGAAGAAAGATATGGATAAACAAAAGTTAATGGACTTGTGGAAACAAACACTCCCTTTAGGAAAATGCCTGCAGCTACTGTGTATCCTCCAAATACACCAATGCACTTAGTTCCTAGAAATATTGCCACTAATAGCAAGACCTTAATCAGCCTGTATGTTGTTTATCAACTATTCGTTGATTTTGAGAAGACATGTAAGAAGCGAATCACACCTACAGGGATAACTGAAGGGGAAAGGGGTTTTGAGCAAACTAAAGAATGTTATTTAACTGAGGTCATGCCCTTCTTTAAACAATTAAAAGGTCAATTTGAGAGTCTTCAAAAGGGGATTAACTCAGATATCAAAGAAATGGAAAAGGAATTTGATGCAATGATTGTTGAGGTAAATGATTATGAACAGGAACTCAAATATAATGAAATTGAAAGGAAGAACTTGCATATCTTAAATGAGAACTTAGTATTAAGTTGTGTGGCTCAAGATGTGTTTTATACTGTTACTAAGCATTCTATTACTGCCTCTCAATTTCATGAATTAACTGTTGCCTTGAAAGTTTCCCATGATCGTGTCATTGAGCTTGAAATCAAAAACTCATAACTGAATGAGAAAATTGATCAGGATGATCATGATAATTTGGTAAAACAATTTTCTAAGCTAGAAGTTGAACATTTTAATTTACAACTAAAATATCAACATCTTAAAGAAAATGTCAAAATCTCAAACATCAAGACATCCTCAAATGTTCCAGAGTTTGATGCACTTTTTGAAATAAACAAACGTGACGAACAGATTCAAGCTCATTGTAACACGATCAGAAAGTTGAAAGCCCAAATTTCACAATTAAAGGGTGAAAAGAACAACGTGACTGGCTCCCAAATGCCTCCTCCTTTAGATTCTCAGTGTTCTCAAACGTTTCATCTTCAAAACTTGGTTAATGTTTTACAAAAGGAAAATGAGAGTTTTCTAGAAGAAAATGAAAAGGTTAAACGACACTTTAAAGAGTTATATGATTCAATGAAAGTCACTCGTGACAAGAACAACGAAAAAAATAACTTCTTTACAAAAGGAAATTGAGAATCTGAGGAGTCAGGAAAAAGGGAAAATGCCAATTGTGTTTAATGAGAATGTTTCATCAAAGTCATCTGCAGAATGCAAATATACTGTGACTGTTAAATACATTCCTCCTCATCTTAGAAATAACGAACTTGTGTTTCATAACTATTTCGCTCACCTAAATGATAGTCTAGAATGTCTCCGTGAGATTGTAGAAGAGGATTTCATAAATAAGCCACTTGATAGAGAAATTAGGTTTGCTTGCATTCAGGCCAAACGATCTCAAGAGCTGCTAGAATGTTTAAGAGCAACATGTCCTAAATCCTTAGGTGCAAAAGATAAAGATGTGATGCCTTGTTCTATGCCTAGTGCCAATTATGCAACCCATTCTATGCCCAATATTAAGAAAGTGAACTCTAAAGTGCCTACAAGTAGTTTTGATCCATGCACGTCTAGTTCAGGAATGCAAAAAGTAGCCCAACCAACTAATGTTCCCATAATTCCCTCTACAGAAGTAATCAGTGACATAAAAGCAAGCGGGTCAAAGCCTCCAGACAATACAAAGCAAGATAGGACCTCACAGGCTAAAAATGTGCATTGGAAGAGAGTAGAAGACCACCCTAGGAACACTAAGTTTGAGTTGAATAAAATGAATCGTGTTGATTCTAGTATTAGCTATAAAGCGTCTGTAATTAATTCAAATTCGCTACTATCTGCAAACCATGTAATGATGACTTTTGATTTCATTCTGATCATGAATGTGGTGTGAATGTTTTGCTTAATACTGTTAAATGCCCAGTTAAAGTTGTTAATGTCAAAAATCAAGCTAAGAAGGCTAAAAGGCAAAGACGAAAGAAAGTTAGAAAACATTGGAAACCCACAGGAAGAAAATTTAGTAATATTGGTTATCAATGGATACCTACTGGCCGTAAGTTTAATCTTAATGAGTTTTTCCCTAAATTTGCTAAGTCAATGCCCATTAGAAAATGGATGCCTACTGGTAGAACTATTCCTTTAAGAAGTGAACATACTTTGAATAGGTCAAATATGGACACTAGCACTGCATCTATTCTTGATGATTCCATTGTTTCTACTTCCGATGTGGGTGTTCCAATCACTGTTACTAACCAAATGGAACCCATTCTTGCATGGGGATCCCAATTATCCAGTTATCCATTCTTGTCGGTGTTCAACTGCAGATCGTTTAAATCGTTACTGTGGTACCGGACTCAGGCTATTCCAAGCATATGACTGGAGATCGCTCGCTCATGAACCGTGAGTAAATTCATCGAGGCTGTTAGATTCGGGAACGACCATTTTGGAGCAATTATGGGTTATGGAGACTATGTTGTTGGCAAAGTGTAATCTCCAGGGTATATTATGTTGAAGGTCTTGGTCATAACTTGTTTTCGGTTGGTCAATTCTGTGATTCCGATCTAGAAGTGGCATTTAGAAAACATACTTGTTTCGTTAGAGAACTTGATGGTGTGGAACTGTTAAGAGGAATTCGAGGTTCAAATCTATACACCATCTCTATCGAAGACATGATGAAGTCTTCTCCAATCTGCTTGTTGTCAAAGGCTTCAAAAACAAAATCATGGTTATGGCATCGTCTTCTCAATCACTTGAACATCGGCACCATTAATAATCTTTCTAGAAATGATCTTGTAAGAGGCTTACCCAGATTAAACTATGAAAAAGATCATCTTTGTTCAGCATGCCAATTGGGAAAAAGCAAGAAATATGCCCACAAACCCAAACCTACAAACTCAGTAATGGAAGTTCTGCATACCCTTCATATGGACGTGTACGGACCAATGAGAGTGCAAACGATTAATGGGAAGAAATATATTTTGGTCATTGTTGATGACTACTCTCGATTTACTTGGGTAAAGTTTTTAAGGACAAAGGATGAAACTCCAGATGTCATAATCAAAATTATCAAGCAGCTTCAGGTTCGACTTAACAATACGGTTAGAATTGTTCGAACAGACAATGGCACATAATTCGTTAACAAAGACTTAAGTCAATTTTATGAAAGTGTTGGAATCAGTCATCAAAGAAGTGTTCCACGAACTCCTCAACAGAACGGTGTAGTTGAAAGACGAAATCGAACTCTTGTGGAAGCCGCAAGAACAATGCTAATTTATTCAAAGGTTCCAATGTTTCTCTGGGCTGAAGCCATTTCCACTGCTTGCTACACCCAAAATCGTTCCCTCATACACACATCTCATGGAAAAACTCCATACGAACTTGTCCATAAACGAAAAACTGATCTTTCCTACCTTCGTGTGTTTGGTGCATTGCGAATGATGGTCAAGATTTAGGTAAATTAAGAGCTAAGGCGGACATTGGAGTTTTTGTAGGTTATGCATCAAACAAGAAGGGTTACCGAATCTACAACAAAAGAACTCGAGATATCATGGAAACTATTCACGTCACGTTCGATGAGCTGTCCGGGCAAATGGCTCCAGGACAATCCAGTTATGGACCCGCATCTCAACCTTCATCAAGTAGTCCTATCAGTTCTACTCTTGTTTCAAATCCCTCACCAGCAACTCCTTATGTACCTCCTTTAGAAGATGATTTGAAGAAATTGTTTGATCCAATGTTTGATGAACACTATGAGCCAAGTGCTAATGATCTGTCAATTCCATCAACAGAGGCTGTTGTATCCTGTCACATCGAAGTTAACCCTTGTTTCTATGTCATTAAATCAAGAAGCGCCTGCTGCTGATCACTCTGTCTCATCAACAAATCATTAATCATCGAGTGTACATCATGGAAGTGTGTCTGGCACCTATGATGGAGATAATCCCTTTGCTACTCCGGAAGATACCCCTTTTGAAAACATATTTGCTCCTGAATCATCATCAGAACCATCTTCATCAGGAGAAATCGACTCTGCTACTTCAATTCCTCAACAACAACCACACGAACACCTTATAAAATAGACACATGATCATCCATTGGACAACATCATTAGAAATCCCTCTCATCCAGTATCCACTCGCAAACAACTTGCAACTGATGCCTTATGGTGCTTCTTCAATTCCGTACTATCTAAGATCGAACCAAAAGACGTTAAAACTGCCATAAATGAAGACAGTTGGTTCAATGCCATGCAAGAAAAAATTCATGAGTTTCATCGACTAGATGTATGGGAATTAGTACCTGCTCCTAACTGTGCTATGATCATTGCTCTAAAGTGGATCTTCAAAGTAAAACTTGATGAGCATGGTGATGTATTAAAGAACAAGGCTCGATTGGTTGCAAAAGGATACCGTCAAGAGGAGGGTATTGACTTTGAAGAATCATTTGCTCCAGTTGCTCATATCGAGGCAATCAGAATCTTCTTGGCTAATGTAGCAAGTAAGAACATGGTAGTCTATCAGATGGATGTAAAGACGGTTTGAAGCAAGCTCCAAGGGCATGGTATGATACGCTATCAAAGTTTCTTCTATCTACTGGATTCAGCAAAGGAGCAGTTGATCCGACATTGTTCACCAGAAAGTCAGGAAAACATTTAATTCACGTTCAAATCTATGTTGATGATATTATTTTTGCCTCGACAGACCCCAATGAATGTGACCGTTTTTCAAATGAAATGGGTTCCAAATTTCAAATGTCAATGATGGGACAAATGTCATTTTTCTTGGGATTACAAATTTCACAAAGTCCCGGAGGCATTTTTATAAATCAATCTAAATATGCAAATGAGATTTTATAGAAATTTGGATTTGATTCTTGTGACCCTGTTGACACTCCCATGATAGAGCGTACTAAACTGGATGAGGACCACTCAGGGATCATGGTAGACCAAACGAAATATCGTAGTATGATTGGATCTCCTGATGTACCTCACGGCCAGAGACCAGGACATTCATTATTTGTTTGCATGTGTGCTAGATATCAGGCTAAGCCTACCAAAAAGCACCTTGAAGCGGTTAAGCGGGTCTTTCGATATCTCCAAGGAACCATCAATATGGGACTTTGGTACCCGAAGGACACCGGTATGTCACTAACGACCTATGCAGATCGATCATGCAGGATGTCAAGATACACGTCGAAAATACGTTTGGAGGTGCTCAGTTTTTGGGCGATAAGCTCGTGAGCTGGTCTTCAAAGAAACAAATGGGTACTTCTATATCCTCTACAGAGGCTGAATACATAGCCATGTCATCTTGTTGTGCTCAAATTCTATGGATGAGATCCCAATTATCTAACTATGGCTTTGAATTCAACAAAATCCCTCTGTACTGTGATAATAAAAGTGTTATTGCTCTCTCATGCAACAACGTTCAACACTCAAGAGCAAAGCACATCGACATTCGACATCATTTCATCGAGAAAGGTCTACTCTTGAATAATAAAAAAGAACAATGTTTTACAATAATGTATACAATTGGTACAAGACCTTTGTTATTATTATGTTTTCAAAATATACTCAAGCATGTTTAATATTTGGAGTCTAAAGTCTCAAACTTGATCCTTATCGGTTAAATGTTTCTCATAATCAAGTCACATCTCCCCTCAAAAGCTTTCAAAATCAATTTAAATCTACAGAGATCACAATTCTCAAATGATTTGAAAATTGTGATCGGGGGAGAATTTGTGATTTAAATTGGATTTAAACTGATAATTCGATAAATGGTTTCATAAGTGTTTAGCAAGCTTTCCTCCCCACATGTGCCAAACGATTTCAAATTTTCCATGCACATGTTGAGGGGGAGCATCTTTTTAAACCACAAAGAATTGAAACGTGATTGATTTGTCTCTAAGAGCAGGTTCCTTCTAAGATGTGCAAAACTCTTTCAAACCTCGAGGCACATATTGAGGGGGAGAAAACTTATGAAAACCTCATCCTTCCCCAATATGCTTTATCTACTTGATTTGATCATGGAAGTGATGTTGATATCTTTTAGAAAATGGTAATCAAAGAAGTTAATCCTTCCTTTTGCCTCCATGTGCCAAAACGATTTCAAATACATGATGCACATGTTGAGGGGGAGCTCTTTTTATAAAAATATCAAAATCAATTCAGGTACAAAATGCTTTGATAATATATCACAAGTATCTGTATTGATTTTCAAATGGTTTTCAATTGGTTCCAATGGCAGATGAACAATACCAAATAGACCGACCAAATTTACTTTATGTATGGTGATATAAGGATGATAAGGTTTGGTATTAGTTCCCATGATCCGCCAGAACCGGAGGGATCTACCCAGGGACAATCCACTAGATAGTGTAGAAGTCCTTAGGTATGATGAAAAAAGGAGAAAAGTGAGATATGGGAAGAGTGCGGACTGAGAGCAGCTAATCTTGGAATAAACCCAAACAAGGTTCTAGTTATGAAGTCTCGGTAAGCACTGAAGGGGTTGAAGAATGAAAAAGAAATGAAACGAGAAAAGGGTGAAAAGAAATAGCCCTCCAATAATTCAACCTTAGGGCAGAAACCGGGTTCAATACATATGCTACTGGTGGTTACTAAGGTAGCACTGGTATTGAAGACAAGACGTCATGGACCCAGTGAAGCATTACACTAAACTTCCCAAGCAACTCAAGTTCCTCTTAAAAGGGCTTGTTTCATTCTCACGGGGAACCCACATAATCTATCGACTTTCTCTTAGAGATTGTTGATATTGAAGAAGGAGACCCTCTCACTAGTCTCCGATATAGGAAACCAAATGTGCACTATTGAGTCTAGAGCCACGAGATCATCTATAAATCTCATTAGGACACATCATCCTTGAAGACTCAGAGTTTCATACAATGTGGAATGTGAGAATATATTTTGAGTGTCCTACGCATTATCCTTGTGGTATTGCCAAGACTTGTTGTGTCATCTGGACTTCATCAATGGAGCGATTCAAAATTGAATTGTTCCTTGTCCAGGAAAATGGATTGACGGATTCCTTTGAAAAACCAGTCGGTGTGCTAAAAAATTCTTTTCTGTAGCACGATTGTGTATTTTTCAAAATCAAAAGGGTATTTATGATTGATAATTGATTTTCCATAAAACCTTCGTTGTATTGCAAAAACCTTTATATTTAATACACGATTGTTTTCAAATCATTTTTATCAATCAGTGAATCTCAATTCGCTGGTTCACTTATTCCGTGTTGTCTTCTTTGAGACGTTCTGGTTTGAGAACGGCTAGAGCAGCTGCGAAACCCTGTCAAGGAAATTCTTCGGAATTATTCCTGATCACATGCAGTACTTGTACTGATCAACGGGGAACCGTGGGCCGTGTACCTCAATTCAACAAAAGTGATCAAAGACACTTTCGTGCGCTTTATTGCTAACTGTTGTATGCAGGTACGTCCGACGTTTGCAGCTGATCAGAATGGAGAGGTCAATCCATAGCCGCATGCTCACTCATCACATTCATTTCTAAATAAATCATGATAAGTGCATCAATGACTCTGATATTTTCACTCCATGCTTCTGCTACGCTGCTGCCAAAATCATGAATCAACTAAAGCTTCCGCTACTCTGATGAAAAGATTTCATGATCCAGAATGTGAGCATGTCGGTCCAAAAGTCACAACTTCACATAATGTCAACACCACAATGGAAGAGTCAGAGATTTATGATAGCTGATGATCTCAATGCTGGCTCAAAACTCATTATCACGTGGATTAGTTAAAGACCTCCACTTGGATTAACCAAACATGCAAAAATGAAGAATCAATGACTACGGGCTACAGAGCAAAGAACATTATCAAGAATCCTAGAACAATCTTAATGTAATATCTGTTTGTATTAAATGTAATTTGAGGTGACCTCCCTTAGGGGGAGATTGTTAGGATTTAGTAAATCCAGTTATTAAAGTGTCGGTCACCTCAAGTATATGTAATCTGTGAAAAACTAGAAGGGGGGGGGTTGAATAGTTTTGCCAATTAAAACTTCCTTTTAATCTATTTAGATTGACTTATGACAATCTATTTGGATGTGTGTGTTGGATGTTGATAAACAAGCATATAAAGGTAAGTAATGAAAAAGGTAAGAGTAAGAAGCACAAAACCACAACACGAGTATTTATAGTGGTTCGGCTACAAGGACACCTTCCTTGCCCTACTCCACTCCCCGAGTCACCTACTCAAGAGTTCGTAATCACTACACCAATCTCCTTATGGCGGAGAAGCCTTCACAACGTCGCATACCTTTTTTCTGGTGCTAGGCTAACCACCGGGTTCTTTCACTCTAAGGTGAACCACACCTACACAACGTCGCCTACCCTTTATAAGGTACTAGGCTAAGTACCTAGTTCTTTCACTCCAAGGTGAACTACACCTTCACAACGTCACCTACCCTTTATTAGGTACTAGGCTAAGCACCTAGTTCCATTGCAATGGAGGAACTACTACCACACTACACCAACGACTAATCCCAAAGGAGCTCTACTCCTTTACAACATCATCAAGGATATCAATATCCTTGGATCTAATACTAGTCTATCTTGTACATCGAAACACACCATATCGAATGTACATCTAAGGCACCTTTCACTAATGCCTTTGACTAGATCTACAAGACACCTTTCACTAATGTCTTGTGTCTTCACTTCTAAGCACCTTTCACTAATGCTTCTTTGTCTTGACTTCTAAGCACCTACCATAAGTGCTTATGCTATAGACGATAGATACCCTTCACTAATATCTTCGTCTTGATACTTGAGACATCTTTCACTAATGTCTTCAACACTACACTTCTTTGAGAAAGGAATCATCAACAAGAAGACTTCAGTAGCCTTGATGATGAGGAAGCTTGGCAACTCATGGACTTGAGCTTGCTCGACTCCAACATATTTAACAATGATTTCGATTTTACGCTTAGTTTGGGGACTTGTGAAAAATCAGGGACGATGTATTCTATCCGTATGGTCACTTCACGCTGTGTTGTGTTTTCTACTCCGTGATCCTAACGTGTTGATTAAAAAATGTTGGAGTTATTGATCGACATGAAAGTTCAGCTAACCGTCACTCATAACCGGAATGTGCTTAATCATAATATCTATATGTGAATTAAAAGGTAAAACGGGGCGTTTTTAGAATTAAGGCTTTCTTAATCTTTTTTGAGAAATCTTTGCTACTTCTTCATAGGTTTAGTAGAAAGAGATTGAAATCCTTGGTTTTAGAAGCGTGAGTTGATTGCATTGTGTGGGGACACGACAATGGTCTCGTCTGGGGTATTTTGATATGTGCTTAAACACATATCTTTTGTTTATCAAAACTGATCCAAAATAACCAAGAAAGAGCCGTTTATTGCTAATATCTGTTGGTTTCTTGAGTTTATGCATGTGCAGGTACGGATATGATGAAACAGACAAAAAGAAGCTAAAACCGAAGAAAACCGAGCACGAGAGAAAGAAGAATGCAAAAAGCCGAGGTTGGGAAAGGAATTTGCAAGTTTGGACAATCAATTCTCAAAATGGCAGTTTTAGTCCCTGAAGATTCAGAATTGTCATGTTTAGTCCTTGGAAGTTTCAAAAGTTGCAAATTCAACCCTTGGATTATTTGAAGTTTGGCAAGTTTAGCCCTTGAAAGATATTTTCAGGATTACAACTTTGGTCCCTGGATTTTCAGCTTGTACAAGAATGGTCCTTGAATTTATACATGGGTCCATATTAAATCCTAAGTCCAAGTCTTTAATCAAAAGCCCAAACCATGCTACAAACCCAAAGCCCAACCTTCCCATACCCGGTCCAAGACTTAACCATTTACCCGTTACCCACCTTTTACCCCGGTCAAACCCATGTAAAACCCGGTCAACAAATCAAATTATAATATAATAAACCAAACGCGTCAAATTTGCCCCCAAAACTTACCCAGGTAAGAACCCTAAATTACCTACGCGTCTAATTGGCCAAATTAACCACAATTAAGGGTATTTCAGTACTTTCTCCTGACACAACTGACATGTGCTCAGTGCCAAGTCATCAATCCGCGTGCAACATCTCAATCTCTGCTCTCTGATTGGCTGTTGATGCGTGGCATGTGCAATCCAAGGGTTGAAATCATTTGGGATACGTGGAAGGTGATCTAATGGTTCTAAATGCACTCAAAGAAGCACAAATGAAGATTTCTAGATCCTTCCTTGGCTTGAGCTCGTGGCTATAAATACCCTTTGTAATCACAGTTGATGAGATGTAATTTCTGAGTAGAGTAGAGTAGTTTTAAGCTTGTTTTAAATTCCAAATTCAGTAGTTTGTTCAATTATTGTAAACTGTTTTAAGTAATAAAATTCATTTTAGCTTATTTAAAATTTCCAATTTCAGTTCTGTTGTTAATCCTTTTATTAGCTTAATATTTCATTTAAATTTCATCTCAGCTTATTCAAAGCTCATTTTAGCTTATAAACTCATTTTAGCAAAAAATCACAAAAAAAAATAATAAAATCTCTTTAAAAAAAAATAGTTCATCACTGATTAGAATAGATGAATTTGTTGTTGTTTTAAGCATTTATAAGCTTCATTGTAGCTTATTAAGAGTTTTTAAACCTTCTACTCAGAAGTTTTACACCAAACACATCTCAGTCAATATTAGTCAAACTGCAGTCATAAACATATTTGGGTTTTGTTGCTGAGATAACTATGGATATGGGTTGAATCAGAGTTGTATTTGGGTTGGATTTGGTTTAGAATAGTAGTATTTGGTTCGGGTATAAGCTGCATAATAGCTGGACATCTTGTGAGTTCAAATTTCTTTTCCAATTAACTGTTTGAATCTGCATATTTGTTACTATTGATATCAGCTTGTTATAAGTGCTTTATGTTATTGTTATTTGGTTTATAGAATAGTATTGAATCTTTGTGTAGAACTAGTTGTTAAGCTTTCATTGAATCTCTAGTAGAATTAGTGAAAAAGTTTTGAAAAGAGTGTTTGGATCAGATCAGTTAAATGTAATAGAGGTTAGTACATTGGATAAGTTTTGTTGCTTTAGGCTTGTTAAGGTTTAGTTCATTCATATCAGTCCTTATATTGCATCCACACACTCATTTAGTCAAAATTACATGTTAACTGCTCTTATTCTCTTAACTGTTGTAATCAGTTAGTGAAATCTAGCATATAGGTGTAGAAATAGATAAGTTAGCTTGCATTGGCTTCATTTCATCATATAATATCATAATCAGTTCACCACTTTGAATCAAATCTCACAGAAGTCAAAACTTACCTCTGTTCTCAAAAGTCAAATATTGCTCAAGTCAGTTTTTACAAAACTTTGTAGAAGTTTCATAAGCTCATTTCTGATCTAAAGCTTTTGAAAGTTTGGGATTTATAACTTCAATTGGTCAAATTTTGAAATCTGATCTTTGTCAAATTTTTAGAAATCGTCTTAAGCACTAAATAAGCTGTTCAAAACAGCTGATTTTGCCCTGTTCACACTCAGCATAACTGAGTGTGAATCAGGCCAACTTGCAGGCCTTGCATAAGGTTCAATCTAGATCATTAGGACCTGAAATTTGGTTTAGTAGCTCTTTGCTTGGTGAACTTGAGTTCCACATTTCTGGTTTTCACTTTGGCTTATTAGATAAGCTGGTGCTTGGGCTTAAAGTAGGGTCTTAGTAGCTGTTTTGCTTAAGTAGTTGATTAGCTCAAATCATAGGTAGATTGCTCAATAGAGATTAGGAGTAGTTAGAATTAGCTACTGTTAGGTGATTTTAGTACAATTTAGCTTCTGTAAAAGTTTGGTAGCTTATTACACTCTTTAGCTTATTTTAATAGCTTATTTGAGAGTGAGCTTGTCTACGTAACGTAACGTTCCGGAAGAGGCTATCAAGCTTCTACTCTTCCCATTTTCACTTGAGGGGGCCGCCCGGATTTGGCTCGAGAAACTACCCCTCGATCGATAACCACGTGGGAGAATTTAGTGTCAAAATTCGTGAACGAATTCTTCCCACCGTCTAAAACAACAAGCTTAAAAAATGAAATAACGAAATTCACACAAAGATTTGATGAATCATTTAGTGAGGCATGGGACCGATTCAAAGATTTGCTTAGGCAATGTCCCCATCATGGTTTTTACGGAATTACATCAACTTGATACGTTTTATAATGGTTTGAATGAGACTGATCAAGATTCTCTCAATGCCGCCCTTGGTGGTAATTTGTTGACCGATCAGCGATAGATGCCTTGTTGATTATTGAGAACAAATCTAAAGTTAGTACCTCACGTAGCAAATCGGTTCTTTGCGGTGAGTGTTACACCAACGTCCTCGTCTTACGAAAATACGTCTAGCACCGATGCTAAGATTGATAAACTTACGGATATGATTCAGGCTTTGGTTAAGATTAAGACCGCTAAGGTTAATTCTTCTCCACCCACTCAAGTCAAAGCGATGGAATCGACTTGTACTACTTGTGGTGGCCCGCATGCTTACTACAATTGTACGGCCACCGATGGAAATCCTTTGAAGCTAATGCCGTAGCGGAGGTAACCAATATCGTTCTCAAGTTGAACCAAACCCTCGTGTTAGTAATCAAATGGTACCTCCGGGATTTTCTCAATCAAACAATCGGACTCGTTTTAATCAAAATCAAGTTCGTGGACCAAATGTTCAAAACCAATTCAAAGCCCCACCAAATCAATACCGAATCAAGGAGTCAATTACAATCAAGGATATCCAAATTCAAGCTATCAAGCTCCACCTTTGCCTTCAAATGAATTCACGAATTACGTTCAACACAATAATGCTACCATCCAAACCATGCAAACTCAGATTTCAAGTTTGAGAAATGAGTTTCAATCTTTGTTGACTAGACAAAGCAATGAGTTTAGGAATGAGATTGACTTGAACAACAAATTGGATGCTTGCGAGAATAAACTTGAAAACATGTTGAATCTTTGTTTTGTGTAAGATAAGTCAACCCTCGAGTTCGGGATCTCTTCCAAGTGATACCATTCCCACCCCGAAGGGTGAGTTAAAAGCTATAACCACACGGAGTGGTAAAGCTTATGATGAACCATCGTTTCCTACTCCGCTGGTGAGGGAGGAGGAACGAGAACCCGTGGTTATTGAAGAAAATGTGCAACCTACATCCGTCCCACCTCCGGTCGTTCAGACTCGATTACGGAACCCGATGTTAGAAGACTACTTTTAAACCCTCACTTCCTTATCCGTCTAGACTTCAAGATCAAAGGATTCATGATAAAACCGAAAACCAAATGGAGAAATTTGTTGAGATCGTTCAATCCTTGAATTTTAACATCAGTTTCACCGACGCTTTACTCCTCATGCCGAAATTTGCTTCCATGATCAAAAATTTAGTGAGTAATAAGGAAAAGTTGGCGAAATTGCAAAACACCGTTGAATGAGAATTGCTCGGCGGTGCTCCTCAAGAAACTTCCGGAAAAGTTAGGAGACCCTGGCAAATTTCTTATCCCTTGTGAGTTTCCGGGAATTGTGAAATGCTCCGCCTTGGCTGATCTTGGTGCGAGTATTAACTTAATGCCTCTTTCGATTTATAACAAGCTTTCTCTCCCGGATCTCACTCCTACTAAGATGACTCTTGAACTCGCGGACCGATCAACCTCTATTCGAAAGGAATCGCAGAGGATGTTTATGTGAAAGTAGGACCACTACATTTTCCGCCGACTTCATTGTCGTTGACTTTGATCTGATTCGAGTGCCTCTTATTCTTGGGAGACCTTTCTTACGAGCGGGCGTGCGATGATTGGCGTTTATGAAGGAGAAATTACTTTACGATCTCATAAGGAAACCGTCTCATTTAACATTAACCATCCTTCGAGATACTCCTCCAATTATGATGATGCTTCTATTAATCGAATCGGCGTTCTCGATATTGCTACGGAGGAGTATGCTCAAAAGCTTCTTGATTTTATGGGTGGAAATCCCACCATTCCTTCCGAAAATGTTGAACCATCTTCTGAGCCTATAATTGCCGACTCTTTCCCCTCTCTTACTCCATTCGAGGGAGGTGATTTCGTTTTGGAAGAGGTCGATGAGTTTCTTGCTACTGACGAATCGATTCCACAGGGAATTGATGATGGTATTTATGATTCGGAGGGAGATATCCTTTATCTTGAACAATTGCTAAATGAAGATCCATCACCGTCACTCCTCCGAAGAGATAACGATTGAAGAAATCAAATCCGTACAAACGTCTAATGAAAAACCTCCGGAGCCCGAGTTCAAGGATTTACCTCCTCATCTTGAATACACTTTTCTTGAAGAACCGAACAAGTTTCCCGTCATCATTGCTAAAAACCTAAAAGATGAGGAGAAAACCGCACTTTTGGATATTCTTCGTAAACATAAGAGTGCCATCGCTTGGCAAATTTCCGATATCAAGGGCATAAACCCTCGTTTTTGTACTCACAAGATCTTAATGGAAGACGATTGTAAACCCGTTATTCAACAACAACGTAGGGTTAATCCGAAAATTCATGAGGTTATCAAAAGGGAAGTTCTTAAACTCCTTGGCGGCGGAATCATTTATCTAATCTCCGATAGCTCATGGGTTAGCCCTATCCATTGTGTTCGAAGAAGGTGGCATGACCGTCATTGCCAATGAAGATAATGAATTGATTTCCACGCGCCTTGTCACCGGATGGAGGGTGTGTATTGACTACCGAAAGTTGAATGATGCTACACGAAAGGATCATTTCCGTTACCTTTATGGATCGGATGCTCGAACGTTTAGCGGGGAATGAGTTCTATTGCTTTCTCGATGGTTTTTCGGGTTACTTTCAAATTCCGATTGATCCGCGGGATCAAGAAAAACGACTTTCACGTGCCCTTATGGAGCGTTTGCTTACCGACAATGCCATTTGGCTTATGTAATGCTCCGGTGCGTTCCAAAGGTGCATGATGGCTATTTTTCATGACATGATCGAGAAATCTATGGAAGTTTTTATGGACGATTTCTCGGTTTATGGAGATTCTTTCACTTCTTGCCTCTCTCATCTAGACCACATGCTAAAACGGTGTGAAGATACCAACTTGGTCTTGAATTGGGAGAAGTGCCATTTCATGGTTCGAGAAGGCATTGTCCTCGGCCATAAGATTTCAAAATCTGGGATTGAGGTCGACCGAGCTAAAGTCGGCGTTATAGCTAAACTCCCTCATCCCACTACCGTCAAAGGTATTAGGAGTTTTTTAGGTCATGCCGGTTTCTATCGCCGTTTCATCCAAGATTTCTCTAAGATAGCCCGCCCTCGGACCCATCTCCTCGAGAAGGATGCTCCGTTTATCTTCACCAACGAATGCGTTGAAGCATTTAATTTTCTCAAAAGAAATTAAGCTGAAGCTCCGATCTTAGTTATCCCCGACTGGGATTTGCCCTTTGAGCTCATGTGTGATGCAAGTGATTACGCAATTGGGGCGGTCTTGGGGCGCGTAAATCGAAACATTTTCAACCCATACACTATGCGAGTAAGACATTATCCGAGGCCCAACACAATTACACGACTACTGAGAAAGGAATTATTGGCGTTGTTTATGCTTTAGAAATTTAGACCCTACCTTGTTTTATCAAAGACCATAGTGTATACGACCATTACTGCCCTAAAGTATCTTTTGGCAAAGCAAGATGCTAAGCCACGATTACTTAGGTGGGTTCTCCTCCTTCAAGAGTTTGATGTTACTATTCTTGACAAAAAGGAGCAGAGAACCTTGCTGCTGATCACCTTTCTAGACTTGAGAATCCCCATCAAAGTATGCTCGAGAAAAAGGAGATCACGGAAACATTTCCTCTTGAGACACTTGGGATGATTGCTAAGAAAGACCCAAACACCCCATGGTTTGCCGACTTTGCAAATTACCATGCGGGCAATTTCCTCGTGAAAGGGATGTCGTCCCAACAGAAGAAAAAGTTTTTCAAAGATGTTAAGCATTATTTACGGGACGATCCTATTTATTTAAGATTTATGCGGATCAAGTAATCCGGCGGTGTGTTCATGGCCAAGAGGCCCTTGATATTCTTAATGCTTGCCATAACGGACCCACTGGTGGCCATCATGGTGCAAGCTACACTGCTAAGAAGGTTTTTGATTCTGGGTTTTATTGGCCTACCATATATCGAGATGCTCATGATTTAGTTAAGTCTTGTGATTCTTGCCAGCGTCAAGGGAAAATTTCGCAAAAGGATGAAATGCCACAAAATGCTATTCAAGTTTGCGAGATTTTTGACGTGTGGGGTATCGATTTTATGGGGCCATTTCCATCTTCTAAGGGTAATAAGTATATCCTCGTGGCCGTCGACTACTTGTCTAAACGGGTTGAAGCGAAGCGCTCCCACCAATGGCCTTGAGTGGTTGTTAAGTTCTTGAAGAATTTGTTTTCCGATTCGGAGCACCTCGTGCTATCATCAGTGATCGCGGTACCCATTTCTGTAATGAACAATTTGCTAAAGTTATGGCTAAATATGGAGTTACCCATCGTCTTTCTACGCGTATCACCATAAGCGGCGGACAAGTTGAGGTTTCCAATCGTGGTTTGAAAAGGATTTTAGAAAGGACCGTAGGAGAAAATCGAGCTTCTTGGGCCGATAAGTTAGATGATGCATTATGGGCTTTCCGCACCGCATACAAGACACCCATTGGGTGCACCCATATAAGTTGGTGTATGGAAAAGCTTGTCACTTGCCCATAGAGCTCGAACATAAGGCATTATGGGCCTTGAAACATGCTAACTTTGATCTTAAGACCGCGGGTGATCACCGGAAAGTTCAATTGAATGAATTAAATGAGCTTAGGGATCAGGCTTACGAGAATTATTTGATTTTCAAAGAGAAGACTAAGAGGATTCATGATTCTAAAATCAAAAACCGCGTTTTCAACGTTGGTGATCAAGTTCTCCTTTTTAACTCTCGATTGAAGATATTCTCGGGCAAACTCAAAACCGTTGGTCGGACCATTCACCGTTGCTCGGGTTTTCCCTTATGGAGCTGTAGAGCTTTCTACCCGATGGCCCAAATTTCAAGGTGAATGGTCATCGTGTGAAACATTATTTTGGAGGGACATCCCATCTATGGTTGTCCCAGATCTCCAGACTTTCCCTAAGGACAACTGAATTAGGGGATCGAGTCAAGCTAGCGACTTCGGTGACCAAAAACGATGGCGCCGTGGGAGGCACCCCATGCTTATCCTTCTATCTTCTTTCTATTTTCTAATAAGTGATGTGAAGGGGTTAGCCTCTTCGATTTCTCGTGTTTGGTTGTTTGTGATGTTGTGTAGGATTCTCCCGATATGAAGACTCTCGTGCTCGAAGTTTATCATTTTCTCTACTCGAGTTTCATGATCGATGCTGATGAAAAAAATATCCAAAATCTTATCGACTAACGTTTATCTTTGAGCATACTTAATAAATGGCTTTTAGATTTTCGTTGATACCCTTGCTTTAAACATTGAGGACAATGTTTCGTTTTAGTCTGGGGTAGGGTAATCTTCGATTTGATTTGACCACACTTGCTTATTCTTTGTCGTGTATTCTTGCAACCCCGTTTTTCCTTAGTAAATGAAAAATTGTGCTATAAATGAGAAAATTTTAAAATTTTTAAGCTTTTGTTAAGTCTTTTTGATTGAAAAGTTTGCTAGTCTCTTAGACAAGAAGCTATAAAATGCGAATTCTAGCTCACAAAGCCAAGAATTTTGCAAGTTTCCCTGAGTGATTTTAAATATGCATAACTTGATTTCATTTAGACAAACCATTTGCTAAGTTAATATATGTTTTGACACCTTGTTGACTTTCCGCTAGTGAGAGTAGGAATGGAATTCTGACTTGACCGGGCGTGTTGAGCCCTAGCTTGTTCCCTTAACCATAGATAATCTAAAATTATCGGCTAAGCATCATGGATCTCATTATTTGGGTTTTTAAATTTGCGGAGATCGAGAAATGATAGAGTTACTTATGAGTTTAGATGCTAAACGTGGAGTAGTTGGTTCTCTTTAGAGCCCATCGAAGGTAATTATGGCTTTTTGTTCCCACAAAATTGTTTCACCCCATATTTGCTAATAATAATTAGAGATGTTGAGTTTTTGGCGATAGTTAGTTCTTTGTCTTCTTTAGAGAATCTTTGCCCATGAGAGTTGGGTACACATCGAGAATACTGTCGGTGTTACGGTTATAATAGACAAGCTGATTCTGATAGTTTCTGCTATTGTTTCTATTGTTATAAAAGCCGTAGGGTTTGGAGTTTGGCACAAAATTAACATGAAATAAAGCCCAAATGTTTTAAAATTAAAAAATCCAAAGCTATAAAAGTTGTCATAGACTTCTATAAGCGAGAGGAAAAATCCAAAGTCATAATAAGACTTCGATAAAAGCGGTAATCCCGTTGAGTCAGTAGTTTAAAAGACCAAGGGCCTAAATTGCAAAAATGCAAATGTCTTTGAAATAGTGTTAAGCCAAACTTGGATCCGGAGATGTCTAAATAAAGCTTCGTCTCTGGACTCGTAGATGAGTTGTCTCGATTAAGCCATAAAAAGGATATTCTCCCTAAATCGTGTGAAATTAGGACCTTGATGTGGACCTCATTTTTGTGTGCAATGGTTTTCGAGGGAAGGTGGATAACTAATTAGCGACTTAGCTTTGTATCTTTATCGGAATAAAGTTATCGAAACGAGAATTATGAAGAAATTCATGTCTCACAAAAATAAAAAAATCTAGAGGAAATAGGAAAATGGGAGCAAAAGGTATTTACACAAGTAACTTCCATGGGTAGTGTTAGCATCTAGAATCATATTTAACAATGATTTCGATTTTACGCTTAGTTTGGGGACTTGTGAAAAATCAGGGACGATGTATTCTATCCGTATGGTCACTTCACGCTGTGTTGTGTTTTCTACTCCGTGATCCTAACGTGTTGATTAAAAAATGTTGGAGTTATTGATCGACATGAAAGTTCAGCTAACCGTCACTCATAACCGGAATGTGCTTAATCATAATATCTATATGTGAATTAAAAGGTAAAACGGGGCGTTTTTAGAATTAAGGCTTTCTTAATCTTTTTTGAGAAATCTTTGCTACTTCTTCATAGGTTTAGTAGAAAGAGATTGAAATCCTTGGTTTTAGAAGCGTGAGTTGATTGCATTGTGTGGGGACACGACAATGGTCTCGTCTGGGGTATTTTGATATGTGCTTAAACACATATCTTTTGTTTATCAAAACTGATCCAAAATAACCAAGAAAGAGCCGTTTATTGCTAATATCTGTTGGTTTCTTGAGTTTATGCATGTGCAGTGCGGATATGATGAAACAGACAAAAGAAGCTAAAACAGAAGAAAACCGAGCACGAGAGAAAGAAGAGATGCAAAAAGCGAGGTTGGGAAAGGAATTTGCAAGTTTGGACAATCAATTCTCAAAATGGCAGTTTTAGTCCTGAAGATTGAATTGTCATGTTTATTCCTTGGAAGTTTCAAAAGTTGCAAATTCAACCCTTGGATTATTTGAAGTTTGGCAAGTTTAGCCCTTGAAAGATATTTTCAGGATTACAACTTTGGTCCACGGATTTTGACTTGTACAAGAATGGTCCTTGAATTTATACATGGGTCCATATTAAATCCTAAGTCCAAGTCTTTAATCAAAAGCCCAAACCATGCTACAAACCCAAAGCCCAACCTTCCCATACCCGGTCCAAGACTTAACCATTTACCGTTACCCACTTTTACCCCGGTCAAACCCATGTAAAACCCGGTCAACAAATCAAATTATAATATAATAAACCAAACGCGTCAAATTTGCCCCCAAAACTTATCCAGGTAAGAACCTTAAATTACCTCTACAGTCTAATTGGCCAAATTAACCACAATTAAGGGTATTTCAGGTACTTTCGCCCACAACTGACATGTGCTCGGTGCCAAGTCATCAATCCGCGTTCAACATCTCAATCTCGCTCTCTGATTGGTGTTGGCGCGCGTGGCATGTATTAATCAAGGGTTGAAATCATTTGGGATACGTGGAAGGTGATCTAATGGTTCTAAATGCACTCAAAGAAGCACAAATGAAGATTTCTAGATCCTTCCTTGGCTTGAGCTCGTGGCTATAAATACCCTTCGTAATCACAGTTGATGAGATGTAATTTCTGAGTAGAGTAGAGTAGTTTTAAGCTTGTTTTAAATTCCAAATTATAGTTTGTTCAATTATTGTAAACTGTTTTAAGTAATAAAATTCATTTTAGCTTATTTAAAATTTCCAATTTGAGTTCACATTGTTAATCCTTTTATTAGCTTAATATTTCATTTAAATTTCATCTCAGCTTATTCAAAGCTCATTTTAGCTTATAAACTCATTTTAGCAAAAAATCACAAAAAAAAAAATAATAAAATCTCTTTAAAAATAGTTCATCACTGATTAGAATAGATGAATTTGTTGTTGTTTTAAGCATTTATAAGCTTCATTGTAGCTTATTAAGAGTTTTTAAACCTTCTACTTTCGAAGTTTTACACCAAACACATCAGTCAATATTAGTCAAACTGCAGGTCATAAACATATTTGGGTTTTGTTCTTTGAGATAACTATGGATATGGGTTGAATCAGAGTTGTATTTGGGTTGGATTTGGTTTAGAATAGTAGTATTTGGTTCGGGTATAAAATTTGCATAATAATTTGGACATCTTGTGAGTTCAAATTTCTTTTCAATTAAGCTGTTTTGAATCTGCATATTTGTTACTATTGATATCAGCTTGTTATAAGTGCTTTATGTTATTGTTATTTGGTTTATAGAATAGTATTGAATCTTTGTGTAGAACTAGTTGTTAAGCTTTCATTGAATCTCTAGTAGAATTAGTGAAAAAGTTTTGAAAAGAGTGTTTGGATCGGATCGGTTAAATGTAATAGAGGTTAGTACATTGGATAAGTTTTGTTGCTTTAGGCTTGTTAAGGTTTAGTTCATTCATATCAGTCCTTATATTGCATCCACACACTCATTTAGTCAAAATTACATGTTAACTGCTCTTATTCTCCTAACTGTTGTAATCAGTTAGTGAAATCTATCATTTAGGTTTAGAATTAGATAAGTTAGCTTGCATTGGCTTCATTTCATCATATAATATCATAATCAGTTCACCACTTTGAATCAAATCTCACAGAAGTCAAAACTTACCTCTGTTCTCAAAAGTCAAATATTGCTCAAGTCAGTTTTTACAAAACTTTGTAGAAGTTTCATAAGCTCATTTAGATCTAAAGCTTTTTGAAAGTTTGGGATTTATAACTTCAATTGGTCAAATTTTGAAATCTGATCTTTGTCAAATTTTTAGAAATCGTCTTAAGCACTAAATAAGCTATTCAAAACAGCTGATTTTGCCCTGTTCACACTCAGCATAACTGAGTGTGAATCGGGCTAACAATTGGAGCCTTGCATAAGGTTCAATCTAGATCATTAGGACCTGAAATTTGGTTTAGTAGCTCTTTGCTTGGTGAACTTGAGTTCCACATTTCTGGTTTTCACTTTGGCTTATTAGATAAGCTGGTGCTTGGGCTTAAAGTAGGGTCTTAGTAGATGTTTTGCTTAAGTAGTTGATTAGCTCAAATCATAGGTAGATTGCTCAATAGAGATTAGGAGTAGTTGGAATTAGCTACTGTTAGGTGATTTTAGTACAATTTAGCTTCTGTAAAAGTTTGGTAGCTTATTACACTCTTTAGCTTATTTTAATAGCTTATTTGAATTCAGTTTACTCATCAGCTTCTATATCCTTCACATAAGCCATAGTTTTTATATTTTTCATAGACTTAGAATAATATTTTAGAATTTTCTTGAATTTTTCATAATTTTTAGACACTGTTTGCTATTTTTCTTATTTAAAACTAGTTTTTAATCCTTTTTAAATAGCTTTTATTACAAATAAATCAGAAAAAGTTCAAAAAAATAATTTTTCAATTTTCCTAGAATAGGAAAATTATAAAAAGCCAAAAAATTATTTTTCTATATTTTTCCTAGTTTAATTTGTAATTTTTAGCATTTAAATTAGTTTAAATTAGTTTTTAATTCAAATAAATTCCAGAAAAATCATAAAAATTAGTTTTAATTCTTAGATAATTTTATAATATCATTTTTAGTTAGAAAGTAATTTTAGATTATTTTTAGGACTTAGAATAGACGTAGTTGCATTTTATTTACGTTTTAGAATAATTCGCGTATTTAGGATTTCCCGTAGTGTAGTTTCCCTTAATTGTTTTCCCAATCCCCGTAGTTTTAATATAATCATAAATCCAAATCATCGAGCATTTTAATAACGAACCAATAACGACGTTGCCCATTCACACCTCGTTGGGAAACGACTCGAATTTCCTGATCCGTATCACTATCACTCACGGGTTTTGATTCATTATCCTTTTTCCTAATGGGATTTTAAATCATTACTTGTGGTTATTTTTTATATCGATATTGTGGTTTTTATCCATACACACACACCCCTAAACCTCAACGAATCACTCCCCCTTTTTGTTGATGACAAAACATAAAATTATTTTAAGGAAAAGCTAAAATTCGTAAAAGTTTGAATTTGTAGTTCTTACTTTCTTCTCCCCCTTTTTGTCGAAACAAAAAGTGTTTGAAGGAAGGAAACACATTGTTTTTAAGAAAAACATGTGAAAGAATTAAAAGTAAAAAGAAAAAGAGAGCAAATAACGGGAAAGGATCTCGTCTTTACTCCCCCTTGACGAGTCCATCCCTTATGTAAGGGCGTCAAGTAAATGATACTAATCTATTTTGTTTGCAAAAATGTTTGCAAAAGATATCGTCTAAGAGACGAATGTGCTCCCCCTTGATGATTGCAATTTTTATTTGCAAAGGGATGTCACGAAATGTAAACCTAGTATTGCAAGTAATTTGCAATGTATTGCTTTGACATAAAGCTCCCCTTAGCTTTAGGATGTCAAAGTCTTCATATGTAAATTGAATAACTACAAAACAAAGGTTAGAAAGCAAGTATAATTCACAATTTCCTGCAAATGCGATTCAAGTTAGTAGAAATAAAGCTTTCTGTCTTACGGATCCCACGGTTCCCTCCTAGTAGGGATCCGTCTAGGCAATTATGAGGGATCCGTATTAGCTGTTCAATTACAGCAAAGGTGATATAACAAGTAATGTTATCACACAAATCATATGCTCAACAAAATAACAAGTAGCATGTAATTCCATTTAATAAAACAAGAGTTATGATATACATGACTCTAAAAACTAAGAAAATAAGAAAATACATGACTAGGAATTTCTAAACAAACTATTGCTTGATGCTAGGACACCACTAAAATCTTCTAGCTCAAGTTTAGGTTTAATCTCGTCGAAACGTTCGAGGAGATGATAGAACATGAAACGTTGGTCTTCTCGTAATTCATGTATCAAACTTTCAACATGTTGACAATGATAACAATCTTTGTCATGGCTAGGTAGTGGTGGTGGAAGAAGTGAAATGGCTTGATGCGAAGGATCAAGTGAAGCGGCTTGTGGAGCTTCAAACGATGGAGGGATTGGTGGAGGTGCATTTGAGAATGATTCAACCAAAAATAATGGTGGTGGTAGAGAAGTGTCAACTTCCATATGGTCGGGTGGTTGACTTTGATGATTTCTCATAATCAAAATGGGATTATATGATGGAAATGGCGAAAAGGAAGCCGGAGCAAGTGTTGACTCAACACCTTGATTTTGAACCATTATTCCTCCTAATGAGGAGAATGTTGTCGGTGGAAGTGGATGAGATGGCCTAGGAGGCAAGTCCTCTAAATCGCAGAGGTGTGGTGATGATAGTGGGAATGTAAATGAAATAGCTCTAGGAACCAATGGTGATGGTTTAGTGGAGATGATATTGTTTGGCTTAGGAGGTATGGTGGTGTTTGGCATAGGTAGTTTTGTGGGTACTATCCTTTTAGGAATTGGTTTGATTGGATGATGAAGAATTCTATCATTTGTTGGCTTGACGGGAGATGATTCGGTTGAAGAAATTTCGTGTATAACACGAGCCCTTTTCATGGTTGGTTCTTTGGTGGATAAGTTACTACTTGGGGTTTTCCTCATGATGAGATGATTTCAAGAGGTTGCAAGAGCTGAAAGTTAGGATGAGAGTGATGACTATGGAGGTCCTAACAAAGTGGTTTATAAACTAAGAGATTTGGCAAGTGCATTTAAGCCTTAAACCACTAGGATTCATTGGAATGTGATGATTGACATGCACAAGAGTCAACTTCAGAGGTTGCACTGATCTAGGAACTCATTTAAGATAAGATGGATTGTTTGAGTTAGGAAGATGAGTTGAAATGATTATTTTTGCAAGATTTGACATAAACTGTCATCCGGATCCCACGGTTCCTTCCTCAGAGGGATCCGTCTAGGCTAATCCTAGGGATCCGGCTTTCAGCAATTATGAAGGGGTGGAAATGATGTTTCTAAGATCTAAGACCTATATCATCTTGAGTGTTTCAGTCTTCCTAAGTGTTTTAAATGAAGTGGTGCTTGAGTACTTGAAGGTAATGAATGATGTAGCTAATGATTGTCATTTATAGAAGGATTTGGAACTTTCAAGAGTACCAATGGATGAGCAAGGATGACACTAAAGATTAAGAGTGTCAATTGAAGCTAAATGATCCTAGAGATCAGGTTGTGTTTTAGGATAGTGTTTTTGAAAATATCCTAGAAGCTTTGAGATGGGAAAACTAGATTTTGATCAACATTTGATCAATTTCGAGGTGAGGATTATTAATGATCAATTTTGCCATAATTGAAAGATCTCTAAGGCTAGATGGGAGAGATCAAGTAAAAAAAGAAGTGTGAGTTTAAGAGCGGAAGAGTAGTGGATTAAGGACGAAACGGTAGATTTACAATCGTCTTAGAGTGTGATCTAGGTGAGTTATGTATGAGTAGGAAAGATCAACCTATCTTGATAAGGACTTAATTTTTCCTTAAGGCACTATGATTAGCTTAGTGTGTGAGGTGTTCTAAGGATATGTTTGAAATATAATGCTTGCAATTGCATTTTCTGTTTGCCGGATCCCACGGTTCCCTAAGAGTAGGGATCCGTCTAGTACGATCTTTGGGATCCGTCCATCTGCTCAGCATGACCTTTACTAAAGGTATGCAATGATCTTGACAATGCATTATATCTCAAGGATGGTCTAAAAAGAGTTCTAATACTAAGATATCAAATGTAAAATGTTTTATTTCATGAAGGAAATTGGATTACATTGATAAAGCATGAATACAAGTGATTTGATCCTATTTTGGAATACTATTAGTTTCCTTGAGTGTTTTCGCTAGGAGGATCATTATGTGATTGATGAGTGTTGGTGGAATCAAGAATGAAGAAAGTCTTCATGAGAGATATGTTTAGCGGTTCCATCATCTTGTTCACAAGTACGTACAACGGACTTTGAAATTGAGGATGGAAGTGCATAACATTATGATAGAGGCGTGTCAAGAACATTCCATAAGGGATGAGTTTATTCTTGGAGCCTTGAAGATTTGAAATTCGCCATGAAGAAGAAGTAGGCGAGTTTGTATGGTTGTTGTGTTAGCAAACAGTACAACATGTGAGCACAACAAGTGGGAAGAATTTCTCGATTTCCCCTAAGACTCCAAACATTTTCACGTAGTATGAGTGCAAGAGGCTTGTACTCTTCTCGGATATCCCTTGTAAAGATAATGTTTGGATCGGAGTAATATGGTCGAGGTTTGCATATTATGCGATTTAAATCTTCCGGAGAGGGTATGTGTGAACAATATGGACTATTTTCTTCACGAAAGTTGAAGAGAGAATCAAGAGACCAATCTTCGGTGAAGGCACATTGTCCATGATTTGGAATTCGGAGGATGTGAGCAAAATGCCCAAGGGTTAGAGTGAACTTTTGGTTTTTGATATAAAACCAAAGAGATAGAGAGCGATCCTCGTTACGAACGAGTTCGACTTGACGGAAGAATTCCATTATGAACCTTGGACATATCTTCTCGTTGATTTCAAGAAGACATTCTAGTCCTATGGCTCGAAAGGAGGTATTGATACCTTCTTCGAATTGTAGAGAGGTGTCTACAATACGTCCTTCGTGGAAGTGACGGTTTTCGAGATTATTGAACCCACGGACATGATTGCCAGGTGTGTTGGGTTCGAGAGAGATTTTTGGAGTGTAGACGCTAGTGAGTGAAAAATCAAACTCATATTCATGCGTCATAGTTGAACCTATAAAAATGATGAGTTAATAAAAGGAGATGTTTGTGGTCAACCTATGATGATCTAATGTTTTTATTAGATTTTTATTAACAATGGTATTTAACATTTTAACATACTCAAGGTTTTGACTTTATAGTGGATTATTACATTTAGTTTTTAATCTTGCATAAAGACTGTTTTCCAGTAGGACGGATCCCACGGTTCTTTTACAAAAGGGATCCGGCTAGTATATCATCCGGGATCCGTGGATCTGTAGTAACAGAAATAGATTTGATAAAAACATAGGTTTTACAGTTTTTATACCACGAAATATGTTTTATCCTACATTTTCTTTTAGCATGCATACATGACTTCTAATGTATCACGAAAAAATATAAAACATATAAATCAAAATAAGTGACAAACACATTATGATAAAAATAACCTAGATAAACTAGATTATTAATAATATTGCATTTCGATACTAAGGATGATACAAAGGATTGGGTATATGATCCCAATGTAGATTAACAACACAAAGTAAATGTCTCCATATGTGAACTTCATCATAGGGAACACAAGTGCGATGAGTGTTAGGGCGATGAGCACGAGTGCAATGTAAACCATGTTGATGACGGATCTTCTTGGTTTCGGGTGAGATGAAATGAGGAGGAAGATGAAGTTTTTGAATAAGAGAAAATTTTGAAATTAGAGGATTTGAAAAAGTGAGGTTTGGTCGACTATGGGGTTATTTATAGGGAAGAAGGAATTTTTGAAATTCGTGTTTTGTTTTATTATTGGATTTGAAAGGGACAAAACATAAGTTTTATATACCATGACTTTAGACGAGAAGTAAAACACGTATGTGAGAAAAAGGCTTCCTAATGAAGCTTCATGTAAAACATGTATGAGCACAAAAGATAATCATATAAATACCTAAATAGGTATACTTAATTATCAAGTAAAATAAGAAGAAAATCATACCTCTAGCGCACTTAGGAATGTCTTTACAAATGACACAACAAATGTCACTTAGACGATTCCCGTTCCTTTGCGATTAAGATACCTTCTTAAGGAAGGTATTCTTGTTACCAAGCGACTCCTAAAGCTTGGTAGGTATGAGCTTTGACTAATCAACATGACAAAAAGGATTAGTGCAATTAAATGAAAAAGTAAATAAGAAAAAATGTTGTTATCAAATCAACATCCAAACAAATAGTTTTAAAAGACATGGTGTTTGTTTTTATGAAAAACCTTCTTTGTAGTTTTCAATTAACCATGGATCGTATCAAGTTTTTAAAGTACAATATACTTCAAGAAACTTGGTAACGAAGCTCTGATGCCAATTGTGGAAAACTAGAAGGGGGGTTGAATAGTTTTGCCAATTAAAACTTCCTTTTAATCTATTTAGATTGACTTATGACAATCTATTTGGATGTGTGTGTTGGATGTTGATAAACAAGCATATAAAGGTAAGTAATGAAAAAGGTAAGAGTAAGAAGCACAAAACCACAACACGAGTATTTATAGTGGTTCGGCTACAAGGACACCTTCCTTGCCCTACTCCACTCCCCGAGTCACCTACTCGAGAGTTCTTAATCACTACACCAATCTCCTTATGGCGGAGAAGCCTTCACAACGTCGCCTACCCTTTTTCCGGTGCTAGGCTAACCACCGGGTTCTTTCACTCTAAGGTGAACCACACCAACACAACGTCGCCTACCCTTTATAAGGTACTAGGCTAAGTACCTAGTTCTTTCACTCCAATTTGAACTACACCTTCACAACGTCGCCTACCCTTTATTAGGTACTACGCTAAGCACCTAGTTCCATTGCAATGGAGGAACTACTACCACACTACACCAACGACTAATCCCAAAGGAGATCTACTCCTTTACAACATCATCAAGGATATCAATATCCTTGGATCTAATACTAGTCTATCTTGTACATCGAAACACACCATATCGAATGTACATCTAAGGCACCTTTCACTAATGCCTTTGACTAGATCTACAAGACACCTTTCACTAATGTCTTGTGTCTTCACTTCTAAGCACCTTTCACTAATGCTTCTTTGTCTTGACTTCTAAGCACCTACCACAAGTGCTTATGCTATAGACGATAGATACCCTTCACTAATATCTTCGTCTTGATACTTGAGACATCTTTCACTAATGTCTTCAACACTACACTTCTTTGAGAAAGGAATCATCAACAAGAAGACTTCAGTAGCCTTGATGATGAGGAAGCTTGGCAACTCATGGACTTGAGCTTGCTCGACTTCAAAGGTGGTGATCTTGCCTTTAAGAGGAACCTAAAAGATCACACAAAAACAAAACTACAAACATAGATCTCTTGGATCTAAGGTTAGTGAGATTTAACTCAGGGGGAAAGTGTGTTAGAGAGGGATGATGAATAATGAAGAAATGGCTCACTATTTATAGAGGAAAAATCCTACTGTTCCCCGGATCCCACGAATCCCTTCCACTTGGGATCCGGCTAGCACAAAGCTAGGGATCCGTGGAACGCTCCTCTTTACCCATGGGTATTTTGGTTATGGGTCATGGGTCATGGGTCATGGGTTGAACCATGGATCTTTTGCTAGATACAATGTATCTTTGAGTGCAATGCACTTAGTCACTTAGGTATGGGTTGATCCATGGGTTATGGGTATTATCCATATGTGATATAAGCATGATGTCATGCAATGGGTTATGGGTCAAGATCCATGGGTTATGGGATTTGGGTTGTACCCAACTACATTCAATGTATTTGCCCAATGGGTTGTGATACTTAAGTTTCTACCCATTTATATTACCCAATATACTACATACTAGTTATGTGTATATTTTATCCAAATATGTAAACACTAGTTGTTGTACATATGTATTACTAAATCATAAAATCACTTATACTTGTTTTAGTGTTTTATGTGAAAATGTGAATATGTTAGAAACTATTAGTTCAAACCATTTACGTATTTTATTTGTTTCGTTAATATGATTTTACGTTTGTTATCGACAAAACATTAGAAGATCGTAAAATATAAATAAACATTTTTACGGCTTATTTGTATTAGCATAATCGTTAGAAAGCTCGTAGTCGTAGTTATTTAATGTTAAGTAGTATTTAGTTAAGTAACACCGTGGAGGACGGACGGGTCTTTACCCACTGTATGCCTGATCCACAGCCCGTAGGTGGCGTTTTATGTAAGACTATAAATACCCTCTACCTCCCAAGGTAGAGGGTTGGAGTTCATAATAATACTTTCATTTTCTCTCACTAAGTTCCCAAACCTCTAACTATTTCTCTCTCTAAAACCTTATTATATAAGCCCGATAGATGATATAAATATGAAAAACAATCTCCCCCTCAATCAATGACTCATTTTTTAAAAAGTTTAAAAGCGCTGAAGTCATTGATTGAGTTTGGAAATTTATGAAAACACTGATTCTGATTGGTTTATCAAACAACTTATTTTCCACCATTTTGAAATACAACAAATATTTTTCTGAAGAATTTTAGAAGGAAAAACAATTGTGTAGGAACAGAAGTCCTTCGACATACTTTCCTCATTTAGATTTTAGGATAAGTGCACGAATTTATGAAAAATTGTTTTAGCGCATCACTTTCCATCTTGAAGAACATGTTGCTATCTGAAATAATAGCAAACCATGGTTTAAGCACGGGTTACAGTCTGACGTAACTGTAAGCCATAGTTTTAGACATGTTTAGAAAAGAATATTTACACCTTCTTCTCGAACTTCATCTATGGTCACGTGCCATTATTGAATGACATTTCTAAGACCGTAGATGTTATCGATACCAGAAGACATGTCTTGAGAAAAACAATATTTTTGGTATTTTCTGATTTTTCAAATTTTTATGGATTTTTGTTGATTTTATATTTTTCTATTTTGTTTTTGTTAGTTTTATATTTTTGTATTTGGTTATTGATAAATATTTACAAAGATAGTTTAGATGATATAGTTTAAGAAGATGATGATACGAGCACCGAGATAAGGATATCGAACAGCCCCGTTCTAGAAGATAGAAATCGTCATCTCTTAAACTTTCACCACCAAAGCTTCCAAGGGCTCTTGAATTGAAAGAAATTGAACCATCTGAAAGTTAGACTTTGGCAGCTTCCCCCCAAACCGAAAATCCTTTTGTTGAGCGGATTCGAAGCTCTATTTCAAGCTTGCCTTAGCCAGGTGCACAAAGAAGCACACCATTATCATCGATCTTGCTACTCTTTTTAAGAATAATCATCGTGATTCTTCGTTCGAGGTTATATCATCCAATAGAACAGCAACGTATCATCCCTCACACAAAACAATCTTCTCATATCTCTTTTCTACTGACGTTTGAAGCGATCTATACCAAAAGGTGTCAAGAGAACAATTCCCCCAAGTATTTGAATTGATGCAGTCAGTCTCTTTGAATAATGCTCAAGAACTCTCCCGAATACACATCATGAGGGGAATGAAAACACCTCCCCAATGTTCACATTTTTCTTCCCTGATGATCGTGTATGAAGCTCAAGAACCCGAAGTACACCAATACCCAAGGAAGGAATAACTGATAACACCTCCCTCATGTTACAAATTTATCTCCCCTGAATATGTAATACTTGTGTACCTCTTTTATCTTCAGAAACTAACTCTTCCATCTCTTCCCCCACATAGTTGGAATAAGGACACTAAACGCCATGAGTCAAACCTTGAATTTCTCTGCGGTAATGACATTCGTCTTCCCGGGATATCTTCAATCACTTAGAAGTATTAAGTTCATCAAGTTTACTCGCGTTTAGATGTGTGTATCCTTCCCCCTTGCTGGTTTTGATACTTCAGAATCAGCCAAACATTATAAGCCCAAATACTTGAAATCTGTTGAGAAGATCACTTGAAGTCTTTGTGAGAATCAACTTGCTGAAGAATGTGAGCAAGTCTAATTGGGGATTAAATCTGACTTTTCACTCTCCCCCAATTAGTGCTCTCCCCTAAACTGACAATCTTTACGACGAATACCCGTAATAAGAAGAAGTCTTTAGATCGTTAAATGCAAATCGTCTTTTAGTCTTCTTACAAGCAGTAGAAAATGTAGAGCAGACTATAGACTCGACCTTCTTCAGCTTGTCCGTTTGGGGAATAGAAAGTTAACATCTTCTTCTCATCAAATGCATTCCTGTTAACTTATAAATAGCAAATCCCCTTAACTAAAATCCCTCCCAATCTAACAATAACATAAAGAGGTTCATCAAGGAAATCAGCCCCACAACTGGAAGCACTTTGTCATTAAAATCATCAGTCCGTGTGAAGATGTCAACCAAAGGCTCTTAGAAGAAACTCAATGTAAAGATGACCCGATAAGAAGAAGCTCGGTTCTTACATGAGTTAGGAGCCGTAAGACCATTTATTCTCATATGTCAATCAACCATGCAGAATTATCACACTTTTTCTCCCTCTCAAGAATTGAATACGGAGATGCCATTCTTGATTAAGCAAGTGAATATCTTCATAATGTAGTCTCTTCACACTTCTCCCCCTCAAAGGTTGCGAATGATTTTGCCATCGCCATTTTAATTGAGCAAGTGGAATAAGACTATCGATGGTAGTTCGGTTCACTTGATGATTGAACGCGCATGGAAAAAGTATGAAGCATGTTGATGAGAATGGTCATAAATAAGAAGATTTCTCTTCTTCTAAAGATAATGCGCACTGAAGCGTACACATTTCTTTTCTTTGAGGAACGAGGCTTGAATTGTTGTGTTCAAACGTCATAAGAAGATTTCTCTTCTTCAGAAGATAAAGCGCACTGAAACGTACACTTTTCTTTTCTTAGAGGAACGAGGCTTGAACTGTTGTGTTCAAACGTCATAAGAAGATTTCTCTTCTTCAGAAGATAAAGTGCACTGAAACGTACACTTTTCTTTTCTTAGAGGAACGAGGCTTGAACTGTTGTGTTCAAACGTCATAATCTCTCTCTTTTCAGCTACTCTTGGCAAACTTGTAATCAACCCCATTATCATTCTGTAGGCTCTTTGTCGTGACAACTTATGGAGAAAACTCAATATGATGAACTTGACTCTGAAGTAAAACAGCCCGAACTCGTAACTTAAACTTGCATATATGTAACAAAGAGCGGTGCCGAGAATTCATGCCCTTTTGAATCTCTAAGTACTTATACTCTTCAACCAACCAACCATCAAGTATTAGACGTACATCACCTCTTGAAAATCCACAATTCAATGTGACACTGAGCACTATAACGTAACTCCTTAAAGTGATAGTTATTTTGTGGTGGTAAGAGCCTAATTCCCCCAAGTGGTAAAAGAAAAGGAAAAGTCACCCAACAATAACTAGATTTCCATGTCTTCGTTTTTTATAATAAGCTCGAACAAGGATCTTGAAGAATCTTCATCCAACCATCCCCGATACCTTCAGATACTAAGTACACTCGCCCGTGATATTTCACTTCAACCTCAAATAAATAATAATGAATTAATGCCATTGTCACATCTTCTGGCTAAAAGCTCAAATCTAGCCTTCTTTGACGTTTTAAGTGAACTATGATAATGGTTTTCATCCCGACCATGGTTAAAAGCACATAACCCTGTAAAACCATGTAATAACCAAACTGCCATGATGAATATCCAATCACACATCCAATCCATGAAGTACACCATTTTATCTCTTCTTCGAAGCAGAAATCGTAGCACCAACATCTGATAATATCCCGAAATACACTTTCCTTTCTCCAGGATGATTCCATCATTACGGGATTTTACAATTCTATGGTTTAAACCTAGAAATAGTTTCTTTCGCGGGATTTTACAAAACCAAGAATAAACCGTAAGATAGATCCGGAAATGCACTTTACTATTACCAGGATTTTTCCATTGTCACGGGATTTTACAAATCTATGATTTAAACCGAGAAATAGATTCTTTCACGAGATTTTACAAAATCAAGACAAAACCGTAAACAATGTCAGTTTGAACGTGTTATGACAACTTTGGTTTCGGTGAATATCTGTTTTTAGGGAAACATGCAGTGGTTCATCAACGGTTCATTCATCATCATCAACAATATCATCAAACAATTCTTTACCCATGTGTAGACAACTTCACAAACCATACTAAGTCGAGTAGTATACACTACTTCCCTCTGAGGTTGATCGTAAGACATTAAAGTACATGTTTTCTCTCCCATGATGGTTTTGAATTTTCGGAAGCATCATTAACGTGAATGACCATCTGCACGAAAGTTTCTTGTCATAAGCAAATATCTTGAAGAATTCACGACAGACGCTGAAGATTCTTGAAAGATTTTGCTTAGACTGTGAAGTATCTATGACATTTTGTGGCGTCGAATATCACATGGGAATTGCCGATCACATCTCATCCAACAAACCCTTAGGTAAACACACCATTCACGGATTCTATCGGCAATTGATGTGACCATTTGCTGAAATAAATCCGATATACCAAACTTGAACATGAAGTAGAATTCCCCAGATTTGTTACTTAAGCTTGTACTAATCCTTGTAAAAAAGAAACGGTGTACCCAATGTACAAAACCTCTTGACATATCCTCAACTGCGTGAGACACCGAAGTGATAGTTACGTTCTGGGTTAAGCGAGAAAGAATCCCAAACGTAACTAAATAGTCAAGTCTTTATCACACTCTATAGATGCCCAAACAAGTCATCTTCGCAAAAGGGTAGTAAGAAAGAAGACGAAATAAGTAAACTCGCCCGGAAAACCTCACATCAAATCCAAATAAGAAATATCGTCCAAACAACCCCGTAGTTGACTTTGTTCAATAAGCAATTCAAGCCGTGAAATAGAATCTTCCGTGAAAGTTTATAAATCAAAGTATCAAACTAATATAACAACAAGTCTCATCATTACATCAATTCTCATCAAATATTAACGTTAAATCTCATTGTCAAATCTCCCAATCACATCTCATATTATCCAATAAACCGTAAATTCAAATACATGAGCAAGAACCAATATCCAATGTAGCCCCGATCCATAAATATATCCAATATATCTACGAGTGATCCAACTCATTAGCACAAACAATCAATTTGTACCAGGCCTACGAGTATCATTAGCCCACGTATATCAAAGTAAACTTGGCCCTGTTTAAGACGTATATCCGCTTCCAAAGATGGATTATAAAAATGGGTACCAATGAACTCAACCAAACACGTGAACAATTATCAAATGCGATCCAATCAAATAGACTCAATCACAAGTTTTCCGGTCCAAACATGCATTCAAAGTTTCTCCATATTCTTAATACAACATATTCTCAACATCAAAAACGTAGACACTTTGATCCGGCTCATTCTCAATACAACATATTCTCAATACTTCATAACAACATAACGTAATACCAGGTCCAACTCAAACGGTCCAATCAATAAGCCACTATTAAAAATTAGTTTGGCCCATAGACCATAACATTCGGCCCATAATGAAACTCGGTCCATAACACTCATTAGCACCCGATCCACCTCAGAAACCCTAGTAATTCGGGTATTTAGTCTCACAATCTCACACCACTTAACCTAATCTCTTTCACTTTCATCAGCCCCCACGTCTCAAAATCAGAACCGAGCACATCTCTTCATAAATCATCACCAACATCAATATCAATCACAATTTAACACCCATGACAGGCATCTCCTTTCTCCGTACTTTTGATAGGAATGAGCTCACCACAGGGATAGTTTGAGCCTTGAAAAGTCCACACGATCCATTATGGATACGGTTAAGGATTAATCAGAATTATTTTTGTTTTCATTTTGAGTTTTAAATGAACCAAGGTATAGTATTAACATACTTGTTAAATACTTACCTTTGAGTGTTCAAACATTTTTAGAAAATAATCTCTAAGAGAAATGATCAATGATGATGATATCCTTTTGGTTTAGAGTCTTTAGACGAATTAATTTTGAGAAAAACCAATAGTGATAGACTGAGATCATATTAGTTTTGTTTCATTAAGTTGTAGATCAGTGATGGGTTTCTTAGAGGTTGTATGGATCTGAAAAGATCTTTGATAAATCACAAATCCTCGAGAAGAAATTCTGAGATCAATCATGTTATGTATCTTGCAATACCTCAAAATAGGATCGATGATGGGTTAATGTCGTGTGTAATATCATTGTTGAAATCATTTGAATTGAAACACATGACTGACTAAGATCTGGTTTAAGTTTATGATAAGGTTTAGATTCGACATATTTGTGTTGATAACGTTATGATGAGAGATGTGAGGGTAAAATTGTTGATAGCGATTTGTTGAAAACGTTAGATCTAAAATCAATTTTATCCTTTTCATACTCATTCAAGTCGCATGATCAAGATTCATTTTCAACAACTCGCATACCCATGTGTTTTACAAACCGCATACATTTGTCAACCCAAGTGAACAAACCGGATTTGACTCAAGAGTCAAATCGCATCATAAGCTCAAATCAGCTCAAATCGCTTCAATCTTAATCAAAACACACAAATCGCTTTGACCATTAATCAAATCGCTTTCATTCACAAAACAGACAAACCGCATTTATCATATCATCAAAACGCTTTCAAAAAAACATTTTAGACAAATCGCATCTTGACATATTCACACAAACCGCATACTTTAACAGGTACAATGAATCTGGACATGTGAATTTCATCAAATCGCATTGAGGAATGCATCAAACCGCATTCAGGAATGCACCCATTTAGGAATCATAATCAGACCATTTAAATGACCAGTTTGACAAGTTAATTTGACCACAAAAATTGATATAAAAATCTGTTAAACAACTGATATTGATACTTATATGGTACATAACAAATTAGTGGTAACAATCACAATAAAAGCCTTATAACACATTTTGACCACACCAATATTCAAACCAATAAACATCATTCAAACTGTTAAGACTTTTAAAGACAGATTCAACAAGAAGAACATGAAACATAACAACTCAACACGATAGCCACATCACGCATCAAACAACCCTAAAATCACATCAAACCGCAACCCAACTTGCACAAACCGCATACAAGAATCGCTTCAAAAACCATGCGAATCATCAAAACAACAAAACCTAGGCTTTGATGCCAAATGTAGGATCGTATATTTTATGTTGTTTGATGGTTCGGGTGGTCTAGGATGGTGATAGTATATGAATGCCATGTTTAGAGAGATGAAGAGAGTAGAGAGGGTGATTCTAGAGAGATAAACAAAAGAGAAAATGTTAGATTATCAAAGAAGCACCACCCCTTCCAAGGATGGAAGGGGTATTTATAGTTACAACCTACACGCCCTCCTATCAAGCTGTGGATCAGGCATACAGTGGGTAAAGACCCGTCCTTCCTCCACGGTGTTACACTAAACTAATCTACGCTACTAACTAACTAATTGACTACTAAATAACGTAAATAACGATATGTCTACGAGCTAACTTATGCTAGATTATATATGGGGTGACCGACACTTCACTGTGGAATTTCCAATTCCTAACAAAAAATGTTGTGTCTAGCAACAATGCAGCTTCTAAAAGTAGGCCTAGTTCTTCGGCTCTCCCTACTCTTTCAAATGAACAAATGCAGAGGTTGATGAATTTGTTAAGTGATAAGCCTGTTCCAAATACTCATGCCAATATGGCAAATACCTTTTTTAATAATAGCATCAAGTTTAACCTAAACTTCCAAAGATTTTTCAATGGGAACACCAACGTCTTAATTGGCAATATAAGTCTAGGATGGATAGTAGACTCTGGTGCAAATCAACACATGACTGTGTCTGCAAAATTTCTAATTAATATTATTGACATCTCTAATCTTGGTTTAACTGTTGGTCATCCAAATGTCACTCAAGCTCTCATTACTAAAATTGGTGATTTAAAAATCAATGAAATCATTACTCTCTATGATGTGCTTGTTGTACCAGAGTATACTGTGAGCCTATTATCTGTTCATAAACTTGCTATGGATAGTAAATTGTTTGAAGGCTTTGATGAACATAAGTGCTATATTCAGGATTTAAAGGAAAAGAAGACTGTGGGGACTGGTAATCAAAGCAATGGCATGTATCTGTTTGATGTTGATAATGCCTACAAGGTGACTGCTAATAATTGTATTAATATGTGTCATTTATCTAAGTCCTTATGGCACCAAAGACTTGGTCATCCTGCTGAACAAGTCCTACTTGTTCTAAAGGATAAACTTAACTTGGACAATGAACCTATATCGCCCTGTGATACTTGACACAAGGCTAAACAAACCAGAAAACCATTTCCCTTTAGTGATCACAAGACTGCCAAAATTGGTGAACTTGTCCACCTTGATGTATGGGGTCCATATAAAGTGTCTAGCAGGGAAGGTTTCAAGTATTTTTTAACTGTTGTGGATGATTTTTCTAGAGTTGTTTGGGTCTATCTTATGAAACATAAGGATGAAGTTTTTGATAACATTGTCAGCTTTGTTCAGTTAATTAAAACTCAATTTGAAATCAATGTTAAAATCTTTAGAAGTGACATTGGGACTGAATTACTAATAACAGACTTCATAACTTTTTTACCAATAAAGGGATCCTTCATCAAACATCATTTACCCACACACCACAACAAAATGGTATTGCCAAAAGAAAACACATACATCTTTTAAATGTTGTTAGGGCTCTTACGTTTCAAGGTGGTCTCCCTTTATACCTTTGGTCTGATTGCATTCTAACTGCTACCTATCTTATCAATAGGATTCCTTCATCTGTTCTGGCTGGCAAATCTCCTTTCTCCCGTGTGTATGGGCATGACCCATCACTCTCTCACATTAGAGTCTTTGGTTGTCTCTGTTATGCCACCATTTTAAATAATCAAGATAAGTTTAGTAGTAGATATGAAAAATGTGTTTTCATAGGTTACTCAAATGAAAAAAAGGTTATAAATTATTCAGTCTTGAGTCAAAAGGTGTTTTTTTCTCTGGAGATGTTAAATTTTATAAAACTGTCTTTCCTTTAAAAATGAAAAACAAAAAACAATTTGTGGAACTTGGAGTAACAAAGGATTTAAATCATCAAAACTTTTTTGATTTCGACAACCAAGTCTTTAAAAGTCCCGATGATGAAGGGAGAGTGTCTTCCGATAATGATGGCACTGAGTCAAATCTTTCAGATTCTGAGGAAACCGACTCTGTTGAAACTTCTATGGTAGAAGAAACTGTAGGATCGTTAATATTATGTTGTTAGATGATTCGGGTGGTCTAGGATTGTGATTAAACAAGAAAGCCATTTTAGAGAGATGAAGATAGTTGAGAGGAGGTTCTTGAAAGAGAGTTGCTTAAAAAAATGTAAGGTTAGATTCAAAGAAGCCACACCCCTTCCATGGATGGAAGGGGTATTTATACTTACAAACATAACGACCTCCTATCGGCCTGCGGATCAGGTATACAGAGGGTAAAGACCCGTCCTTCCTCCACGGTGTTACACTACACTAAACTACGCTACAAACTAACTAATTAACTACTAAATAACGTAACAAACTACAAGTCTACGAGCCAAACTATGCTAGACCATAATTGGGGTGACCGAAACTTTAACATGGAATTTTCTAATTCCTAACAATCTCCCCCTAAGGGAGGTCACCCCATGAAATACATTTTGCATCCTAGCATTCTATTCTTGACTTCTGTTCTGAGCTCGCAGACTTCTATTCTTCAAGTTCTGCAATCTTTGTGCATTAGTAGCGATTCTTCAAAGTCCGCATTGATTTGTACTTTTAGTGAGGCCTTTGAACTGATCTACATCTTTGATGATCTTCGAGCTATCATTGAGATCATCAGCTACAGTAAATGTCTGGATCACCCTTTGTTGTATTGCCATCATGTGAAGTTGTGACTTTTGGACCGACATGCTCACACTTTTGAATCATGACATCTTTTCATCAGAGTAGCGGAAGCTTTTACTGGTTCATGATATTTGCGGCAGGTAGCGAAGCATAGTATAGAAATATCGAGCGGTTATGTAGATATGCACCAGTCATGATTTCTTCAAATTAAGTGTGATGCTGTGAGCATGCGGCTTTGGATTGACTCCTCAATTCTGATCAGTGCAATCGGGGTGTACCGCAAACGACAGTTAGCAATAAAAGCGCACGAAAGTGTCTTTGATCACTTTCATTGAATTGAGGTACACGTCCCACGGTTCCCGTTGATCGTACAAGTACTGCCTGTGATCAGGTAGGATTCCTAAGAATCTCCTTGACAGGGTTTCGCAGCTGTTCTAGCCGTTCTCAAACCGGAACGTCTCAAAGAAGACAACACGGAGTGAGTGAACCAGCGAATTGAGATTCACTGATTGATGAAAAATGATTTGAAAAACAATCGCGTATTGCTTGAAGAAAGAGTTTTCCAATACGACGAAGGTTTTATGAGAAAGATAAATTTTCAATCATAAATACTTTTTGTATTAGAGAATGAGTACACATTCGACGTGCTAGTGAAAAGAAGAGATTCGCACATCGAATGGTTTTTCTAAAAGTATTTTTCAATCAGAGATACTTTTTGTGTTTGAAAATGAATACACATTCGACGTGCTAGAGAAAAGAAGGTTTGCACATCGAACGGTTTTTCCAAAAGTATTAGTCAATTCATTTCCTGGGCCAAGGTTGATTCAAGATTGAATCTCCTCATCGTTTCTATCCAGTTGTCACAAGCTTGATCTTATGAGAAGATCTCACATGTCACCTACCAAGAGCTTGTTTGATGTTGGCTCTAGAAGGCTTTCCATCTTCATTGTGAATATTTTTACATATCACTCGGATGTTCTGGCAATACCACAAGCATAAAGCGTAGGACTCTTAATATATTCTTACTTTCCACATTGCGTGAAACAACAAGTCTTCATTAATTTAGTGTCCTAATGAGATATTGTGGATGATCTCTTGGCTCTAGACTCAATAGTGCACATTTGGTTCCAATACCGGAGACTAGGGAGTGGGTCTCCTTCTTCAATATCAACAATCTCTAAGAGAAAGTCGATAGATTATGTAGGTTCCCCGTGAGAATGAAACAAGTCCTTTTAATAGGAACTTGAGTAGCTTGGGAAGTTTAGTGCAGTGCGTCACTGGGTCCATGACGTCTTGTCTTCAATACCAGTGTTACCTTAGTAAACACTAGTAGCATATGTATTGAACCCGGTTTCTGCCCTAAGGTTGAATTATTGGAGGGCTATTTCTTTTCACCCTTTTTCACATTCATTTTTTTTCATTCTTCAACCCCTTCAGTGCTTACCGAGACTTCATTACTAGAACCTTGTTGGGTTTATTCCAGTTCTAGCTCTATCTCAGTCCGCACTCTTCCCATATCTCACTTTTCTCCTTTTTTCATCATACCTAAGGACTCTACACTATCTAGTGGATTGTCCCTGGGTAGATCCCTCCGGTTCTGGCGGATCGTGGGAACGAATACCTAACCTCACCATCCTTATAACTCCATACATAAAGTAAAATGGTCGGTCTTTTGGTACAGTTCATTCCTTCTCGAAACCAATTGAAAAATCATTTGGAAAAACAATCAAGGTACTTGTGATACAAGATCAAAGCATTTTGTACCTTAATAGTTTTGATCATTTAGAAAAACCTCCCCCTCAACATGTGCATATGATTTAGAAATTGTTTAGCACATGGAGGCAAGAGGACTTTGAAATATTTTCTTTGATCACAATTTTCATAGAAAAAAGCCATTTGATTTTCTTGGTAAAATTCTCCCCCTCAATATGTGCATAGGATAAGAGAAATCATTTTAACACATAGAGGCAAGAGTTCTTTTGAAGCACATCCACGAATCACAAAAGCCATTTAGAAAACCATTTGAAAACTCAATCAAGGTACTTTATGTTAAAACATAAAAGCTTTTGTACCTCAATAGTTTATTTTCTTTAAAATGCTCCCCCTCAATATGTGCTTCAAGATTCGAAAGCGTTTAGCACACAAGAGAGAGCAGCATGCACATTTGAATCAAAACGATCACCTTTTATCAAATTTCATTATTAAATCACAAATTCTCCCCCGATCAAAAATATCAAACCCTTTGAGATTTTGGATCCCAAGTGATTTAATTAGGTTTAGAAAACATGGGAGAAAATGTGGCCTTGTTTAAATACTCATCTGTTTTTGGATAAATCCTCCTCCTCAACATGTGCATTGTGTATTTGAAATCGTTTGGCACATGGAGGCAGGAGTGCCTATAAAGGACTAAAACCAATTCCATTTAAACAGATAAGATATTTAAATCACGATCTCTACCCCGATCAAAAATTTCAAACCTTTTGAGATTTGTGATCCCAAAAGATTTAAATCATTTAGAAGATTTTGGGGAAAGACGTGGCAAGATTTGATTTTGAAAAATGACAGATAAGGACCATTTTAAGACATTAAAGATTGTTAGTGTCAAGTATGATTGTTTTAAGAGATCTTTAAGTAAAATAAAACAATTTCACAATCAAACAAGAACAGAAAAAATTTCATTTTGAAAGACCTTGATTCAAAAGAAAAATCATACCATGACATAACATTAAATCTTTAGATCACCACTTATTATCGTACAAAACGGAACTTTTGTGAAGAAATATCGTTTGAAAATATTTTATTTTAAATCACTCTCCCCCTCAATCGATGACCGAAGTCGATAATTGAGTGACATAGGTTTTGATAAAAAGAAGTCCGGTGATTTTCAAAATTAAGACCAATTTATTTTCAAAACAATATTTTCCCATTTTCAAAACAATATTTTTAAAAATTGTTTAAAAATGGTATCATTCACTACTTTTCCTGCACAAGGTAAGTTAGGTGGAGAGAATCATAAGCTGCTTTTGTTGATGTTGTTGTAGGGTTTGGAAGAAAAACTATCTGCTGATGCAGTGAGACTTCGTCTTACGTTGCATTTTAAATGCCAACTGAGGTCAAATTAAGCTCCGTTTCTTCAATCACTTAGAAGAAAACCATCTGCTGATGCAGTGAAACCTCTTACGTTGCATTTATGCCAACTCTCCATAGAAGTCCAATTAAGCTCCGTTTCTTCATTTGTCAACCCAAGATATAGTTACCCTTTCCTTTCGGCATCCAATCATCTTCAATTGTGGGATCCGATCGGGAAAATTTTTTATACCAATATATCTGCATACGTTAGTGAACACACATACAAATATATGGTGGTCGACATCACCCAAACAACAATCGACTAATAAAAGTCAATGCAACATATCAATCAGATCATATAAATGTATGGGAATAATGTGTTCATCAAACTCTAATCATCTAATCCTAGCAATCATATCCTAGGCACCTAGTCCTTCAACATAGGTTAACATCATTTTTAATTAAGCATATTAGGATAATTAAGAAAGCCCGTTAGATGATATAGATTTGAAAACATTATCCCCCTCAATCCATGACTCATTTTATGAAAAGTTTAAAAGCGCTAAAGTCATTGATTGAGTTTTCAATCTTACAAAAACTCTGAATCTGATTGTTTTTAAAGCAGCTCATTTTCCACCATTTAAGAGAACAACAAATATTTTTCTGAAGAATTTTAGACGGAAAAACATTTGTGTAGGAACAACGATCTTTTGACGACATGCTTTCCTTGTTTAGTTTTAGGATAAGTGCACGAAATATTTTGAAAAAAAGTTCAAGTGCAGCACTTTCCTTTCTTTAAAAGAGCGGGTTGCTATCAGAAATAATAGCAAACCATGGTTAAGCGCGGGTTACAGTCTAAAATAACTGCAAGCCATAGTTTTTTTTTAACATGTTTAGAAAAGAATATTTACACCTCCTGCTCGAACTTCATCTATGGTCCCGTGCCATTATTGAATGACATTTCTAAGACCGTAGATGTTATCGATACCAGAAGACATGTCTAGAGAAAACATATTTTTGGTATTTTTGAAATTTTCTGATTTTTATGGGTTTTTGTTGGTTTTATATTTTTGTATTTTGTTTTTGTTGGTTTTATATTTTTGTATTTGGTTTTTAATAAATATATACAAAGATAGAATAGATGATATAGTATAAGAGGATGATGATACGAGTACCGAGATAAGGATATCGAGGAGCCCCGTTGTAGAAGATAGAAGTCATCATCTCTTAAACATTCACCACCAAAGCTTCCAAGACTCTTGAATCGAAGAGAGAAATTGAGCCACTTGAAAGTGAGACATTGGTAGCTTCCCCCCAAACCGAAAATCCTTTAGCCGAGCAGATTCAAAGCTTTCTTTCAAGCTTCCATTAGCCAGGTGCACAAAGAAGCACACCATTATCATCGATCATGCTGCTCCTTTTAAGAATAATCACCGTGATTCTTCGTTCAAGGCTATATCATCCAATAGAACAACAGCAACATATCATCCCACATTTAAATAATCTTCTCAAATTTCCTTTTCCACTGAAGTCTAAAGCGATTCATTCCAAAAGGTGTCAAGAGAACAATTCTCCCAAGTAGATGAAATGATGTAGTCAGCCTCTTTGTATAATGCTCACGAACTCTCCCGGATACACATCATGAGGGGAATGAAAACACCTTCCCATGTTCACATTTTTCTTCCCGGATGATCGTGTATGAAGCTCAAGAACCCGAAGTACACCAATACCCAAGAGCTCTCCCGAATACACATCATGAGGGGAATGAAAACACCTCCCCATGTTCACATTTTTATTCCCTAATGATCGTGTATGAAGCTCAAGTATCCGAAGTATACCAATACACAAGGAAGGAATAACTTATAACAATTGAAGAAGCAGGCCAAGTCACTGATTATCTCTGCGGATGACAATCTCTGCAGATGTCAACTCCAGAATAAGTGATTATATCTCTGAATCACTGATTAAGCACTCAAGTGAAACAGCTGAGCATCCCCAATGTACACAATCTCTCTCCCCTGATCATTTGCGATACCATCGAAATCACCACACACTAGTGTACCTCTTTTATCTTCAAAAACTTTCTCTAACATCACTTCCCCCACGTAGTTGAAATACTAACACTAAACGCCTTGATGAGTAAAACCTTGAGTTTCTCTGCGGTCATGACATTTGTTTTCCCGGGATATCTTCAGTCACTTAGAAGAATTAAGTTCATCAAGTTTACTCGTCATGAGTCAAACCTTGAGTTTCTCTGCGGTAATAACATTTGTCTTCCCAGGGTATCTTCAATTACTTAGAAGTATTAAGTTCATCAAGTTTACTCGCGTTTAGGTGCTTGTCTCCTTACGCCTTGCTGGTTTTTGACACTTCAGAATCAGCAACTCTTTGTAAGTTCGTATACTAGAAATATTTTGAAAAGAACATCATTAGCTCAGATGTATCTGTGAGAATCAACTTGCTGAAGAATAACGTGAGCAAGTCTAATTAGGGATTAAATTTGGCATTTCAATCTCCCCCAATTAGTGCTCTCCCCTAAACTAACAATCTGTTTGATAAATGCCCAGAATAAGAAGAAGTCTTTTGATAATCACATGCAACTCGTCTTTTAGTCTTCTAACATACAACAGAAAATGTAGAACTGACTGTAGACTCGACCTTCTTCTAGATTGTCCAGTTGGGGAATAGATAGTTAACATCTTCAACTCACACCAAAAAAGCATCCCACCAAAAAGCATCCTAATTAACTTACATCTTGAAAATCCCCTTAACTAAAATCCCTCCCAATCAAACAAGAACAGAAAGATGTTCATCAAGGAAATCAGCAATCAGGCCGCAACGAACACACGAAATGGTGAAACCAAGCAAACAATCACATCAAACAAGAACAGAAGGTTGTTCGGAATCATCATGTTGATGTTCAAGTGAAGCATTAACCGGAAGCACTTTGTCGATAAACCCATCAGTCCGTGAGAAGATGTCAACCAACGGCTCTTAGAAGAAACTCCATGTGAAGATGACCCGATAAGAAGAAGCTCGGTTCTTACATGAGTTTAGAGCCGTATGACCATTTATATTCTCAAATATCAATCAACAATGCAAAAAATTCACACTTCTTCTCCCCCTCAAGAATTGCATACGGAGATGCCATTCTTGACTAAATAAGTGAAATCATCCAAAAGTATTCTATTCACACTTCTCCCCCGAAAAATTAGCACATGATGTCGCCATCGTCATTATAGTTGAGCAAGTGGAATAAGAAAACAATCAAGGGTAGCCCGGTTCACTTGATAACTGAAAGCGCGTGGAAAAAGTATGAAGCATGTTGATGAGAATGGTCATTAATGAGAAGATTTCTCTTCTTCCGAAGATAAAGCACACTGACACGTACACTTTTCTTTTCTTTAGAGTACGAGGCAAGAACTGTTGTGTTCATACGTCATAATGTTGAAGTACGAGGCCTGAACTGATGTGAACAGACGTCATAATCTCTCTCTTTTCATCTACTCTTGGAAAACTTGTAATCACCCCATTATCATTCAGTAGGCTATTTGTCGTGACAGCTGATGGAAAAAACCCAATATAATGAATTTGACCCTGAAGTAAACTACCCCGAACTCGTGACTTAAACTTGCACATATGTAACAAAGAGCGGTGCCGAGACTTCATCCTCCATTGAATCTCTAAGTACTCTATACTCTTCATCCAACCAACCATCAAGTAATAGACGTACATCACCTCTTGAAAATCCACAATTGAATGTGACACTGAGCACTACAACGTAACTCCTTAAAGTGATAGTTATTTTGTGGTGGTATGAGCCCAATTCCCCCAAGTGGTAAAAGAAAAGGTAAAAGACACCCAACAATAACTAGATTTCCAAGTCTTCGTTTTTGATGATAAGCTCGAACAAGGATCTTGAAGAATCTTCATCCAACCATCCCGATACCTTCAGATACTAAGTACACTCGCCCGTGATATTTCACTTCAACCTCAAATAAATAATAATGTGAATTAACGCCTTGTCACATCTTCTGTTTAAAAGCTCAAATCTAGCCTTCTTTGACATTTAAATGAACTTTGATAATGGTTTCATCCTGACCATGGTTAAAAGCACATAACCCCGTAAAACCTTGTAATAGCCAAACTGCCATGAGGACAATCCAAACATACACCCAATTTATGAAGTACACCCTTTTATCCCTTCTTTGAAGTAGAAACCGTAGCACCAGCATCAAATAAGATCCCGAAGTACACTTTCCTTTCTCCAGGATGGTTCCATCATTACGGGATTTTACAATTCTATGGTTTAAACCGAAAAATAGTTTCTTTCGCGGGATTTTACAAAACCAAGAATAAACCGTAAGATAGATCCGGAAATGCACCTTGCAATTACCAGGATGTTTCCATTATCACGGGATTTTACAAGTCAAAGATTTAAACCGAGAAATAGATTCTTTCGCGGGATTTTACAAAATCAAGACAAAACCGTAAACAATGTAAATTTGAATGTTTTATGACAACTTTGGTTTCGGTGAATTTCTGTTTTAGGGGAACATGCAGCGGTTCATCAGTTGTTCATTATCCAACATCATCAACCATCCAATCAACACTTTGGTAAACACATCAATCACACAATCTGTCGGCTATTGTAGTGACCACATGGAGAAGTAAACCTGATATACCAAACTTGATCATGAAGTAGAATTCCCCAGATTTGTTACTTAACCTTGTACTAATCCTTGTGAAGAAGGAACGCTGTACCCGATGTACCAAACCTTTTGACATATCCTCAACTGCATGAGACACCGAAGTGATAGCTACATTGTGGGTAAAGCGAGAAAGAATCACAACCGTAACTAAATAGTCAATCTTTATCACACTCAATAAACGCCCAAACAAGTCATCTTCGCGGAAGGGTAGAAAGAAAGAAGACGAAAAGTAAGTAAACTCGCCCAGAAAACGTCACTTCAAATCCAAAAAAGGGATACCGAACAAACAACCCCGAAGTCAATCTTTAGTTCAATCATCAATTTGAGCCGTGACATAATATCTTTTGTGAATATGTAAATACCAAAGTGCCAAAACCCCATACCAACAACACTACAACTCTTATCAACAATTCAAATCTCATAACTCAACGAATCTCATCATCACATCTTATAACATATCAAATAATCATCAAATAGTTTATAATCAAATCACATAAAGATGATCCAATTATGAGAAGCCCATTTTTCCATCATTCAACTTCAAGTCATCACATAAGCATACACCATCTACATTCAAGCCCATATTCAGTATATCTCCATTCCATAACCGATCCATCCCAAGTGAAACTCATATTACAATTAGAAACATGTGATCTAAGGTAAATACAGACCTCACGAATTTCATTGAAATAAACTAAAAATGCAACTCGTGTGCAAATCCAATTGTCTAACTCGACTTAAATCACGATATCACTTGAGATGCACAGTTGTATAAACATAATGGTCACTTCAGTTCATAACTACTCACAAGACCATAAATAAACACCTCGAGGCCTAATCAAGATTATGTAAATAATCTAGGCTCAATAATTTCACAATCCATTGTCAATCCTATTTCATCTACACATATAACTCATAAGCGAAGGAAGACAAGTAACTCACGGCCCAAGCAAACTCAAATTACACGGCCCAAACCAAATATCATTTTGCATTCAAATCCGGCCCCATGATAGTCCAATTCTGATCCGTTACATACCCTACCCTAATTATATGGGTATAAAACATCACAAAGCCACTCACAAACCTAATCTCTCACCTGTTTTTGTCCGCCCCCATCTAAAGCATATATCACAGACTCATACCAAACCCTAAATATACTCACACCAAACCCTAATCCTTCTCAAAACAGCACGCCTCCTTTTCTCCTTTACGAACCATCCCAGAGATAATAATATCACATCTAACTAAAAAATCATAACAATAATTCCCCATCTAAGTCTCACAATAAAACGTGCCAAGGGGCAGGAAGATCTCGTACATCAAGTAATCAATCCGTGCCTCGCCACAGGGATGGTTTGAGTGTCATTACATGGCCACAGGGATGGCATGGATCATCTTCGAATCACTTATGTGACATTAGGTACGTTTACATTTTGTTTTTATAAAGGTATTGAACGAATCAGAAAAGAGCAATTAATCATTCGTGATAGTTGATCTTTTCATTGAGGATTCGGATATTAAGCACTCATAAGATCAATGATGTTGAAACTCTTTCGTAAAAACAAACCTTCAAGGTTTTGTTGTGTCTTTTTGATACCACGAAGAGGAGTTGAGATCTTTGTTCCATTTATGTTAGCATAGACACAAATCTGTGATGTTAAATGTTTCGAACGAAAGACCATTGAGGGTCTTTATTTGGCTTTGAATATGCTTGAAACAATTACTGATATTCAATAATTATTATTCCATGAATTTGGTTTGATACTGTGATGGGTTATAGAATAGGTTTGGATTTGATAATGGCTTGGTTTTTGATTCGGATCTGAGGTCGTTAGTGTTACCTAAAATTTGGTATATTTGGTCTTTTTAAAGTCCACAAGTTGCATCATCATTTAGCATAAACAACTCGCATCTTAAGATATATTTGACAACTCGCATACCATTTGCAACTTAGACAACACGCATAGTATTTTGACTCAAAAATCAAAACACACAACTCACATATGGCAAGTCGCTTAGCACATGACACACACAACTCGCTTTTGAAATTGTTAAAGAACAACTCGCATGAATGGTTATAAATGTTAGCAACTCGCATGTTTGAATGATTTGACAACTCGCATAATGGTCATTGTATCTGGACATTATAAGGACTCACATCCAGGAATACATTGAGTAAAGACAGTCAATACTGTCAACTCGCTTTGAAAAAAAATCAGTCAACTCGCATAGAAGAACATGTCTCAACTCGCATAAATGAATGTCATAGCAGCAGCAGAATAGAACACCATAAAAACAGACCCATTCAATGTGACCGTTTTGACCTTTTATGACCACAAAATCTCAAAAGATATGAGTAAACATAAAAGTGTTTATCTTGGACCAGACACAAATTTTTGAGAAACCAGATAATCAAATAGCTGCTTTACCACAAGTATAAAACCAGTAACTAACATCTTAAAACTGTTTCAAACTCAAAGTCTGCACAAGTGTAAACTGCTAATGACCATGTCAAACATTTAGACACATGAACACCATTGAATTACTGACACTTAAACAAACCAGGATACAAGCAACAACCTTTAACATAACCAACTCAAAACTCATTCAACCATCACAATAAACACATCAACCCTCATACGAACCGTACAAACCGCATACACCAACGAGTGTCAAAAACCATACGAAACATCAAAACAACAAAACCTTGGCTCTGGTACCAATTGTAGGATCGTTAATATTATGTTGTTAGATGATTCGGGTGGTCTAGGATTGTGATTAAACAAGAAAGCCATTTTAGAGAGATGAAGAGAGTTGAGAGGAGGTTCTTGAAAGAGAGTTGCTTAAACAAATGTAAGGTTAGATTCAAAGAAGCCACACCCCTTCCATGGATGGAAGGGGTATTTATACTTACAAACATAACGACCTCCTATCGGCCTGTGGATCAGGTATACAGAGGGTAAAGACCCGTCTTTCCTCCACGGTGTTACACTACACTAAACTACGCTACAAACTAACTAATTAACTACTAAATAACGTAACAAACTACAAGTCTACGAGCCAAACTATGCTAGACCATAATTGGGGTGACCGACACTTTAACATGGAATTTTCTAATTCCTAACAGAAACACACCCCGAGGGCACTGGTTCCTTAACTCACAAGCGTGATGACACTGTGAGTGGTTCTGACACTGACTCAAACTTAGACACTGAATCCACTCCTATTATTGCAGATTTGCCAGCACAGAACCTTAGAAGGTCATCCAGAACTCATAAGTTGCCTGCAATTTTAAATGAATTTGTTATTGACAGCAAGGTCAAATATGGAGTTGAAAGAGTTGTAAATTATTCTAATCTTAACTTTGAGAGTTTTTTTTTGTGTCTGCCTTAAATAAAAGCACTGAACCCAATACTTATAAAGAGGCCATTCTTGATGATAATTGGGTCAATGCTATGAACATTGAAATAGAGGCCTTAAACAAAAATATCAATTGGGACATTATTGAACTACCATTTGGTAGGAAACCCATTGGGTGCAAATGGATATATTAAATTAAGTATAAGGCCACCGGGGAAATTGAAAGGTACAAGGCCAGACTTGTTGCTAAGGGTTTTAACCAAAGGGAGGGTATTGACTATGATGAGTTTTTCTCCTGTGGTTAAAATGGCCACTGTTATGTGTCTTATTGCCCTTGCTATCCAAAATAAATGGCCCTTATTTCAACTTGATTTCAATAATGCTTTTTTGCATGGAGACCTAAATGAAGATGTTTATATGACCATTCCTCAAGGGTTTGGGAACACTGATAACAAAAACTTGGTTTGCGAACTGAACAAATCTGTTTATGGCCTGAAACAAGCTCCTAGAAAATGGAATGACAAATTAGTTGGCATTTTAAAAGAAAATGGCTTTGTTCAGAGCTGCAGTGATCATTCATATTTACCAAAACTTTTGATAACATCTTTGTTGCTCTTCTTGTTTATGTTGATGATATTGTGATTACTGGTAATGATGAAAATGAAATCAAAAAGTTTAAACAATTTCTGAGCTCCAAATTTCAAATTAAAGATCTTGGTTTGCTAAAATACTTCCTAGGAATTGAGGTTATCAAGCAAGGAGATGATATCTATCTATCTCAAAGAAAATATTGTCTAGAACTCTTACACGAGTTTGGTCTCCTTGCCTGTAAACCTGTTTCTATTCCTATGGAAGCTAACATTGTTCTTCCATTTAAACCAACTTAGGAAATCCTTACTTGGATAACATAACTGGCTATCATAAACTTGTTGGTAAACTTATATATCTTACTCATACCAGACCTGATATATCATATTATGTTCATTATTTGTATCAACATATGCACTCTCCTCTTAAGTCTCATTTGCAGAGTGCCTTAAATGTTCTCAGATACCTAAAAGGCTCTCCCGGAAAAGGTTTGAAATTTACTCATAATAAATTATCTGACATGTTGGAACGGTATGCAGATTCTAATTCGGCAAATTGCCCAAAGACTAGAAAATCTGTTTCAGGGTATTGTGTAAACCTCATTTCTTGGAAAAGCAAGAAGCAAGCTACTCTTTCCAAATCTTCCACTGAAGCTGAGTACAGATCCTTAGGATCTACAACCTGTGAAATTATATGGATTCTAAAAATCATGAAAGATTTAAAAATCGTTAACTTGCCTGTTTCACTTTTCTGTGATAACAAAGTTGCCCTACAACTTGCTGTGAACCCAATTTTTCATAAAAGGTCTAAACATTTTGAAATTGATGTTCACTTTATTCGGGAAAAAATTGCAAAAGGGATCATAAATGCCAAAATAAATGGCACTTTAGACTAAACGACAGACATTCTAACTAAACACCTTCGTGTTTCTCAGCATAATCTAATGATAAATAAACTTGGCCCTTTTTTACCTGTTTACTCCTCAGATTAAGGGGGATGTTGAAATAAGCTGTTATTAATCTGTGGATTAAGCATGTGCTCATTTCTCTTTGCTTATTATGTGTTTAGTGTGTATCAGGTCCCATGTTGCAGTCATTGGTTATTGGAGGATCTAATGTGCAAATAAGAGTTATTGATGATTTTGGGTACTTCTCAAAGATGGAGGGACTAAAGTCAAACTAAAGTGCCTATATCTTGGACTCCATCTTACGTGTTAATCACCATACTTGCAATACAACCCTAATACCACAACCCCCATTTTCCATCTCTTAATCGGTTTTGATCGTATACATTGTCTTGTAATCATTCGGTTTTCATTTTTATCTTGTACTCTTGATTCAATAATCTTAATAAATTGTCGGCTTGGATTAATCCCGCCGACTATTGATCTTAATTGTGTGTGTCTATCTGCTTATTTGATATCACTCTACAAGAACTTTTAGGAAATTTAATACTCAGTAGCATTTAAGCTGTTTATTAGCATCTGAACTTCTGCAAAATAATGTGTACTGTATTAACAAGCTGAGTCTACGGATCTAATTTTTTATGATTCATAATACCAGGTATAGGTTTTTTTTTCCTGCACAACTTGTGTGTCTTAGCTTTCTTGTACGTTTTTAATATGGTGAAACACATGCACATGCATACCTCGTGAAGCACTTGAGCCTTGATGTTTGGTCGTTGGAAGGCTTTAACCAACGTATCAAATATCACGTTATCAAGTATTGTACATATATAGATGAAAAGCCCCCAAGAAAAGACACATTTCGTGATGATACTGTATCTATCTTATACTTGGATAGCTTATATAATATAGGACCTAAAATTGTGGTCTCGTGTGGATTAATTGGATTAAAGATCCCAAAACATATTGTAAGAATATCATGTAATTGGTATCTTTGGCTCTAGCATCTTGCAAGAGTCCATTTGTAATAAATCTGCTGCCATTCAACAATAAAAGTTGGCTTATTTGCTGGTATGTCATGATCTAAACCCTAACTTTTTGTTAGGGTTTATCTTTTTCTTTTGGTTATTGCTGTTGTTGTTAGTTTTATATAGGTTTGGAACTGGTTACGATTGTTTTGCTGTGGATTGTGGGGTTTTGAGAGATGGAAAAAGGATTTTTCAATAAGACTAGTGCTTTCAAGGTTTCGAAAGATGTGGGTAATTCAGCTGCTAATGATTCGAATGATATTAATTCTATGAATAAAAGATCTTCTGCTAGTTTGGCCGATCAAACTAGCTCCATGAATGAAGATCTTGCGCAAAGTGTGGCTGAGCAGAATTATGGTCTTGACTCGGTCGTTTTGGAAGCGTGCAAGACCTTTGAAGAGGCTATGTGCGGTGTTGAAGTTACAAATGCGGGGAATGCGGACAATGGTACTAATGTTGTTTTTAATTCGTCTCCCAAAGTTCACAATCAGCCCCAACCAACGGGTGCCCCGAGTGTGAAGCCAGTTTCATATGTGGGTGCAACGTCAATTGATTCTACGAAGTGCAAGTCTAATTTTCGTAGGTTCGAATGTAGTAAAAAGTATAATGGGGTGGATCTATCCATTCCTATGAAAGTCGTTGAGGAGGTAAACTCTAAATTTGAGAATGCCCTTTATGGTTATTTTCTTGGTAAACGTATTGCTTTTCCGGTTGTTGATTATTACGTTCGTAATACGTGGGCCAAGTTTGGTATTCAAAAGGTTATGATGAATGCTAAGGGGTTCTTTTTCTTTAAGTTTTCCACTCGTAAAGATGTTGATAATGTTCTTGAAAACGGACCATGGATGATTAGGAATGTGCCAATTATTGTTAAAACTTGGACGTTGAATACTAATCTGCTTAAAGAGGATTTGACTAATATTCTGGTATGAGTTAAATTCCATGATGTGTCCCTTGCTATGTTTTCTGATGATGGTCTCAGCATCCTAGCCACATCGATTGGTACGCCAAAAATGTTAGATTCTTACACTAGTCAAATGTGCTTGGAATCATGGGGTCGAAGTAGTTTTGCTAGGTGCTTGATTGAAGTTAAGGCGGATCAGGTTCTTAGGGAGAGCATCACTGTTGAGATACCATTACTTGATGGGACAGGTTCTACTATTGAAAAGATTCGTGTTGAATACGAATGGAAACCGCCTCGGTGTAAGCTTTTTGGTCATACGCTGCTTGAATGTCCTAAATCTATTCTACCTCCTACTCAGTCTAAACAGAGTGTTAATGATGGTTTTCAAACTGTCAATAACAAGAATAAGGGTAGGAATGGTGGTCCAAGTGTTCCAGGTAAGGGAGGTTTTACTAAACCTGGTGTGGGTCCTAAGTTTAGGTATCAACCTAAAGCACCTCCTACTGAACCCAAGAAGGTGGATAATACAAAGAAGAAAGCCACTGAAGTGGCTAGTACGAGTGGGACAAAGATTGCTACATCTAATCCTTTTGCTGCACTTAATATGATCGATACTGATGAATGTGGCACTCCTACTGATGTAGTGGATTCTGGTAGTACAATGGAAGCAAAGGAGGTTGGGTCTCTTAAGACCGGTAATGTATCACAAGAACCGCTTGTGAGTGATTCAATGGAAGCTAACGATGTTGGTCCTACCCCTACTGTTGAGAAAATTGGGGAGTTTGAAAAGCTTCTTATTGATGGGAAAGCTACTCTTGTTGATGATGATGGTAATCCTATTAAAAATGTTGATTATCCATGTAATAAAAAGGATTTTTCGTCTACTTTTTCTTCTAAGAGGGTTAACCCATTCTCTAAGGTGGGAGAGATTGTTGACTCCGATAGTAATGAAGAGCAGGTTGTGAACACTTTGATGAGTTAATGAACCAATTTGGTGGTGGTCATGATCGTGAAGATGATTATGATGATTATGTGGATCAGGTCTACGATCTTCTAGGGAATTTGGATGCTTATTATGACACGTATGGTATCAAGCTCCAAATCCTTGGTAGGAAGTATTTTTGTTTCCATAGGTGTCTAATGTTATCTTTTGAGTAGTGGTTTATTTTGTTGTATAGAGAACTAGCTTAGAGACCCGTTGACACCGGGTTATTTTTTAAGAAAATAGATAAATGAGATGATAATAAAAGTAATAACGTAAATTTGTTAAATTTAAAATATGTGTGAGTCACAATCGATTTACAACCATCGCGTTGCCAATCTAAAATAGATTGACTCGAACATAAAATGATGTGTGATTTTAATGATCAATTGAGTTGCTAACAAACCTTGTAACATTAAATATAATGAACCATAGTATAATATAACGTGATTACACCAATGATACATACATGATACAACATGAACCTTGTACAAAGACCTTCAAGTACTTCTTTATAAACAACATTTGTTGTGGTTTTGGAGAGATTACCATCCTGATCACAAACGACAACCTTCAAACGCCGCTTGCTTTTTACTCTTGATACGGCAACGTACAGTTGTCCATGTGTGAACACAGGACGGGGCAAGTACAAACCAACTTTAGAAAGCGATTGCCCTTGGCTTTTGTTGATTGTCATGGCAAAAGATACTGATATCGGATATTGTTTCCTGACAATCTTAAGAGGCAAACGCTTATCTGACGGAGTAATCCTCAACCTTGGAATAATCACCTTTTTTCCGAAGTTGGTTCCGTTAATGATTTGCGCCTGAATAGAGGTTCTTGTTAATTTAAGTACTTGAAGTCTTGTACCATTACATAAACCATTTGATTGGTCTATGTTTCCTAACAACATAATCGGCACTCCGACTTTTAAAGCAATCTTGTGGTTTGGTTCACCTGAGAACTTCAATCCATTTATAAATTCAGGCGAGAAAATAGACAGATGACAGCACCGCGTTCACTTTTATCCACGTTGTCACAACTTAAGTAGACCATTTCTTCTCCTGCAAATTTGCCCAACAAATGTTCATTTATAGTGTCGACTAACTCATTTGTGGGTGCCAAAATCGCCTTTTCTTGGAAGTAGGTCGGATCATGTATGTTATCCAACATGTTTTCCATAAAAACGTTTTACCGGTACCTCCGTAACCGTAAACAAAATAGATACCCCTTGTTCCACTATCAACTGATTTCACGATGGTGTCATATACACCCTTCTGTTCCGTTGTCAATAAGGCGTACAAAATTTGATATTCAGATTCCATCTCGACCGGGTTATAATCAGATTCCATCTCCTACCACCCGTTCCATTAGAGTAAAATATCTTACGCTTATATTCAAAGTCACTTAATCACTCTTACAACCCATTTCATTACAGTTAAATATCTAACGCTTATATTCAAAATTACTTTATCACTCTTACAACCTGTTTCATTGCAGTTAAATATCTTATGCTTATACTCAAAATCACTTAATCACTTAAACACTCATGCAACCCATTTCATTTTAGGTGTATACCATCTCCTACAACCCATTTCATTACAGTTAAATGTCTTAAGCTTATATTCTAAATCATTTAATCACTCCTGCAACCCGTTTCATTACATTTAAATATCTTACGATTATATTCAAAATCACTTAATCACTCTTACAACCCGTTTCATTAAAGTTAAATATCTAACGCTTATATTCAAAATCACTTAATCACTCCTACAACATGTATCATTGCAGTTAAATATCTTACGCTTATATTCAAAATCACTTAATCACTCCTACAACCCGTTTCGTTTTAGGTGCTTACCATCTCCACAACCCGTTTCATTACAATTAAATATCTTACGCTTATATTCTAAATCATTTAATCACTCCACTCCTACAACCTGTTTCATTGCAGTTAAATATCTTACGCTTGTATTCAAATCACTTAATCACTCATACAACCTGTTTCATTTTAGGTGTTTACCATCTCCTAAAACCCGTTTAATTACAGTTAAATATCTTACGCTTATATTCTAAATCATTTAATCACTCCTACAACCCGTTTCATTACAGTTAAATATATTACGCTTATATTGTATATACCTTTTGAACATTTATCATAATCCTTGAAATGCGTCTATGTAGACAATGTTTATAGTAGTTTCGAGATATTTTAGCTTAAGTTAACATCTAACTTACTAAGAGGTTTCAAAATTCTTTTACTTTAATATTAACAATGATGTGTTCTCTTACATTTATCATGTACTTAATTATATTTACTTTAATATTAAATATGATGTAACCCATAGATGGAGTAATGTTTAAGAGCTCAAATCATGACCCGCCCGATGGGCGGGTACGCTTCATAAAATTGTTGTCAAATTCTTTTTACGCGTAAAATAAATAATGAATAAGTCAAATATGTTGAATGCAATAAATTGAAAATCATAAAGATATGGGAGTTGATTTGCACACTCTCATAAATGATTGGGATACTCAAATTTAAAGTGTTTGGACATTTATACCCTTACATGATGAACATGACTAAAAGACACTCTAAATTTAAGTGTGCCAATAAATTATGGGAGTGTGCAAATCACCTCTCTAAACACACTCTAAACAGAGAAAACGACATACGTTGCATATATATTCAGACTCTTTTTTCATATATGTTACTGTGTTCACAAATCACATTTTAAATTATAAACCAATGATTCTCAAAAAAGACTAATCATTTTAACAACAGGTAACCTCAACCAAGTCAGCAAAACTACAACGTCAACCAAGTTAGCTTATAACATGGTAATAATATGAATTTGACATGAACAATGCATTTATTTATGCAAAACATGCAGCAAATTAGCTAAAAAGTAAATGTGCCAAATGGGTTGAACAGTCAAAACACATTGAAAGTTACCAAATGTGTATTATTTAAATAATGTAGTAGTATATGTTTACGGTAGATTTTAGCATATACCGAATCATATAGCGTAGTACGCAAGTCCTAATGTACTCAAGTCTGAAGGTAACAAAAGACACCTGTTTTTCTTATTTTCATTTATTTTCATCTTTACTTTACAACTAACCAGGTAGCAACACATAGTAATCTGCATGTGAATACCAATCCGACACACAAACAAACACCTTTTCTTGCAAGGATAATATAATGTAAGAAGGAATCAGTTACTTCCATCTGCTGCAACCTCTGATACTCCAGCACGAAATCTGATTTTGAATAGCTTAGAATTGGAACAGCGACTGAATAATCTTTGAACAAAGTTGTTAGTGCCTGCAGTTGATAACAGTTAAAGTTCATATGTTAGAATTCAATATCCACTGCACTGCTTATAGACCTACTCTTGAAAATAAGATCATTAGTACAAACCGTTTTTAGTTTGTTGATAATGTTCTGGAGCTCTTCATTGTTGCTTCAAGCTTGTCTTGAACAGTTTCCCTATCTGAATACCTTGGTTTCTGTTTAAATTTACCCAAAAAGAGTAATTAGTTAAAAGTAAATTTGATGTGTAAAAATAGTTTTACAGTATGGTAAATTAAACATTTTTGAGGAGCTACTTGTGTCTTAGGATTAACCGGTTTATCAGGGTTTTGCATATTCCTGTCCATATTCGGTTTATTACTCATGTTGGTGTGTGGTCGGCAAATATAGGTTTACTTGGTTTAGCAGTAGGCTGTTTCAGCTTTTTCCACATGGTTATGATTTTCTTCTCAACTGGAGGCTTTCCACCATCACTTCCGTTCTTGTTTAATGCGGCACTATTTATAGGATCTGAAACAATATTAAAAATGATAGATTCAATAAAAAACCAAATAGCATAAATGATATAATAAGTAATTCGGTGAACAAATTCAAACCACTTCCATAATCATCCAGGCCATCAAAAACTTTTGAATTTTCTTGTAGAAATTCATAATTTTGTTTGAATGCAAATCGATTATGAATTTGCGTTGACAATATAGCGCCAAGAAACTATCATTGAAATGTAAAAAAAAAATACACACTCGCATCCTAATTGTAAGCAATACACAACATAAACCTGCTCAAGCCAGAAATACTTATTGGAGTGTTTGTACTTATGATTGGACCCATATTGATAACTCTAACCATTTCCCACATACTTCAAATTCATAACCAATTACTGCTGCATTAAAATTGCTTTGTGAATAACCTTAGCCTTGGTCTCTAGCATTGTTCTTTCTTGTGAACAAAATGCACAAATAATAAAATAGAGTGCTGACAGAAAATAAATAATGCTTACCGCCATCTCAGGAAGAGGCTTATATGCGAAAGCCAGGACTATGGATTTTATCTAATTAGTTGTTTATAAGGTAAGAAGATTGATTGCAAGGTAAGAAGTAGTAAAAGAATTAAAGGGAACTATTAATGAGAATAAATTATAATAAAAACTTATCTTACATTAACTTATTGACGGTGATAGATTTTATACCTTTATAGGTTAATACCTCATTTCAATTTAATGCAACAATCAGCAAGCCACCATCAACAGAGGGTCGCCATCACAAGCAACCCGCGATCATCAGAAAGCCCCCATCAGCAACAATCTTCCATAAGCGGCAAGTCACCATCTGCAGCAAATCACTGCCCATTAATATATAATTGTCTGCTGGAGACGAACTTGATATTAAAACATGTAGTTCATTAGATGTTCGATTCTCTTTATATTAAAATAGGAGAAGCAATAAACAAAATACTTTTCTTCACATTGTGGATAGCATTTTCATTTGACCTCATAGATAGAGCGAATGAAGTCCCTATGTTTTAATCTATATAAAATACCAATAATACTTATTCATGAACATATGACAAAAATCTTAAGAAAAGAATATCTCAAAAACTCACCGAGGAGGGCGCTCACAAGGCCACCAGCACTAACCTCGAGAGACCAACTCTCTTCACCTCTTCTAACAGCAGAAACAGGAAGTCTATTAGGAACTACCAATAGCCGTTGAGTAAAATGTCCACCATCTGGTTTTTCCCAACCATCACGTGCAGCCGAAGTTCCTTCAAGATATTGTTCCACACGGTTATCACAATACTCAAAGGCATCATTTCCACCAGCTTCATTAGTATAAGAAGCTTTGTTGTACTTTCTTAGCTCTCGTTCTCTCAAAAGCCTCTCTATACGACTTGTGAGAGCCGATGAGTTACCGTTGTACTTATTCCCAGGCATAACGGTAACGGCTACAGCACTTTCCTTCTTGAAGAACATGTTGCTATCTGAAATAATAGCAAACCATGGTTTAAGCACGGGTTACAGTCTGACGTAACTGTAAGCCATAGTTTTAGACATTTTTAGAAAAGAATATTTACACCTTCTGCTCGAACTTCATCTATGGTCACGTGCCATTATTGAATGACATTTCTAAGACCATAGATGTTATCGATACCAGAAGACATGTCTTGAGAAAAACAATATTTTTGGTATTTTCTGATTTTTCAAATTTTTATGGATTTTTGTTGATTTTATATTTTTCTATTTTGTTTTTGTTAGTTTTATATTTTTGTATTTGGTTTTTGATAAATATTTACAAAGATAGTTTAGATGATATAGTTTAAGAAGATGTTGATACGAGCACCGAGATAAGGATATCGAACAGCCCCGTTCTAGAAGATAGAAATTGTCATCTCTTAAACTTTCACCACCAAAGCTTCCAAGGGCTCTTGAATTGAAAGAAATTGAACCATCTGAAAGTGAGACTTTGGCAGCTTCCCCCCGAACCGAAAATCCTTTTGTTGAGCAGATTCGAAGCTCTATTTCAAGCTTGCCTTAGCCAGTGCAAAAGAAGCACATCATTATCATCGATCTTGCTTCTCTTTTAAGAATAATCATCGTGATTCATCGTTCGAGGTTATATCATCCAATAGAACAGCAACGTATCATCCCTCACACAAAACAATCTTCTCATATCTCTTTTCTACTGACGTTTGAAGCGATCCATACCAAAAGGTGTCAAGAGAACAATTCTCCCAAGTAGTTGAATTGATGCAGTCAGTCTCTTTGAATAATGCTCAAGAACTCTCCCGAATATACATCATGAGGGGAATGAAAACACCTCCCCAATGTTCACAATTTTCTTCCCTGATGATCGTGTATGAAGCTCAATAACCCAAAGTACACCAATACCCAAGGAAGGAATAACCGATACCACCTCCCTCATGTTACACCTTTATCTCCCCTGAATAAGTCATACTTGTGTACCTCTTTTATCTTCAGAAACTAACTCTTCCATCTCTTCCCCCACATAGTTGGAATAAGGACACTAAACGCCATGAGTCAAACCTTGAGTTTCTCTGCGGTAATGACATTCGTCTTCTCAGGATATATTCAATCACTTAGAAGTATTAAGTTCATCAAGTTTACTCGCGTTTAGATGTGTGTCTCCTTCCCCTTTGCTGGTTTTGATACTTCAGAATCAGCAAAACATTATAAGCCCAAATACTTGAAATCTGTTGAGAAGATCACTTGAAGTCTTTGTGAGAATCAACTTGCTAAAGAATGTGAGCAAGTATAATTGGGGATTAAATCTGACTTTTCACTCTCCCCCAATTAGTGCTCTCCCCTAAACTGACAATCTTTACGACGAATACCCGTAATAAGAAGAAGTCTTTAGATCGTCAAATGCAAATCGTCTTTTAGTCTTCTTACAAGAAGTAGAAATTGTAGAGCAGACTGTAGACTCGACCTTCTTCATACTTGTCCATTTGGGGAATAGAGAGTTAACATCTTCTTCTCATCAAATGCATTCCCGTTAACTTATAAATAGCAAATCCCCTTAACTAAAATCCCTCCCAATCAAACAAGAACATAAAGATGTTCATCAAGGAAATCATCCCCGCAACTGGAAGCACTTTGTCATTAAACTCATCAGTCCGTGTGAAGATGTCAACCAACGGCTCTTAGAAGAAACTCCATGTAAAGATGACCCGATAAGAAGAAGCTCGGTTCTTACATGAGTTAGGAGCCGTATGACCGTTTATTCTCATATGTCAATCAACCATGCAGAATTATCACACTTTTTCTCCCTCTCAAGAATTGCATACGGAGATTCCATTCTTGATTAAACAAGTGAATATCTTCATAATGTAGTCTCTTCACACTTCTCCCCCTCAAAGGTTGCGAATGATGTCGCCATCACCATTTTAATTAAGCAAGTGGAATAAGACTATCGATGGTAGTTCGGTTCACTTGATGATTAAACGCGCATGGAAAAAGTATGAAGCATGTTGATGAGAATGGTCATAAATAAGAAGATTTCTCTTCTTCCAAAGATAATGCGCACTGAAGCGTACACATTTCTTTTCTTTGAGAAACGAGGCTTGAACTGTTGTGTTCAAACGTCATAAGAAGATTTCTCTTCTTCAGAAGATAAAGCGCATTGAAACGTACACTTTTCTTTTCTTAGAGGAACGAGGCTTGAACTGTTGTGTTCAAACGTCATAAGAAGATTTCTCTTCTTCAGAAGATAAAGTGCACTGAAACGTACACTTTTCTTTTCTTAGAGGAACGAGGCTTGAACTGTTGTGTTCAAACGTCATAATCTCTCTCTTTTCAGCTACTCTTGGCAAACTTGTAATCAACCCCATTATCATTCCGTAGGCTCTTTGTTGTGACAACTTATGGAGAAAACCCAATATGATGAATTTGACTCTGAAGTAAAACAACCCGAACTCGTGACTTAAACTTGCATATATGTAACAAAGAGCGGTGCCGAGAATTCATGCCCTTTTGAATCTCTAAGTACTTATACTCTTCAACCAACCAACCATCAAGTATTAGACGTACATCACCTCTTGAAAATCCACAATTCAATGTGACACTGAGCACTACAACGTAACTCCTTAAAGTGATAGTTATTTTGTGATGGTAAGAACCCAATTCCCCCAAGTGGTAAAAGAAAAGGAAAAGTCACCCAACAATAACTAGATTTCCATGTCTTCGTTTTTTATAATAAGCTCGAACAAGGATCTTGAAGAATCTTCATCCAACCATCCCCGATACCTTCAGATACTAAGTACACTCGCCCGTGATATTTCACTTCAACCTCAAATAAATAATAGTGAATTAACGCCGTTGTCACATCTTCTGGTTAAAAGCTCAAATCTAGCCTTCTTTGACGTTTTAAGTGAACTATGATAATGGTTTTCATCCAGACCATGGTTAAAAGCACATAACCCTGTAAAACCATCTAATAACCAAACTGCCATGATGAATATCCAATCACACATCCAATCCATGAAGTACACCCTTTTATCCCTTCTTCGAAGCAGAAATCGTAGCACCAGCATCTGATAATATCCCGAAATACACTTTCCTTTCTCCAGGATGGTTCCATCATTACGGGATTTTACAATTCTATGGTTTAAACCTAGAAATAGTTTCTTTCGCGGGATTTTACAAAACCAAGAATAAACTGTAAGATAGATCCGGAAATGCACTTTACTATTACCAGGATGTTTCCATTGTCACGGGATTTTACAAATCTATGATTTAAACCGAGAAATAGATTCTTTCGCGGGATTTTACAAAATCAAGACAAGACTGTAAACAATGTCTGTTTGAACGTGTTATGACAACTTTGGTTTCGATGAATATCTGTTTTTAGGGGAACATACAGCGGTTCATCAACGGTTCATTCATCATCATCAACAATATCATCAACTATTCTTTACCCATGTGTAGACAACTTCACAAACCATACTAAGTCGAGTAGTATACACTACTTCCCTCTGTGGTTGATCGTAAGAAATTAAAGTACATGTTTTCCCTCCCATGATGGTTTCGAATTTTTGGAAGCATCATTAACGTGAATGACCATCTGCACAAAAGTTTCTTGTCATAAGTAAATATCTAGAAGAATTCACAACAGACGCTGAAGATTCTTGAAAGATTTTGCTTAGACTGTGAAGTATCTATGACATTTTGTGGCGTCGAATATCACATGGGAATTGCCGATCACATCTCATCCAACAAACCCTTAGGTAAACACATCATTCACGAATTCTATCGGCAATTGCTGTGACCATTTGCTGAAGTAAATCCGATATACCAAACTTGAACATGAAGTAGAATTCCCTAGATTTGTTACTTAAGCTTGTACTAATCCTTGTGAAAAAGAAACGGTGTACCCAATGTACAAAACCTCTTGACATATCCTCAACTGCGTGAGACACTGAAGTGATAGTTACGTTGTGGGTTAAGCGAGAAAGAATCACAAACGTAACTAAATAGTCAAGTCTTTATCACACTCTATAGATGCCCAAACAAGTCATCTTCGCAAAAGGGTAGTAAGAAAGAAGACGAAATAAGTGAACTCGCCCGGAAAACCTCACATCAAATCCAAATAAGAAATATCGTCCAAACAACCCCGTAGTTGACTTTGTTCAATAAGCAATTCAAGCCGTGAAATAGAATCTTCCGTGAAAGTGTATAAATCAAAGTATCAAACCAATATAACAACAAGTCTCATCATTACATCAATTCTCATCAAATATCATCGTTAAATCTCATTGTCAAATCTCCCAATCACATCTCATATTATCCAATAAACCGTAAATTCAAATACATGAGCAAGAACCAATATCCAATGTAGCCCCGATCCATAAATATATCCAATATATCTACGAGTGATCCAACTCATTAGCACAAACAATCAATTTGTACCAGGCCTACGAGTATCATTAGCCCACGTATATCAAAGTAAACTTGGCCCTGTTTAAGACGTATATCCGCTTCCAAAGATGGATTATAAAAATGGGTACCAATGAACTCAACCAAACACGTGAACAATTATCAAATGCGATCCAATCAAATAGACTCAATCACAAGTTTTCTAGTCCAAACATGCATTCAAAGTTTCTCCATATTCTCAATACAACATATTCTCAACATCAAAAACGTAGACACTTTGATCCGGCTCATTCTCAATACAACATATTCTCAATACTTCATAACAACATAACGTAATACCAGGTCCAACTCAAATGGTCCAATCAATAAGCCACTATTAAAATTTAGTTCGGCCCATAGACCATAACATTCGGCCCATGATGAAACTCGGTCCATAACACTCATTAGCACCCGATCCACCTAAGAAACCCTAATAATTCGGGTATTTAGTCTCACAATCTCACACCACTTAACCTAATCTCTCTCACTTTCATCAGCCCCCACGTCTCAAAATCAGAACCGAGCACATCTCTTCATAAATCATCACCAACATCAATATTAATCACAATTTAACACCCATGACAGGCATCTCCTTTCTCCGTACTTTTGATAGGAATGAGCTCACCACAGGGATGGTTTGAGCCTTGAAAAGTCCACACGATCCATTATGGATACGGGTAAGGATTAATCAGAATTATTTTCGTTTTCGTTTTGAGTTTTAAATGAACCAAGGTATAGTATTAACATACTTGTTAAATACTTACCTTTGAGTGTTCAAACATTTTCATAAAATAATCTCTAAGATAAATGATCAATGATGATGATATCCTTTTGGTTTAGAGTCTTTAGACGAATTAATTTTGAGAAAAACCAATAGTGATAGACTGAGATCATATTAGTTTTGTTTCATTAAGTTGTAGATCAGTTATGGGTTTCTTAGAGGTTGTATGGATCTGAAAAGATCTTTGATAGATCACAAATTCTCGAGAAGAAATTCTGAGATCAATCATGTTATGTATCTTGCAATACCTCAAAATAGGATCGATGATGGGTTAATGTCGTGTGTAATATCATTGTTGAAAGCATTTGAATTGAAACACATGATTGACTAAGATCTGGTTTAATTTTATGATAAGGTTGAGATTTGACATATTTGTGTTGATAACGTTATGATGAGAGATGTGAGGGTAAAATTGTTGATAGCGATTTGTTGAAAACGTTAGATCTAAAATCAATTTTATCCTTTTCATACTCATTCAAGTCGCATGATCAAGATTCATTTTCAACAACTCGCATACCCATGTGTTTTACAAACCGCATACATTTGTCAACCCAAGTGAACAAACCGGATTTGACTCAAGTGTCAAATCGCATCATAAGCTCAAATTAGCTCAAATCGCTTCAATCTTAATCAAAACACACAAATCGCTTTGACCATTTATCAAATCGTTTTCATTCACAAAACAGACAAACCGCATTTATCATATCATCAAAACGCTTTCAAAAAAACATTTTAGACAAATCGCATCTTGACATATTCACACAAACCGCATACTTTAACAGGTACAATGAATCTGGACATGTGAATTTCATAAAATCGCATTGAGGAATGCATCAAACCGCATTCAGGAATGCACCCATTTAGGACTCATAATCAGACCATTTAAATGACCAGTTTGACAGGTTAATTTGACCACAAAAATTGATATAAAAATTTGTTAAACAACTGATATTGATACTTATATGGTACATAACAAATCAGTGGTAACAATCACAATAAAAGCCTTATAACACAGTTTGACCACACCAATATTCAAACCAATAAACATCATTCAAACTGTTAAGACTTTTAAAGACAGATTCAACAAGAAGAACATGACACATAACAACTCAACACGATAGCCACATCACGCATCAAACAACCCTAAAATCACATCAAACCGCAACCCAACTTGCACAAACCGCATACAAGAATCGCTTCAAAAACCATGCGAATCATCAAAACAACAAAACCTAGGCTTTGATGCCAAATGTAGGATCGTATATTTTATGTTGTTTGATGATTCGGGTGGTCTAGGATGGTGATAGTATATGAATGCCATGTTTAGAGAGATGAAGAGAGTAGAGAGGGTGATTCTAGAGAGATAAACAAAAGAGAAAATGTTAGATTATCAAAGAAGCACCACCCCTTCCAAGGATGGAAGGGGTATTTATAGTTACAACCTACACGCCCTCCTGTCAAGCTGTGGATCAGGCATACAGTGGGTAAAGACCCGTCCTTCCTCCACGGTGTTACACTAAACTAATCTACGCTACTAACTAACTAATTGACTACTAAATAACGTAAATAACGATATGTCTACGAGCTAACTTATGCTAGATTATATATGGGGTGACCGACACTTCACTGTGGAATTTCCAATTCCTAACAAAAAATGTTGTGTCTAGCAACAATGCAGCTTCTGAAAGTAGGCCTAGTTCTTCGGCTCTCCCTACTCTTTCAAATGAACAAATGCAGAGGTTGATGAATTTGTTAAGTGATAAGCCTGTTCCAAATACTCATGCCAATATGGAAAATACCTTTTTTAATAATAGCATCAAGTTTAACCTAAACTTCCAAAGATTTTTCAATGGGAACACCAACGTCTTAATTGGCAATATAAGTCTAGGATGGATAGTAGACTCTGGTGCAAATCAACACATGACTGTGTCTGCAAAATTTCTAATTAATATTATTGACATCTCTAATCTTGGTTTAACTGTTGGTCATCCAAATGTCACTCAAGCTCTCATTACTAAAATTGGTGATTTAAAAATCAATGAAATCATTAATCTCTATGATGTGCTTGTTGTACCAGAGTGTACTGTGAGCCTATTATATGTTCATAAACTTGCTATGGATAGTAAATTGTTTGAAGGCTTTGATGAACATAAGTGCTATATTCAGGATTTAAAGGAAAAGAAGACTGTGGGGACTGGTAATCAAAGCAATGGCATGTATCTGTTTGATGTTGATAATGCCTACAAGGTGACTGCTAATAATTGTATTAATATGTGTCATTTATCTAAGTCCTTATGGCACCAAAGACTTGGTCATCCTGCTGAACAAGTCCTACTTGTTCTAAAGGATAAACTTAACTTGGACAATGAACCTATATCGCCCTGTGATACTTGACACAAGGCTAAACAAACCAGAAAACCATTTCCCTTTAGTGATCACAAGACTGCCAAAATTGGTGAACTTGTCCACCTTGATGTATGGGGTCCATATAAAGTGTCTAGCAGGGAAGGTTTCAAGTACTTTTTAACTGTTGTGGATGATTTTTCTAGAGTTGTTTGGGTCTATCTTATGAAACATAAGAATGAAGTTTTTGATAACATTGTCAGCTTTGTTCAGTTAATTAAAACTCAATTTGAAATCAATGTTAAAATCTTTAGAAGCGACATTGGGACTGAATTACTAATAACAGACTTCATAACTTTTTTACCAATAAAGGGATCCTTCATCAAACATCATTTACCCACACACCACAACAAAATGGTATTGCCAAAAGAAAACACATACATCTTTTAAATGTTGCTAGGGCTCTTACGTTTCAAGGTGGTCTCCCTTTATACCTTTGGTCTGATTGCATTCTAACTGCTACCTATCTTATCAATAGGATTCCTTCATCTGTTCTGGCTGGAAAATCTCTTTTCTCCCGTGTGTATGGGCATGACCCATCACTCTCTCACATTAGAGTCTTTGGTTGTCTCTGTTATGCCACCATTTTAAATAATCAAGATAAGTTTAGTAGTAGATCTGAAAAATGTGTTTTCATAGGTTACTCAAATGAAAAAAAGGTTATAAATTATTCAGTCTTGAGTCAAAAGGTGTTTTTTTCTCTGGAGATGTTAAATTTTATGAAACTGTCTTTCCTTTAAAAATGAAAAACAAAAAACAATTTGTGGAACTTGGAGTAACAAAGGATTTAAATCATCAAAACTTTTTTGATTTCGACAACCAAGTCTTTAAAAGTCCCGATGATGAAGGGAGAGTGTCTTCCGATAATGATGGCACTGAGTCAAATCTTTCAGATTCTGAGGAAACTGACTCTATTGAAACTTCTATGGTAGAAGAAACACACCCTGAGGGCACTGGTTCCTTAACTCACAAGCGTGATGACACTGTGAGTGGTTCTGACACTGACTCAAACTCAGACACTGAATCCACTCCTATTATTGCAGATTTGCCAGTACAGAACCTTAGAAGGTCATCCAGAACTCATAAGTTGCCTGCAATTTTAAATGAATTTGTTATTGACAGCAAGGTCAAATATGGAGATGAAAGAGTTGTAAATTATTCTAATCTTAACTTTGAGAGTTTTTTTTTTTTCCGCTTAAATAAAAGCACTGAACCCAATACTTATAAAGAGGCCATTCTTGATGATAATTGGGTCAATGCTATGAACATTGAAATAGAGGCCTTAAACAAAAATATCAATTGGGACATTATTGAACTACCATTTGGTAGGAAACCCATTGGGTGCAAATGGATATATTAAATTAAGTATAAGGCCACCGGGGAAATTGAAAGGTACAAGGCCAGACTTGTTGCTAAGGGTTTTAACCAAAGGGAGGGTATTGACTATGATGAGTTTTTCTCCTGTGGTTAAAATGGCCACTGTTATGTGTCTTATTGCCCTTGCTATCCAAAATAAATGGCCCTTATTTCAACTTGATTTCAATAATGCTTTTTTGCATGGAGACCTAAATGAAGATGTTTATATGACCATTCCTCAAGGGTTTGGGAACACTGATAACAAAAACTTGGTTTGCGAACTGAACAAATCTGTTTATGGCCTGAAACAAGCTCCTAGAAAATGGAATGACAAATTAGTTGGCATTTTAAAAGAAAATGGCTTTGTTCAGAGCTGCAGTGATCATTCATATTTACCAAAACTTTTGATAACATCTTTGTTGCTCTTCTTGTTTATGTTGATGATATTGTGATTACTGGTAATGATGAAAATGAAATCAAAAAGTTTAAACAATTTCTGAGCTCCAAATTTCAAATTAAAGATCTTGGTTTGCTAAAATACTTCCTAGGAATTGAGGTTATCAAGCAAGGAGATGATATCTATCTATCTCAAAGAAAATATTGTCTAGAACTCTTACACGAGTTTGGTCTCCTTGCCTGTAAACCTGTTTCTATTCCTATGGAAGCTAACATTGTTCTTCCATTTAAACCAACTCAGGAAAATCCTTACTTGGATAACATAACTAGCTATCAGAATCTTGTTGGTAAACTTATATATCTTACTCATACCAGACCTGATATATCATATTATGTTCATTGTTTGTCTCAACATATGCACTCTCCTCTTAAGTCTCATTTGCAGAGTGCCTTAAATGTTCTCAGATACCTAAAAGGCTCTCCCGGAAAAGGTTTGAAATTTACTCATAATAAATTATCTGACATGTTGGAAGGGTATGCAGATTCTGATTGGGCAAATTGCCCAAAGACTAGAAAATCTGTTTCAGGGAATTGTGTCTTTTATAATGGAAACCTCATTTCTTGGAAAAGCAGGAAGCAAGCTACTCTTTCCAAATCTTCCACTGAAGCTGAGTACAGATCCTTAGGATCTGCAGCCTGTGAAATTATATGGATTCTGATAATCATGAAAGATCTAAAAATCGTTAACTTGCCTGTTTCACTTTTCTGTGATAACAAAGCTGCCCTACAACTTGTTGTGAACCCAGTTTTTCATAAAAGGTCTAAACATTTTGAAATTGATGTTCACTTTATTCGGGAAAAAATTGCAAAAGGGATCATAAATGCCAAAATAAATGGCACTTTATACCAAACGACAGACATTCTAACTAAACACCTTCGTGTTTCTCAACATAATCTAATGATAAATAAACTTGGCCCTTTTTGACCTGTTTACTCCTCAGATTAAGGGGGATGTTGAAATAAGCTGTTATTAATCTGTGGATTAAGCATGTGCTCATTTCTCTTTGCTTATTATGTGTTTAGTGTGTATCAGGTCTCATGTTGTTGTCATTGGTTATTGGAGGATCTAATGTGCAAATAAGAGTTATTGATGATTTTTGGTACTTCTCAAAGATTGAGGGACTAAAGTCAAAATAAAGTGCCTATATCTTGGACTTCATCTTACGTGTTAATCCCCATACTTACAATACAACCCTAATACCACAACCCCCATTTTCCAATTCTTAATCAGTTTTGATCGTATACATTGTCTTGTAATCATTCGGTTTTCATTTTTATCTTGTACTCTTGATTCAATAATCTTAATAAATCGTCGGCTTGGATTAATCCCGCCGACTATTGATCTTAATTGTGTGTGTCTATCTGCTTATTTGATATCACTCTACAAGAACTTTTAGGAAATTTAATACTCAGTAGCATTTAAGCTGTTTATTAGCATCTGAACTTCTGCAAAATAATGTGTACTGTATTAAACAAGTTGAGTCTACGGATCTAATTTTTTATGATTCATAATACCAGGTATAGGTTTTTTTTCCTGCACAACTTGTGTGCTCTTAGCTTTCTTGTACGTTTTTAGTATGGTGAAACACATGCACATGCATACCTCGTGAAGCACTTGAGCCTTGATGTTTGGTCGTTGGAAGGCTTTAACCAACATATCAAATATCACGTTATCAAGTATTGTACATACATAGATGAAAAGCCCCCAAGAAAAGACACATTTCGTGATGATACTGTATCTGTCTTATACTTGGATAGCTTATATAATATAGGACCTAAAATTGTGGTCTCGTGTGGATTAATTAGATCAAAGATCCCAAAACATATTGTAAGAATATCATGTAATTGGTATCTTTGGCTCTAGCATCTTGCAAGAGTCCATTTGTAATAAATCTGCTGCCATTCAACAATAAAAGTTGGCTTATTTGCTGGTATGTCATGATCTAAACCCTAACTTTTTGTTAGGGTTTATCTTTTTCTTTTGGTTATTACTGCCGTTGTTAGTTTTATATAGGTCTGCAACTGGTTACGATTGTTTTGCTGTAGATGTGGGGTTTTGAGAGATGGAAAAAGGATTTTTCAATATGACTAGTGCTTCTAAGGTTTCGAAAGATGTGTGTAATTCTGCTGCTAATGATTCGAATGATACTAATTCTATGAATAAAAGATCTTCTGCTAGTTTGGCCGATCAAACTAGCTCCATGAATGAAGATCTTGCGCAAAGTGTGGCTGAGCAGAATTATGGTCTTGACTCGGTCGTTTTGGAAGCGTGCAAGACCTTTGAAGAGGCTATGCGCGGTGTTGAAGTTACAAATGCGGGGAATGCGGACAATGGTACTAATGTTGTTTTTAATTCGTCTCCCAAAGTTCACAATCAGCCCCAACCAACGGGTGCCCCGAGTGTGAAGCCGGTTTCATATGTGGGTGCTACGTCAATTGATTCTACGAAGCGCAAGTCTAATTTTCGTAGGCTGGAATATAGTAAAAAGTATAATGGGGTGGATCTATCCATTCCTATGAAAGTCGTTGAGGAGGTAAACTCTAAATTTGAGAATAACCTTTATGGTTATTTTCTTGGTAAACGTATTGCTTTTCCGGTTGTTGATTATTACGTTCGTAATACGTGGGCGAAGTTTGGTATTCAAAAGGTTATGATGAATGCTAAGGGGTTCTTTTTCTTTAAGTTTTCCACTCGTAAAGGTGTTGATAATGTTCTTGAAAACGGATCGTGGATGATTAGGAATGTGCCAATTATTGTTAAAACTTGGACGTTGAATACTAATCTGCTTAAAGAGGATTTGACTAATATTCTGGTATGAGTTAAATTCCATGATGTGCCCCTTGCTATGTTTTCTGATGATGGTCTCAGCCTCCTAGCCACATCGATTGGTACGCCAAAAATGTTAGATTCTTACACTAGTCAAATGTGCTTGGAATCATGGGGTCGAAGTAGTTTTGCTAGGTGCTTGATTGAAGTTAAGGCGAATCAGGTTCTTAGGGAGAGCATCACTGTTGAGATACCATTACTTGATGGGACAGGTCCTACTATTGAAAAGATTCATGTTGAATACGAATGGAAACCGCCTCGGTGTGATACGTATAAGCTTTTTGGTCATACGCTGCTTGATTGTCCTAAATCTGTTCTACCTCCTACTCAGTCTAAACAGAGTGTTAATGATGGTTTTCAAACTATCAATAACAAGAATAAGGGTAGGAATGGTGGTCCAAGTGTTCCAGGTAAGGGAGGTTTTACTAAACCTGGTGTGGGTCCTAAGTTTAGGTATCAACCTAAAGCACCTCCTACTGAACCCAAGAAGGTGGATAATACAAAGAAGAAAGCCACTGAAGTGGCTAGTACGAGTGGGACAAAGATTGCTACATCTAATCCTTTTGCTGCACTTAATATGATTGATACTGATGAATGTGGCACTCCTACTGATGTAGTGGATTCTGGTAGTACAATGGAAGCAAAGGAGGTTGGGTCTCTTAAGACCGGTAATGTATCACAAGAACCGATTGTGAGTGATTCAATGAAAGCTAACGAGGTTGGTCCTACCCCTACTGTTGAGAAAATTGGGGAGTTTGAAAAGCTTCTTATTGATGGAAAAGCTACTCTTGTTGATGATGATGATGGTAATCCTATTAAAAATGTTGATTATCCATGTAATAAAAAGGATTTTTCGTCTACTTTTTCTTCTAAGAGGGTTAACCCACTCTCTAAGGTGGGAGAGATTGTTGACTCCGATAGTGATGAAGAGGAGGTTGTGAACACTTTGATGAGTTAATGAACCTATTTGGTGGTGGTCATGATCGTGAAGATGATTATGATGATTATGCGGATCAGGTCTACGATCTTCTAGGGAATTTGGATGCTTATTATGACATGTATGGTATCAAGCTCCAAAGCCTTGGTAGGAAGTATTTTTGTTTCCATAGGTGTCTAATGTTATCTTTTGAGTAGTGGTTTATTTTGTTGTATAGAGAATATGAAGTATCTTGTTATGTAAGCTTTCCGCCTATGTAACGGGCTGAGATATGAGATTCACCCATATCTTTTGTACTTAAACGTTTTTTGGAGTAATAAATTTAACGGGTCTTTGACCTTTTACAAAAAAAAAGTTGGCTTATTTGTACACACGTTTATGTTTGATTAATTTTATAATTATTGTTAGAGCACCCGGTGTGGGTCTCGTCGTCCAGCTCAACGCCTCGCCGAGGCTCGTTTTGACACCGGCGTCTCTCGTCGTTGGAAGCTACGCCGTCTGCACGGCGGAGAAGACTCCTCTTTTTTTTTCTTTTTTTTCTTTTTTTTCTCTCTTTTTTTTTTTAGATAGTGAAATTAATAAGGTGATATTTAAAGGTGAAGTGTTTTAGAAGATAGTGATATTGAAAGGTTCGTAGAGAAAAAAATGTAAACATAAACGCATAATGATGAAACCTTTTAACTGAAACTTGAAAAATTAACTAAAAACTTTGATTCGTTGTTTGTGAGTGTGGTGAAATAAACACAATATCAAAATATCAAATTAACGCGAGATTCGGCAAATCAACCTTTTAGGAAAAGGGTTAACGTGCCAAACCTCACGAATGTGATAAAAGTGATACCGGGAAGATGATTTCCCGGTTCGTGTCCCAACGAGGTGTGAAATTGACGGAGTCGTTGAGTTTCGTGATTTGGACTTGAATTGGTTTAACAAATTTGGATTTTGATTTCGTTATCCAACAAAATAAAGAACGTGAATGAAAACAAATCATGTAAAACAATGTAAACACTAAATAAACTACTACTAAGCCTAAGAAACAATAAAACGAATCTAAATTACATCCTAGGGTGCTAAAATACTAAAACGCAAAAAAAAGAGGAACACACCCGAGCCATAAACGTGAAAATTTTTCAATTTAAGGGCTACGGGTGTAAAAACAATTTTCCTACATTCTAAACGACTAAAAATAATTTTAGAAAAAAGTCGGGTATTTTTTCGACTTTTAAATTATTTATTACGAATTAAAAACTAATTTATACTAATTAATTAATTAAAAATATTAAACTAATTTTGAAAAATGTGAAAAAATTACAAAAATTACTTTACACTATCGGGGACCTAAGAAAAATAAAATGGGACCAACAGCTTATACGGATAAGCTGTTAAAAATAAGCTAAAACTAATAAGCCTAAACTAGCATACGACCTTAAGTAATAGATTTTGCAAGAAGTAACCAAGACAAGACACAAGGGCGCTGGCTATACAGGTACTCACTATCACTTTCCTAAAGGTGGGAGGTCTCAGGTTCGAGCCTGACTCCCATATTTATTTTATTTTATTTTTTTTATTTATTATTATTTTATTTTTTTTTTGCAACTAATTAATAAATCTAAAGAAGCATTTTTATCAAAAACTAAAATTTGAAAAAGCTTGCAAATAAGCTGTTTTGACAGCCTAGAGGCTGCTGGTTTGGACAGCACACAACCAAACAACCCTTTAGACACTTATAGCACAAAATAAGCAAAGGAAAGCAAAAGGCAAGCTAGTCTTATGAACTAATAAGCTAAAACATGTTATTATCTATCTAAAATAAGCTTAGAACAACAAGATGAATGGGGAATCAGTTGGGAAAATAAGCTACAACGGGGAATCCTAAAACTACCAATGAGGGAAATAAGCAATGCAAAAGGATTAGATAAGCTTCTAATAAGCACCTAGGTTACTAACACTAAACTAACTACACTACTTAATACCTACAGGATCTGAAAAGCATAAATGACACTTGATAAGCACTAATGAAAAGCACTCTAACCTCCTCGAGCATCGGTATGTACGATGTGCAGGTTGAGAAACAACCTAATAGGGGCTGTTGCAGCTTGTTTATAAGCTGGGAAGTGGCTTCCAAAGGTAAGATAAAATACAAACATAGAAGTTAGCATGGCAAAGATTCATAAAAAGCTAAATGGGGCCAAGAAAGAAGTGATGACAGCTTAAAAATAAGCTGAACACAGCTTGTGTTGGCCACTGATGTACAGATACAGAACAAGAAAGAGCACCAAAACAGACTTTTCTACTTCAACCTTAACTATGCTAAAAGATACTTGAGAGCTAAAAACTGAAACTGAGAAAAGTTAGGCATGCAAGGGCTTAATGAAAACAAGTTAGGCACAATTTAAACATCATTTTGGCTGAGAAAAAGTGCCAAGAACAGCAGCATCTGCTACTGTCCTGTGCAGTTCAACAAAGACAGATTTTGATTTTTTTTTATTAAACTGTGAGTAAAAGGCAACACTAAAACTTGGTTTGCATCAACAATAACAACTTAAAACGATTTTAACTAACTCGAGGACTTGAATGATAATTTTGAGAAACATGAACAAAAGTGAAACTGCATAAACAAAATGAATTAAAAAACTGAGAATAGCATTACTTGAAATTTAAGATTACAATGAAAATAATTTGACAATGAAAGTAAAACAATGAGCTAGAACAGAAATTGATTCTAGACTACTTTACAATGGCATACATGATTCTTTTTATACTACAACTAAAAGGGTCTTCATCTCTCTTGTGTGTTTCTTGTGTGAGACAAAACATCAAAATACTCAACTTGTGCTTCCTTTAGTCAATCTCCACCATCCAATTAGTAGGTACAAGTGAGAGCAAATCTGAGCCATTGGTTGGATCCTTTAGAGCTGTGGATTGCCAACGTGGCAGCCATGGAAAGGAGGGAATGAGTGAGTGGGTTTGGGAGATGGGATAAACTGGGTAATAGGGGAATGTTGAAGGTTGAGTGTCCTGGGTTGTGGTGATTCTGGGTAAAAGGAAGTGAGTTTTGGGTAACAGGGAAAGAAGAAGGGATTTGGGAGGGAAAGAATAAAAAAAGAAAAGGGTCGTTTTTATTACTGGGTTGGGGAAGGGGTTTATGAAAGGGTTTGTTTTAAAAAGTTTTTAAGTTTATTAAAAGGTTTAAAATGCATTTTGGTTTTTTAAAGTTTTTTTTTTTTTTTTTTTTTTTAACTAAAAATTAAAATAATTTTTTACAAAAATTGGTTTTTGAGGTGAGATGGGATTTTTTTTGGATTTTTGGTTTTGACGGGCAAAATGGACATTTGGGTTTCGGGGAAGGGTAATTTGGAAATTTTTGATTATGGGATAGGTTTTAAGACGGTTTTCCCAAACCCACTCTAAAAATGTGTCCGGGTCTTCGATTGATCAACGATCGTATAGAATCACATCCCGGCATCGGCTTCTCAGCACTTTTCTGATTTTTGGCTCGATATTGCTCGTTTTCGCTCTATTTTCAATCCTTTTGTACCTGCAAGACATAAAACACACTCCGAGGATATTTTTGACATATTTTTGGAACATTTTGAGGTGAGTAAAAGCGTTATGCATATGTTCAATAAAAACTCAGACAACCGATGACCATCGCATTACAAAAAATTCAATCACGGATAAATGGACCGGATTAACGCGATTGCAAAAAGTTCAACTAATTTACAAACAGTTGTAACGTCCGAAGTGCTCAAAATGACCACACTCATCTCGAAAATGCGAAACTAAGCTTCCAAAGAACAATTTGTTGGAAAAGAGTTCAAGTATGTTCACGTTTGGGAGATTTTGAAAAATTGCCCGAAGTGGGATGTCGAAGATTAAATCCAGTAGTATGTGTTGTATTTTTTTTTACTCGTGTTGTTTTTTTTTTTTTATCGTGTTGTTTTTTTTATTATTGTGTTATGTATTGTATTTTTAATTTGAATGAAATGAATTTATTTAGTTTTTATTTGGAAATGAAAATTGAATAAAAAAAATAAAGTGGTAGTGGTGGGCCCCAAATGAAAAGGTTGAGGTTTGTTATGAGTGAGGAGGGGGTTTGTTGTGAAAAAATGAGATGTTGATGTGGCGCTGAGATGGCACGACGACGAAGCTACCCTCATTTTGGCACCTAGAGCTCTTAATGCATATCATCAAGCTTATCACAATTCGTATAAATTACTAATATGGATGGATAAATTACTCACATTAACAAATAACAATGAAATAAAGAGGATTAATCAATATGAAACATTTAGTGTAATCACGTCTACTCTTACTTGAGAAGTTAATTTAGAAAATTACAACTCGAGTAATCTACTTATAAAACAATTCAAACTCGCACAAAGAATATACTTAATTCCGGACCACTATTACCATCCGGATTCATCATGTAATATGTCTCGGAGTCCTTTGATCCAATCACACGTTCAAAATGAGCACGCATGTATGTCAATTCTCCATCTGATGATGTTGATGGAACAGTAACAGCGGTATCATCAGCGATAACATCATTATCACTATTGTTATTACTGTCACTACCGGAGGCTGGAAGTACTCCAGCCCCCATGGATATTGCATGAAGCAATTGCATAACATACAAATCATCATCTGTAGGTTCTCTTTTAACACCGTACCCCATTTTCTTACCATTACAATACATAGTCCATATCGGCTCATCAACAAGCTTAGTCTTACCACCTCGCTTCTCACACTCCATTGCTATCCTAACAAGCCCCAACCCCATTTCTTGCAAAAGCTTCCCTGTTGGAATCGAAAGTTCTAGCAAAAGAACGGGTAAACACCTAGGGTTTTCTTGGATAGCAAGGTTGATACGCGTTTTCCTATACCCGAAAAGGGTCCCAGTCATTCGCGTCCCACCATGAATATGGTGGTTATCATGTTGGTTATTGTGTAACGACACAGGGAATTTACATGCTGCAGGAGTAATGATGGGAAACGAACGGAAAACTGAGCGGACACGACGGAAGATTTTGTTAGATTTTGTAGGGTTTTTTCTAGGAGAGGAAGGTTGAAGGGATACTCCAGGTGAACGAGATGATGACGGTGGTGGTGGTGGCCGCGGTGGTTTCTTTTGGCCAGCCATGAAATAAAACGACTTGGTATGATACAAAGTTGTGCTAGGAATGAAGTATATAAGAGATAGTAGGAAGTAGTATATGTTGAGTGGGATGCACGTTTTTGGTATATTTTTGTTTTGTACTTTTGTTAGAAAAAAAAAGTGACCTAATCTCCGAATTTCCGAGTGCATAATTGATTGACTTCATTTCAATAAATCCATTTCTTTATTAAAAACTGGCCGGGTTCCTACTTTTAATAAAATATTTTTTTGCAAAACTTTTCCACGTCTATAGTTTAAGTTGTTCCAAGAAAATAGATATTTTTTCTAATGGTATTTGGTTCAAATTGTGAGAGAATAACACAATTGTTTACAACGGAAAATGAGTTGTGTTTTTTGATGACCAGATTAATTAATCAATTAAGTTAGCTTTAAAGTTATATAAAATGAAACAAACTTGGTAGTGTTTTTGTGTTACTTGCCACTACAAAAATTTTGACATATTCTTACTAAAACTTTTTCTCACTAACATTTTTAAAAATCACCAAAAGTAAAAAATAAACAAAAAAAATATAAAAGTAAAACTTTGACATATACTTACCGAAACTTTTCCTAACTAAAATTGTTAAAGGTCACCAAAAATAAAAAATAAACAAAAAAGATATAAAAGTTACTCCCATCTCACTAAAACATGTCAAAGTTTTACTTTTATATATTTCTTTTGTTTATTTTTTACTTTTGATGACTTCTAAAAATTTTAGTGAGGAAAAGTTTTAGTGAGTATATGTCAAAATTTTTGTAGTGAGGAACCCGGTAAATCACGAAAGAAGTAAACACATTGATGTACGCTTCCATTTCATCGAGGAACATATAAGGAACAGGGAAGTACAGTTGAATCATGTAATGAGTCGTGATCAAGCGACCGACATTTTTACTAAGGCACTTCCAGCAGAACATTTTAATCTTTGCAAGCGAAAGATGGGAATGAAGGATGCAAGAGATCTTAGCTTAAGGGAGGAATTTGTTAGAAAATAACTCAAATCAAATTCTAACTAGTGAAGCACACTTTTCTGGAATACAGTTCCAGGTTAATTATTATTATTGAAAGTCACAATGGTTATTATTAGTATAAGATACAATGGTTATTATTAGTCACAATGATTGACATGTATATATATGAATGTAATGTTGCTGTAACAAACAATAATGAATAAATGAAACAAAGTATTAAATATTCCATCTGGGTTTTTCCTGTGTTTATTTAACACTTAGATTGTTAAATAGTTTCCCTCTCATCTTTCAAAACAACCTCAGCAAACAACTACAGCAAGTCTATTATACGTATGTCGCCTCGCCAACATGATAAACAATCCCAAGTTCACAACACTTAAACCAACTAAAAGCCAGAAGAAATAGTCAAGGTGCCCATAGTTGAGATTGTCCGGGATCCACCCCGAGCTACCATCCCAAGTGCTCAGGATCGTTACAACTGTCACGAGCAAAGCACTTGTATAGCTCCCGAGGGCAGATATTGTTAGTTGGAGAGCAGCACATAAACTTCTCATCGAATCAGGAGCTTCGTCATAAAAGAACTCTAGTTGTCCGATACTTGTAAAAACTTCAGAACAGCCGATAAGAAAGTATTGTGGTACTTGCCATAATATCGATATGGGAACATTCTCAAGCTCGTAAGACCCATTTCTTGACACCATCTCGAGCCTCATGACTTCAAGAATGCCAGCACAGGCCATGCTAATGATGGAAATGAAGAGACCGGTCCCAATCCGTTGGAGTTGGGTCAACCCGTTTTGCTGACCTGTGAGCCGACGAGCTACATGGACGATAATACGGTCGTAGACAGGGATCCAGAACAATACACTAATTGTGTCAAACATCACGAGTGAAGCTGGTGGAATCTCGAAACCTGAGGAGCCTATGCGTGGGTCGAGAGTGGACCCTTGTAACACAAATAGGTTGCCTAATTGTGAATGTACTGTGGTATAAATGATACCTGTGGCCCATATTGGAAGCAACCGTAACACCGCTTTCAGTTCCTCTACTTGACTCACTGAGCAAAGCTTCCACAGGTCTATTAACCCTTCTGTACGATCCAAGGGTGCAACCACAGCTGCCTTATCCAAAAAACTAAACATCAACAAGTTAATGCAGATCACGAATAAATATAAGACGTTCAACAGACCATTGCTAATAAAAATTTATAGGTCATGACTTACACAAAATCTAACGTATGACCGATTTTGCGGCTTCCAGAATGAGAAAAACCACCATGTGAAGTCTCATATAGGAGCGAACTATCTGATGGCACATTTATCTCTTTCTTTCTAAAAGAAGCAACCACCACCTGACACAGACGGATGAGCGGGCTGCTACCTGGCCTCTTGTTCCGGTACAACTTAGTGCCTGAAAAGAACGAAATAACAGCAATCCCCATAGCAATAGTAGGAACTGCGAACCCCCAACCCCAACCCACATTGTCTTGGATCCAAACTACAACAGTGCTTGCCAAAAGTGCACCAATGTTGATGACAAAATAAAACCAATTAAAGAAAGAACCCTTTTGTTTTTTCTCAACTTCATCGTTATCATCAAACTGATCTGCCCCATAAGATGAAACACAGGGTTTAATTCCTCCAGTTCCTAGTGCCACAAGGTAAAGTGACGTGAAACATAGGGCGGTTTGAGCATTCGTTGCGTTGCAAACATCTTTTTCATAACATGTTGGTTTTAGCCCAGGGACTGATGCTGATAGTGTTACCATTCCCATGCCCTATTGACAATATATTAAACTTCCACAATGAGATAGTGAATGGAAAGTTCAATGATTTTAGATAAAGTAAAATCACCAAATTGATCTTATCCACAAGGAAAACTTAATACCCCAAATGCCCTATATCCCATGAAAAACAAGTCGCGAACTCCTTGGATTTGACTACTTTTTCATGGATTTCTAACTTACCTGCAAAATTTTGGTCATATCCTCGAAAATGTTGGTCAAATCCTCAAGTAGTTTGCCAATCTTGGATTTGTTGGGCAAGTGTCACTTATTTTTTGCGGGATTTAGGGGCATGTGGCAATTTCTATATATTACGTACATTGTTGTGTGAATTCATGTGAAAAAAAAGTCCATCTAGGTGACTTCCAATTAGATGATGCTTACAATAGTATAGATGATGGAGAATGTGGTAATTGTCCAATATCGTCCAAGATAAGTATCAGCCAACACTACAAGAAAAAAGGGCTTTAGTTACGAGGGAAAATTCGTCACTAATAGTGGAAAATTCGTCACTAAACCTACTTAGTCACGAAAATCGAGGTCGTCACTTGTCGTCACTATAGCTCCGTCACTAAGTTAATAGTGACGAAATTGTAATTTGACACTAAATTTAGTGACAAGCTAAAGTCGTCACTTATGGGTGTGTGACAACCCATTTCGTCACTTAATTTTCGTCACTGAAGTGGCTAAAGTCATCACTATTTGATGCTATTAGTGACGAAAGAAAGGCGTCATTCTTTGTTGAAACTAATAGAACCTTAACGTCCAATTGTGATGAAATACATTGTCACTATTCATATCATTGACAAAAAAATCTCAATTTCTTCTGTAATGTTGTTTCAATAACCAGAAGAAAAAAAAATATTAGTAATATAAATCGAAATATATATCATTCATCTGATGTATAACTATCTGATCTAAAGCATACAACATGTCACAACTGTGTCCACAATGTACCAACTTCGCCTTATAAATATCTTTCACGTGTCTAACAAATAAAGAGCAAAAACGAACCAAATTATAACCTAACAAAAAAGAAAGCTGACAATCTTGACAAGAAAAAAAAGCAGACTTGAAGCAAGCTCATTACAGCCCCAAAACGAGATGGTTTCACGCTTGTGTTGTTTCATCCAAGTCGATATTTGAGAATGTGAAGCATTATCATCTCCCGGTGAATAAGTTTTATAGCCCCATTCATTCAACATTTTCCCGAATTTGACTGCAAGAAATCAACGAACAGATATGACTTCATTGGAAATGTCTTCTTAAAAAGGTATAGTTCACTAGAGCATCCGATTAACTGGTGATATACTAATAACAACCAAATGTTATAGACAACATACCTGCAAGGTTTTCTGAAGAAAATTTAAGGCAAATGGCTTTCAGTTCCATTGCATGATTAGCATCTGCAAGAGCTAGAATTCTACCAACAGAGCTTACAGATATATCTCTGCAGAAACAAGACTCGCTTGATGAAGTAGAATCCACTAACTCATCTTCATTAATTTCATCTCTGTAAATGAAGTGCATCATAGCCTGTTGAAAACCAACCAACCTTAAACAAAGGTGCAGTAAAGAACTTCAAATTTTCATCCACAAAACATGCTAGAATATTCAATTTTATCCTGCATATATCCAGAACTACAAATAATCCAGAAACAAAATATTTGAAAAAGTGTACCCGGCTTGTAAAACACAACGCAAACAAAACGGGCAATGGGTCAAACCAGTTGGGTTGACCTGCAAACACTTTTTGTTCATTCTATAATTTTCTTGTGTAAGCTAATTTTATGTGATGGTTATGAGCACAAAACCAACATGTTTACTTATTACAGTGAGATTCTAAATCATTAAATAGAAAGGACTTAAGGAAGTTGTATACACTCAAAAGAGATCGCAATGACTTTTACCACACAAATATACTTTGAAGTTTGAACACAATACTACCAATCTAATGTATAGTGTAAATGTGTAATTACCTTAAAAACCTTGGGATCCATATCAGCACGTAATACAGAGGGTATAGCAGCCAACACCAAACTAATGTATAGTGTAAATGTGTAATTACCTTAAAAACCTTGGGATCCATATCAGCACGTAATACACAAGTATATGTTTCTGAAGACTGGTTAACATGAATACGTACTGGCTGCATGACACTGTGAGAGCCATAAGTCTATCTGTTCTATCATCTGTTGTCGTACTTTGTTAACCGCATCAGGTGACCTGCAGTTTTTAGAGCTCCCTGCAATATATTTTCATACCAGGTCACATTTTATCCAATATTGTCAATTTTAGCAACCTATAGCTTTTTGTGTAAAAAATTACTAACCTTCAAGAACTAATGGAGACTGTGGGCATCCTCTAATATCAGTTCCATGACCACAATTATTACAAGTGATAATATATGATGGCACTACAGATAAAACAAGACAGGTTTTAGGGGTGGTAACATTATTAAAAAAAAAAAAAAAATCAAAAATTGAAAAAATAAGTTCTGCTAAAATCTTAGGGTGGAGTGGAGACTTACTACTTGGAGATGACACCTGCTTAGATGCATGTCTCCATGGATCTTGTGATCCATTTGTGAAAACGATTTTTGATCCTGCATGAAGATACAGCGACATTAGATTTCAATCGATGATCATTTACATTATATCATACAATAAGCAACTACTAAGCACATAATAATCAACTACTTAAATTTCCTTTTTGCCTTTTTAATGTGCGATAATAATAAATGGTGCACACACACATCACATATGTGTGCCCCATCTATCCCATAAAAATAGAGATAATTACTTCGTTAGATCAACCATATAAGAGTTGACTACTAATCAAATGTCTACAATACCCTTCAATGATGAAAAAAAATGATTCTTGTGGGCCAAAACAATGTCATTAGAAATTAGTAATGAAGAAAATTGACGATAAGCAAATATATTCCGTTTAGCTTAACAATCTACCAAAACTAAACAATGCCATTAAAAGTGTGACATTTTGAAATTAGAGGTATCAAGTAAAGCCATCTGTATAATTGTATAAAAATGGTCCCAAAAGATGTATCTTATCGATACCTGATTATAAAAAAATTTAGCAAAAAAGAAAATGGGTCAAAAATATTAAACGGGTCGAAAGTTGTATTGAATGATTACAACCTCCTAAAATGTTATATCTATAAAATGCTATTATTCTTTCAGAATAAATATTTGGTAATCATATTTTAGTTAACTGTATATATAATCACAGAAAAAGAAACAAAAAAGTGTTGGTCGGTCAAACCAACCCCCTACACCTGCCCGTTTTGCCACCACTACTTTGCAATTTAGATGGAACATTAAGTAAATTGGTAATGTATATACCAGCAATGTCGGTGCCCCCGTAGTACAAATTAGTAGCATCAACAACCGGATATACACCCTCTCCAAACACATTTTTGCATAGATCCAGATGGTACCTATTACAATCAAATCTCAAAAAATTAACAGACCAATGGCTATGTGGTAACATTCAGATTAGAGGACTAATTCAGGAAAAAGCAAGAATAGTATAGATGGTATGAATGGGATCTTTGTGCATGCCTTGTGTTAACTTTTGAAGAGCGGATGCTATCGTTTGCAGGTGCCACATGGAAATAAGCAACTTCGGTACAAACTTGGAACCACCATAACCGATCACCACTAGAGTCACTGAGGGTGGTTTGTTTTAGGCTTTCTTGGTTATATGTCTGAACTTCAGCTCCAAAACTTCCAACATAATATTCCTTTATGTAATTTGCATAAGCATTCTGCATAAAGATTGTATTTTTTAATCGAAGATTAAAACAGAAAAAAACTCTAGGAACAAAATTTTTGGAGAGACTTAAGAGTACCACTAGATCAGCTCCTGGCTCCTGCCTTCTTAGCTTCAATCATAGGGGTACAAATTTTATCGGGATTCCCATATTGAAACTGCCAAGATTTAGAAATCATGTCAGTTATGGCAAAAGATTATTTATATACGGATGATTATATAAACATAGATGGCACAAAACTTACGGCTATGGCACCAGCATCCGCTAGAAAATACAAGAAGTCACCATCTATTTTTAGCTGCAAGGATATTTCATTGAATCAAATATAACCGTGGTTCATCTGATCAACTTAAGAAAACTATTGAACAGCTCTCTCCATGCCAAAATAAATGCAGTGTTTAGCTGGTATGTAGTTTAATAAAACCATGGTACTTGTATGTTCATTGCAAACAAACCATCATTCTTGCAAAAACGTAAACGGTAAAGAAACTAAAGTCTATATTTTGCAATTTTGGACCAAAGTCTATATTTTGCAAAGAATGAGCAATTCTCCAAGAAGATGGGACCATCAGGAAGCCTGAAATTGTCCAAGTATTCATAGTATCGTTGTCCAAATTTACGGTGATCCTGCGAGAATGTTACAATTTTAGAATAGGAGATCAAAATAATAATCAAAAGAAAAGTACTTCTTTCGGCAAAGATAATTAAATTCTGCAATTCCTAATACTTAATATGTAATTAGGTCTAGTTAACACTAATTCAAATTTTAATAGAAAACCATCGTTGTTATTGCAACTATTTCCTATTGATAAGAAGGAACTTACTAACAACTAAATTTTAGCAACCGTATCAAACAAAACAAGAGACAATCAACCAGGAATCCATGAACAGAACACCGTGCATTATAGACAGAACACCCTCTTTTAGTAGCTGAAAGGGGATGTTTGGCATTGCGTTTTAAAAGTCATTAACTCATTATCTAATTATTTTGTATCCAAATCGTATATATCTACTTTTCTAGTGTTTGGGTAAAGCTAAATTAATTTTGATTATCAAATTATAACAGGTAACAAGTTAAGGAGTAGCTACAACAAAACTGAATCCAATATTTTCCGTTCGTATGAGCTCGGTCATTAAACAAAGTAGTAAAGTGTTGTTAGTGTTACTAGACATTTTATCAAACACTTGGTATGCAATGTTTTAATATCCAATATCCGGTTCCACTAAACGTAACTAATCCGCTAAACCTAAACTTTCTAAAGTCAAACAAGCAATCAAATAACCAAAATTTTAGACCTAAACCTTTTCGATATTAGGTCAAAATCAAATAGGCAATCAAATCAACTAAACCTGAAATTAACGAACAAGTAAATTAAACACAAACACAAACGAATTATTCAACGAATATACAAAAATTTCAGACAAGTGATATAATATCTTCGAAATTAGGGATTAGAAATAACCTCCGAAAAATTAGGGCAAAATAGTGAAAAGTTGATTCTGATTTCTGAAGATGTTAGCCATGGCGGAATCATGCTAGTGTGTGTTTTCAGTGTGTGAAACTGTGGAGAATGATGATTTTTAGGGTCCATTTTCACTGTGTTTTTGTGTAAATTGGAGAGAAGAAGATATGAAAAAAAATGATAGTAACCGTGTTTGAGTGTTAGTTCTTTAAAACTTTTGGTATCTTGTCAATTTAAGTCCCTTTACTCTTAGCTATTACATAACAAATAAGAATCATGTATTTATTCAAGTGAGTGACGAATAGTTTCGTCATTAAACTTGTATAATCTTTGTGATGAACAAATCTCGTCACTAACAGTTATAATAGAGACGAAAAACGTAAGCGTCACTAAATTTCGTGATTAACACAAATCATAAAATGCTTAAAACACAAGTTTAGTAGTCACTTAATGACCACCTAAAAGTTTCGTCACTATATTTTTCCTTGTGACCAAAATGAAGTGACAAATTTTTTTCTCGTCACTATATGGTCTTTTTAGTGACGAAAAATAAAGGTAATCACTAATATTTCGTCACTATAGGTGTTTTTTCTTGTAGTGCAAAAATGCTCCAATCAATGGGGTTAGATAGCAAGTTCCAGCCCAAATCGAGAAATTTCTGGAAGCCGTTGCACTATGCTCATTTAACTGATACTTAAGATACCTTACTAAATTGGTGCCCATTCCATAATACGCTAACCTTTCGCAGCATTCATTGCCTGCATATATAAAACTTGTGACTGAATATAAATATCCATACAAATACTGAAATACATATTCTTTCAAAAAGAATAAAGATTATTCGCACCTAAGATAAAGCCACAGGCCTTCCATGTTCCGGTCTTTTTCTTATTAGCCGGATTGCTAAGGTAGTCTAAAGTCCCATCCTCCGTGTAGATATCATCTTCTTGCTTTGATTCTAGCAAATTACATGTCATTGATGTGGTATCAACTTCTTGATAATCACCTGAAATATAGAAGAATTGTTGGTTTGTGGGAGTTTAAAACACACGTAAACGACTAGAAGTGTGTGAGCCTATGGGGGCACACACGTTAAACACGAGAGTACGTGATGAATGTTTTACTACTTGAATTACATACGACCTGTTCGTATATATATTAGACCCGATTTGCATGCATGAATATCCGATCCATCAAACGACCCATGGACTTGTCCATATTCTATTTGGGTCGATTTAGAAGAAGCCTTGGGCCTAGTACTTCTAACTGATCGGGTTGGTGGGTATTTGTTTTGTTGCTTGTCAATCAAGAAAAAGGCCCAAGCTTGAGTTAATTTATGTGCTTATAAAATAAACTCACATGCATCCAAAGAAAACGATTGTTACAATATATCTAAATCAGAAACATTGTAAACATTTGTTTTTCTATTCCTTAAAACCAAAAGTGATCGATCTATCTATCGAATCTAATCGGACCTATTATATCCGATTACTTTATTGATAAAACTTAAACCATGCTACGTATTACCTTCCAAGTGGTTTAAAGTTTGTAATATTGATCTACTTGCTTCCTGTTCCAAGTTGAACAATGATTGGAAGCATTGTTTTCTAGATTCTGTTTCATGATGAATCTTGGACAATACTAAGGGATAAGATATTGGACATTGTTGTCCGATATCGGGTGGTCGAAAACTAACTGTTCTAGGACAGTTTTAGATCTCGGGCAAGATGGAGAAAATTATTCTTGGGGTTTTTATTTGTTCGTGATTTGTTCAAGTAATTCAAGGGTTGATTGGTTTAAACGTTCTCGACTAGCGTTTATCGAACGTACTTGGTTTAAGTGTTTGTGTGTGATACTCATTGAGGCATCTATTTTAGGTGCTTAGTTTCGTAGTGGTTTTATTGTCCGTTTCACTTGCGTTCAAATAGCCACGAAAGGTTAGGTTTTCTTTTATCTCTTTTATTAATTAATTGTTTATTAATTACGTGGTTAACCTAATTGCGATTACTAGATCCTTATCCGCTGCGTACTCGCAGAGGTTAATGGTTAACTTAGTTCTAAAATCCCAACAGTGGTTTCAGAGCCAGGTTGTTTTTGCGATTATGGGTTACACGTTTCTGATATTAATAAACATGTTTTAAAAGGGTTGCATGAAACCTAGTTTAGTTATTATGTTTTATTTTAATTTTGACAATTACATGCAATACTTGTCAATTTTTAATAAATAATAACTAGTCACACACAAATTAAAATTATATTGATAATTAGAATTAATTTTTTAATTAGAATTTTATTTACATGTGAATTATAATTACCTTGATAATTAAAATTAAATTGTTAATTTAGAATTACATGTAAAATTTAAATTACTTGCTAAATAGAATTAAAAGTTAATTTGTATTTATTAATTGTTAATTAGAATTATTGTGATAATTAGAATTACATATTGATTTAAATTCATATATTGCGTAATTACTTGTTAATTGGGATTGCCATGCTTTATGTGTTTTTCCGGCCACAAGACCCACTCAATTGCTTTTCTAAGTGATGTATGGGGCGATCTAAGTACTGCATCCTAGTGACGGTCTTATGGTTCTCCGTTTGGGGAAGACTCGAAAAAGGACTCGGAACAATATGTGGTTATTTATATTAATGTTTATGCTTGTATGTTTGTGATTCCTATATGTGCATTATTACTTGTTTTGACACCTAATTGTATGCAATATGGAATAATACATATCGTAACCATAACATTAATATTGGTCTTTATTGACACGCCTAAATATCATGCTCATTGTGACCTGCTATTTGATTCGTGGAAAATTGTTTTTGTAAAATAAAGTGACCTAATATATGAAACACGTTTTCAAGAATTTAAAAACTAAACGCTATGGACACTTGGGATGTACGGCTCACCCACTAGAACAAACTAGAAAGGGGGTTTAAAGAAGTGAGCACAATCTCACTGAAAGGATGTCTAAGGTTATGCTTCTGCGCTTACCTGGTCCTCTGCCTCCCTGTGCGTTCGATTGGAGCTACCGTGAACCATGATGATCACTACAGTGTCATTACTAAAAAGTTTTTAAAATTAGTGTTACAAAGTTGTTTTGCATGCTTCTTTGTACACGAATTTTACCACATTTATGTGTGCATACCTATTTGTAAATATTAAGTCTATGCCACCCAACTATGGACATGTGCACTTGGATTGACTTCTCTGGTCAGACCTAAGGGCCTTTCCAACCCATGGTAATTATTTCTCACTGGTCAGACCTCTGGTTATTTTTACACGTTCATACTTGGTCGACTTATATCGAGTTAACCTGGTCAGACCTCGGACCCGAGGCATAAGATGAGAACTAAACATGCTTTTGACATTATTACTTTATACTAATGCCTTAAATGGTCTCATAAATCTAAGAGTTGCATTTTGCAATTAACGCTCGTCGCTTACCTCTTGTCCTATTTTTTTACACACTGGTCAGACCTATGGTAATTAAGTGGGGTTGCAAGATGGATCTTAGTCTTAATTAGTAATTAATTGGGTAGTTAATTCATTTAAGAATGTAATTATCAAAAATACTAGATTTGAACTTTTATGTTCTGATTAATTGTGTTATTGCAACATAATTCGTAAACAAATTTGTTTTTCTTTAAAAGACAAACTTAGTCTCTTTTCCTAGTAAGAAGAGTGAGACTTATACCTATCTTTTCTCCTTAGTTGACAAACTAAGATAGGATTCCAAAATTGATAAACTCTTATATGATCTTTCATTACCCTTTTAGTGGTCTAGAGTTAATTGAAAGATAGAATACTTTGTGTAACTGGAAACATTGTGTTTAGAGCTACCAAAATAAATAACATCATGCACTTGTCACGATGTATGAGTTTAAACCGCAAAGAGTAAAGGAATTACTAGCATATTTGCTAGGTAATCCTCTTGGACTCTTATTATTCCTAAAGTGCTAAATACCCTTGGGGCTTTGTAGACGATAAAGGAGGAACTGCATGCTAAAGATTCAAGTTAATTGAATGAAAGAATGGCTAGTCCATTGTCTACATAAGTAAAACTTCATATACTCTGTTCAACACCTAAGTACATGCTACTCGTAGGCATTTGAAGAGAATAGGAAAGTATATAAAACTGCTATATGCTTTCTACTGGAAATGTAACACTTACAATGTTGACAAATCCAGTGGGAGCAGTTGCATTTTATTACTGAAATATCATTCATGTAATGTTGTCAATTTCAGTGGGAGCTACGGGATTTATTTCTTGTTAGTCACCCATATCATTTCAAACTAGCTTTGAAATAAATTCATTACATTCCGAATATGAACAACCATTGCTTAAAGGAAAATTGCATTTTATTTTATAAGATAACACGTTGCCTTCCTGCTGTCGCTTCCTGACTGTTATCTATAGAATAATAATCCATAATTCTTTATTAAAGGCTAGGGTTCTACAACTACTTATGATCTCTATGACATTATCATATTGTTTGAATAATCAATCACGTGTTGTTTGTTTTCATAATATGATGTTGTACCTTTCACAAGTGGGAGAAATCTCAAAGTGTGTGCAAGGAACAATAATATTATTGGTATCTCTTGACCGCAAGGTAAAGGAAACTAATAATTCTACTAGGACTTAAACACGTTAGATGTTTAATGCCCTACTACATGTAAAATAAGAATTCTACTAGGACTTAAACACATGAGATGTTTATTGCCCTACTACATTCTAATAATGATTCTACTAGGACTTGAAACACGCTAGATGTTTGTTTCCCTACTACATTCAAATGTCATGATACTGTGTATAGATACTTCAACTTTAGACTACATGTTTTAGTCAACATAATTATGGTTATATAATAATGATCATAATTATGAAGTATAAAATTAACTTGAAATTACTATAGAACTCAAGAGTTTGCGTTCATGATTACTTTTGTTAGTATAATTATGCTTACATGTTAAGACATAATTATAAAGCCTTTGAATTAGTCAATGACTTATAACATAAAGTATATATAGTAAAAGTGTTATGTCTTCTAGTTAACACATAAACATAAGGCTTTTGAATTATTCAAAGACTTATAATGTATTATTGAAATGTTCGGTTTTCTTGTTAACACATGAACGTATAATCCTTGAACAGTTCTGTCTTCTTGTGAACACGTGAACATAAGGTTCTTGTATTGTTCAATGAATATACATTATTGCATGCACTTGGTTCGTAAATACTTTATATGCAAGTTGGCTCGACCCAATTGACAAGTATTTGGTCCTAAGAGAATTAAGTTATCTATAGAATTCTGATATAGTTTCACAATTCTAATAACTCATAGGATACCACTTCATTATGGTATGTCTAATGTGTTGGATCAAATCTTATTCATATTGTTTGGTTCATGATAGCTTTAATTGCTCTACCTCCAAAACATATCAAGGTTAGAAATTGCGTGTGTCATGGATACACTCAATAGAGCTCAAACCTAGATGGTATTCAAGACAACCTATAACTGAAAACCCTAATTCATTAGGGATTTGAGGTTTTACTATTCAAACCAATTGAATCATAAACCCTTTTGGATTTTTGATTTTTCTACACTTCCTAGCTTGAAGATTGTAGTTTTGGTGTTCTTCCTAGCTTGACGAAACACAAAACTATTGCTAGAATTTTTGGTTAAAGAGTGATACTAAATTAGAGTTTTACTATAAACCCTAATTTGAGTAGTTGGAAGGAATTCAATTATGTCTTGATTTAAGTTCTGAATTTGTTAAATCTTATGAAGCATTTTATTAACAAATCTTGAGATGAGAACTTAAAATATATTTTGTGGTTCTCCATAAGGAACAATTTATTGTTGCTTAAATACTTAGTATTTAGAGAATTGTCTCTACTTAGAAAAGTAAGTGGGAGTATATACATATCTCAAAGTTTTTGAGAACAAAATACTTAACCTTCTAAAATCTGCTTTTTAATGTCATACTAAGGTTAAACATGAAAATGTTGACCGAAGTATAATGATTACTCTCATTCATAAATCCGCAAGGATGCCTCATCAGTTGAAGTGATATATTTTATTATCAATGCTGAGGGATATAAGTTAGGAGATTATTGTAAATCAGCTAACTACTAAAATATATTATCACATCTTGAATCTGATAAATGTTTTAGAACTATGAATGATAAGATGCAGTCCTTAAAAGGCAAATCGAGTTTTGAACTTGATTGTAATTTGGCCTAACAAGTTAACCTATGAGGTTGGAATGAGTTTCTTTTGAAGAAAGACTCACAAGGACAAAATTGTATACATATTAATGTTTGGCATTTTATAATAAGTTTATAATCATACTTAAGCAATTGACTGTGATTAAATTTTCTTATAATACACGCATTAATTATATAAAGATATTTAATTGTCATACATGTGATTTGTATGTAGAATATGACAATTAAGATTTTATAACTATTTCTTTATGATTACCTTTTGCGAGGACGGTGTGTAATCAAAAGGGTTATGAATCTATATTATCTTTATGTAGTATACAAAATTTGAGCAATCCAAGTTTTGGATTGTATCATGCATCTAAGAGCTGAGATCTTGAATTTAATTACAATATGATTCTGATTGAATTAAGATATCTCTTGAGTACATCTGACATTGAGTGGGAGCATTGTGTTTATCCTTAAAATTTACATGTTGAAGATATCATTCTATTTAAGCTAGATATTGATCCTTAAGCTTGGAATGCAACTTCACTTGGAATTTAGGGAATAAAACAAACAACCTTGGAATAGATGTTTATATGGAATAAACAAATGCGAAAAATTAAGTCTGACACAAATGCAATATATCATTCGAGCAAGTCTTAAATGATATATTTCACTTGGAGTAATTTATTACATGGATGGAAACCTTATGTTGTTTTAACTAAGGATTCATCATGTATATATTATATTGTGTATAAGACTAGTTGTTGCTTTTGTATAAGAACAAAATGAGCTGACAACAACAATATCTAATTGAGAGAGTTTAGATTATTGTTAATAAAGATGTTTACGGATTATAAAGCATAGTGTTGTATAAGTACAAATGATGCTAGAGGATTATTTATACTAGTTGTAGTAGGATTTTATCATTTATGAAAAATCTGCTAACTAGTTGTGCTCAACATAGAGCATTGTTGCATTACACATTAATGAATGAGAATACTTTACACTTTTAGAAACTGTAAAGATGACTGTCAGTATGTCGTTGATTTCTAATACCTCATGCAAGGTAGGGCGACATCTCCATACTATAATTCTTGCAATAGTATGAGCATATGAGATAAGACACTCATCTTATATTTCAAATCTCTCACTATAAGTGATATTTTGAAATAAGTATTCGGAAAGTTTATTCAGGTGACTATTTAGTTTTTCTTTTAAAGAAAGGTTGAAAATGTTGGAAACATTAGGCTTCAACTTACTAAATGAGTTTCATGCATATCTGTTTTAGTATTTGGATAATTGGGATTGAAAGACAATTTTTACTTTATGATGAATAAAGATACTTGGTATTTGTTATTCATTCATATAATAATTGTTATCCTATATTTGCATGTTTAATCCTTGAATAATTTTTATTATTCTAAATATGTCCATTGTCAGTTAACAATATGGGAATATTGTTATGATAAGGCAAATGTGAGTGTTGGTTATAATTCTAACGAGAATTCGGATTGTTCCCACCAAACTCATATGTATTCACTAGAGATGCATATTGGATTCCCCAACTTTCAAACATTTACTTTTGGATCCTTGTCATAAGTAAAATATTGAAAATGGTTTGTTATCTTCATCCTTAGACTTGAGATACGAGCAAGTTCTGTTATGTGTGGATATCATTTTTTGTAAGTATACGCAAAACGCTATCTGAACAAGGTAGTTATAAAAGCTATATTTCGGAGTGATGTGAAGCGGCATCCACAACACTTGTAGTCAATAAAGGATTTGTTACTCCACTTGATATGTGCAGAAAGATACCATGGCGCTCTCCAGATTTAATCGATAACATCGGCGGACCCAAAGGGTAATGCAAGATGATTCTTGATTACATTTGGTATATCAGAATTAAAATCTATAACGAGATTCTAAATGGTTAAACTATATGGAATGATTTGAGATCCATAATCCATGGTTTAACGGTATCTATAACAAAGGATGATTAGAACAAGACATTGAATGACCATGCTACTGAGAAACTTTTACGAAACTATTCTCTCAGACACTTTTAGTTAAAAAGCGAGTGAGAGCGTTTGCTAGGCGTTTCCGTCGTTAGTTTTGTGTGTCATTCGACACACCAACTCCCAAGTGGGAGCTGTTGGTTTGTGGGAGTTTAAAACACACGTAAACGACTAGAAGTGTGTGAGCCTATGGGGGCACACACGTTAAACACGAGAGTACGTGATGAATGTTTTACTACTTGAATTACATACGACCTGTTCGTATATATATTAGACCCGATTTGCATGCATGAATATCCAATCCATCAAACGACCCATGGACTTGTCCATATTCTATTTGGGTCGATTTAGAAGAAGCCTTGGGCCTAGTACTTCTAACTGATCGGGTTGGTGGGTATTTGTTTTGTTGCTTGTCAATCAAGAAAAAGGCCCAAGCTTGAGTTAATTTATGTGCTTATAAAATAAACTCACATGCATCCAAAGAAAACGATTGTTACAATATATCTAAATCAGAAACATTGTAAACATTTGTTTTTCTATTCCTTAAAACCAAAAGTGATCGATCTATCTATCGAATCTAATCGGACCTATTATATCCGATTACTTTATTGATAAAACTTAAACCATGCTACGTATTACCTTCCAAGTGGTTTAAAGTTTGTAATATTGATCTACTTGCTTCCTGTTCCAAGTTGAACAATGATTGGAAGCATTGTTTTCTAGATTCTGTTTCATGATGAATCTTGGACAATACTAAGGGATAAGATATTGGACATTGTTGTCCGATATCGGGTGGTCGAAAACTAACTGTTCTAGGACAGTTTTAGATCTCGGGCAAGATGGAGAAAATTATTCTTGGGGTTTTTATTTGTTCGTGATTTGTTCAAGTAATTCAAGGGTTGATTGGTTTAAACGTTCTCGACTAGCGTTTATCGAACGTACTTGGTTTAAGTGTTTGTGTGTGATACTCATTGAGGCATCTATTTTAGGTGCTTAGTTTCGTAGTGGTTTTATTGTCCGTTTCACTTGCGTTCAAATAGCCACGAAAGGTTAGGTTTTCTTTTATCTCTTTTATTAATTAATTGTTTATTAATTACGTGGTTAACCTAATTGCGATTACTAGATCCTTATCCGCTGCGTACTCGTAGAGGTTAATGGTTAACTTAGTTCTAAAATCCCAACAAGAATCTGATTAAAATTGCGTATGCGGGAAATTATGAAAAGATTTACATGCATGCGGTAACTTATATTGATGTATTAACGGAAAAGTTGATATAAGTTGCCAAGTATTATCTCTTTGACTCCTAGGATGCAGATCAAATGTTATTTCGCTTACAAGTATAATTGTTGCATACAAAGTCCAATTTAAATTTGATCTTTATTAACCAAAAATCAATTTGTAATAAGGTTTCATACTCCCTGTTTCACTTTAGAAAGTTTTGACTATTACAGTATTAGTTAAACATTTGAAAGCCCCATTGTTAAACGTATGGTCAACATTCGTCACGATGACAGGCAATTGGATAATCTTTGCTCAATAACTTCCCCAAATAATAGAAGGTTAGCATTCAAATCATCACTGCCGTGAAGCAAAGATTTGTAAACACTTCCGATCGAAGTCAGCTCAAAAGTCAAACATTCTATGAAAATTTCATCTACTCATCTCAGATTCAAATTTCGATATCTGATTAAGAAACATAAATCTGAGATCCAAACTTTTTGATGACATATGAAAACGGTTTCAATCTCCATAATTCATTTCATTTACTTTAATATTTCCCAAGAAAAACAAAGTCAACATAACATTAAAATTCTTAGACAAACTACATTGCTAAACTCAAAAGTCCAAGAAGTAGATTGTGCAAGTAAATTTTCAATCACTAATGAGCCATTACTTACAGGATTAATATTTATGATCAGTAATTAGCTGCAAAGGGTTGACATAATGAGCAACAACATAACTCTTCTTTTTTTTTTCTTTTTTTCTTTTTGTTGTAACCATAGTTTATGACCTTTTGGCCGAATACAATACAAGAAATTGGAACACTATACATCTTCAGTAATTGACTATAGAACAATGATTAAAAAAAATAATGAAGCAATGTATTCATAAAAGATGATTTGACTAAAAACGGAGAATACCCATGTGAGAAGTTTGGCCCATTTTATGAGAAAAGATGATATAGTGATGATCAAGTGCAGTCTGAAAAGTGTTTTGATTGTTCAAGGAAACTGCCAATTTGATGTCAACGTTTGAATCCCAGACTTCAGGAGTTGACTATATTTCTGTCGGATTCTACCCCGTATGAAAGTAAAAATGATTCTGAAAGTTCTTTTTGTAAAGGCCTCTCTATTATTACAAAGAAGACCCTCCTTAGGGTAGTGGCAATGAGGATCGGCATGCCTTAGGCATGAAGCATGCCGATCGGTGTATGCAATGCCTCCAACTCGGCATCAATCGGTTTGGGATGAAAATGACCACATTCGGCAAAGATTTCCGATTCTACATGAACAAGAACTAGCCAAAATGTGAACGTTGGCATTTAATATTTAAGGTAAGGTATTTAATAATTAAGGGCCCGTTTGGTTTATGACTTTTGTATTTAAGTAATGGAATGATTCTTATAAACAAACGTTTGGTACAATTTTTGTAGAATAAGAGTGGGCCTTTATGAATGAATAATGAATCCAGGCTAGTGACCATGGTATGGTTGATTGAAACCATTGATGGAGCCCACTCACTCACAGTTATATTTCCACTAACTCGTTTAATAATAAAAAATTGAACAAACTAATATATTTTATTTATTGTTTTGATTAAAATAATCATTTTAATAAAATATTATTATTATCTTTTATTCCATTTTCTTTCATTCTTTAACCAAATCCGAATCCGATTCTAAACCTTCTTATAAACCAAACGGGCCCTAAGATGAGGTATGGGTTAGACATGGTTGTCACTAAAAATCTATTGTTAGGTATGAGATTGGTATGAGATGAGATGGAAGAATATTAATGGTGGGTGATTAGGTATGAAAATTTGAGATTGACATAGTTGCCACCACCCTTAGTAGGTAGGGTTTGTCATTTTTTTTATTATTATTTTTTTTTTGTTTTTTTTTTTAGTATTTATTTGTTATGTGTTTTTTGTATAATATTTTTTGTAGTGTTTATTTGTTTTTTTTTATTCGTCTAATGTGTATCTATTTAATTAAACAACAAGAATAATAACACGTTAAACATTAACACATTAAACAAATACAACAACAACTGTTATTATTCAATTAAACAACAACAACATTAACAAATTGTTTAAAAACAACAACACCTACTACACATGAAGATTATTTATGTCATCTAAAAGCTCATGGAGCATTGCATCCGACTGACATGCGTGATCAGGATTTCTTGCCAATTTCAGTGATGCCTCCAGCATCTTTATTCTTGTCATCAGCATCTAGTTTGGAGACAATAACATCTTGTTTCTTGTTTCAAGCTTGTCAATCTTATTATCTTTAGCTTCGCAGTTTGAGCACTGCATTGAAGAAGAGGTTTGACTAAAGTGCTTGTTTTGAAAAGTATCATTCCACATAAAGTATCCACACCCATAGTCTTCTATTCCTGGCTGTTACATGTTAAGAAATTTATAAGAAATGTATTCTTAACAAACAATTATTTACATATTTACATAACTAAGAAAACGTGTGATTATTTACCACGAAAAAGGATATGCATAATACGGTTGACCATAAGTAGCGTCCGGACGAGATGTCCTTTCTAATGAATCCTCTCCGACAACGACACAAGAAGGATTTTTTCGTTCCACCTGGCCAAAGAATTTGTATAATAATTTACAACATAAATCAGTAATGTTATTGTTAATTTAAATAAATTTTTAATCATTTACTATGTTTTGTCGGTGTCAGAATACAAACAGTTATTTACAACATAAACGAGATACAGTAAATCTATGTCATTTCGTTATTTAGTGACATTCTCTGTTTGTCATTCTTAATGAGTTGCAATTTCCTCCTAGTCTGTATTGAAAGCATGTTGATCTTATCTTTCACCTCTTTTGCAGTTACAAAATTTTGACTACAGAAAAATTATACTTTATCCTCTACTTGTTCTGCCTTAGTTAACTTTTTTTTTGTATGCCCTCATCTTTTTCTTCCTAATTACATACTCATCCTCATTCTCAGAACTACTTGCAAACTCATTATCATCTAACAGATCTAACTCACTTTTCTTTTAAAAAAAAAGCATCTGGTATCTGGCTGGAACTACCTATATATGGTAACTTTGTAGTCTCAGTCACTTTGAACAGATTAACAGCAACATCAGGCTCCTCAAAAGTATTTGCCTCATCAACAATTGTGTTTCCCTCTCGAATGTTCTGAATATCATCATCATCACTCACATAACTATCTGTTTCACTCACACTGTCATCACTTAAAGCTTCGTCAATTTCACATACCTGTACAGATTTACCTTTTTGGATATGCTCAACAGGATTCCCTACTTCCTCGTCTTGATGACCTAAATCTTGATCATTTTGACATACCTCTTTAGGACTATCTATTTGGATATGCTCAACAGGTTTATCTATTTGCTGGTTGCCATTACCTAAAACATCTTCAGTTTGACAGACCTTTACAGATGAAAACAAGGTTTCTATTTCTAGCATCTGACTAGATTGTACCAAAGTATTGACTTCCAAAGGTTGTTGTGTAACTTGACTTAAATCCTCTACCACAGGCTTATTAACAATGTTTTCTAAGAACAATTTGTTTAAGCAATATGGAACAATAGCAAAAAATGCCTTTTTCTTTGTTGTATTCACATCAGCAACAACTGTCCTAATTGACTTTGGTGACATTTCATCAACATCCAGTCTTGTCTTACCATTTTCAACATAAACTTCTATCATCTTATGATCATCAACAAGATCTTTCAATATTTGTAAAATTGGCATTCTCACTTAAGTTATAAAAACCATCATCTAAGTTACTACCAGGCTTAACAAAGTAATAGTAATTTTTTGAACCCAGCTCGTAACCCAATTCATACATAAGAACATCCAACTCTTCAAGTGACACACTATCAACATCAATCAAATCAACTAAAGTTTCCATACCTCCATCATATATTCTATCATGTCAGTATTTAAAAATACCATTGTGATGAACCCTCATGCTAAACATATTAGATCTACCTTCTGAAAACATGTCAATAGAAAAGACCATATAATCAAAACTTAATTGCAAAAAAAAAATATACCTCAATTACAAATTTCAATGTTTATAACAAAATAAAAATCGTACCGTATTTCTTCTTAGCAGAGTTGTACATAACGGTATCATCAACTGGATAACCTGGATGTCTTTTTACTTTCCATATAGTAAAATCCATGTTTTGGTTTTCTGAATAATAAGAACTAGTTATGTGACATTCAATTAGGGTTTGTGAATTGTGATAATTCTTGTAAAGAAAGTTGTGGGACAAAAATTAAAATACATTCTATGTGTTTATGGGGCGGGAAGATGGATAAGACATGTGAAAATAATACAGACTTTGTTAATCGAAATAACGAAATGACATGTGTGCCCTCTGACTAAAGACAAAAGCAAACGGCGAGTAAGTTGACCAACGGACCACCCGTACTATATTTTGCACCCAAACCGTGACCACCCGTACTAAATATAACTACTAACGACTATGTTTTTTACAAAAAATTTTCAACTTTTACTTTCGTTTTACAAAATAAATTACAACTTTTATTATTTTTAACAAAATACTTTTTTTAAACTTTTACAACTTTTAACAAATTTAATTTTAACAAAATACTTTATTTTTTTAACTTCTACAACTTTTTTTTTAACAAAATATTTTTTTACAACTTTTATTAATTTTTTTAACTTTTACAACTTTTATTTATTTGTTATTAAAAAAATTATAAAGAACCCGGATACCACCCTCGCCCCCCTTTTTTTGGGTTATAACCCCCCCCCCCCCCAACTCTCTTTGACTCACTCCTGCTCTCTCTCTCCCTCTCTCTCTATCTCTATCTCTCTCACACACACATCCCTCACAGTCTCACACATTTCTCTCTCTCTCTCTCTCTCTCTCTCTCTCACAGATCTAAGAAATTCTTCTTTTAGATCTAAAAAACACTCGTTGATGGGTTGTTATTATTTCCGTGGTGGTTGGCTTGGTTTATACGTGATGATAAAAACCATCTATTCATCGTAACGGGTTTATACGTGATGGTTTACATTTCTGTGGTAATACGTGATGATAAAAACCATGGTGGTTGGCTTGGTTTCTTTAGATCTCCTTTGGTTGGTTTTTTTAAATCCCATTTCCTATGCTTTTTTAGATCTTGTTGTTTTAGATCTAAAAAAAGAGTGATGTTTTTTTGAAAAATAAATTGATGGTGGATCGTATGCTTTTTTAGATCTTGTTGTTTTAGATCTAAAAAAAAGTTCTTATGGTAAAACATAGATGGCAACATAATTTTTTTTGATCTAAATGTTTTTGCTTGTGAACTTATATTCATATATGGTTACTTTATTTGGTGTGGTTTAGATCCGTGGTTATTTGTTTATATTTATGGTTATTTGTTTGGATATGTGGAAAAAACCATGGTAACAACCATGGTTGTTTAGATCTGTGGTTGGTTTGTTAGATCCGTGATGGTTTGTTAGATATGTGGTAAAAACCATGGTGGTTTATGTGGTTGTTTAGATCCGTGGTAAAAACCATGGTTGTTTCTTTGGTGTGGTGATGGTGATGGTTTACGACTTGTTAAAACTGCTTAAAAAAGCAGTTGGTATGATCTGCTAGCACTAACCTGTTATTTTTTTGTGTTTTATGAATGCAAGTTTTGAAACTTCTTAAAAAAGCAGTTGGTATGAAACTGCTTTATGATAAGCAGTTTGAGCAGTTTTAGCCCTTTTATGAAACTCCTTATTATGAGAAGTAGTTTAAGCATATCTGAAACTGCTTTTGGTTGCTGTTGATAAAAAAAACTTGCTTTTTTGAAATGGTTTGTTGAAACTGCTTATTATGAAATAAGCAGTTGATTTTTGTTTAAAAAAAACCGAGATACAACGATGATGATTTAAAAAAAAACAAACAAACAACTTGTCGATTGGCATGGCATAACTGAATGGACGGCAAACACTTTGCAACCTTCAAATTTGCAGCCATATGATTAAAAATAATAATCTGAGCCATCTCGATTTATCATTTTTTTTTATAAACGTTACTCATTTTTGAAACTAATATATATGTAATAGCGTAAAATTATACCTCGTTCGTGTTAAAAGACAAACAAACTAAAAGAAAAAAAAATGGACTTTGGAACACTCCCCAATACATTTGATTTGTTAAAAGTTGTAAATACCACCTTTACCAAAAAAAGGGAACATTTGACTTGTTAAAAGTTGTAAATATATCACCTTTATCAACAAAAAAAAAGTACAAATATAGAGAGGGTTTTGAGGTGGGGTGGTTTATGGCAAAAATACCAAAATTTTCAAACATACTTCACAAAATACCTACGTAGTGTTTGGTATGTTGTAATTAAAGCCGGAATTAAAAGATTATTATGATGTAATAAAAAAATGTTGTTTGTTTACATTTACAAAATGTAATGATTCATTACAAAGAATAACCCATTAAGTAAGTATGACTAATTGACAGATGGCACACATATCATATGTCTTTAAGCAATAACAAGTAAAATTTCGAGTTCTCAATCCTCATGAAAAGGAAGGAGTCTTCCCCAATTGGAGAATCAAAATGCTCCTACTAGGTTCGAGCTTGGTACCTAGTGGACCACATACATCATAATATATGACAGAGTGAGCCTTAAGACCGGAAAACATGTAAAAGTCCGTTTTACAAGTAACAAGTTTATTCGACGATGATGTATAAGTAAACATCCTAGACTAAACAAAAACAGCCTAATACAGCCAACATGTTTAGAGGCTGAAATAAAGTAAACTATTACCTACGATAAGCGATAAATCAAAACCATTTTAAATAGAAGATATTTGAGGTTGTACATATTAACTAACAAGTGCATAGTAAGTATGACTAATTGACAGGCTATATGTCTTAAAGCAATAACAAGTAAAATTCTGAGTTCTCAATCCTCATTACAAGGAAGGAGTCTTCCCCAATTGAAAAATCAAAAGGATCCCACTAGGTTTTCGAGCTTGGTACCGAGTGGACCACATATATCATAATATATGACAGCGTGAGCCTTAAAACCGGAAAACATGTAAAATTTCGTATCTTTTATTACAAGTAACAAATTTATTCGACGATGGTGTATAAGTAAATATCCTAGACTAAACAGAAACAACCTAATACAGCCAACATGTTTAGAGGCTGAAATAAAGTAAACTATTACCAATGATAAGCGATAAATCAAAACCATTTTAAATAAAATATATTTGAGGCTGTTCATATTAAGTAAAAAGTGTATAAGTAAGTATGACTAATTGACAGGTTGGCACACATATCATATGTCTTAAATCAATAACAAGTAAAATTCTGAGTTCTCAATCCTCATTACAAGGAAGGAGTTCCCCAATTGGAGAATCAAAAGGCTCTCACTAGGTTTTCGAGCTTGGTACCTAGTGGACCACATACATCACAATACATGACAGTGTGGGCCTCAAGACCAGAAAACATGTCAAAGTCCGTGTCTTTTATTTCAAGTAACAAGTTTATTCGACGATGGTGTATAAGTAAACATCTTGGACTAAACAGAAACAATCTAATACAGCCAACATCTTTTATTTCAACATCTAATGGGGCAGATTTAACAAAATAATTTAGTATTTGATTCATAAAATTTTTATTTGAAGTATAAACAATTTATGAAAACCGTTATTTGAAAAGTTAAGTTCAAAAAAATTTCAGTAAAATCGGTTTGCTTGATATTTCTCAACTTTTATTGATCAACAGTAAGGTCTCAACTACCGCCAACAAAATGCTAAATGCTAAAATGAACACTATACATTTAACATATCATCTAAATCTCCTGCATACAGACTATTGCACCATTCGTGTTTACTTGTCACCAACAATATCCGCATAACTTAAAAAGTAACTTCGAGTCCCACTAATCGCAACTATTTCAAATAGTTGCTATGTTTATTGTATTTTGTTAGTGGAAAATTAAAGTTCACAAAATTTTTACAAGAATTTACAAGATTGTGTGTACCGTCGATGTACTAAGTCTTCACAATTACAATCACCAGTGGTCAAAATAGTTTCCCGAGTAATTTGAACCTGATCGGGAGTACACACTACCTCCACCGTGTCTTAATCACAATAAGGATGAATAATCTGAGGCCCGATATCTGAGGCCAGCTCCACCGGGTTAAGTAAACCAACCATCTGTGGTTCAAGGATGCCCTGATCTACCCCTTGATTTGTTTCCCCTTTAAGATCCCCATAGAATAGCCGATTACCACCATTTTGATACAATACTTAGATTGATCGTAAAGACAAAAACAAAGGTTTCTGAGGCTCGCACTTGAAAATTGTTTTGTAAAATTTTGTGAAGTTTGATTTTCCAATAACAATTTGCCAAACTTAGGCAAATTAACTACAACTAGGCATATTAACTACAAGCTATATAATTTCCCAAAACAGCCTATCATTTGTCAAACTTAGGTAGATTAACCAATATACGAGCATCTAACTAAGTAACAGTTTATAGAAATCACTAGCAGTCTAATAACAAGTTTATAGACACTCTTCAGGTTTTAATTAAGATAACCTAACAATAAAATACATGCCATACACAAACAAAACCCCTAACCCTAAAAAACCCTAGATACACATACACAAACAATTAAATAATCAGATAAACCAAATACAATTAAATAATCCTCGAACAATTAAACAAACCCTGACAGTGAAATACAAACGAAACCAAAACAAAAAACCCTAACCCTAAATTACTGTAACCCTAAATCGAAAACAAAATTACTTTCCCTAGCCCAAACCATTTTTTATATCATTAGATCAGAAAAAAAAATTAAAACCAACGTTGTTATCGGTTGCTTCAGATCTCTGTGTGTCTAATTGCTAGAATTGGGGTTTCGATCTGAGTGTGGTTTGGATATATGGTTCATCGGTGGTGGAGGTGGACTTGTTATCATTTGGATCTGCTTTGGATCTGTTGTTTGGATCAGTGGCGGTGATGTTGCAATTGTCGTTTGGATAAGATATGTGTTTGTCTAATTGCAACTGTCGTTTGAAAGAGTAAAGTATGAGTAAAGAAGTGTGTTTGATAAGAGAAGCGTGTTTCATAAGCTTTGTACATGTAATTTGGTTTAAAAAATATAAAGTTTATAAATTTGTAAAAAGTATAAAAAGTATGAGTGTCTGTTAAGTGTGAGTTTAATTATTTTTTATTATTATTATTTTTTTATGTAAGTGTATTTTTGGTATATAAAAAGTATGGCATAAGTACCAATTGAATAAAAAAAATATATAAAATTGTACTTTCTACCTAATCAGTTGCTCAAGAATAAACAAGAATGGGACCCAATCGCTCAAGAAAAATATGTACTTATATAATATAAAAATACTGTACTTTTTTTTACAAAAATACAAAAAAGACAAGTCGCTCAAAAGTTGTAGGCCACAGTTGCTCATGAAAGTACATACTATAACTAGTACTATGTAAGTACATGGTAGGGTCAATGATAGGGACACTTGACACTTTTTTATAATAGTCTCTCAAGAAAGTAACTACTATAACTAGTACTATGTAAGTACATGGTAAGGTCAATGATAGGGACACTTGACACTTTTTTATAATAGTCGCTCAAGAATTTTGGGCGACCTTCGCCCATGAGGCTGCACACAGTGGATGGGTTGAGAGGGTCGGTCGACCTAGGTGAGGGTCGATCAAGCCCATTGTGGGGGTTGGGTGATGTTCGGTCGAGCAACAACAAACACACAAACTAGTTCGTCTGGGCAAACTAGTTCACAACACACTAAAGTCCAAAAAAATGTACCGTTTAGCCATTAAAAAATCATTTTTTAAAAAACTTTACCACTTTTATAACATTATAAATACCCCACTTAAAAAAAAAAAAAAAAAAAAAAAAAAATCTCTCTTAGGTCACTACTGTAGTAACTAGGTCGTCTTCAGATCGTCGAAGAAAAAAGTTGATGAGGCACAAGTGACCCAAGTCACCACTGTGCATCGCCAGAGGTATTTGGAGAAAAAGAAAAATACCCCCCAATCACAACTAACTCAACACACTCACTTAAAAATACCCCTCAATCATAACTAACTCAAACCTTTTCATTTGGGTCTCACCCACCCTCATTTTATTTCTTTTACATATTTTTCAAACACAATAAAATTCATTTCATTCATTTAAATAAAAATACAACTACAATACGGGAAAAAAAAACATACGATAAATAAAAAAACATACGAAAAATAAAAACCATACGAAACTTAAAAAATACAACATTTTTCGCCTTTCATATGTTGTATTTTGCTATTATTTGGTCTTGTTTCTTTTTTATGAGTGATTTTTTTGGCTCCGGCAACCCCTCAACATCAAGCATGAGAAACTCCAATTCTCGACACTCTTGGAGTGACTTTTCTTTCGCTATCCTCGCCTCGTATACTTCTTTGGCTCCGTCAACTTTACGTTTATACTCTTGAGCTAAAGCTTCCGCAATAGCATCCGATTGACTCCCCTCGATGCTCGTTGACGACTCCACTGATTTTGATTTTTTTGCCGGTCAAGGCTTGCCTGCGGGACGAGCTCTTGGATCAGGGCCGAATAATTCGGCGATATTATCTTCATTGATCCCGTCCGGCGCGTCCCATTTGGGATATTGTCTCAAAACCTTCCATGCCGGGACCATAGTAAATTGTTTCCCGGTTTGAGACTTGAAAGCAAGTCTTGCATTCTCAATGTGATCAACATCATTTTCCCCGGATGTACGCTGCAAATGCTTGTAAAAACCATTAAACTTTTGGCAATCACCGTTTATCCGAGTCCATTTTCCCGTGCACATATTTTTTGTACGAGTAGGCCCTGGACTACGAGCGTTGAAGTCCTCCTAAATCTGAGTCCAAAACGCATCGTTTAGTCGGTCATTACCGATAGTGGCGTTTTGGGAAACCTCGACCCAACACTCGGCTAAAAAAAATTCTTCCTCGCTTGTCCAACGAATTGTGGTTCGAGACTCTTCTTCCTCCTCCTCCTCGTTGTTCGCGTCCAAATTCACCACGGTTTTGGTTTTTTTCTTTGGCGCTTTGGCCGGTTTTTTTCCTTGACGACGTTCTTCACGTGTTTCGGGTGGTGGTTGAGGTACTTTGAATTGTGATTAAAAGTAATGTTGTTGTGAAGCGTAGAATTGCGATGGTGATGGTTGTGATGGATAGTATTGTGATTGTGGTGGATAGAAGTGCGATTGTGATGGTTGTGATGGATAGAATTGCGGTGGTGATGGTTGTGATGGATAGAATTGCGGTGGTGATTGTCTTGGATATTGAAAAGCTTGAAATCCGACTTGCGAAGACGTGTTTGAGCTTTGGGACGATGGGGTGGACGGGTTTTACGAAGACGAGTTGAGGAGATTCATAAACGACATCTCGTTTGGATCTTGAAACATTTTTGGTTGTGGATTGAGATGGTGAAGATAATATATTTTTGAATGAGAAGTGTGAATTTTTGTGTAAAATATGGGTATTATTTATAGAGTGGGTGTGGTAATATTTGAATTTGAAAAAAAAAAAGTAACCGTTTGATATTAACGGTAATATTCAAACGTATATTTTCAAAAAGTGTTTGTCTTCTAGTGTGTCGTTGGAGTGGCAAATTGGGGAGTGGCGAAGGTGTATGGTATGATGGCGGTGGGCGGCGAGAACCGGCGAGGGTGCCACGTTGGAGTGGCGAAGCCTCGTTATGATACTCCATGGCTCCATGCTCTAAGTAGGTATTTACTTGGTGGGGCTATTATTAGCCCTTTATTAAATACAATTGGCAAAAATGAAACTTTAAAAGATTGGAGATTCCATCAAGTTATCACACTTTGACCAGAAAATTGGGGCAAGATTCTCACATGGGTACTATCCCTCATTCATTACTTTCATTACTTCATTTCATTACTTTCTTGTTTGATTATTGTTTTTTGTCAATTAGTTGAAAACATGTTCTTGCTATTTAAGTCAACTCCTTGTAGTTAATTGCTGAAAATAACTATTAATCTTGTAGTTTCTGCTAATTACAAGTTAAATATCATCATTGGCTGGATGGGTTTCTTATTTGTGATCAAAATTTCTTGCCAAAGTTCCCCAAGTTATATTTACCAATTACCAAAATGCCCATCATCACAGTAACAAATTAATACTGACAATATTGATTCACCTAGTAGCGATTTAGATATGTACCTAAGCTCTTTTTTGTTGTTGTTGCTTATCTGCTTATTTTTTAGCAAGGGCAGTTTTGTGTCATCCGTTTGAGGTAAACTAAGCAGTTTATGGTAAGTTCGATAGAACTTAGAAGATGGTCATTTCAAAATGCTTATTTGAGGTGAAATCAAAACTATTTATTTACTTCCATACTAGACCTTAAACCGTTTATGAACAGATATAATTAAAATTTGTCTAAAAAATTGTGATTTTTTTTTTTCTTTCTTCGAGTTTTATGGCAGTTTTTATACAATATAAGCAATTACAAACACTATATCCTACTGAAGTTCTTATTTTTAAGCAGCTTATAATTACTTATTCATAAGCAGAAGTATAAGTTATTGCAGACAGCCCCTTAATAGTCGAACTTTTTGTAAATCAAACATGTAGTATTAGTCTTTGATTTAACTCAGTTTTAGACCGTACAATAATATTGAATGTAAAGCAAATATTAGTATAAGTTGGAACCTATATTTTAATAATAGTAGAATAATCGAATTGAAACTATTAATACTTTAACAAACAAGATTCATTCGAAGTTACTATGCGCAGGTAACTATCAAGAAGCGGATACCGAATCAAGTCACTTGATAGAATCAAAGCAAGACAATAACATTTACACGGAAGATGGGACTGTTGATCACCTTAAGAATCCAGCTAATAAGAAACAAACGGGGACATGGAAAGCATGCGGCTTCATCTTAGGTGTGTGCCATCCTTATGTTGTAAGAGTATACATGTATGTAGATTTATATATTCATTTATGGTGTTACATGTATAGGCACTGAATGTTGTGAAAGATTGGCGTATTATGGAATGAGTTCCAATTTAGTACGTTATTTTAAGTATCATTTGAATGAGCATAGTTCAGTGGCATCTAGAAATCTTTCGGCTTGGACTGGAACTTGCTATCTCACCCCTTTGATTGGAGCGTTTGTGGCTGATACTTATCTTGGTCGATATTGGACCATCGCCACCTTCTCGATCATCTATGCATTTGTGAGTATCATGATCCAATGAAAATGTGTATTTACCTTCACCTTTTCGTTTCTTGAGATTTGATGTTTATTAATTAGGGCATGGGAATGTTAACATTATCGGCATCAGTCCCTGGGCTAAAACCAACATGTTATGAAAAAGACGTCTGCAATGCAACAAAAGCTCAAGTTGCCCTATGTTTCACGTCTCTTTACCTCGTGGCACTTGGAACCGGAGGAATTAAACCTTGTGTATCAACTTATGGTGCGGATCAGTTTGATGATAATGATGAGGTTGAGGAAAAACAAAAGAGTTCTTTCTTTAACTGGTTTTATTTTGTTATTAACGTTGGTGCACTTGTGGCTCACTCTGTTCTAGTTTGGATTCAAGACAATGTGGGGTGGGGTTGGGGGTTCTCAGTTCCTACTATTGCTATGGGGCTTGCTGTTATCTCGTTCTTTTCTGGTACTAAGTTGTACCGGAACCAGATACCAGGTGGCAGCCCGCTCACTCGCCTCTGCCAGGTAGTGGTTGCCTCATTTAGAAAGAAAGATATAGCGGTGCCATCAGATAGTTCACTCTTATACGAGACTTTAGATGATGGTTTTGCCAATTCTGGAAGCAGCAAGATTGATCATACGCTAGATTTTGTGTAAGTCATAACCTCTAAAACCTTTTTAAGTAACATTTTATCACTAATTTTTTATTGCATTAACTTGTCAATATTTTAGTTTTTTCGATAAGGCGGCTGTGCTTGCAACCTTGGATCTTGCCAGTGGGTCAATAGACCCGTGGAAGCTTTGCTCGGTGAGCCAGGTCGAGGAACTAAAAGCGGTTGTACGGTTGCTTCCAATATGGGCCACGGGTATCATCTTCTCCACAGTTTACTCACAAATGAGTAACCTATTTGTATTACAAGGGTCCACTCTGGACACTCGCATGGGCTCATCCGGATTCAAGATTCCACCAGCTTCACTCGGGGTTTTTGACACAATTAGTGTAGTATTCTGGGTCCCTGTTTACGACCTCGTTATCGTCAGTGTAGCCCAGCGGCTCACGGGTCAACAAAATGGATTGACCCAACTCCAACGGATCGGTACTGGCCTCTTTATTTCCATCTTCAGCATGGTCTGTGCGGGTGTTCTTGAAGTCATTAGGCTCGAGATGGTGTCAAGAAACAATTACTATGAACTCGAGGTTATTCCCATGTCGATATTCTGGCAGGTGCCTCAGTACTTTCTTATTGGGTGTGCTGAAGTTTTTACCTTTATCGGCCAGTTGGAGTTCTTTTATGAGCAAGCTCCGGATTCCATGAGAAGTTTGTGTGCGGCTCTGCAACTAACAATAACTGCCCTTGGCAGCTATGTGAGTGCTTTGCTTGTGAGCATTGTCACGGTCATAAGCACTTGGGATGGTAGCCCCGGGTGGATAACGGACAATCTTAACTACGGGCACCTTGACTATTTTTTCTGGCTTTTGGCTGGTTTAAGTGTTGTGAACATGGGAGTTTTTATTGTGTTGGCACGAAGGCATACATACAAAAAACCTGCATTAGCTGTTCACTGAGGCGAAACAAGCACTGAAAACTTGGTACTTAGATCAAAATGGATTGTAAATAAGTTTCTTTTACTTGTACATTTCTGTTTTTAAAAATGAACAAATGGTTTATTGATAATATGTTACAAATGTTTATATATCGGGTTATGAAAATGATACTTTGTTTTATTATAATATGTGAATTTGCTTCTCTTCGCGCCGTCGCCTCATGTTATATGTGCTAAAGGGAGGTGATATGCACAATGCAAAAAGTGATTGTGCACACTACAAACATCTAACAAGATGTTGTATTGTTAGATGTTGTATGATATGCATTGATGTGATGAGTTTGTGGTTTGTACTTTGTACATCAAATTTTGTGATGTCCATTTAAGGACAGTGAAAACATAGTTCCATTTCAGATTTGAAAGTTAACAAATAAGTGATGAGCTAGAAAAACATTTTTGCATAACTAAAATACCTAAGTTGATAGAAAAAAATTTGAAAACAAAACAAGAACATAAACAATCTGTACGGAAAATAGTACACCAATAATTTGCCATGTGGGCCATTCTATTTTCAGCTGCTATGTACATTTTACTAATTAAGTCACATGGTGCTCCCTTTTCACCATTCATGGCTCCTCACTTCATCCTCTCTTCAGGTCAATCAACTTTTAGTACACTTTTTTTTTTTTTTTTTTCTATTTTAAGGATTTTTTTTTGGTGATGTTTATAATGTATGCAATTGTTTTGCTGAATGTTATACTTGATTTTGCATGTTTAGTTGGTTTATAATTTATGTTATTTATTTTGCATCACAAAAATGTTCTTCTCGTATGCAGATTTGATAGTGTAGTAGTAATTTTGTTTCAGATTTAGAATTTTACATGTTCTTGGGTTATATGGAGATTTAATTTTTGTTGGCTAGTACGAACTTTATATGAAATCGTGTATTTAGGGGGTGTTTGGTAGCTCATTATAACTGGCTTCTGCGTTATTATATAGCAGATAAGAAGTTTAATTTGGAGTGTCTAGATGGAAACAAGTTGTTTATGTTAATAAGCTTTATCCGAAGGTGAAATAACCAATATTAAAGAAACAGTTTGTCTAATTATTGTGTTTCGTTCCATACCAAATGCAAATCCAAACGCTGGCTCCTACATTTTGTTTTGTTACAACTGATTAGCCGTATGAGCTGTTTTAATAAGCAATCCGTAGTTGTCGGGTTGTTGATTTAATTTGCACAATGTATGTTATTTCTTGTAAGGAGTGGGTGAATTACCACTCAGATTGATCATTTCATTAGGTTTAGTATGAGATGTGACTTAGTGTCTAATAATTATCCCAAACATACTTCCAGATGGATGAAACAGGCGTGTATATATTGCTTGAGAAAAAGGGAGAAGATTGTGTCTACACTAAGGATGGATCACTGGATTACCACAACAATCCCGCTAACAAGTTAAAAACGGGACGTTGGAAGGCCTGCTTCTTCATAGTTGGTACTTGCATTCTTTCATCAGCACCTTTAATATATAATTCATTTATGTCATTGAATATTTTATGCACCTGAGATTTCAAAAAACTACTACTCATAAGACTGTTTTTACATTCTACACTTGCTGCAGCAACTGCAAGTCTTGAAAGATTAGCATATTTTGGGATGAGTTCCAATCTGCTTATGTATTTTACGCTTGAACTCAATCAGCACAGCGCTACCGCCTCAAGAAATTTATCTAATTGGACTGGTGCATGCTACATTGCCCCTTTGTTTGGAGCTTTCGTTGCTGATGGCTATATTGGTAAATATTGGACTATTGCATGCTCTTCGGTTCTGTATGCCATTGTAAGTCAACTTACTTGATGTTATTTTCAAGGTCAAACCATGCAATTTGTTCAAATTTCTATGCTTCTTCACTTTTTACATAAACATGATTTCCATCTTTTGTATCTTACTTCAACATTAGGGGATGACATTGTTGACAGTATCAGCTTTGGCACCTCGTTTGTTCAAAACAGATGTTAATGAAGCAACCGAGTCTCAGACTGTAGCATGCTTCACAGCACTTTACTTGGTGGCAGTGGCAAGCGGAGGAGTCAAAGCTTGTATCTCAGCTTATGGAGCAGATCAATTTGATGACAATGATAAGGCCGAGAAAAAGCTCAAGAGCTCTTTTTTCAACTGGTATTATCAGATGATGAATATCGGTAGCCTCATTGCTCATTCTTTAATTGTTTGGGTACAAGATAATGTGGGTTGGGATTGGGGCTTTGGTATTCCTACTTTGGCTATGGTAATGGGAGTAGTTTCTTTCATCTCGGGTACCTGGTTTTATAGGAATCATAAGCCCGGGGGCAGCTCTTTGACCAGTTTATTCCAAGTTGTTGTTGCCTCGTTAAGAAAGAAAAGAATCAACGTGCAAACAGATGAGTCACTTTTGTATGAGATTGCTGATGCTAATTCATCTACCACTGGAAGTCATCAGCTTAATCATACGAGGAACCTCAGGTCTGTCTCTTATAGAGGTAGCAAAATGGACAGGGTGGGCGAGTGGGTAACAGGTTTAAATGGAAACTTTTCTTCGGATGGGTTGACCAAAAACATGTTCAATTCTTTAATGTTATATCACAATATTAATCTAACTTGCGTTAAATAACTTAGTAAGTTTTTCACGACTTACAACTCGCATGACCTATTTTCTTTAGATATAATCTTTTTATTTGCCTCATTTAACCTGGTAGAGACCAAACATAACCCAAATCAACATGTTTGTAAATGAGTTATATAATGAGAATTGCTTTGTTTTGAACTTCATTTCAGCTTCTTTGACAAGGCAGCTGTGGAGACGCCGTCTGATCGGGCAAAGGGATCAATTAACCCATGGAGACTTTGCACAGTTACCCAAGTTGAAGAACTGAAAGCCGTTATACGTTTGCTACCAATCTGGTTCACTGGTATCATATTCAACGGTGTTCGCGGCCAAGTGGACAATTTGTTTGTCTTACAAGGCTCTTTCATGGACACACAAATTGACAACTCTAGCTTCATAATTCCACCAACATCATTAGGTACTATTGGCACCCTTAGTGTCATATTCTGGGTCCCGTTCTATGACCAAATCATTGTCCCACTTGCCCGTAAACTCATGGGTCACCCAAACGGGTTAACCCAACTGCAACGAATGGGAATCGGACATTTCATTTTAATATTCTCAATGTTAGCTGCTGGGATCTTGGAAATTATAAGGTTGGACTTTGTTGAAAGACACGACTATTATGACATCAAACCCATACCCATTTCAATATTTTGGCAAGTCCCGCAATTTTTTATTGTTGGGTGTGCAGAAGTTTTCACACTTGTGGGTCAGATGGAGTTCTTTTATGAGCAAGTGCCTGACTCGATGAGGAGTTTCGGTTCAGCCCTGCGGCTCACCACAATCGCCCTAGGGAGCTACATGAGTTCTTTACTTGTAACCATTGTAACAAAAGTGACTACTGAGGATGGGGGGCCTGGGTGGATACCAGACAACCTAAACTATGGGAAACTGCAGAACTTCTTATCGCTTTTGGCTGTTTTGAGTGTGCTAAATCTAGGGATTTTCGTGCTTGTTGCAAAGTGGCACGCGAGTAAAAGATCTGTTGGAATGATCATGTGATTATGTGAGGAAATTGATTAGATAGATTCATTGGGGTTTAGTATGAGAATGTAGCGTGTAGTTGTTTATAGATCTTGTAAGGTCTATTACTCTAGTGTTCTGTTCTATATAATGCCAATTTAGATCATTTAGTTATCTTAAAGAATGTCATGTTCCGCCCTATTACTCTAGTCTAACTAAACTACTTATTGTTAGTATTATACAAGGTAAAGTGTGTAATCTATGATAAATATGGTGATACTGATAAAGGTTAACAATATGTCCATATGACTCTATGAGTGATAATGATAGTGTTGCAACTCTCATTTCATTCAAGTTATTGTTTCAAATATTGAGAAAAAATAATAGTTTAAAGCTAAACTGGTGTATATGAAAAGCTTCATTGCGTATTTAACAACCAATGTTAAAGAAACAAAAATGGTGTGAATTGAAGTCACTGATGAACCTCCGACAATGCAACAGATCAAGTAAGGGCAACTGTGTATTCAGCCCCAACAATGCGACAGAGCAAGGACAGATGGTCAACAACCATAACCATTCAAGTCCTCACCAAACTAGTACGAGGGTGAATTAAAGGTTGAACGGTGATTTCTGCTAGAGCGAAACCTAACTTATAAATCGCCCACCTCGTTAGAGTTAAAGCACGCACACGAAGACTGCCCACGATAACTATGTCATCAACACGTGTTGATGGGACAGCTATGACATCAAATGTAAACTATTATTTGTGCACAAAAAAACTGTGACTACAAACAGTACCGTATCCACAAAGTAAAAATTTATCTACTATTATTATCTCCCAAAAAGAGCACCAAGCATAAGAAAAGTAACATTACGCTATGCTTTTGTGCAGATTACAAAGAAAGGAAACAATTTAACAGACTCTACAAGGGTTCTACAAATACTTTTAAGAAATTGTGACGATACCTAAATATCACTCCACTCATTAACCATCAACGGCCACAGATTGAGCCAGTTTCGTCCTAGACTTGCTAAACGGTGACAAATACAGCTTAAGCAAACTACTGTCGATATCACTCATAGAATGCCTACCACCCTCTACACCGTTTTGAAGTAATTCACTTTTGTTCCTTGAACCAACCATACTACCGTTTCTAACCAGCCTAGCACTTGAATTCCTTCTTTCAACTCCATTCATCTCATTGCTTCGATTCACATAAGACCCGTTTTCATGAATATGATCACCGTTCTTTTTGTCACTAGGTTTGTGCTTATAGCTCCATAAACTAGACATCTTTCTCCACCTACTATTCGTTTCCTTTTTATCTGCATCCGAATTCTTGACAGCTGCACGAGTGGCAATGGATGCATTAACCGCCGATTTAACATTGTCGACATTAACAGACCTCAAATGCCAATCTTTCAATTCCTTCTCAGTTATAACCAGCTTGGATCCTTCCTCTAACCCAACAGTCTTAGAACTCGAACTCTTCATTGAGCTTGAACTACTCCCTGTATTCAACGAACACGACCCCGAACTAGACTTAGCCGACCCACCAGAACTCGAACTCTCCTCCTTTATCCTTGTCACCAACCGATTATCAACACCTCCCAACATCACATCATCAACAATGGGCAACATCGGCGTAAGCCTAGGTATCGTCCTAGCAATCATATACCCATCCCAAGACGCCCTATGCTCATCATACGACAATCTAGCATCATCCAACCTATTCACATCTAGTGAAAACCTAGGCGCCGTATCACACGACCTTCTACCTAATCCATAATCCACCTTATCCCCATCCTTAAAACGCGACTTATTATTATCATCCTCGGTTCGCTTCTTTTTGCCATTTCTTCCCCATTTTCGCAACTTATCCCAAATATTGGTCTTCTTGTTTCGTAATTCGATTTCGATATGTTCCTTCATTGTCATTAAATCACTCTCATCATCAAACTCAATATCATCATTCCTTATACACAAATCATCATCTAAAACCCTAATTTGACTAATTTCATCATCCTCATTGTCTTCAAATATCTCTAAAACCGGTTCTACAATACTCGAAAACTCGAGATTCTTCGATTCGATTCTAACACCACTAGATCCATAACTTCCACTATCCACGTCATCAATATCAAACAAATCATTAAGCTTATTATTACAAACCCTAACATCACATGATTTGCGGCGTTGATCTGGAATGACAGTGTCGAGTTTTTGAACGGCGACGGATTTGGTGCGGCGGAGCTCCGGTTGAGCGGAGGAAGATGAGGCTTCGGCGTCGTATCTGGTACGGCGGCTCATCGGAAATGAGATGATTTTGGTGGTTGAAGATGATGATGATGAGTCTAGAGTGGTGAGGCGATCAGTGAGGCATAGGCCGGTGGTTTGTGAGTTTGGGTGACGTGGACAGGTGGTGCGACGGCGGGTGCGTGTTCGGGTACGGGTTGGTGGATCCATCGTCATTAGAAGAAAATGCAGAATGAGAGTGTGGAGTGTAGGATGACGAAAGGGGATCTAGGGACAATGACTAGCTATAGGGACGTACCCTAGTAGATGTACCCCACTAGTTTCTTTACTCAACCATATACTCCCTCCTACCAACCAAAAATAAGTCGACTAGACGGGTCAAGTCTTGATGACTGATAAGCGCATCAGTTATTTTAACATTAACACCAACTTACTGTAATAAAACAATAAATATCATCGTCAAAACATAACTTACTTAAACACAAACATTTCTCTAAACTCGCACGCACAAAAAGGAAGAAGAAAAAAAAAATAATAATAAAATAAAATCGACCAACTTGTGCTAAAACTAATCTAAGACGTCGTGGGTGGAGGGAGTGGTTTTTTAGCCAGAAGTGTGTTTAGGGCTTAAACGCCTCCTTCACTTACTACACCCAGCCTTATGTTAGAGAAAATCATTAAAAGTGTATTCTTAAAAATTCGTGTAAGTATTTTATTGATATGTGAAATAGTAAGTCATTTAGTTGCAACTAAGGCAAGGGCCGAGCAAAATCAACCGAAACTGACCCGAACCGACAAACCGATTGAAACAGGGTGGAACCGAACCGACCTTATTTGGTTCGGTTTTCGGTTTTATAGAATTATTTCGTTTTTACACGGATAGGTTTGGGTCAAAACACACTTATTCGGTTCGAAATACCCGAACCGATCTTATTCGGTTCAGTTTCGGTTTTGATAGCTTTTACTCGGTTCACGTTTTACTCTTATTCGGCTTTCGAGTCGGGTCTAGTTTGATCGGTCCGGTTCGGGTTTGAGCCGTTACTCAGCCCTAACTAAGGGGACGTTGTCATGCACATAAGCACATTTGTGTATGTGAAAAAGTAAGCCATTTAGTTGCAAGGATATTGTCATGCACATGTGTGTATAAAACGAGACGGTACCTTTAAGTCTTTCAATTATTCAAAGTCAAAGATGCATTCACACCTGGAGCAAATAGCTTTTGGTGGGGATGAAAACGCAGGTGTCACCGTTCTAATGTGCTTGGCGTTGGATCAAAGTTATGATGCTCGTAGTGTGAAAGTCAAGCCTTTTCACTCTTTTTATTTTTAATTAGTTTATTAAATAGTATGTGTGTTAGAAGGGTATATTTTAATGGAGAAATTGATTAATGTTGATGAAAAAATTATTGCGAGAATAATTCATAGGATATTAGCAACGATGTGACGTTAATTTAATAGCAGTGATGAGCGATAACAATAATCACGATTGCAAACAAAAAATTTCTTGATGCTCATTACATAAGTTTTATTGACTACAATGTTTTTTACATATAATATGGGAGTTGATGTAGGTATCAATAGCTCTCATCCTTCTAACCCTAGATCTTATTTACAGCCGCCGTCACTTCCGGCCACCGGCTATATGCCGGTGGTCCGGATAACTCAGCAACAAACCGAGCTTCTATTCACTCTCAATTTCAACTTTCAATAAAAAAACATAACTTCTTTCAATTATCAGTTTCATCATTCAAGTGTTTTTCACAAAACTAACCAAATTCTTTCAGATCTATGTATCTTTTCAACAATGGTGTATATTCAAACAAAGAGTCTCGCCTCTACATGGTTATCTTCGTCTCCGTACATATATCTCGCGAGACCACCACCCACTTGGGTCGCGTCGTCGCTTTAACTCACTAGTTGGCTTCGGCACTCGGTTTTCAAGATTCTGTTCAAACCGTATCAATGTCGCCCGTGGGCGTTTTGCCCTTATTTTGTGGTCTTTGTGTTTGGTGGGTTCGGTATTGGAGTGCTATGTTTGTTTGGTTTTTTGCAGGTATCACCATATTCATCTATGGATCTATGTTCATGCCTTCAAGTTCAAGTCTAGACAATGGCAAGCATAATATTCTTTTCATATGATAAAGATTCAAAGGTCTTCAAGGATGAAGTTTTTGGTTTATGTTATATTTTCAAAAGTCAAGTTTCAAATAGTTCAATTGTTTGGGGTTAGGTTTGTATATGTAGTTTCAATTGATTTACTTTTTGCAAACCTTCAATTGTATTCACAAGGATCCTTGGATCCGTTCAATATCAATCATATTTTGCCAAAAAATAAATAAATAAAAATGGGAGTTGATATCCACATCATCAATATCAATACTACTTATAATGCACAAACGACTCTCTCTCCTATTTAGTTTTCAGACTTTCAGACTTGCAAATAATAAAGCATGATGTACAACACATTAAAGCACAAAATTTCAGACTTACAAGTTACAAAGCATCAGTTACAATACTTAAAGCACAAATCAAAATACAATTAATACACAACTTGACCAAACAATTAATACACTCCATCACCAATTAATACAAAACGTAAAACATAATGTACAAATCTATACTCCATTATTTCCGGCAATAAATATGATTCCGCAATCTGTTCGGCTACTTGTCCTACGAGAGTGGCTATGCAAAAAAATTAAAAATGTTAGATCTACAAACATAAAATCATTAGATCTACAAAAAAAAATCGGATCTATAAAATTAAAAACTTATGGCTTGACAAGTTGAATATATGAAAATAATGAGTTACTAATCAACCCATATTGATTGTAATTACACATAATGGTCGTACACAAGACCACAGGATAAATATTCGATAAATTTTTTTCACATCGAAATCAAATCTTTTTGTTTCAATAGCAAAAATGCTATTAGATTTTCATATCGAGATTCTTTTCAAATCGAAATCATATTTTGTTTTTCAGATCATAAACCGAATCTCAATTTCCAGATCGAAAGTAAAACCATATTGAAAACCAATTTTTTTAGATAGAAACTGAATTTTTTGTTGTACACCTATTAAAGTCGAAAATGAAATTGTAAAAGAAAATGAAACTTACCAGTTGAAGATTATAGAAAACTAGAAGGGGGGTTGAATAGTTTACCAATTAAAAACTTTGTTTTGAAACTTATTGAAAGATCAATTGATATTGATCTTTGGATATGTTGATGAAATATGCAAGTAATATGTAAAGAGTAAATAAGGAAAAAAATGATCAAACCACAACAAGTTGTTTATAGTGGTTCGGTCTACAAGAACTCTTTTTCCTTGCCCTACTCCACTCCCCGAGTCTCACACTCGAGAGTTTAACTTCACTAGTCAACAAGCTCTTTTCACCGGCGGAGAAAACCTTTACACTTCGCTTACACTATTTCCGACACTAAGCTAGATGTCGAGTTCTTTCCAAGGGTACAACTACTCCCACACACAATGTATTTTGAGGACTAAAATACTAACCACTCACACTCACAAGATTATGATGGTTTAATACAACAATAAAGTATGAATCAACACTAGATCATACAACACTAAACAAACAAGACTTCCAACTTCTCGTTGAAGCTTGATTGTGACTTGATCTTCTTTGCTACAAAAGAGATCACTAATATGATATGAAACCGAGTTAGAAAGGTTAGAGAGAAGATATGTATGAGAGTATAGTAGAAAGGGATAAAAAACTACATGGTTTGGCTTTGCTATTTATAGCCAAAATGGACAGAGCTGCCTGACGGACCACGGAACCCTTAAAAGGGTTCCGCGTATACCATTTTGGTACCGTGGGGACAGCAAGATATCAAAATCTTTGCTAAAGTCAACTATATCTAAGTGATATTGTGCAAGATATGAAGAGTACAAATCCACACAAAATATCTAATGAAATCTTCCAATGATTTCCATGATGCAACACATGATGTCATATGTTGTATTTCTATATTTAGAAATATGCAAGTACTTAAGTAGTGTTTGGTTTTAAGAACCTAACACATTCTAAAACTACTATCATACATAATGATTAGAGTCATATCAAGATGTTACTAATCATAAATGTAAATGCATGAATGATGAATATATTGTTTGAAAAAGCTTGTTCTAATATATATTAAACTTGACAAGCTTTAAGCTTTTATATAAAATAAATTTACTTTTGTCGTTAACAAAACTTAGGTAAAGATCAAGAATATAAATAACGTTTAATGACGATATTTGTATTAACAATCTCCCTTTTTGTTGAGGACAAAATATAAATTTTATTTTTATAAAAGATACAAAGTTTGTGCAATAGTTATAAAAATATTAGTTTTAGAACTTGAAAAGGAGATGATAATGCAAGTGTATGATGTTTGACTTTTCAGAAAGTCAAAGTATTCACTAGTTGATGCATGATGTTTGACTTTTTAAGAAAAGTCAAGTATTACTAATGAAGTATCATGTTTGACTTTTCGAAAGTCAATGTATGCAATTTGACTTTTTCAGAAAAGTCAAATATAAACAAGTTCTATATTTTCTCCCCCTTTTTGTCTCAACAAAAAGAAGAGGCGATGCGGAATGTAATGAGCCCGAGCCATTATCTCCCCCTTGATCAAAGCTCCCCCTAAATTGGGTGCTTAATGGGAAAATACATGGATTGTGAAAATAAAGCTACAAAAAAAATGTTAGTGGTAATGGTCATTCACAAGCATTTCCAAGCATTATGTAAAAGTACCAACACTATAATAAAAACACCATTCATTAGTTAAAATTTTCATGAACAAAGATCATGAAAGGAGAACACAATGATGTGTTTTAGTACAAAAAAGAAAAAGTCCTAAGAAGAGAAGAACTAGAATTCTAATCTATGACCATCCTAGTTAGATGGTGGATGAGAAAGAGCGTTGAGGCGCTCAAGGATATGATTGAGGATGAACCTCATTTTCTCTTGGAAGTCATGGACCATAACCCGGGTCCTTTCCACGGTTTGGGCCGTTTGCTCACAAGTTGAGCAACCATGCCTAGGAGGGTAGAATGTTTGGGGAGGTTGTGGTGGTGGAATGGTAGATGTGTTGGGGATGTTTGGGGTGGTCATGATGGATGCAAACAAAGCATTTTGCATTTGCATAGTCTCACTTAAGTGAGAATCCACCATGCCTTTGAATTGGTGGAGGTTGTGGAGTTCCTCTTGAATCTCCTCTCTAGTGGGATTGGCATCCCACATACACTCCTCAATGTCCTCAAGATGAGGGGACGTTGATGGGGGAAGTGGATGGTCCCCATATAAAGGACCATGAATATCTTTGTGAATGGGGTGGAAGAGAAGAGGTTTTGGCCCTAATGGGGCGTTTGGGTCAATAGATGACCGAGGTGACTCATGAGAAACCCGCTAAATTGTGCCAAATGATGGCAATGGTGGTGGATGATTTGGCCTAGGAGGCAAGTCATCCAAGTCCTCCAAGAAAGGATTTGGTGAAGTTGGTGGAGTGGAAAATAACTCCATAGAAATGAGAGTTGGAGACCTTGGTGAAGGTGGTGAAGGTGTTTTGGATGTTTGGATGGGTGCCGGTGGAGGTGAAGTTGGTGTTTTTGTTGGTGGTGGAGTGGTGATCACAATGTGTGATTGAGTAGGTGTGGCCAAGGTAAGACTTGTATCATCTCGGATGGGAGATGAGATTGTGAGTGGAGAAGACTCGGATGAGGAGCTAAGGTTAACGAAGCAACAAGGCCTCACACTTATTCTAGCGGTTTTCTTGCAAGGTTTAGGAGAGGATTTTGTCATTTTTGACTTGGGTTTTTCTTTGCTAGATAATGGTAAGAATGAAGAAGGTGTGAGGATGATCATGGTAAAACCTCTCAATTTATAGAAGTGAAAAATTATAGAGAAATGTGTTTGATTTGATGTTAAACCATTGAAGAGATGAGGTTCCTAATGATTTGGAAGTGGGTTGAATGCTAGTCATATCACCCAAGTCAATCCATACAAGAGAGATGGAGTGAAGAAGAAAAGATTTGCAATAAATGTGTTATAATGAGTGGAATTTCCTAACAATCAGATCACCCACGGATTTGAAGGTACCAAAAATTTGGTTCCTTCCTTTATGCCAAAAGGCTCCTTGGGTGGATTTTTCAAATTTTTGAATTTTGGTGGGAAATGGATTTCTTATATACCTAAGTAAATTATACTAGTTCTAATAAGAGTATAAACTAGTTAAGATTGATTTATAAGTGATGGATGGTAATTTGGAATCACGAAAGAGTCGAAATTCAAATTACCCGGAGGATCCACGGCACCAAAATCATACACGCCGAACCCTAAAAGGGTGCCGTCCGGTCCGCCTGTACAGGTACGACGGTATCAATTTACATAATGGACGGTACCAAATTTATGGTGCCGCCGATCCGTGAAGTGCGTAAAAGTGGACAGAGTACGTTTTTAGGTGTCGGGGACTTTTCCAAAACCTGAAATTTTTCTCAAAACTAGTGGCACTAAACATTTCTAGTTAGGAAAAGTAAACAACACATGTATAAACATAGTGGAGCATAGATTTTGAGCAAGGCTTTTTGATTTTCATATTATAGTGAAAATGGGTAAAATTTGATAGCATACTTGTGCTATCCCCCTGCATAAGATTGTTAGCGTACCACATTGTTTTAAGTTATATCATCATCCTACATAATAAAAGCAACTAAATTGTATCAAACATTAACGATAATGTATTGTTCCAAACACTCCTTAATGGACTCTCATTTGTCCAACTTCTTGTAGATCTTGTTCATCATCCTACCAAGGCACTTGAACATTCCCTTAGTTTGCTTGAATTCTGCTGATTCATTCTCGATCTCGGGAAGAGACGCATAATACTCATGAGGTGGAAGATGAGAGCTAGGAAGACCATCCTCGGAGCTATTTGATGATGATGATGATGGAGTTGGAGGTTTTGCTCTTTTGCCTTTTGTCTTAGCAACTCGTTCATCACTTAAAGGTACAAAGATGTGAGGAATGAGCTCATAGTGAAGGTGCATCCCTTTTGGGGTTGGTGGAATTGGTGCAAAATTTCTATAGAGACGGGTGAGAAGCATCCCGTATGGAAGAGCAACCGATCCTTGAGTTGGAATATCAATCATTCTCCTAGCGATGTAGTAAGCTAAATTGAATGGTTGACGGGTGGACAAGTTGTAGAGCATGTGACAAAGGCAAGCGTTGATGTGATCCCTATTTCCTATGGTGCTAATGACTTGGCTCTAAGTAGCTCCTCCCATTTCTTAAATTCGAGCTTAAGTTCATTTATCTCCATTCCATATGGATCTCGGTTTACCTCTTTTCCCTTTCGGGTAACTCGGGTTGTATCACCCTAGGGTTAAATAGGTGCTCACGGATAACATCCTTATCAGCCAAACGGGTTTGGTAGGGAGTAGAGCGGTCATTGATTGCATCAAGAACGGTGAGTGACCATTTATCCGAGTAGACACAAGTTCCTCGGTTGGGAATTCCTAGCACTTGAGCAAAGTTGGCTAAGGTGATGGTGTAGTCGTTTTGATTGATTCTAAACCTAAGACAAAATTCATCATCGTCTTCATCACTAAAGCCTGTCACACTAGCATAGAATTCTAACACAAACCTAGGACAGATTGGTTCATCGATGTCAAAAAGATAATCGAATTGAATGGCGGCTAGTTCTTCACGAAGATTGGTATTTTCAAGGAAGGATGAGTGAATGGTTCTACCCTCATGGAAATACCTCAATTCTAGACCCCTAAATATTTCTACTTGTTCCTTGGTAAGTCCTTTGGTTTTGTGGTGTTTGGGAATGTAGTTAAGGGTATCTTTGTGATCATAGAATCTTGCGGCTACCATGGTTATTCCTAAGGACAAGAATTGATATGTTAAAAATGAGAATAAATTTTAACGTTTTTGGTTCTAGTGTGTGCCTATATGAAAACAATTTGGAGTTGCGGTTAGCTCGACTCATTTTATGCACAAAAATGGTTTTAGTGGGGTGTTTGGCAAATACCATGAGATAACCCAAATGCTCCTAATTCAATGTGGCTTCATTTGAATATACCCGGGAATGCATATTAGTTATGCAATACCTTTAGTATTCAAGAGCATGTAAGTGATGAAAATTTAACGTTTCTATTTGTATTAGCAATGAAAAAAAAATGTTTTCCTACAAGTGAGAAGCTTTTCAAAACTTTTGACATGGGGTGTTTGGTTGTTTGAATAAGGCCTTATATTCATTATCTATCAATTAGTGGGAAGCATGATTTGTTTATGCAATATGATAATGTAGTACCTAATTTCAATGACTAGTTATGCATTTTGCCAATTGAATTCATATTTGGTATAAAAGCATACATAAAACCCCATGTAATGATTTGTGATAGTTTTGTGCATAAATAAGAATCCTAGACTCAGAATTAAGAGATGAAATGTAGTTAGGATACTTACAATGATGTTATCTTCAGTGATTAGTGAGTGGGAAGGTGACAATAATGAGCTTGGTTTAAGTTTTACACGTTTTGGTAAAGTGGGTTTTGAGGAAGAGGATGATTAGTATATAGCAGTTTTATTCGTAGACACCACGAACCAGCGGCACCAAATATTTGGTTCCGTCTTTGTTGTCGCTTGGTGTCGTGGCTACAAGTAGAGGTACAAGACAAAAATTGTTTTGTTTTGACTATTCTAATGTTTTGGGCTATGTTTATCCTACATGTTTGGTTCCATTAACCCTAAACCAAGTCTAAGAAGATTAAAAGGTTCTCGTTTAAGAGGCTTAGTTAAGATGTCGGCAATTTTGTCTTCGGAGGATACTTTCTCGATTGAAATGTTTCCTTTTTGAACATTGTCACGAAGAAAGTGATGACGGATTTCAATATGCTTTGTATGAGCATGTTGAACGGGATTCTTGCTGAGATCGATGGCTCCTTTGTTGTCGCAAAGTATCACAATGTCGTTGAGATGAATTTCGTAATCTACTAGAGCTTGCTTCATCCAAAGAGCTTGTTGACATGCTTTTCCTTTGAGACGTACTCGGCTTCAAGAGTTGAGATGGCTAAAGCCGTTTGCTTCTTTGCAAACCATTAGGTGAGACAATGTCCAACAAAAGTGCAAATACCACTTGTACTTTTTCTATCGACATAATCACCGGCATGATCCGAATCGGCATACACTATGGTTTCTATACCCGTTCCTTTGGGATACCATAATCCTAAACAAGTTGTTCCCTTAATGTATCTAAAAATCCTTTTTAAGGCTTCTAAGTGTGATGCCTTTGGGTTTTCTTGAAAGCGAGCACATAGACAAACACTAAACATAATGTCGGGTCTACTAGCCGTAAGATAGAGTAGGCTACCAATCATTCCTCTATATTTAGTGTTATCTACGGATTCACCTTGTAATACCTGAATTTCTAAAATTCACAAAAAGACCAAAATACCCCTACAATCAAAAAGTATGAATAATTAATTCAAAAGAATACCAAATAAGCTATGTAAATTCAGAAAATTTTTAAGAAATATTCCACATGATCAAAATAAATATTAAACACTTTGTAAAAGGTAATTTTTATAGTTTACAACTTTATAAAATTCGTTTTGTATTTTTATAATTAGCCGAATATATTTAATTAGTTTTATAAAAGAATTTAATTAATAAAAGCCCAATATAAATTTAAATTATTAAGAGTCCATTTATTTTAAGTCCAATACATTATAAAGCCCACAAGAAAAATTATAAATCATATATAATCGCAATATACGGTTTATCTAAATCCCTAATTGCCGATTAAACATAAACCGACTCCAAAACCCTCCATAATTCGACTTCCAGTTTCCAGGGCTTAAAGACATTTTTCTTGGGCAAGATTGAAGGTAAAGAAGGTGAGAAAAATATGGTTCGAGGCTATAAGGTGCTGTTTCAATCGTGGTTAGTTTCTTGGTCAATTAGGGTTTCGGCGATAGGAGCTTTTTGGTTTCTTTTGTTCTAACGACCAAAGCTCATCAAGGGTATGTTCCTAATATTATTTTCAGTCCTACAAGTCATATAGAACACATAAAAATTGGCCATGCATGTTTAATATGACGTATGAAATTATTTGGAATCGAAAACCCTAAAAAGTGTATACAATTAACGAATGAGCTTATAATATTTTTAGAGATCATGAATTGATTTTTCCAGAAGTTGTTACATGTTATAAGACCTGTATAAAATACATATTTGTGAATTTGAAGCTTGTGTGAATCGTCTTGGGTTTTTCTTGTTCGAAAACGCATAAAAAGGAAAGATTTAAAAAGGGACGATTAGGGTTTATGAAAACTAGGGTTTTCTTGTTATCATTAAGGTTCATTAATGCAGTGGTAATGATGGATTAATGATGGGTTACATCTAGGTTTAGGGCTTGTACTTGAATTGTACATTATTCGGTTCTAAATAAAAGGTTTGGGTTGGTTTTGTAAATTTTGAAACTTAAAGGTTATTTTTGTAAAACAGTAAAAGACATGTACTAAACGTATAAAATAAGTGTGGGGGTTAAACGTGTGATTTTGGATATTTAGAGGGCTATTCGAATTGTATTTAACTTAAAGGGTATGTTTTGTAAATTCTAAAACCTTTGGGTTAAAAGTGTAAAATCTGATAAAGTAAGGTGAGATTGTGAACTTAGAGGTGTCAAGGGTGTAATTTGTAATTCTGAGTAATTATGGGTTCTACAAGTGTAAATTGATTTTGTAGAGACACGCATGAGTTAAGTTAATTTCGGTTTGTTATCATTTACGTTCTAGGTTAAATTGGGAAATCATTAAAAGAAGTAATATGTGAATTTAATGCGTATTTAGTAATATTTAAAGAGTATGGGAAACCCTAGAACCTAAATAGAAAGTTGGTGAATTAATGAGGAATACCCTAAAATGTTGAGAATTGGTCTCACTAAAATAAGAATATTCTGACAACTCTAAAAGTATTAATGCGATAAATCCGTTATAATATTAATGATTCTAATAAGTATTAAATAAATCATAATCCGTGTAGATTCGTTGGAGGAGACGCGACGTTACATCTTCGTATTCGTTCATTCGTTACTTTTCTCTCAATTGCTTTAAGGTACGGATATTCTGTCTTACTTTAAGACACTTGTGTTATCATACGTATATTCGACCTTTTCAGTAAAGGTTCGTATGATGTTCTTTCGTCGCTTTCCTATTATGTTTATTAGGATTCCCAATGCCATTGCTATGAACCCTTTTTCTTGAATGTTTGATCTGTTACTTATCTGAACTTATGTTCTAGTGAACTATGCAATATCTGATGTGAACTTAGGTTAGGAAGATTTTGATATGCACATCTGTTGAACTTTGCTATGGTTGATTATGAACTTCTGAATATGAACTCCTGCTTATGAATATATGATATGCCACTATGATATGAACTTATGATTTCTGAATATCTGAATATGAACCTTATGATATGAACTATCTGATAAGTTATCTGTGACCTTTATGATGAATTATGATCTGTGTCATTTATGACAACCTGTTTGACCTAAGTTTAGTTTGACACCCGAGCCAAATATTTAACTAGTCATGGGGGTTCCATGTCCGTGTCAGTGATGCACCTCTGACATGACTCTAGGGCAGTAGAGTGATGTTCGCCACGTCCCTTTTGTTATCTGTTTATGAGCTCGCTATATATTATATGGCCACTATCTGTCTGTGATATGGATGCATCCTAGATCTGTTATCTGTTATCCGATATGTTTTCGGTGAATGATGTCGTGTGCAATACGCTGCCTTCACAAATTCTGGGAGCTAGCTACTCCATTTGTTATTGAGGTCTCCCCTCATATTATATATGGTATTCCGAGGTCACCCCTCCGAATACAATGGTTACTTATGATATGTTATATCGATATGTTTCGGCTCGTGGTAGTTGACTAAATCTTTATCTGTTACTTTGTGTTAAGTATTCTGTATGATTCGGTATTTCGAGTGTTTATATTATGTATTCTGAGATGATATGTTAGAGAATGTGCTTATGACGTATTTGTTTAAGTGATTATTAGTTGCCATGCTAGGACAGGATTAATACGTTAAAATATGATTCGTATATCTGATATTATGATTTGTTATCGTTACGAATGTGTTGATCTCGAGATTAATGTGCTAGTGTATAATTGAGTATTTTGAAGGTTAATTATCTGTCGCATATGTGACTGCCATGTTAAAACTCTGCTAAGGTTAGGATTTGATATGAGAACTGGTTTAGCTATATTGTCCGCCATGACTTGTCGCCATTTCCGCTGCTACAATATTGCATTAAGTGTATTAAATGTTGATTACTTGATTTGTATGAATGCCATGTTTATTTGTTTAGAAGTGTTTTCCGTTAGTCTTTAGACATTCCGTTTGGCTTATACGTAATCTGTTATTTTGGTATGTAATGTGTTTGGTTGTTCTGATATGTTTGTGTTTGTGTCTTTGATGTGCTATGTGATGTTAAACTGTTATGTGGTTGTTTGGATTTCTGTATATTTGTGCTTCCGCAGAATCCTAAAGATCCTTCGTCATTATTTCATTTTATTTTATTATTCGTATATTTGTTTTGTTTAGTTTTGTTTCATATATCTGCTCACTGGGCTTTGTAAGCTCAGCCGCACTTTTCTTTTCCTGCGCAAGTGTATTAAGCATTCAAGATAAGCTTATGGGATAGCTGATCTGGGTTTGAGAGTAGAGACGAGAGCAAGATTTGACCATAGAGATCTTAGATTTATTTGAATATTAAGTTATTTATACTATCTTTTGTAAGTTTTTGTAAAGGCTTCCGCTTTTGTACATTAGTTAAAGTTCTGATATGAAACCGTATTGTGATATCTTTACCCTTGTCGGGTCGGGGTGTTACAATTTATGGTATCGAGCAGTGTTTTAGGACCCTTAGAGCTTAGGCTATGACCTGTGAGAAGTGGGTAGACATTAGGTTTCCGTCTGTTCAGATATTTTTCGATTCCTTTTGATGGTCGCTCGATTTGACTTCGATATCCTTTTGCCTTCACTGAATTGGCCCTCCTTTGTTCGCATCGAATTTTGTTATTTTGTTTTCGCTCGTCCGTTTGTCGATCGTTAGATGGAGACTACCCGTGGAGCCGAAGAAGATGGTGCCGACCCGTGTTGCCGCTGACGGTTCCTGTGCTGGAGAGGTTCGTGAAGCGTACACACTCGACTGCCGTCTGTCGGAGACATCCGGATGTTGTTGGAGGAAGTTGGATGGACCAACCAAAGGCGCAAGAGACGGAGACAAGATTCAACCGGTGGCTGAGAAGATTCATCTACTTCCTATGATTTGGGCGCGACTTATGTCACTCGATTCGCTTTGTCATGCGTTTCAAGACGGTTTGATATTCTGATAAGTGATTCTGATCTGTATTGCTTTTCTCCGATTTGTTCGGAACTCGGTGTGAATCGTGAAGTTTTATCGTTTAGCATTCTGGTATATCTCAGCTTTTCTTCCTGGATCGTCAGTAATAAGTCATGAGGAAGAATACGAGGTGGATTCGGATTTGGAGTCTACGGCTACTAGTAGGTTCAATCCGACACAAGAATAGGAATTTCGCTTCTGATTAGTTACCCTCTTTATGAGAATTTTTGACATTTGATTTTGAGCTAGGTCCTTTTGTTTTCATTTTGACGTTTGAATCTTGGATTATTAAGTTTCATTTTGGGAATTCATCTTATGTCGACTTTGCAAATTTTGTTTGATGGATGGAAATAAAACAAAATTTTGAAAGTATAGTTCCTGTCTGTTGTTGCTTCTACTAGATTCGTTAAGTTTCCGTTAGTCCTTATAAGTTTTGTCAGCTATTTTATTTTCGTAATGTAATTGTTTCATTTTACTGTTTGAATGAAGTATGGCCATCATGATGGTATACTAAGGTGTGCCTGGTTTGTTGTAGTAGGTTACTTGCTATCTGTGTATTATCTTTATGTGGTATGTTTTGTTATGATATTAGTTAGGTGATTTGTCATGACCCGAGATCGAATATAATGACAATAAGAACTTGTTATGTGATGCAAGTATTATGACGCCTGATCAACGTAATAATACCGAGATCACATAATCTGAACTTATTGAAGGTATACGAAGTCTGGGAAATGCCTGTGATTGATGTGTGTATAGATTTGACTTGTATCTGTTATTTGGTGCTTCTAATTCCGTAACTATTTGTGAGATTTCGTCGATATTGTTACGTATAAGTTTTGTACGTTTGGAATCCGAAGTTGTTATGACCTGTACGAACCTATAGATTGCTATGACCACCTTAACCTTATATGTCTCCACATATTTCTGCGACTATTGAGGCCGATAGGATTTATTCCGTCTATGCATATGATGTCCTCATCATTAGATATCTGAATAAGTTAGAATTTGTCGTTTGATTTTCTGCGTCTCATCTGTTCTCCGCCATTATTCTGATAAGTATATAATTATCTATTATAAGTATTTGACTATCGATTTGATTTCTGAATAAGTTTGAGTTTGAATATTCCGATAAGAAATTCATTTGTTCCGAGATAAGATTAACGTTTGTTATATTCCTAGAAATTCCGAAATCCGAATCGTTTTCTGTTCTGTTCCGCCTTGTTCAATTTCGAGGACGAAATTTTCTTTTAGAGGGGAAGAAATTGTAATACCTGAATTTCTAAAATTCACAAAAAGACCAAAATACCCCTACAATCAAAAAGTATGAATAATTAATTCAAAAGAATACCAAATAAGCTATGTAAATTCAGAAAATTTTTAAGAAATATTCCACATGATCAAAATAAATATTAAACACTTTGTAAAAGGTAATTTTTATAGTTTACAACTTTATAAAATTCGTTTTGTATTTTTATAATTAGCCGAATATATTTAATTAGTTTTATAAAAGAATTTAATTAATAAAAGCCCAATATAAATTTAAATTATTAAGAGTCCATTTATTTTAAGTCCAATACATTATAAAGCCCACAAGAAAAATTATAAATCATATATAATCGCAATATACGGTTTATCTAAATCCCTAATTGCCGATTAAACATAAACCGACTCCAAAACCCTCCATAATTCGACTTCCAGTTTCCAGGGCTTAAAGACATTTTTCTTGGGCAAGATTGAAGGTAAAGAAGGTGAGAAAAATATGGTTCGAGGCTATAAGGTGCTGTTTCAATCGTGGTTAGTTTCTTGGTCAATTAGGGTTTCGGCGATAGGAGCTTTTTGGTTTCTTTTGTTCTAACGACCAAAGCTCATCAAGGGTATGTTCCTAATATTATTTTCAGTCCTACAAGTCATATAGAACACATAAAAATTGGCCATGCATGTTTAATATGACGTATGAAATTATTTGGAATCGAAAACCCTAAAAAGTGTATACAATTAACGAATGAGCTTATAATATTTTTAGAGATCATGAATTGATTTTTCCAGAAGTTGTTACATGTTATAAGACCTGTATAAAATACATATTTGTGAATTTGAAGCTTGTGTGAATCGTCTTGGGTTTTTCTTGTTCGAAAACGCATAAAAAGGAAAGATTTAAAAAGGGACGATTAGGGTTTATGAAAACTAGGGTTTTCTTGTTATCATTAAGGTTCATTAATGCAGTGGTAATGATGGATTAATGATGGGTTACATCTAGGTTTAGGGCTTGTACTTGAATTGTACATTATTCGGTTCTAAATAAAAGGTTTGGGTTGGTTTTGTAAATTTTGAAACTTAAAGGTTATTTTTGTAAAACAGTAAAAGACATGTACTAAACGTATAAAATAAGTGTGGGGGTTAAACGTGTGATTTTGGATATTTAGAGGGCTATTCGAATTGTATTTAACTTAAAGGGTATGTTTTGTAAATTCTAAAACCTTTGGGTTAAAAGTGTAAAATCTGATAAAGTAAGGTGAGATTGTGAACTTAGAGGTGTCAAGGGTGTAATTTGTAATTCTGAGTAATTATGGGTTCTACAAGTGTAAATTGATTTTGTAGAGACACGCATGAGTTAAGTTAATTTCGGTTTGTTATCATTTACGTTCTAGGTTAAATTGGGAAATCATTAAAAGAAGTAATATGTGAATTTAATGCGTATTTAGTAATATTTAAAGAGTATGGGAAACCCTAGAACCTAAATAGAAAGTTGGTGAATTAATGAGGAATACCCTAAAATGTTGAGAATTCGTCTGTCACTAAAATAAGAATATTCTGACAACTCTAAAAGTATTAATGCGATAAATCCGTTATAATATTAATGATTCTAATAAGTATTAAATAAATCATAATCCGTGTAGATTCGTTGGAGGAGACGCGACGTTACATCTTCGTATTCGTTCATTCGTTACTTTTCTCTCAATTGCTTTAAGGTACGGATATTCTGTCTTACTTTAAGACACTTGTGTTATCATACAGATATTCTGACCTTTTCAGTAAAGGTTCTGTATGATGTTCTTTTCGTTCGCTTTCCTATTATGTTTATTAGGATTCCCAATGCCATTGCTATGAACCCTTTTTCTTGAATGTTTGATCTGTTACTTATCTGAACTTATGTTCTAGTGAACTATGCAATATCTGATGTGAACTTAGGTTAGGAAGATTTTGATATGCACATCTGTTGAACTTTGCTATGGTTGATTATGAACTTCTGAATATGAACTCCTGCTTATGAATATATGATATGCCACTATGATATGAACTTATGATTTCTGAATATCTGAATATGAACCTTATGATATGAACTATCTGATAAGTTATCTGTGACCTTTATGATGAATTATGATCTGTGTCATTTATGACAACCTGTTTGACCTAAGTTTAGTTTGACACCCGAGCCAAATATTTAACTAGTCATGGGGTTCCATGTCCGTGTCGATGATGCACCTCGACATGACTCTAGGGCAGAGTGATGTTCGCCACGCCCCTTTTGTTATCTGTTTATGAGCTCGCTATATATTATATGGCCACTATCTCAGGCGTATGGATGCATCCTAGATCTGTATCTGTTATCTGATATGTTTTTTGGTGAATGATGTCGTGTGCAATACGCGTCTTCACAAATTCTGGGAGCTAGCTACTCCATTTGTTATTGAGGTCTCCTCATATTATATATGGTATTCCGAGGTCACCCTCCAATACAATGGTTACTTATGATATGTTATATCTGATATGTTTCTGGGCTCGTGGTAGTTGACTAAATCTTTATCTGTTACTTCTGTGTTAAGTATTCTGTATGATTCGGTATTTCGAGTGTTTATATTATGTATTCTGAGATGATATGTTAGAGAATGTGCTTATGACGTATTTGTTTAAGTGATTATTAGTTGCCATGCTAGGACAGGATTAATACGTTAAAATATGATTCGTATATCTGATATTATGATTTGTTATCGTTACGTGAATGTGTTGATCTGCGAGATTAATGTGCTAGTGTATAATTGAGTATTTTGAAGGTTAATTATCTGTCTGCATATGTGACCTGCCATGTTAAAACTCTGCTAAGGTTAGGATTTGATATGAGAACTGGTTTAGCTATATTGTCTGCCATGACTTGTCTGCCATTTCCGCTGCTACAATATTGCATTAAGTGTATTAAATGTTGATTACTTGATTTGTATGAATGCCATGTTTATTTGTTTAGAAGTGTTTTCCGTTAGTCTTTAGACATTCCGTTTGGCTTATACGTAATCTGTTATTTTGGTATGTAATGTGTTTGGTTGTTCTGATATGTTTGTGTTTGTGTCTTTGATGTGCTATGTGATGTTAAACTGTTATGTGGTTGTTTGGATTTCTGTATATTTGTGCTTCCGCAGAATCCTAAAGATCCTTCGTCATTATTTCATTTTATTTTATTATTCGTATATTTGTTTTGTTTAGTTTTTGTTTCGTTATATCTGTTCACTGGGCTTTGTAAGCTCAGCCGCACTTTTCTTTTCCTGCGGCAGGTATTAAGCATTCAAGATGAGCTTATGGGATAGCTGATCTGGGTTTGAGAGTAGAGACGAGAGCAAGATTTGACCATAGAGATCTTAGATTTATTTGAATATTAAGTTATTTATACTATCTTTTGTAAGTTTTTGTAAAGGCTTCCGCTTTTGTACATTAGTTAAAGTTCTGATATGAAACCGTATTGTGATATCTTTACCCTTGTCGGGTCGGGGTGTTACACACCTTCTTCGTCCTTGGTGAGTTTAGTGTCTGAGGACATGGGTGTTTTAGTTGGTTTGGAATCTTCAAGACCAAATTTCTTAAGCATGTCTTTTATATATTTAGATTGGTTAAAGAAAATGCCATCTTCTAATTGTTTAATTTGAAGTCCTAGAAAGAAGTTTAATTCACCCATCATACTCATTTCAAACTCGTCGTGCATGATTTTAGAGAAATCATCACACAATTCTTGACAAGTTGATCCGAATATAATGTCATCAACATATATTTGAACAATGATAATTTGTGATTCCTTTTTCTTGGTAAAAAGAGTATTATCTACTAGTCCCATAGTGTAGTTGTTATCAATAAGAAAAGTCTTAAGTCGGTCGTACCAAGCTTTAGGTGCTTGTTTAAGGCCGTATAATGCTTTCTTGAGTTTGAAGACATGATGTGGTTTCTCAAAGTCGGTAAAATCGGGAGGTTGAGCAACATACACTTCTTCGTTAATAAACCCATTAAGGAAAGCACTTTTAACGTCTGTTTGAAATAATTTAAAGTCATAGGCACATGCATAAGCAAGTAATATTCTAATAGATTCTAGTCTAGCTACCGGTGCATAAGTTTCATCATAGTCAATCCCTTCTTGTTGATTATAACCTTGTGCAACAAGCCTAGCTTTGTTTCTAGATACTACACCATTTTCGTCCATTTTATTTCGGAAGACCCATTTTGTTCCAATTATAGTTTGATCTTTAGGTTTTGGAACTAATTTCCAAACATCATTTCTAACAAATTGGTTTAATTCTTCTTGCATGGCTATTACCCATGATTCATCTTTTATTGCTTCATTTATGGTTTTAGGTTCAATGGTGGATACAAAACAAAAATAATTACTTTGATTTTGGGCTTGTGACCTTAAGGTTCTTTGATTAAGTTGTCCTATGACCTTTTCTAAGGGATGACTTTTAGATTCTTTAATGTTTATAATTTCCTTATTTAATGGTTCATCTTCCTTGTTATTATTAATTTGACTTTCTATCATTTGACTTTCAACTAAGTCATCATCTACCAAAGGTGATGTCTTAGAGGGAGGTGGACTTTCGTCAAATGTTATGTTCAACGATTTCTCGACTATCATTGTTTCTTTATTTAGGACAATGTAAGCTTTACTAGTTTGAGAGTAACCAAGAAATACACCTTCATAAGACTTTGGGTCAAACTTGGTGAGATAATCCTTAGTATTAAGAATAAAGCATTTACAACCAAAGACTCTAAAATATCCTAACGTTGGATTTTTACCTTTATAAAGTTCATATGGTGTTTTGTTTAAGAAAGGACTTATTAAGACTCTATTTAAAATATATGTAGAAGTGTCAACGGCGTTACACAAAAACTTTTGAGGAATGTTTTGTTCATTAAGCATTGTTCTACTCATTTCTTGAATTGTTCTATTTTTACGTTCTACTACTCCATTTGATTGAGGTATTCGTGGAGCGGAAAAGTTATGTGTTATACCATTTGTATCACAAAATTTTCCAAATTGAGTTTCGTTGTCAAATTCACGACCATGATCCGTTCGGACCGACACAATTTTGACACCTAGAAGATTTTGAATTTTCTTGCTAAGAATTTCAAATTTTTCAAAAGCTTCATTTTTGGTTTTCAAAAACAATGTCCAAGTAAACCTTGAGTAATCATCTACTATGACCAAAGTGTATAAGTTGCCTCCGTAGCTTCTTATAGCAGATGGTCCAAACAAGTCCATATGTAATAATTCTAGACACTTAGATGTGGACACCATATTTTTAGATTTGTGACTACTATGGGTTTGTTTACCAATTTTGCAAGTGTCGCAAAAGTGTTGGTCATATTTTAGTTTTGGTAAATTCCTAACTAACTCTTTTGAAGATAGGTTTTGTATAAGTCTCATATTAGCGTGACCTAAGCGTCTATGCCAAAGAGATAAGCTATCGTCTAATGTTGTTAGGCAAAGTTTGTCATTATATGTTTTATCTATTTTCATGACGTATATGTTATTTTTCCTAATTCCTTTAGCTATGGTGATACCATCTTTTAGTATTTTACTACCATTTTTATCAAATAGTACTTTATACTTTTTATCACATAATTGGCTAATACTAAGTAGATTAAATCCTAACCTATCCACATGAGCAACATTTTCAATAGTTAGGGAGTTATGAGCAATCGTACCTTTTCCAATAATTTTGCTTTTGAGATTGCTACCAAAGGTGACATTACCTCCGTCATACTCTTGGTATGATGAGAAGAGACTTTTGTTGCCCGTCATGTGTCGTGAGCATCCACTATCTTTTATCCATTCATCAGGTTCCAATCCAACTTTCAAGCATACCTAAGAAGCAAATAACTCAAGCATTTGGTCCCCAATATCTCATGGGTCCGTTTGGGTTAAACATACCATTTATTTGATTCATGTATGGAAACGATGGGTAAGAGTTCCATGGCATGTAATATGGAGTTTGATATGGTCTAGTAAAGTTTTGATTCCAACCGTTGTGTTGGTAGTTTGGTTGTACGTTGTGGTTGCTCTTAGGAAAGGGGCGTTTGGAAAAAGGAGTTTTATATCGTTGTTGAGTAGTTTTTGATCTAAATTCATTTTTGACAAGTCCTACTCCTGATGTAACAGCTGGTTTTAGTTTAACACTATCATTGGTTTTCTTTGTTACTTTAACAAATTCAGTATGGTCCGTATTGCGAACATTCTGTTCATGAAGTACCCACGGCACCATTTTGCAACGGACGGAACCCTTATATTGGTTCCGTCGGTCCGTGCATCTGCAGCAATTTTGACAGAATGTTCGTCCTTTTCGGCCATTTTTTTTTACTCTTTGGAATTAATACTTCATTAAAACCTAGCCCATTCATGTCTCCTGGTGTTTTATGGATTTTAACTATTTCATCGGCAAGAGCGATGTTTTTGTTAAACCTTTTAAACTTAGAATTATTTTCGATTAGAACCTTTTGTGTGAGCTTTAGTTTTTCTATTTCAAGATTAAGCTCTTGACATGATTTACAATCATCGTCATTTGCTTTTCCTTTTTCAAGTCGTTTTGCTTTTTCATTTTCCAAAAATTCCTTTTTGGTTTTTAAAAATTTATTTTTAGTTATGATTTTTAGACTTAGCTCACACAATTGATTATATTGTTTTTGCAAAGTGTCATCATCTATAGAAGAATAAGAAGAATCGGAAAGTACCTCGTTTGACTCATGTGCCATTAGAGCGATCTCTTCCTTGCTTGATTCTTCATCGTCTTCACTATCACTCCAAGCACCACTTACAAAAGCTCGTTGAGTTTTGTTTTTAGGTGGCTTGGGACATTCTCCTATGAGATGACTTGCATCACCACATCTAAAACACTTTCTTTCACTTTTACCCTTTTTGTCATCCCGATCTTTTCGGAATGGCTTCTTTTCTTCTCGAGGTTGTCTTACAAACTTTCCTCTTCTTCTAAAGAACTTCTTAAAATCTCTAACGGCCATGGCATACTCCTCATCTTCACTACCGGAGCAAGATTCATCATCATCGCTTGATTCCGCCTTTGCTTTTAGAGCAACGGATTTGATTTTCTCCCTTCTTCCTTTGATGATCTCCGAATCTTTCTCCATTACCATTTCGTGAACTTTGAGGTTGCCAATTAGCTCGTCTAGTGACATTTTTGAGAGATCTTTTGATTCTTCAATAGCGGTCACTTTAGCTCTCCATTTGGGATGAAGTGCTCTAAGAAATTTCCTGACAAAGTTCTTACTACGAAAAGATTCATCAAGTGCTTTAAGTGATGTAATAATAGTGTTAAAGCGAGCAAAGCCACAATCAATGGTTTCATCTTCAGGGATAACAAATTGTTCATATTTTTGAACAAGATGATCAATTTTGTTATCCTTGACTTGTGAATTACCTTGATGTGTAACAATCAAAGATTCCCAAATATCTTTGGCGGTTTCACACATAAAAATTCTTTCATATTCTTTTCTAGGTAAAGCATTATAAAGCGTCATTTTAGCTTCATTATTTTTAGCAACTAATTTCTTTTGTTCATCAACGGAAATATCCTTTGTTGTAGAACTAAAATCCCTGATGAGTGTCCAAATACTCATCATTTTTAGTCAATATAAACTGCAAAATCATCTGAAAACACTCAAAAATGCATCAAAATGATAAAAATATCACAAATCAGTGTTTTATGTGTTTTAAATGCAAAAATATCAAAATCAGATGAAAAACATATCAAATTTGCAAAAATTGCAGTTTTAGTCCCCCAAGTTTCAAAAATTGTCAAAAACAGTCCCTGAGCACATAATTTCAAAAGTAAAATCACCAAAGGTCCTTTTAATGTCATAACTTGTCAAATTTAGTCCTTTGGTGAAAAATGTCAAAAGTTTGAGAAAATTACAAGTTTGGTCCTCCAAGTTTCAAATTTGGCAAAATTAGTCCTTGGAAAATTGGAAAATGTCAAGATTGGTCCTTGCATTATTGAACTTTGTCACTTTTAGTCCTTGGAACAACTTTGCAAAATTGACAAGATTGGTCCCTTGAATTTCAGAAGTTACAACATAGGTCCCTATGATTATTAAACCCTTTATATCCTTTGGACCCTATCATAACTGCCTTGGACCCTGTCATTTGCCTTTTGGACCCTTACCACTTGTGACCCCCCTTGATTATTAAACACTGGTCATACAAGCCAGTCAAATACCCCCCTTGGCGCCAATTTCTTCTTCCCTTCCACTTGCTCTCTGCAACACCCTGCTAACACTCCAAACCCATCCCCCCAGCTCACCATGTCCCCCCTCCAAACACCACAATCCAAAAGGCATTAATTACCCCCCTCCTCCTTCACTCAATCTCCCTAACAGGTTAAAAACCAATTTTGGCGCCAAATCCAAATCAATGGCCAGGATCATTTTTGGTCATCCAATGGTGGAGATTTTTTATGGGATTTAATCAGAGATGAAAGAGAAAGAGATTGAGCTATAAAAGAGGAAGAAGGAAGCAAGCAAAAGAGGGGTAGCTAGTTTTAGTTTTCACTTGTATGTCGTTTTAAATTTTAATGATTTAGTTTAGTGTAAAAGCTTTAAATTTCTGTTCCTTTGTACTCAAATTAAGGTATTTCATCATTATAATCTGTTTTGCAAGCTCAATTCAAGGTTTCATTTATGTTTCATATTTGAAGGTTTACTGTAGAAATTTTGATTTTTAAATTCTTGTTTTAAAACTGCTATTAGCTTATTTTTAAATCCCATTAAGCTTACTTAAGCTTATTTAAGCTTTTGGAAAGCTTGGAAACCAGTTCCATTCAATTATGGTATATGGTCAAAAAAGTCAACAAAAGTCAAAAGAGGATGGAATTTGGATCTTGGGTTGTTGCAGAGGTGAATTTGGGTTGAAATTAGATTAGGTTAGTTTGGTTTTGTGTTTGGTGTTGGCCTGCAATAGCTGGATCCATGTGAGTTGGCATTTCTCATTTTTCATTTTTAAGTCAAATTACATTTTATGCTTATCTTGTATTTATGGTTTAGAATGGTTTGGTTCTGTTCATTTAGTGTTAATATTAGCTAGAAAACTCAGTTGGATCAATGATTTAGGATAAATCAGTAGCTAGCCTAGTGTAATCTACATAACAGTCACAATCAAGGATGTTTGGATTTGGTATTTAAACTGAGATAGAGGTTTATGCAGTGCTTAGTACCTGTTGTCCCATGCTTGTGAAACTGTTTTAAGCTCATTTGAATCAATTCTTTGAGCCTGCAACTACAAAAGTCAAAAATCTCCATTGATCCATCTCAACAGCTTACTGTTGAGACTTTAGCAAGATCAAAGGCTCAATTTATGCTTAAAATACATAGAACTAGATTGCTTTAGCTTTATTTCATCAAGATAGATCATAATCAATCCATAAAATCAGATCAAAGTTGGAAAAAGTCAATCTCCATTTCTTTCAAAAAGTCAAAATGGCATAAACCTCAATTTTGGCCAAGATAGATGGATTTTTTATGGACTCATGTCTGAGTCAAATTCAGTGATTCTTGTTGTTTCAAAAACTTCCACTGGTCTTGTTTCTTATTGGTAATTTTACAGATTTTTATCACATTTCTAGAAGCCTCAAACTAGCTTGTTAAAATGGTACTTAATGCCCTGTGCAGGGCATTAAGCCTGCACAGGGCTTGAGCAGTTTTTGTTGAGCTTGTACAGAGCTCACCTTGGCTCACCAAGGTCTAGTGTTTGGTTTGGACACTCTCACCCAGGTCTTCTCCAAGTTCCAAGTTCTGTTTTCCTGTTTCTAGCTTATTTAGGTGCTTATATTCTAGCTTAAAGTAGACAACCTAAATCTGTTTTTAGCTTATGAGCTCACATATCAAATCTGTTCAATTTGCTATTCCAGAGGTATTAGCTTGTTGATATCTGTTGCATTTAGGTTATTTTAGCTTATAGTAGCTTCTTTTTCAGTTTGGTACCTTGTGGTGTGGTTTTAGCTTATCAAAGTGCTTATTTATAAGCACTTGGCTCATCAGTTTCAATATCTTCCACATAGCACCTTGTTTTTCCATTTTTCCTTGCTTCCTCATATTATTTTAAGCATTTCTTGAATTTTTCAGATTTTTCCTAGCTTGTTTGGTATTTTTCTGCATTTTATCTAGTTTTTAAGCATTTTTAAATAGCATTTAATACAAAAAATTAAGAAAAGGTTCAAAAAAATAATTTTTCAATTTTATTAAGTTAAGATAAATATAAAAAGACAAAAAAATAATTTTCCATATTTTTCTTAGTTAAATTTTCATTTTTAAATAATTTAAGTAGTTTTTAATAGTTTAAAATTCATAAAAAATAGAAAAATAATCAGAAAAATATAAAAATAGTTTTGAAAATTCTATTTTGATATTTTAGATTTTTCTAAGACATAATTTTATTTTTCTAGCTTTATTTCCTAATTTCTTGTATTTTAGGTAATTATTAAATAGTTTAAAATAGTTTTTAATTAATAATAATTAATTAAATAGTTTTAAAAATAATTTTCCTTTTCTAATAATTTTCTTATATAATTAGGATTGTAAAAATGTATTTTCTATATTCATAGGTATTTTCCTTCTTTAGTTTCACGTTTTTATTTGTACGTTTACGTTCTTTTTATTTAAACGTAAGTTTTAGGTTTTAAACGTTCATCACTTTAAATATAGTGATAGCGTTTATTTAATAGATTTTATCTTTTTAATTTTCTTAATTTGCATTTAAGCCGCTTTTATTTATTTCCTTTTTCAGTAGTGTAATATTCAATCCTAATCCTTTCCGATCACTATCATTAGTGATCATTCTACCGTCTGATCAAGTGTTGTACACACCATTGAGTCTCCGTGGGACTTAACGACCCGGGGAGACCCTATACTCCTCTGATCTTCATTTGCATTTGTGCTTAAGCTGTTTTGAGTCTGTAAGGACTTGACGGTTCGGACCAGATCAAATTTTGGCGCCGCTGCCGGGGAGGCTTTAGCGTGTGTTAGCCTTTTTCAGACCCATTCTTGCACATATACCATCTTTTGTAAAAAGTTTTTATCATTCTTTGTTTTTATCGTCATGTTTTTCCAAAAATGCCAAAAATATTCCTCTTTACCCTCTTACCCTTTTTGATTCTTTACTCCTTTACCCTCTATTCATTTGATTCTACCTTCTTCTATTCTCATGGAATCGTTTATTCCTTGTGTCGGTTGTGGTGAGCCTCTTTATGGTTCACCCTGTCGCTGGTGTACGTGTGTACAGTGTGGTAATGATATTCGGAACGGGAGTTGTTTGTTTTGTGGTTCGAGGAATTCATTTGATTATGATCCTAATCCGAACTCATTTAACGACCCCTCAAACTTTTCCAATTACCCACCACAGCCCGACTTATCTTCATATAACTGCTGTGAATTTTGTGGAGGTCCTCACCAAGGATTTGAGTGTCAATCCGGAAACACGTTTGTCTATGAACAGTTTTCCAGTGATGCTCAGAACTTTGGTTGTGACCAACATCCATATGATTCACCAGTCCAGACTCAACAGTTTTACTGTTGTGAGTACTGTGGTGGTTCACACTACAGCTCGGATTGTCAATCAGGAAACACGCTTGTCTATGAGCAGGTTCCTGATAACAATTATGACACCAGCACATACGACTCACAGCCACATCAGTTTTCTTGTTGTGATACTGTGGTGGTCCTCACTCTAGCTCGGATTGTCAGACAGGGAACCTATTTCCTTGCAACAATTACGACTATTCGTTTCAAAACCAACCTCCACAGTGTCATACGATTCAACCTCAGCCTCAGCCATCTCCTCACGATTTGGTTTTCGAAGATTTATTCCAAAAACTTCAAGATGCGAGGAATGCACTTAATGATTTGGCTGTGAGGCAGACCCAAGAAGAGCGTCATGGTGAATCTATGGAAGATTTACTCGCAATAGAACGAGCAGCACACAACCGTTTTTTGTTTAATCAGGCGTGCATGCTCGATGACGAAGATGAAGACGACGAGGAGAGTACTATTCCTTTGAGCGATATCATTTCTCAACTCCCTCAGTCTATTGTTATCACACCCGATATTCCCACTCACTCTCTCACCATGGGGGACGAGCATCTCAGCACTATTCCGGAAACGGAATCATCTAATGTTGAGAACTTTATCCCGATCCCAAGTGAGTCTGAGGGAATTCTTGACCATGAGTGTGATGTGTCTTCTCCTCTTACAAATAATCTTGTTGAGACTTTCTCAGATTTCGACAGTGATTATAGTGATGCCGATTCTTTATATTCTATAGACATAGAGTTTATTGATGCATCACTTCTACATTCTGAGATCGTCAACTTAGACGAGGATGTTGACCATGTTGTTTCCACAACATTTCATACGACTATCACTAATCCCTTATTCGAATTCGATTCTGAATTTACTCTAAATTCAGTTAATCCAATCTTTGATAGCGATGAGTCCGACACGGAGACTATAATGGACGAGGTGCATATTTATAGCCCACGAAGTACCGCACATGTCCCACCTCCGTATTCTCTTCATGAGGAGTTCGCCGGTGAACTCACTCATATCATATCTCCGTTGGAATATGATTGCTTGGATGGCAAAGATCATGATCGGGGGGAGAGAATCTCAATTTGCATAGTTATGACAAATCTTCCCACCCTCCCTACCGAGATGCCTTCCAACCCTAAGAGCTCTATCGATAAAATCCAAACAAGTGCAACTGCACTTAATCCCGAGGAAGAAGATCTAGTCATGATTGTTATCATGATTTTCTTTCTTTTCTTCACCTACTCGGTGACTTCCTCTCTTCTTCATTCCTTCGGGAGTGAGGACACTATCTTTGACCCCGGCATTTTCATTTATCATCTGTGAGCCGGGTCTGTCTCTCTATATCTCATCGGTGTGGAACTTTCACGTGCTTCAAATGTTGTCCAAACATCTTGAATGAAAGTCCGATGGAGATTGTTTCTTCCACTTGCTTCCCCATGAACCAATTAATTCGGGGTCGAGTCAAGCTAGCGACTCGGAAATCAAAAACAGTAGCATGCCATATGGGTTTTCACCCATATTTCTGACTTCTTTCTATTTTCTACCACCCTAGTGTGGGGGGGTTGCCCACATGTTAAAAAAAAAAAAAAAAAAAATCCTTTCTAAATAATGGCCGTAATATTTCCCTTTTACGTTCTATGTTTCGGCATAACCGCCGGTACTTTGAATATTGAGGGCAATATTCATTTCTAAGTGTGGGGGGGAATTCTCACGAATTTCATACATTATCTACCCAATTCCCCCGTTTTTGGCCAAAATTTTTTTTGGAGTAAGTGTTCTACACTTACTCATTTGGTTATCAGTCCGCCATGTCTGTAAGACAAAAGGATTGGCTAATCCAGGAGCAAACGGCTCTTGGTAAAGATTTCTCAAATCCGTTTATATGGCTTGCAATTTGCCCAAAATTGTATGGTCCTCAACTCACCATATCCTAAAAAGTGAAGAGTTGGCTAGCCCGCAAGATTATGGCTTGTGGTAAAGGCAGTGGAAAAACCATAATTGGTAATCAGCTCACCAAAGATAATATTGATAATTTATCTAAGAGTTGGCTAGTCCAGAAGGGTACGGCTTCTGGTAAAGACAAAATCAAATCCGTTGACAGCTGGTGGTTTGCTCAAAATCACATGGTTATCAGTGTACCATGGTTCTTGCTTGAACTGAAACATTTGGCTACTCCAGAAGTAATGGCTTTTGGTAAAGAGTTTAAAATCCATTATGTTTTCTCAAATCATTGCTAGGGACTAGCAATATCTCAGTGTGGGGGATTGATGAGTGTCCAAATACTCATCATTTTTAGTCAATATAAACTGCAAAATCATCTGAAAACACTCAAAAATGCATCAAAATGATAAAAATATCACAAATCAGTGTTTTATGTGTTTTAAATGCAAAAATATCAAAATCAGATGAAAAACATATCAAATTTGCAAAAATTGCAGTTTTAGTCCCCCAAGTTTCAAAAGTTGTCAAAAACAGTCCCTGAGCACATAATTTCAAAAGTAAAATCACCAAAGGTCCTTTTAATATCATAACTTGTCAAATTTAGTCCTTTGGTGAAAAATGTCAAAAGTTTGAGAAAATTACAAGTTTGGTCCTCCAAGTTTCAAATTTGGCAAAATTAGTCCTTGGAAAATTGGAAAATGTCAAGATTGGTCCTTGCATTATTGAACTTTGTCACTTTTAGTCCTTGGAACAACTTTGCAAAATTGACAAGATTGGTCCCTTGAATTTCAGAAGTTACAACATAGGTCCCTATGATTATTAAACCCTTTATATCCTTTGGACCCTATCATAACTGCCTTGGACCCTGTCATTTGCCTTTTGGACCCTTACCACTTGTGACCCCCCTTGCTTATTAAACACTGGTCATACAAGCCAGTCAAATACCCCCCTTGGCGCCAATTTCTTCTTCCCTTCCACTTGCTCTCTGCAACACCCTGCTAACACTCCAAACCCATCCCCCCAGCTCACCATGTCCCCCCTCCAAACACCACAATCCAAAAGGCATTAATTACCCCCCTCCTCCTTCACTCAATCTCCCTAACAGGTTAAAAACCAATTTTGGCGCCAAATCCAAATCAACGGCCAGGATCATTTTTGGTCATCCAATGGTGGAGATTTTTGATGGGATTTAATCAGAGATGAAAGAGAAAGAGATTGAGCTATAAAAGAGGAAGAAGGAAGCAAGCAAAAGGGTAGTAGCTAGTTTTAGTTTTCACTTGTATGTCGTTTTAAATTTTAATGATTTAGTTTAGTGTAAAAGCTTTAAATTTCTGTTCCTTTGTACTCAAATTAAGGTATTTCATCATTATAATCTGTTTTGCAAGCTCAATTCAAGGTTTCATTTATGTTTCATATTTGAAGGTTTACTGTAGAAATTTTGATTTTTAAATTCTTGTTTTAAAACTGCTATTAGCTTATTTTTAAATCCCATTAAGCTTACTTAAGCTTATTTAAGCTTTTGGAAAGCTTGGAAACCAGTTCCATTCAATTATGGTATATGGTCAAAAAAGTCAACAAAAGTCAAAAGAGGATGGAATTTGGATCTTGGGTTGTTGCAGAGGTGAATTTGGGTTGAAATTAGATTAGGTTAGTTTGGTTTTGTGTTTGGTGTTGGCCTGCAATAGCTGGATCCATGTGAGTTGGCATTTCTCATTTTTCATTTTTAAGTCAAATTACATTTTATGCTTATCTTGTATTTATGGTTTAGAATGGTTTGGTTCTGTTCATTTAGTGTTAATATTAGCTAGAAAACTCAGTTGGATCAATGATTTAGGATAAATCAGTAGCTAGCCTAGTGTAATCTACATAACAGTCACAATCAAGGATGTTTGGATTTGGTATTTAAACTGAGATAGAGGTTTATGCAGTGCTTAGTACCTGTTGTCCCATGCTTGTGAAACTGTTTTAAGCTCATTTGAATCAATTCTTTGAGCCTGCAACTACAAAAGTCAAAAATCTCCATTGATCCATCTCAACAGCTTACTGTTGAGACTTTAGCAAGATCAAAGGCTCAATTTATGCTTAAAATACATAGAACTAGATTGCTTTAGCTTTATTTCATCAAGATAGATCATAATCAATCCATAAAATCAGATCAAAGTTGGAAAAAGTCAATCTCCATTTCTTTCAAAAAGTCAAAATGGCATAAACCTCAATTTTGGCCAAGATAGATGGATTTTTTATGGACTCATGTCTGAGTCAAATTCAGTGATTCTTGTTGTTTCAAAAACTTCCACTGGTCTTGTTTCTTATTGGTAATTTTACAGATTTTTATCACATTTCTAGAAGCCTCAAACTAGCTTGTTAAAATGGTACTTAATACCCTGTGCAGGGCATTAAGCCTGCACAGGGCTTGAGCAGTTTTTGTTGAGCTTGTACAGAGCTCACCTTGGCTCACCAAGGTCTAGTGTTTGGTTTGGACACTCTCACCCAGGTCTTCTCCAAGTTCCAAGTTCTGTTTTCCTGTTTCTAGCTTATTTAGGTGCTTATATTCTAGCTTAAAGTAGACAACCTAAATCTGTTTTTAGCTTATGAGCTCACATATCAAATCTGTTCAATTTGCTATTCCAGAGGTATTAGCTTGTTGATATCTGTTGCATTTAGGTTATTTTAGCTTATAGTAGCTTCTTTTTCAGTTTGGTACCTGATGAGTGTGTAAATACTCATCATTTTTGTACAAAATAAACTGCAAAATCATCTGAAAACACTCAGAAACACATCAAAATGATCAAAATATCACAAATCAGTGTTTTATGTGTTTTAAATGCAAAAAGATCAAAATCAGATGAAAAACATATCAAATTTGCAAAAATTGCAGTTTCAGTCCCCCAAGTTTCAAAAGTTGTCAAAAACAGTCCCTGAGCACATAATTTCAAAAGTAAAGTCACCAAAGGTCCTTTTTAAATCATAAGTTGTCAAATTTAGTCCTTTGGTGAAAAATATTAAAAGTTTGAGAAAATTACAAGTTTGGTCCTCCAAGTTTCAAAATTGGCAGAAATGGCCCCTGGAAAATTGCAAAATGGCAATTTTGGTCCTTATACTTTTGAAGTTTGTCATTTTCAGCCCTTGGAACAAGTTTGATGAATTGGCAGCTTAGGTCCCTTAATTTTCAGAAATTGCAATAAGGTCCTTGATAGTTAAAACCCTTTATCCACCCTTGGACCCTTGTCAAACCAAATGGACCTTTCCTATCTTTGGACCCCTGTCAATTGGCATTGTGAACCCCCTTTGATTATTATATCTGGTTAAAAACCCACTTGGCGCCAAAGTCTTCACCATCTCAACTGCTTCTGCAACTTCACCAGGCCTCCCATCCCCCCTCCTCAAATCCACTCCACCATGTCTCCCCACCTCCAACTAACATCCAAATAGCATTAAATGCTCATCCCCCCTCCTCACTCAACCCCAATTGGATAATACCAAAATTGGCGCCAAAAATCCATTTAAACGGCTTAGATCATTTTGAGCCATCCAAGGGCTGAGGATTGCTGGGATAGATTCAGAAGAGAGAGAGAATGACTTTGGGTTATAAAAGAAGCAAAAGAGGAGGAAGAAAGAGAGTCTGGTAGTTTTTCATTTTTTTACTTATGTCGTTTTTATATTTAATCTTTAAACTTATTGTAAAACTTGTAATGTTTTGTTAAAATGTATTCACTTTAAGTATTTGAATGTATTGAAACTGATTCCAAGTACCAATTTTCAGTTTAATGTTATAATCCTCATTTTATGTCACTGTTGAAATTTTCCATTTCCATATCATACTCAAAAGCCTCATAACACTTGTTTATCAGTTGAATTGAGCTTAAATAAGCTTAACATAGCTTTTTACAAGCTCCAATTCAAGTTTACAATCATTATGATCCTTGGTCAACAAAAGTCAAACAAGGGGTAAATATGTGCAGAATTGGTCATTGGGTGTAGCAGACATGGAATGGGGTTGTTACTGAGTTATTGGGTTGATTTTGGATAGATTAGTGGTATCTTGGTTCTTGGATTCAAGCCATAGTGGCTAGGACCCTAGTAAGTGAATTTTTGAGTTTCTTAGCATTACCTTCAATTATAGTTAAAACTGGTTAAATTCTGTTCAAAAAGCTGTAATTAGGTTAAGTGAATGTGGTTTGATCATTGATACAAGGCTGCAAAGTGTTTGTCTCATTTAAGTGTTAAAACAGTCAATTACAAGGGTGTTTGGTTTATCACTTAAACCTGTACTAGAGGTGTGTTTGTGAGTTAAATTCTGGTTGTTCATGCTTGTTAGACTAAATTGAGTACATATCTGTCTTACATTTTGTGTTTAGTACCTGCAAAGTCAAAATCAAGCTTAAAAAATCTCAACAGTCCTCTTTCTTATAATCATTTTTGTATAATTTTACCAAATCTTTAAAAGCTCTAAACAAGCTCATCAATCTAGGCCAAACTGCCCTGCTCACTGTATCAGTTGGATCTGAGTTTTTCTCAGATCTTGTGCAGCTTGCACAGGGCTCATTTGAGCTCACCAGGGTCTGCTTTTTGGTACACTTAATCTCAACCAGGTCTACTACTAGTTCCAAATTGTAGTTTGCAGCTGTAGCTTATTGTGTGGCTTATTTTCTTGCTCAAAGTAGCTTGCTCAGAACTGATTTTAGCTCAAAAGTTCATAACATCAAACCTGTGCAAATTATGATTCAGTGGTTAAAAATAGTTAGAATCTGTTGCATTTTAGTTATTTTATCAGTTTAGAACTTTGGTAAACAGTTGGTAGCTTATTTTGTCCATTTGGCTTAATTGGATTGCTTAATAATAAGCATTTGTGCATCAGTTCTCAATATCTCCACATAAGTGCCTGTTTTTATATTTTTCTCAGATTTAGATTATATTTTTAGAGTTTTCCTGAATTTTTCATGTTTTTCTAAGTCATTTTGCTATTTTTCTTGATTTTTATTAGTTTTTAAGCACTTTTAATTAGCTTTTAATACAAAAAATTCAGAAAAGGTCCAAAAATATAAGTTTTCAATTTTCTTAGGTTTAGATAAATATAAGTAGTGAAAAAAGTAATTTTCCAGATTTTTCATAGTTTATTTGGTAATTTTTAGTAATTAAATTAGTTTTTAATAGTTTAAAATTCATAGAAAATAGAAAAATAATCAGAAAAATACAAAAATAGTTTTGAAAATTCTAGTTTGATATTTTAGACTTTTCCATTTCATAATTTTATTTTTCTAGCTTTATTTCCTATTTTCTTTCATTTTAGGTTATTATTAATTAGTTAAAATAGTTTTAAATTAGATAATTAGTTATAAAATTAATTTTCTTTTTCCATAAATTTTCTCTTATCATTAGGATTGTAAAAACATCATTTTCATATTTTTAGGGTTAATATTGACTTAGTTTCACGTTTTTAGTTGTACGTCGCGTAGATTTTAATTTCAGTTTTATAAAATCATAAAACAAAAACATCATTTTAATTATAGTGATAGCGTTTATTTAATAGATTTTAACTTTTTAACTTTCTTTAATTTGCATTTAAGCCGTTGTTGTTTGTTGGCTATTTCTGTAGTTATAATCATAAATCAAATCTCTGTATCCATTCAAATCTTCTCGATCACTAAACGTTTGATAATTCATCGCATAGCTCGCTGGGACATAACGACCCGGGGAGACCCTATACTCCTCAGATCTTCATTGATTTCGTGCTTAAGCAGTTTTAAGCTGGTTACGGTCCGCCATTCACAAGTGGCGGGCTTGTGTGATTTAGCTTGACTGTTTGGCGCGCATCAAATTTTTGGCGCCGCTGCCGGGGAGCTGTGCTGATTATCTATCGTCTAGCAGATTAGTTGTTTGAATCCTCACTCATTGTTTATATCATCCATCTCTGTATATATATATATCCATATTTTTATTTAAAAAATCCAAAAACCCAAAAACAAGCAAAAACGTATAAAACACAAAAATATTTTTCTTTTGTTTCTATATATGTATCAAAAATAAAAATACAAAAAGATTCGTCGTTTTCTTTAATAATTAACAACTTAAAAGATTACCACCGAAAACCAAGGCAGTGCACTACCTAACTGGGGGTGCGACCATAATAAGTTCCCGAACTAAAGATATAAAACTTGCCTTTGTGTCCTTGTGATTGGTGTACCTTTTTCAAAGAAGCCATTCATCTTGGATTATTGGTTAAGTTCACTGTTGTTTTGCCTCGATCTTGTGTTAATTGATTTTGTTGTGATATCGACGTTTCAGAACCAGAAAACCCATAAAGATTCTTCTCACCCAAGTTTTATAAAACGTCTTCATAATTCTCATTCTCATCTGAAAGATTTTCATAATTCCCATTTCTCTCCTTAACTCTGAGGTCTCTTAGAGTTACGTCTAGTGTATGCGCACTCGCTCGCAAGCTCGTAGACGTATTCTTAACAAAGAAAACGTACCCGAGATACGTACCGTTGAGCATCCCACCATGTCTGGAATCCAAGGGGAAGGACCTCAAGTCCAACCCGATCCACACAATCCAGCTCCCGATCTCCGAACGATGGAGGAGCTTTGCCAACCCACGATGAATGGACGGGGCGGTCCAATTGCCCCGGTCAACATCGAGGCAACGGATTTTGGACTTAAGCATCACATGATTCAACAAGTCCAAAGTTTTTGCCAATTTCACGGATCACCGGGTGAAGATGCCAACAAGCATCTTGACAAATTTCTCACTGTCACCCAAAGTATGAAGCAAAATGGGGTCACCGATGACGCCCTTCGCTTATACCTCTTTCCTTATTCCTTGACGCTTCATGCCACCGCATGGTTTGATCGTCTTCCCAAGAACTCAATCCATAGTTTCGATGAAATGATCTCCAAGTTCTTGGCGAAATATTTTCCACCGTCGATGGTGACGAAACTAAGGAATGAAATCAGCAATTTTAGGCAGCTTCCCGACGAGTCCTTATTCGAGGCATGGGAACGCTATAAGCTTTCAATTGACCGATGTCCGAACCACAACATGTTGCTTGTCACCCAAATAGATACATTCTATAACGGGTTAACACTGAGACATCGTGACACAATCAATGCTGCTGCCGGTGGTACCTTTATGAAAAGGCGACCCGAAGAGTGCTATGATCTCATCGAAAATATGACTGCCCACCACAATTATTGGGATTCCTCTGCCGAGAGGAGTGAGTCAGCGAGATCCACCACCCTTCCATCTTCGGAGTTCACCACTCTCAACAAAAAGTTGGAAGAGATATCAGCCGCCATGCTTAAAATGAATCACACAAATGCTAATCAACAAGTTAATGCCGTGAACAAGAGTTGTGAGACTTGTGGTGGTCCACATCCTTATTTTGAGTGTCCAGCCTCCGGTGGTTTCACTCAAGAGAGCGTATATGCTGCTCAAGGTTCCTACAATTCGGGGGGTAACTCCTACCAACCGCAAGGGGACCGTAACCTTCTAAGCTATCGTTCTAACAATTACCTTGGACCACCTGGGTTTAATCAAAATCAGAACAATCAAAACAGAAATAATCAGTTTAATCAGAATCAGAATCGAAATTTTCAAAATCAAGGTTCTCAAAATCAAGGGAACTATAATCAAAACCGATTCCAAGCTCCACAACAAACTGTTCAAGCTCCACCTCCTCAAGCTTCCATCGACATTGTTAGTTACATCAAAAACAATGAAGCTAAGATGGTGTCCATGCAAAATCAGATTACCTCTATGAGAAATGATTTTACATCTGAGATTAGAACAACTAGTAGCAAGATTGATCAGCAAAATAGCAAGATCGATAGCGTGCTTGCTCTTCTCGTAAGTCAAAAGAATCAAGTTTCAACTTCAGGATCTCTTCCAAGTAACACCATTCCCAACCCTAAGGGTGAGTTGAATGCTATTACCACTCGTAGTGGTAAGACGCACAATGGACCTATGACTCCAATGCCCCCTCCACCTGTGGCAATGAGTCAAGTTACCAAGGATACAACGGACGAGGTGCATATCTCAAGCCCACGAAGTACCGCACAAGTCCAACCTTCGGTCGACTTACCTCCAATGCCGGAACCCGTTGTTCCGATGACCAATCCTAAGCCTTCACTTCCTTATCCATCAAGGCTTAATGATCAAAAGGCCCGCGACAAAACTAATCAACAAATGGAAAAGCTTATCCAAATCTTTCAAGATTTGCACTTCGAGATTAGTTTAGCGGACGCTCTTCTTCTTATGCCCAAATTCGGTCCAACAATCAAAAGTCTGCTGACTAACAAGGAAAAGATTTCCGAATTGGCTAAAACTTCTTTGAATGAGAATTGTTCGGCGGTTATCCTTAAAAAGCTTCCCGAAAAGCTAGGAGACCCCGGAAAATTTCTCATCCCATGTGATTTTCAAGGAATAGTTCAATGCTCCGCCTTGGCCGATCTTGGTGCAAGCATTAACTTGATGCCACACTCCATGTGGAAAAAGCTTTCATTACCTCCGCTTACACCTACATGTATGATCCTCGAGCTTGCGGACCGTACAAGTTCTCGTCCGCTAGGTATAGCCGAGGATGTTTGTGTGAAAGTAGGAAAATTCCATTTCCCCGCCGATTTTGTTGTTGTCGAATTTGATGCTGATCCCCGAGTACCCCTCATTCTTGGGAGGTGCTTCTTAAAAACGGGTCGTGCATTAATCGACGTTGATAAGGGGGAAATCACTTTGAGGTCAAACAAGGAAGCCGTTACCTTCAACCTCGATCAAGTTACGAGATATTCCCCTAGTTATGAAGACACTTCCGTCAACATGATTGATGTCATTGACATTGTGTCGGAGGAATATTCTCAAGAACTTCTTGGATTCTCGAGTGGCAATCCCACTTCGGTTGATCCCATCGTTGCTCTCTCTTCCACATCCCTCACTCCGTTTGAGGGAAGTAACTCTATTTCGGAAGAGATTGAAGCATATTTGTCTAGTGATTCAGTTTCATGGGAAATTGATCACGCCCCTATTGACATCGAGGGAGATATTCTTCTCATCGAGAAGTTGCTCAATGATGATCCCTCATCACTCCCTCCTCAAGAACTTCATAAAGAGGAAATCAAAACGATTGAAAAATCTGATGATCCTCCCGAGGTCGAACTTAAGGACTTACCACCTCATCTCGAGTATGCATTTTTAGAGGCTGACAATAAATCACCCGTCATTATTGCTAAAGACTTGAGTGAGGATGACAAAGCCGCTCTCATAAAGGTTTTGAAGTCACACAAGCGAGCCATCGCTTGGAAACTTTCCGACATCCAGGGGGTTGACCCGAAATTTTGTACTCACAAAATTCTCCTGGAAGATGACTCCAAACCAGCGGTTCAACACCAAAGAAGGGTGAATCCTAAAATTCATGAGGTTATCAAAGCGGAAGTCATTAAACTTCTCGATGCCGGACTGATTTACCCTATTTCGGATAGTCCTTGGGTGAGCCCTGTTCATTGTGTACCCAAAAAGGGTGGTATAACCGTTGTTGAAAATGATGAAAACGAGTTGATTCCTACTCGATTGGTTACGGGATGGCGTGTTTGCATTGACTATCGAAAGTTAAATGAAGCCACCCGTAAAGACCACTTTCCCTTACCTTTCATGGATCAAATGCTTGAGAGATTAGCGGGAAACGAATACTACTGTTTTCTCGATGGTTTCTCGGGTTACTTCCAGATACCCATTGACCCCCAAGATCAAGAAAAGACCACATTCACATGTCCTTATGGAACATTTGCTTACCGACGCATGCCTTTCGGCTTATGCAATGCTCCCGGTACGTTCCAAAGGTGTATGATGGCCATTTTCCATGATATGATCGAAAAGACTATGGAAGTCTTTATGGATGATTTTTCGGTCTTTGGGAATTCTTTCCAAACATGTCTCTCCCATTTGGACAAGATGCTTGAACGTTGTGAAAACACGAACCTTTGTCTAAATTGGGAGAAATGTCACTTTATGGTCAAAGAAGGCATTGTCCTTGGCCATAAGATCTCTAAGAAAGGGGTTGAGGTGGACAGAGCTAAAGTTGATGTTATTGCAAAGCTACCTCCTCCCACAACTGTTAAAGGAGTTAGAAGTTTCCTTGGTCATGCCGGTTTCTATCGTCGTTTCATTCAAGATTTCTCGAAAATATCCCGGCCTATGACCCGACTTCTTGAAAAAGACACTCCTTTCGTCTTCTCTAGTGAGTGCATTGAAGCTTTCCAAACTCTTAAGAGGAAGCTCACGGAAGCACCAATTCTAGTTGCCCCCGATTGGGACCTACCATTCGAGCTTATGTGCGACGCAAGTGATTTCGCCATAGGTGCAGTCTTGGGGCAACGCAAGGCTAAACATTTCCAGCCTATACACTATGCTAGCAAAACTTTGAACGAAGCTCAAGCACATTACACCACTACGGAGAAAGAATTACTAGCGGTGGTGTATGCTTTCGAGAAGTTTCGGCCATACTTGATCTTGTCCAAAAGCATAGTGTATACGGATCACTCGGCCCTCAAATATCTTCTTGCTAAGCAAGATGCAAAACCGAGATTGATCCGATGGGTTCTCCTCCTACAAGAATTTGATATCACCATTCGTGATAAAAAAGGAGCGGAGAACCTAGCAGCTGACCATCTTTCCCGTCTTGAAAATCCTCATCAAAGTGTGCTCGAGAAAAAGGAGATAAACGAAACGTTTCCTCTCGAGACACTTAATGTGGTATCTCATCGTAGAGATTCGAGTACCCCATGGTTTGCCGACTTTGCAAACTACCATGCGGGTAACTTTGTTGTGAAAGGAATGTCGTCCCAACAAAAGAACAAATTTTTCAAAGATGTTAAGCATTACTTCTGGGACGACCCCTACTTGTTTAAGGTTTGTGCGGATCAAGTCATCCGACGGTGTGTTCACGGCCAAGAAGCCGATGAAATTCTCAAGGCTTGTCATCATGGACCCACGGGGGGACATAATGGCCCGAACTACACCGCCAAGAAGGTGTTTGATTCTGGTTTCTATTGGCCCACAATTTACAAAGATGCCCATGACCTCGTCAAATCTTGCGACTCTTGCCAACGTCATGGTAACATCTCTAAAAGAGATGAAATGCCTCAAAATGCCATTCAAGTGTGCGAGATATTTGACGTATGGGGCATTGACTTTATGGGGCCGTTCCCGTCTTCTCGAGGGAACAGGTATATACTCGTGGCGGTCGATTACTTGTCTAAATGGGTGGAGGCGAAAGCGCTACCTACCAACGACGCCCGAGTAGTGGTGAAGTTTTTAAAGTCTCTCTTTGCCCGTTTTGGAACTCCTCGTGCCATCATTAGTGATCGCGGCACACACTTTTGCAATGACCAATTCGCAAAAGTGATGCTTAAGTACGGTGTCACCCACCGTCTCTCTACCGCGTATCACCCACAAACTAGTGGGCAAGTGGAAGTTTCGAACCGTGGTTTGAAAAGAATCTTGGAGAGGACCGTAGGCGAAAATCGTGCCTCTTGGTCAGACAAATTAGAAGATGCACTTTGGGCCTTCCGTACCGCTTACAAAACACCCATCGGGTGTACTCCTTACAAGCTCGTGTATGGAAAGGCGTGTCATCTCCCGATCGAGCTTGAGCACAAAGCCTATTGGGCCTTGAAGCATGCAAATTTCGACCTCAAGTCTTCGGGTGATCATCGGAAAGTTCAACTCAACGAATTAAATGAACTCCGTGATCAAGCCTACGAGAACTCTTTGATCTACAAAGAAAAGACAAAGAAGATCCATGACTCAAAGATTAAGAACCGCGTTTTCAACGTTGGTGACCGAGTCCTTCTTTTTAATTCTAGATTAAAGATCTTCTCGGGGAAACTTAAGACCCGTTGGACTGGTCCATTCACCATTACCAAAGTGTTTCCTTATGGCACCGTCGAATTATCCCAAATAGACGGGCCAAACTTCAAAGTGAATGGACATAGGTTGAAGCATTATTTTGGAGAGGACATTCCTCATGTGGTTGTCCCAGATTTACAAACTTTCCCCATGAACCAATGAATGCGGGGATCGAGTCAAGCTAGCGACTCGGGAATCAAAAACAATAGCACACTATATGGGTTTTCACCCGTATTTCTGACTTCTTTCTATTTTCTACCACCCTAGTGTGGGGGGGTTGCCCCACATGTTGTGTATATAAGCTAAAAAAAAAAAAAAAAAAAATCTTCTTTCTAAATAATGGCCGTAGTATTTCCCTTTTACGTTCTTTGTTTCGGCATAACCGCCGGTACTTTGAATATTGAGGGCAATATTCATTTCTAAGTGTGGGGGGGGATTCTCACGAATTTTATCATATAATTATACCAATTCCCCCGTTTTTGGCCAAAAATTTTTTTTTGGAGTAAGTGTTCTACACTTACTCAGCTTGGTTATCAGTCCGCCATGTCTGTAAGACAAAAGGATTGGCTAATCCAGGAGCAAACGGCTCTTGGTAAAGATTTCTCAAATCCGTTTATATGGCTTGCAATTTGCCCAAAATTGTATGGTTCTCAACTCACCATATCCTAAAAAGTGAAGAGTTGGCTAGCCCGCAAGGTTATGGCTTGTGGTAAAGGCAGTGGAAAAACCATAATTGGTAATCAGCTCACCAAAGATAATGTTGATAATTTATCTAAGAGTTGGCTAGTCCAGAAGGGTACGGCTTCTGGTAAAGACAAAATCAAATCCGTTGAAAGCTGGTGGTTTGCTCAAAATCACATGGTTATCGGTGTACCATGGTTCTTACTTGAACTGAAACATTTGGCTACTCCAGAAGTAATGGCTTTTGGTAAAGAGATTAAAATCCATTATGTTTTCTCAAATCATTGCTAGGGACTAGCAATATCTCAGTGTGGGGGATTGATGAGTGTGTAAATACTCATCATTTTTGTACAAAATAAACTGCAAAATCATCTGAAAACACTCAGAAACACATCAAAATGATCAAAATATCACAAATCAGTGTTTTATGTGTTTTAAATGCAAAAAGATCAAAATCAGATGAAAAACATATCAAATTTGCAAAAATTGCAGTTTCAGTCCCCCAAGTTTCAAAAGTTGTCAAAAACAGTCCCTGAGCACATAATTTCAAAAGTAAAGTCACCAAAGGTCCTTTTTAAATCATAAGTTGTCAAATTTAGTCCTTTGGTGAAAAATATTAAAAGTTTGAGAAAATTACAAAAATGGTCCTTCAAGTTTCAAAATTGGCAGAAATGGCCCCTGGAAAATTGCAAAATGGCAATTTTGGTCCTTATACTTTTGAAGTTTGTCATTTTCAGCCCTTGGAACAAGTTTGATGAATTGGCAGCTTAGGTCCCTTAATTTTCAGAAATTGCAATAAGGTCCTTGATAGTTAAAACCCTTTATCCACCCTTGGACCCTTGTCAAACCAAATGGACCTTTCCTATCTTTGGACCCCTGTCAATTGGCATTGTGAACCCCCCCTTTTGATTATTATATCTGGTTAAAAACCCACTTGGCGCCAAAGTCTTCACCATCTCAACTGCTTCTGCAACTTCACCAGGCCTCCCATCCCCCCTCCTCAAATCCACTCCACCATGTCTCCCCACCTCCAACTAACATCCAAATAGCATTAAATGCTCATCCCCCCTCCTCACTCAACCCCAATTGGATAATACCAAAATTGGCGCCAAAAATCCATTTAAACGGCTTAGATCATTTTGAGCCATCCAAGGGCTGAGGATTGCTGGGATAGATTCAGAAGAGAGAGAGAATGACTTTGGGTTATAAAAGAAGCAAAAGAGGAGGAAGAAAGAGAGTCTGGTAGTTTTTCATTTTTTTACTTATGTCGTTTTTATATTTAATCTTTAAACTTATTGTAAAACTTGTAATGTTTTGTTAAAATGTATTCACTTTAAGTATTTGAATGTATTGAAACTGATTCCAAGTACCAATTTTCAGTTTAATGTTATAATCCTCATTTTATGTCACTGTTGAAATTTTCCATTTCCATATCATACTCAAAAGCCTCATAACACTTGTTTATCAGTTGAATTGAGCTTAAATAAGCTTAACATAGCTTTTTACAAGCTCCAATTCAAGTTTACAATCATTATGATCCTTGGTCAACAAAAGTCAAACAAGGGGTAAATATGTGCAGAATTGGTCATTGGGTGTAGCAGACATGGAATGGGGTTGTTACTGAGTTATTGGGTTGATTTTGGATAGATTAGTGGTATCTTGGTTCTTGGATTCAAGCCATAGTGGCTAGGACCCTAGTAAGTGAATTTTTGAGTTTCTTAGCATTACCTTCAATTATAGTTAAAACTGGTTAAATTCTGTTCAAAAAGCTGTAATTAGGTTAAGTGAATGTGGTTTGATCATTGATACAAGGCTGCAAAGTGTTTGTCTCATTTAAGTGTTAAAACAGTCAATTACAAGGGTGTTTGGTTTATCACTTAAACCTGTACTAGAGGTGTGTTTGTGAGTTAAATTCTGGTTGTTCATGCTTGTTAGACTAAATTGAGTACATATCTGTCTTACATTTTGTGTTTAGTACCTGCAAAGTCAAAATCAAGCTTAAATAATCTCAACAGTCCACTGTTGAGATTTTTGAAAATCCAAACCATTGTTTTGTGTTTAGAATCATTAAATGTTGCTTGCATTAGGTTTATAACATCATATTACACCTAGATCAGTGATAAAATTGGATCCAAAGTTCACCAAAGTCAAACTTGCTCATTTGCTTTAAAAGTCAAAAACAGAAAATCAGGTTTTGAGCCAAAATAAAAGATTTTTCTTGGATTCAATTTTAAGCCTCAATCAGTGAAACTTGTTGATTTGAAAACTTCAACTGGTCCTCTTTCTTATAATCATTTTTGTATAATTTTACCAAATCTTTAAAAGCTCTAAACAAGCTCATCAATCTAGGCCAAACTGCCCTGCTCACTGTATCAGTTGGATCTGAGTTTTTCTCAGATCTTGTGCAGCTTGCACAGGGCTCATTTGAGCTCACCAGGGTCTGCTTTTTGGTACACTTAATCTCAACCAGGTCTACTACTAGTTCCAAATTGTAGTTTGCAGCTGTAGCTTATTGTGTGGCTTATTTTCTTGCTCAAAGTAGCTTGCTCAGAACTGATTTTAGCTCAAAAGTTCATAACATCAAACCTGTGCAAATTGTGATTCAGTGGTTAAAAATAGTTAGAATCTGTTGCATTTTAGTTATTTTATCAGTTTAGAACTTTGGTAAACAGTTGGTAGCTTATTTTGTCCATTTGGCTTAATTGGATTGCTTAATAATAAGCATTTGTGCATCAGTTCTCAATATCTCCACATAAGTGCCTGTTTTTATATTTTTCTCAGATTTAGATTATATTTTTAGAGTTTTCCTGAATTTTTCATGTTTTTCTAAGTCATTTTGCTATTTTTCTTGATTTTTATTAGTTTTTAAGCACTTTTAATTAGCTTTTAATACAAAAAATTCAGAAAAGGTCCAAAAATATAAGTTTTCAATTTTCTTAGGTTTAGATAAATATAAGTAGTGAAAAAAGTAATTTTCCAGATTTTTCATAGTTTATTTGGTAATTTTTAGTAATTAAATTAGTTTTTAATAGTTTAAAATTCATAGAAAATAGAAAAATAATCAGAAAAATACAAAAATAGTTTTGAAAATTCTAGTTTGATATTTTAGACTTTTCCATTTCATAATTTTATTTTTCTAGCTTTATTTCCTATTTTCTTTCATTTTAGGTTATTATTAATTAGTTAAAAATAGTTTTAAATTAGATAATTAGTTATAAAATTAATTTTCTTTTTCCATAAATTTTCTCTTATCATTAGGATTGTAAAAACATCATTTTCATATTTTTAGGGTTAATATTGACTTAGTTTCACGTTTTTAGTTGTACGTCGCGTAGATTTTAATTTCAGTTTTATAAAATCATAAAACAAAAACATCATTTTAATTTTAGTGATAGCGTTTATTTAATAGATTTTATCTTTTTTAACTTTCTTTAATTTGCATTTAAGCCGTTGTTGTTTGTTGGCTATTTCTGTAGTTATAATCATAAATCAAATCTCTGTATCCATTCAAATCTTCTCGATCACTAAACGTTTGATAATTCATCGCATAGCTCGCTGGGACATAACGACCCGGGGAGACCCTATACTCCTCAGATCTTCATTGATTTCGTGCTTAAGCAGTTTTAAGCTGGTTACGGTCCGCCATTCACAAGTGGCGGGCTTGTGTGATTTAGCTTGACTGTTCTGCGCGCATCAGTACCTTGTGGTGTGGTTTTAGCTTATCAAAGTGCTTATTTATAAGCACTTGGCTCATCAGTTTCAATATCTTCCACATAGCACCTTGTTTTTCCATTTTTCCTTGCTTCCTCATATTATTTTAAGCATTTCTTGAATTTTTCAGATTTTTCCTAGCTTGTTTGGTATTTTTCTGCATTTTATCTAGTTTTTAAGCATTTTTAAATAGCATTTAATACAAAAAATTAAGAAAAGGTTCAAAAAAATAATTTTTCAATTTTATTAAGTTAAGATAAATATAAAAAGACAAAAAAATAATTTTCCATATTTTTCTTAGTTAAATTTTCATTTTTAAATAATTTAAGTAGTTTTTAATAGTTTAAAATTCATAAAAAATAGAAAATAATCAGAAAAATATAAAAATAGTTTTGAAAATTCTATTTTGATATTTTAGATTTTTCTAAGACATAATTTTATTTTTCTAGCTTTATTTCCTAATTTCTTGTATTTTAGGTAATTATTAAATAGTTTAAAATAGTTTTTAATTAATAATAATTAATTAAATAGTTTTAAAAATAATTTTCCTTTTCTAATAATTTTCTTATATAATTAGGATTGTAAAATTGTATTTTCTATATTCGTAGGTATTTTCCTTCTTTAGTTTCACGTTTTTATTTGTACGTTTACGTTCTTTTTATTTAAACGTAAGTTTTAGGTTTTAAACGTTCATCACTTTAAATATAGTGATAGCGTTTATTTAATAGATTTTATCTTTTAATTTTCTTAATTTGCATTTAAGCCGCTTTTATTTATTTCCTTTTTCAGTAGTGTAATATTCAATCCTAATCCTTTCCGATCACTATCATTAGTGATCATTCTAAATCGATCAAGTGTTGTACACACCATTGAGTCTCCGTGGGACTTAACGACCCGGGGAGACCCTATACTCCTCTGATCTTCATTTGCATTTGTGCTTAAGCTGTTTTGAGTCTGTTAGGACTTGACGGTTCGGACCAGATCAATCCCCTTTAACAATAATAAACCAAAGATCTATATCTTTTGATTTTACATATGTTTCAAAACGGTTTTTCCAATAGATAATTCCATTGGTTTCAAAGAGTGGTGGTCTTTGCATAGATTGCCCTTCTTTAAAGTTTTCAGAATCCATGGATCGTTTCAAGTTTATAAAATACAAGTTATTTTAGAAATTCTTGAGCAACGAGGCTCTGGTACCAATTGTAGAAAACTAGAAGGGGGGTTGAATAGTTTACCAATTAAAAACTTTGTTTTGAAACTTATTGAAAGATCAATTGATATTGATCTTTGGATATGTGGATGAAATATGCAAGTAATATGTAAAGAGTAAATAAGGAAAGAAATGATCAAACCACAACAAGTTATTTATAGTGGTTCGGTCTACATGGACTCTTTTTCCTTGCCCTACTCCACTCCCCGAGTCTCACACTCGAGAGTTTAACTTCACTAGTCAACAAGCTCCTTTCACCGGCGGAGAAAACCTTTACACTTCGCTTACACTATTTCCGACACTAAGCTAGATGTCGAGTTCTTTCCAAGGGTACAACTACTCCCACACACAATGTATTTTGAGGACTAAAATACTAACCACTCACACTCACAAGATTATGATGGTTTAATACAACAATAAAGTATGAATCAACACTAGATCATACAACACTAAACAAACAAGACTTCCAACTTCTCGTTGAAGCTTGATTGTGACTTGATCTTCTTTGCTACAAAAGAGATCACTAATATGATATGAAACTGAGTTAGAAAGGTTAGAGAGAAGATATGTATGAGAGTATAGTAGAAAGGGATAAAAAACTACATGGTTTGGCTTTGCTATTTATAGCCAAAATGGACAGGAGCGTCCACGGACCACGGAACCCTTAAAAGGGTTCCGCTCGTGTACCATTTTGGTACCGTGGAGGTCTGACAGCAAGATATCAAAAATCTTTGCTAAAGTCAACTATATCTAAGTGAGATTGTGCAAGATATGAAGAGTACAAATCCACACAAAATATCTAATGAAATCTTCCAATGATTTCCATGATGCAACACATGATGTCATATGTTATATTTCTATATTTAGAAATATGCAAGTACTTAAGTAGTGTTTGGTTTTAAGAACCTAACACATTCTAAAAACTACTATCATACATAATGATTAGAGTCATATCAAGATGTCGCTAATAATAAATGTAAATGAATGAATGATGAATATATTGTTTGAAAAAGCTTGTTCTAATATATATTAAACTTGACAAGCTTTAAGCTTTTATATAAAATAAATTTACTTTTGTCGTTAACAAAACTTAGGTAAAGATCAAGAATATAAATAACGTTTAATGACGATATTTGTATTAACAATCTCCCCCTTTTTTTTGAGGACAAAATATAAATTTTATTTTTATAAAAGATACAAAGTTTGTGCAATAGTTATAAAAATATTAGTTTTAGAACTTGAAAAGGAGATGATAATGCAAGTGTATGATGTTTGACTTTTTCAGAAAGTCAAAGTATTCACTAGTTGATGCATGATGTTTGACTTTTTAAGAAAAGTCAAGTATTACTAATGAAGTATCATGTCTGACTTTTTCAGAAAGTCAATGTATGCAGTTTGACTTTTTCAGAAAAGTCAAATATAAACAAGTTCTATATTTTTTCCCCCTTTTTGTCTCAACAAAAAGAAGAGGCGATGCGGAATGTAATGAGCCCGAGCCATTATCTCCCCCTTGATCAAAGCTCCCCCTAAATTGGGTGCTTAATGGGAAGATACATGGATTGTGAAAATAAAGCTACAAAAAAAATGTTAGTGGTAATGGTCATTCACAAGCATTTCCAAACATTATGTAAAAGTACCAACACTATAATAAAAACACCATTCATTAGTTAAATTTTTCATGAACAAAGATCATGAAAGGAGAACACAATGATGTGTTTTAGTACAATAAAAAAAAGTCCTAAGAAGAGAAGAACTAGAATGCTAATCTATGACCATCCTAGTTAGATGGTGGATGAGAAAGAGCGTTGAGGCGCTCAAGGATATGATTGAGGATGAACCTCATTTCCTCTTGGAAGTCATGGACCATAACCCGGGTCCTTTCCACGGTTTGGGCCGTTTGCTCACAAGTTGAGCAACCATGCCTAGGAGGGTAGAATGTTTGGGGAGGTTGTGGTGGTGGAATGGTAGATGTGTTGGGGATGTTTGGGGTGGTCATGATGGATGCAAGCAAAGCATTTTGCATTTGCATAGTCTCACTTAAGTGAGAATCCACCATGCCTTTGAATTGGTGGAGGTTGTGGAGTTCCTCTTGAATCTCCTCTCTAGTTGGATTGGCATCCCACATACACTCCTCAATGTCCTCAAGATGAGGGGACATTGATGGGGGAAGTGGATGGTCCCCATACAAAGGACCATGAATGTCTTTGTGAATGGGGTGGAAGAGAAGAGGTTTAGGCCCTAATGGGGCGTTTGGGTCAATAGATGACCGAGGTGACTCATGAGCAATTCAATCAATTGTGCCGAATGATGGCAATGGTGGTGGATGATTTGGCCTAGGAGGCAAGTCATCCAAGTCCTCCAAGAAAGGATTTGGTGAAGTTGGTGGAGTGGAAAATAACTCTATAGAAATGAGAGTTGGAGACCTTGGTGAAGGTGGTGAGGGTGTTTTGGATGTTTGGATGGGTGCCGGTGGAGGTGAAGTTGGTGTTTTTGTTGGTGGTGGAGTGGTGATCACAATGTGTGATTGAGTAGGTGTGGCCAAGGTAAGACTTGTATCATCTCGGATGGGAGATGAGATTGTGAGTGGAGAAGACTCGGATGAGGAGCTAAGGTTAACGAAGCAACAAGGCCTCACACTTATTCTAGCGATTTTCTTGCAAGGTTTAGGAGAGGATTTTGTCATTTTTGACTTGGGTTTTTCTTTGCTAGATAATGGTAAGAATGAAGAAGGTGTGAGGATGATCATGGTAAAACCTCTCAATTTATAGAAGTGAAAAATTATAGAGAAATGTGTTTGATTTGATGTTAAACCATTGAAGAGATAAGGTTCCTAATGATTTGGAAGTGGGTTGAATGCTAGTCATATCACCCAAGTCAATCCATACAAGAGAGATGGAGTGAAGAAGAAAAGATTTGAAATAAATGTGTTCTAATGAGTGGAATTTCCTAACAATCAGATCACCCACGGATTTGAAGGTACCAAAAATTTGGTTCCTTCCTTTATGCCAAAGGGCTCCTTGGGTGGATTTTTCAAATTTTTGAATTTTGGTGAGAAATGGATTTCTTATATACCTAAGTAAATTATACTAGTTCTAATAAGAGTATAAACTAGTTAAGATTGATTTATAAGTGATGGATGGTAATTTGGAATCACGAAAGAGTCGAAATTCAGAAAATTACTTGGAGGATCCACGGCACCAAAATCATACACGGTAGGAACCCTAAAAGGGTGCCGTGGTCCGCTGTACAGTGCGACGATACCAATTTACATAACGGACGGTACCAAATTTATGGTGCCGTCTGATCCGTGAAGTGCAGAAAAGTGGACAGAGTACGTTTTTAGGTGTGGGGACTTTTCGAAACCTGAAATTTTTCTCAAAACTAGTGACACTAAACATTTCTAGTTAGGAAAAGTAAACAACACATGTATAAACATAGTGGAGCATAGATTTTGAGCAAGGCTTTTTGATTTTCACATTATAGTGAAAATGGGTAAATTTTGATAGCATACTTGTGCTATCCCCTGCATAAGATTGTTAGCGTACCACATTGTTTTAAGTTATATCATCATCCTACATAATAAAAGCAACTAAATTGTATCAAACATTAACGATAATGTATTGTTCCAAACACTCCTTAATGGACTCTCATTTGTCCAACTTCTTGTAAATCTTGTTCATCATCCTACCAAGGCACTTGAACATTCCCTTAGTTTGCTTGAATTCCGCTGATTCATTCTCGATCTCGGGAAGAGACGCATAATACTCATGAGGTGGAAGATGAGAGCTAGGAAGACCATCCTCGGAGCTATTTGATGATGATGATGATGGAGTTGGAGGTTTTGCTCTTTTGCCTTTTGTCTTAGCAACTCGTTCATCACTTAAAGGTACAAAGATGTGAGGGATGAGCTCATAGTGAAGGTGCATCCCTTTTGGGGTTGGTGGAATTGGTGCAAAATTTCTATAGAGACAGGTGAGAAGCATCCCGTATGGAAGAGCAATCGATCATTGAGTTGGAATATTAATCAAGTAATGTGCACATCACAAAAACACACTCGTGATGCATATAGTACAACATCACATATGCATAATTATGGTGTACACATCACTTTTGGTTATGTGCATATCAACTCCCATGTAATATAAAGATATGAGCAATGATATCATTTCTCGATATACAAGCATGTTGATTAGGCACAAAAATCGTTTCTCTAAAGATATACGTGCTGGAAAAAGTGAGCAAAACGGAACATATACAAGACCAACCAATAAAGTTCACCCGACATTCGAATAAGACAGAGAAAAGTGAGCACATGAAATATGTTGTAGCATTGTTTTGACGATGTTCTACTTTAAGTGTACAAAGTAAACCTTTTTGAAGTGTGCTAGAAGATGATTTGCTCTTTAAAGTGAAACATGTATCCACTTTTGCATTTTCCCTTTGGAAAATAAAACATTTATTGTTATGCAAATGGCCGAAATTAAGCAAAGCATGATAACTATGTTTTGAAAATAGAACCGAAAATAGGTCGGTTGAACCGGGAATCGAACTGGTCAGTTGAATCGGAAACTGGACTAGCCGATTCGACTAACTGAACCGAGAAAACCGAAACTGAATGGGTTCGATATCCGGTTCAATTTAAAAAACCATAGATAAACATGGGACCATACTAACTCATTTAAACCGAAGTTGGTAGTATAAACACTCTATATAGCAAGAAGAATTGTTGAAAATTGAAAAGTGAGAAGAAATTTTTGTCTTACATTTCAAATTTATATAGAAACTTGAAAAACGAGAAGAAATTTTAATCTCATATTTTAAATAAAGTGGGAGAAGTAATGCGAAAATGCATCTATTGTGACTATGGTTCTTTCTTAGGGATGGGTGCAATGGGGTTTGCGTGTGGTGAGTGAAGGTGGTGGTGGTTCTTCACTCACCACAGTGACTAGCCTAATACAATATGAGAATATATAGATACTAAGGGCGTGTTTTTTTTTTCCATTAGTTAAGGGATTGGGTTTACAAATCCATTTAATATTATTTCTTTTTTAAGTATGACTCATTATTTCTCTTAGTTGATCTATATCCTCAAGGTAAAAAAAATTAACACTTCTCCATTAAATGACTCATATAGATATATAACCCACATGATCCTTTAGCTAAGGAAAAAAAGAAACACCACCTAATATGTTTTCATTACCTTAACTTGACAAAAAAGGTTGATGATAATCACGATATGTATGAGGTATCTATTAACTACATGAGCATATCAACATGCTCACCCAAAACTCTTAAATTTATAGTTGAAGACTTGAAGATGAATAAAAGACGCCATAAATCTATACTACTATATAAAGTGTGTTTGAGATTTTCTTTAAAAGGAAGTCTTAAAAAAATAAGCCTACACACTTACTATAAGAGGAAAGCTTGAAATTCAATACATCACATTATTCAATGCACATAATTTTCATACGTACAAGACAATAAGCATAGTGTACACCACTTTAATGCTCATAATAAAAAACAGAACACCTCATTAATGCTATTTAATATAGACAATTAATTTACTGGTCAATAAATATAATTAATACAGTTATTAGAACACCCCATGCATAAGAAATACAAATTATCAAGCATATTGTACAACCAAATTAAACACAATTCCTGCATTAAATGTCACTAATATAAATAATATTCAATCTCGAACGGGCAACGGGCCAAATGGGCTTGAGCCCGAACGGTCTCGAGCCCAAACGGGCACGGGCTAAACGAAATTCTTGATATCTGTAAATTTATTGTCAAAAAGAACATAAAAAAGGAAGATGTCGGTCGTCTTACTGTGCTTAAAAGGTCACATGAAAAGCATTTGTTCGCTATAAAAATAGTCATCGAGTACCCGCCGCCGCATTGCGCGGGTACCCTTCTATAAACTATATATGGACCTACAATTTCTGATATGCTATTTTATTGGGCTGGACTTTCTTTAGGGCCATTTTAGCATGGGCTTTCTGGATCCGGTCAGGCCATTGTCTTATGCACTTTTTGAACAAAAACATGCTTGAAACTAAATTGAACGTGCCTTAATATTGACCTATTAAGCAATCAATTTTAACCTTTTGAATTTTTTTGAACATGAACCAATTGAAATTTGCGTTGCTAACTTCAACAGTTCAGCTAGTGAAAAGTTAGCTTGAACCGGAAGCATCTGAAAACCTTTGACATAAATGTGGCCTATTTAAAACCTGTTATTCCTAAAAAAAAATTGGAATATAGTGTGTGTGTCTCAATTTATATATGTTAGACATATATTCGCAGTATATATACCATGAGTGTTCCAGTTTACTTATCCCTTAAAAAAAGTAATGTCATCGTTTTTATACTTGCTTTTATTGCCCAAAACTTATTTCATGTAATGTCACATATTCATGAAAAGCTAAACAACGTTTTTCTCGTGTTACGTTTTGTTTTTTCTATGTGACCGACATCAATATTCTAGCTCATTTGGCTTTAGAAACTTGTTATTATTAAAGGGTGTCGACTTGAATGATAGTTTTATTATTTGCTTGAACCAATTATACCGTACACATAACTATCAATATTTAATTATTTATTTTGTATTTATTGAGCGAAAAATAAAAAATAAAAAAAATTAATAATGAAGGAGAAAACATGTGATGGAGATTGGAGAAAGCCATAGCGTGCGAGCCGTGTCTCATGTCCGGCTCTTCTCGTGAACGCTACTCATGGTTACCCCGTGGAAACATAACTTTATTTACTATTACACCCCTCATAGTTTGTTAAACCAACAAAGTTAGACTTTAGTTCCATGAACCTGAAGCTCACTTTGGTGCCTAAGATCGAGTTCATTTGTAAGTTACACTTTTCACAATCTTTTTGGTACGATGTTATATGATAATACAAAGTTTAGTAGTATTATTTTATTATCAACAATCGGCTAGAAGGCACCGCTTGTTGCTCGAAGATGGTTTGGATTCACAAGAGTTATCTGCTAAGAAAGAGCATCGTTAGTCTCACTGTGTAAGGAGGATCCCACGATTAATCTTGGTGGAGTTTGTGAGAGTAAGTGTATATTTTTGAGGAACACGATTTAAGAGAATAGAGTTTAAGTGTGTGTATGTGTCAAAACCTGAGTTCAAATGGTCTAATGTCTGATATTTATAGGATAAGGTTTTTGTCGTTTTCCCCAGATTACAGGTGGCGACAACCAATAATGTGACTGCCTCGAGCCTGGTACCTTAAACCTTGATATCCGAGCTATGTTGTTTGTAAGTGTGATTTCCAGCTGCCTTTAGGAGTCGTGTGGTCGCCGGATCCAGTCATATTAACCATATGTGGAAAGATTTGGTGTGCATTTTTTTCCATTACATATTCCTTTCTTCTTCGGGTAGGTCACGTGACTCGTGACTTGGAGCTTACTCATCTTGTGGGAAAGTGGCAGAAGAGTGCTTAACTAAGGCTTGTGCTTTTATCCCGTCTGGTAACCTTTACTCCTCGGTTTCAGGTCCGTGCTACCTCCGCCGGGCCCCGCTTGCTTTACATGCTCCGTCCTGGCCAGGGCTCATGCTTTATGGCCAACCGAGGTGCTATTTGTTCTTATAGGGCGGATTCCGCCCTATACGTTATTATTATATAACAAAGTATCTTGAACATAAAGTGAGTCATCGGTTTCGTTATTACGTTAATGTTATATACCTTTGAAAAGACAAAATAATAATGAAGAAAAGTTATCGTAATCAAAGGCAAGGCCAAAAAGTTATAATTAAATAGGTCATTTTTTTATGATTTTTCTGAAGTTACATACATTTTGGACACTATATGTGTTTTTTTCTTCTTCTTCTTTTCGTTCAGAGCAGCCCACAGGCTCAATTCTTTTGCCCAACAAGATGTGAACGGAAATTCTTAATACCTATTAATGTTTTCAACTCTTTTCTTTCTTTTTTCTTTTTTGCTTTTCTACTTTTGTCTGTTTTTCTTTGGTTTTATTTCATTTTGTATTATATATTTTCTCGACTATTATTTAGTAGTGATAATATGATAAAGGAGTATTACGAGATCAAGTTGCGACACAATGTCTTATAATGTTTTGTTTTAACACATTTTATTTCCACATTGCTCGACTGTGTTAGTTTTATGATTCAACTTTTATATTTAATGTTTTATGTATCGTAAGAGTGAAACTGCAATCTATTTATATCATTCAAACATTTTTTAATAGAAAACAAAAAATATTATTGCATTAAGATTTAGACATTTACGTCTCAAATTCGAATGTCCTAATCAAATTCAGATTCAGAGCCTCTTAATAAACAAACAACACTTAACTTTTACGATCGTGCAACATTATCATTGCATCAATCATTATAAAGATATGAAGTGAAATAATACAAGATATATTGTTTTACCAAGATAAAAACGATACGTTTAATTCAACTCAACTTTCTCAATATTACATCGATATTGTAAGTCTAAATATCACAAGTATTTATTTAATGAACATAACTAGAACCAGGGTGAATTTCTCGACTCTCATATGTTTTTGCGATGTAGTGCTAATCTTTGTTAAAAAAAAAATTTCTCTTTTTTTTTTAATTGCACCTGATATAAAATGATTGTGTTTCTTACCTTGTTGGTTTTTCTTGAATGCACCTTCTTGCAAGAGTAAAAAGGCAAATGACATACTCTATTTCTTTTATACAATGTGTTAAAATCTCTTTTAGTACCTTATATAATCATACCGAAAGATGTACAATTTATGTGTTTTCATGTATAGTCTAAACATTAGCTAAAGAAATGAATTACATATACTTGAACTCCCACTAGAAATTACCGAATGATAGACTACTCCATTGCCAATAAATAAGGGGGTGCTTGGTTGGGGTAATGGGGTGAGGAATGGCAAAAGTAATGATTAAACATGCTTTGGTTAGTATTAGAGAATGCAATCATTGTTTAGTATTGGGTAATGGGCATTACCCAGTAAATTAAGAGGTATGGTAATGATTACCCACCACCAGCAGCAGCAGCCACAACAAGCAGTAGCCACCACCACCACCACCAGCCACCACCACCACCACCAACCACCAACACCACCACCACCACCAGTCACCACCACCACCACCACCACCATTATCTGCCACCACCACCACCACCACCAGCAGCAACAACGATCACCACCACCAGCAGCATCCACCACCACCAGCATCAGCCACCTCCTCCACCACCACCAGCAGCCACCACCATTAGCCACCACCACCACAAACAATCACCACCACCACCACCAGCCACCACCACCTCCAGCATCCACCACCACCACCACCAGCAGCCACCACCATTAGCAACCACCACCACTAGCAGCAGCACCACCACCAGAAACCACCACCACCACCATCAGCCATCACCACCACCATCTACCAGCCACCACCGTCACCACCAAAAGCAGCCACCACCACCACCAGCAACCATCACCACCACCACCACTATCAGCCACCACCACCACCACTTTGGAGGTTAATGTATTTTTCTCAAGCCAAACACTATCAAAGATAATGATAATCTACATTCCATTCCTTTACATTCCCTTTGCATTCTCATTGCCTTTCCCTTTCTCATTCCCCAATTTGAATCAAGAGCACCCTAAAACTTGTGAGAAAATGAATGGCGTAAACCAAAAAAATTGCGACTCGGATCTCGAACCTCCTCATAAATCTCGTTACGCGCGCTTTAACTTTCCTTACAACTAACTCACACGTGCCCACTTTAAAAATATCACTTCACTCTTAAAAAAAAATATCATCGTCTACAATCTGCAACAGCCACAAATACAAATGCATTAATCAACGTCCATTACTTATCTTCACTCTCCCTCTCACACACTAGGCATATTCCGTTTGGTACTTTTCGCTATAAAGTTTTTGGAGGTTTCTATTATAAAATATCTTCCTGATTTTATTTCTATTAATACACTTCTTTTCCTAGTTTACATTTTCATTACTATTTTTTGGTGTAGATACATTGCAACTGCTGATACATTCATTTCACTCTGTAAGTGATTCTCACTATATTTACTTATGAGCTGCATTATATTGGTTAATTAGTTAGGGTTTGTTATGTAATTTGTGTACATTATTTGTTTTCGATATCATCGTTAGAAATGATTGATGGTATGTGAGGTTGTGGGGTCAGTGGCGACATATGTGACAGTTTGTATGATACTAATAATTTTTGTATGCGTAAATAAATAATGTTAACCGTTAAAAGCTAATTGTTGGGTTAAAGAGGCTAATGTGATGATGGTATGCATCTTTGGTTATGTATTAAAGTTTTTGAATAATGGTTAGGTTTGACATAATTACTTATGTCTTGCACTCATATATATAGGATCAATTTTGTTTGCCTTTCACTTAGTATGTTGCCAATTTTCTCACCAGAACAACTTAAAATCGTATCGGATCGAATCAATTCATAGCTTTGTAATTGGTACTGATTGGTCATTATTGAGTTAATTTACAGATGGACACCAGTGCTTTTCTTGGTTATATATTACTATGTTGTCATATAGGTAGCGTCATTTCGGTATATTGCCTTTAACTTCTGAACACCTTTGCAGTATATAAAGTAGATTAGCCTCTGGAAAAACCAGAGATGGCGACTACCACAGAAACCAATGGTACTGCAAAATCTAAGATCCCTGATAATATTCCTGTTGCTGCTCACCCACTAGCAGAAGATCCAACTGATATTGCTTCCAATATCAAGTATCATGCTCAATATAGTCCACATTTTTCGCCTATTAAGTTTGAGCCCGAGCAAGTATACTTTGCAGCAGCAGAGAGCGTCCGTGACCGGCTTATTCAAGTAAAACTACTTAACTTTATTTTTCTGATCATAATGCAGCAAGCGTATCACATGTTCATCATACGTGACATTTTTTTTTTGATTGCTTGTACATCAAGTAGAGAAGCACAATGTGTAAACTTTTTACCAACTTGTCGATCTTTTTGCTTCTGCAGCAATGGAACGAGACCTATCTGCACTATCACAAAGTTGACCCGAAGCAAACATACTACCTATCTATGGAGTTTCTCCAAGGGCGGGCATTGACTAATGCCATTGGGAACCTCGACATTCAAGATGCATATGCCAGTGCTTTGAACAAGCTGGGTCATGAACTTGAAGAGATTACCGAGCAGGTAATCCCTTATAATTTTAATTTCCTGTTCTTACATAATAGCTATGCTAAATCAGTAAAATCAAGGTCTCCGATAGTTTTCCATTACGATATACCATAAGAAATTGTAATACCAGGAGCTTTACCTTTGTCAGCCATCAGATACGATATATGATTTAATTGAAATATATGGAAGGGTTTTATGGGTGGATTTACTGTTAATGGTGGGAGTTTATCTATTACTTTATCATTGATTTGATTAATGCTGATTTTGTTTCTTTCAATTTATAACAATTGTAGGAGAAAGATATGGCACTTGGTAATGGTGGTTTGGGGAGGCTTGCATCTTGCTTTTTGGACTCAATGGCAACATTAAATTTGCCAGCATGGGGGTATGGTCTAAGGTACAGGTATGGACTTTTCAAGCAGAGTATCTCAAAAGCAGGGCAAGAAGAGATGGCAGAAGATTGGCTCGAGGTCTGAACTTCACCCGTTACGTTTCTTTTGTCATTGATATTTATTCATAAATCTCTAATATTTCTATAATGTACAGAAATTTAGTCCTTGGGAGGTTGTCAGGCACGATGTTGTATTTCCGGTCAGATTCTTTGGTCATGTTGAAGTCCTCCCCACAGGATCGTAAGCGCGATTTCAAATTTCTATTTTAACGGTCCTGAATCGATTGTGACATTATATTTCAGCTTTACTCTTAATTTTGGTTCCAAGCACAACTTTATCTTATCTATCTAATTTGCAGCCGAAAGTGGGTTGGTGGAGAGGTTCTGCAAGCCTTAGCATATGATGTACCAATTCCTGGATACAAAACTAAAAATACTAATAGTCTTCGCCTTTGGGAAGCCAAAGCTAGTGCTGCAGACTTTAACCTGTTTCAGTTTAATGATGGACAATATCAAACTGCTGCTGAGCTACATGCTAGAGCTCAACAGGCAAGTTGTTTCCTTAGTGATAAAACCAAATCACCTTTAAGATTATATATTCTTTCAGGGAGAGTGCGTCCTCATGTAATGAAAATATGTTAATTATATTATTTCTTGCAGATCTGTGCTGTTCTCTATCCTGGAGATGCAACAGAGGAAGGAAAACTTCTCCGACTCAAGCAACAGTTTTTCCTGTGCAGCGCATCACTACAGGTTGTTTGCCAATCTTCTCGTCCTGTATTTGTTATACCATTCTAAAGTATAATCTGAAGTTAATGTTCTTATATTCGAATCTTTTCAGGACATTATTGCCAGATTTAAGGAAAGAAAAGATGGAACAGGTGCGCGTGAGTGGTCTGAGTTTCCATCCAAGGTTGCGGTGCAACTGAATGATACACATCCTACACTTGCAATACCGGAACTTATGAGATTGCTTATGGATGAGGAAGGATTAGGATGGGACGAAGCTTGGGCTGTGACCTCAAAGTCTGATTTTTTTCATATTTTTTTTTTAATTTCTGAAATTTCTTATAAATTAATATTGACCAATAATTCATTATTGATTAGGACAATTGCTTACACAAATCACACTGTCCTTCCTGAGGCATTAGAGAAATGGTCACTAGTTGTGATGACAAAGCTTCTTCCAAGACACGTGGAAATCATAGAAGAAATTGACAAAAGAGTATATAGCCTTGAAATCTAATTCTTAAATGTATCAACAAGCATACTTGATTGGTGATTAATTATTAAATTTTAAACATTTGCAGTTTATTGCAATGATAAAATCAACACGTCCTGACCTTGAGAGTAAGATTTCTGATATGCGAATTCTGGATCACAACCCGAATAAACCTGTTGTGCGCATGGCAAACTTGTGTGTGGTATCTGGGCATACGGTAAGATATTCTTAAATTTCGTTAGTCTTTTGTGTTTTCGTGGGGGAACTGACCCATTTACCTTTTTTCACACAGAATATTTATATAATATTAGTCTGTAAGTTTTAGTATTTGTATTCTCCTGATTATATGTCTCATAATAGGTTAATGGAGTGGCACAGTTGCACAGTGACATCTTAAAGGCTGAGTTGTTTGCAGATTACGTGTCTATATGGCCAACTAAGTTCCAAAATAAGACCAATGGCATAACTCCTAGACGGTGGCTCAAGTTTTGCAGCCCTGAACTTAGTGAAATTATAACAAAATGGTTGAAAACAGACAAGTGGGTGACTAATCTAGACCTCCTTGTAGGTTTGCGTGAGGTATATATTCCTTTTGTTGCTATCCTATCTGTTATTGAATATGTTATGCTCACAACGATATGTATATTAATTATTTTTCTCCAATAGTTTGCTGATAATCCAGAACTTCAAGCTGAATGGGACGCGGCTAAAATGGCCAACAAACAGAGATTGACAGAATACATATTGCGAGTAACAGGCGAAAGCATTGACCCAAATAGTCTGTTTGACATTCAAGTGAAGCGTATCCATGAATATAAAAGACAGCTGTTAAACATTTTGGGTGCTGTTTATAGGTACAAGAAACTGAAGGTGCGTTATCCCATTTCTAGCAAACATATGGATAATTACACCAAAAGATATAGGAAACACTTTATTTGAATGCAGCTTTTATCAATTAAACCATCACACTTTAAGCTTCAAAATATCTAGAATTATAGAGTTAATGTGTTAATGCATGTGCCATTTGATACCCTGAAAGCCACCTTAGTGTGCCAGAATTTTGGTGTTTCTAATATGTCTTTTGCTGTCATGGAACTAATATGACACAGGAAATGAGCCCCGAAGAGCGAAAAAACACGACCCCAAGGACCATCATGATTGGAGGGAAAGCATTTGCTACATACACAAATGCCAAAAGAATTGTAAAGCTTGTGGATGATGTTGGTGCTGTTGTTAACACTGATCCGGAAGTTAATGAATACTTGAAGGTAAAGAGAGCACTCTTTAGCCATTACTATTGTTAATAAATTCTTGATTCCATTGCACACAAATTTTTATTAATATATGGACTAACCATGGGAATTTATGACTATATTCAGATAGTGTTTGTGCCAAACTACAACGTATCTGTAGCAGAGGTTCTTATACCAGGAAGTGAGCTTTCACAACATATCAGTACAGCAGGCATGGAAGCTAGTGGCACAAGCAACATGAAATTCGCACTAAATGGATGCCTCATTATTGGAACACTAGATGGAGCTAATGTCGAAATCAGGGAGGAAGTTGGCGAGGATAACTTTTTCCTCTTTGGAGCAACAGCAGATGAAGTCCCAAAGCTTAGGAAAGACCGAGAGAATGGACTGGTGAGAATAATTTGACTCTTGAAAAGATAAACGCTATAACAAGTCATACGATGCATAGATTCTGCAACTATATCCAAATTGAGCTCGTTTAACTATTGGAATGGGTCAATCAAGTCGCCCAAAGTGTATTTTTAATGCACAAAATCTCTAAATAATCTAAATTTTCTTTAGTCTCGTTCCCCCTTTTCTTTGTGCAAGGGTAAATTCATATTATATTTTTCTGAATGTGCAGTTCAAACCAGATCCTCGATATGAAGAAGCTAAACAATTCATTAGATCTAAGGCATTTGGAAGCTATGATTACGAACCACTCCTTGATTCTCTTGAAGGGAACTCTGGATTTGGCCGTGGTGACTACTTTCTTGTTGGTCATGACTTCCCAGCCTACATAGATGCCCAAGCGAAAGTGGATGAAGCGTACAAGTAAGATCTTTCAGACAATTATGTTCATAAAACATAGAAGTGGCAGTTTCTACTCATTTATTGTGATTGGTTGGATTATGTCTTTACTGTAACGAGTGACATGTTTAAAGTTATAAACTTAGCTACAGATGATACAGGAAAAGTAAAAGTTGCCAAGAGTGTCTTTTCAAACTATACAACCTCCTAAATCCTTTTATTCTAAAAGTTGGATTTTAGTTTAGTTTTTTAGTCATATGCTTATAAAATTACCTGTTTTGACCCAGATCCGTTACCTAACCGGCCTGACCCCTCCATTTTTCCACCTCTAGCATGCCACATCAAGTATGCTTTAGCTTGTATTAGTCTTGTTTCTCTCATACATATGGTGGCTTCATCAGAACGAAGGAAATCTGATCATTAGCCATCATTCTCCAGTGCTGTTTTCATTGTGCGGTCGGTCTCATTTCGTTGTAACAAATACCATGAAGATTGACTTCGATTTCTGTTATTGATGTTTACAGGGACAGGAAGAGATGGATTAAGATGTCGATTTTAAGCACAGCGGGAAGTGGGAAGTTCAGTAGTGACCGAACAATCTCTCAATACGAAGGAGATCGGAACATAGAGGAATGCCGTGTGCCATAATTGCATAGCTCCACTTGTAACAAATCTTAGCTACTTGCTGTTTGCTACTGGTAATATAAGCGTACAGTAGAAAGCAGAGTGGCCCGATCAAATTGTTGGATATGAATAATAAGTTTAATGCCTATACTATTCTTGCTTGTAGTTGAAGTATTATGTATTAAGTAAATCAAGCGCTTGGTCAAATTTGGCATCTACAACGGTCGAATTTGGCATTTACAACTCTTAATAGATATATATAAATATTTTCTTCACCATGCTTAATCCACCTGTAAGGAAATGGGTTTATTTAGAATGTATTATATCTCTAAAATATTGAAGATCTGTAATTTTAACCCGGTCTTAATAATGAGAAAGCAGGGGAGTTTCTTGGTCCAAATTTATGCAAATCATATTTTGAAAGATTGTTAATGGGCAAAGGTAACTTTGGGTTGAAGTTTCACCAAAAAAGAAAATATTGCAAATTAATTATGGATATTGCAGAAATACATCTTTACCAAAGCTTTAGTGGACACATGTTGCATTTCACTAGCAATTGCCTATATGATTGATGAAGATTTTAAAATTCTTTACCTCAAGGTAGCTACAGTAGGGATGCAGTGCGGGTTCACTAAAACCGCCCCGAACCCGCCCGTTACCATCTAGCTACAAGTCAGTTGCTGATACACATTTGACCTGTTATTGGACTTAAATGGTACACACACTCGTGGCAAATAACTTGGTGGAAACTGAAGTTGCTATTATCAGTGTGTCAAAGTCTCATCTGTTACCTTTGTAGGTTTAAAATCGATATTTTTGTAAGGTCTCCCAAAACTAGAATGAGCTAATGGCAGTCTTGCATGTTGCCATTTGGAAAGCATTCTGGTTAATATTCAGATTTCGGGTTCACTTATTTATTATAAGGATAGAAGTTTTACCAGTAAGGTTTGGGTTCTGCCTTTCAAAAAGGTTTGGGTTCTTTAGATTATTAAGTTGCAAAATACATGGAATCTGAGGCTGCTGTATGTGAAACTTACCCAATCTTTTCACTTGTCAAGTCAGTGTAAAGTCATTGCCGCCTTGATAGTTGATATGAGCTTTTTGTCCTGGCATAGTTGTTCCTGTTTGTGCAGTGTGCAGGCTTCCTTGTCCCCTTAAAACTTAAAAATTGCATGGACAGGAAGTCAGGAATGGACATAATCACATCGCATTTGTGCTGAACATCAAATGACAGTTGTTTGCTTAGTCGACGAGGAATCATTACAATAACACATCTGGTCAAATAATACAAGGTACTGAGGTTTTTTTGCAATTGTACACTGAAAAATTCGCTTGAATTTGGTTTATAAGATTGTGTTTCCTTTTGTTATGAAAACATGGTTTTCTAGGTGCACTTTTATTGAGGCTTTTATGGGAAAATAATTCATGAAAATATCATATACTGGAGAAGAAATACCACAACTGCCGATCTAAATATGAGAAATCTGGAGTTCGCTGAAGTTAGACCATTATAGGTTATAGAGATATGTCGAAGGAAGTTTTTGACTAATTTACAACCTTTATCTAATTATTTGATTTTGACTCAGCACACCTCTGTTAGCAATAATCTTTTTACAGAGTTGTAAGGTTCCATTTTTCTAGTCATGGTTATATCTCATTTTCATACTTAGTCCTTTTTGTCATGGTTATTTCTCATTCTGTTAAAAAAGGAGCATATACCATTCATAGAGCAACTAATTAGTGTTCATTGCTCAGTTTACCATGCTTACAACTTAGTCCTTTGCATCTTAACAGTAATGTAGTGATAAAATGTAACTAAGACTGTGTGCAATTTGAAAATCGGTCATCATTTTTGAGGTGCAAAATTCTTGATTTCATGATTGGATACTACATAAATATCTATATCAAATCAAACAGGTCTCTGAAGGCATTATTCAATAGCATAACACATATTGTAGTTGAGTTACAATCTTTCTAAAAAGAAGTACTTAGGAACTTCAAATGGAATGTAGATGCTATTTCTCGCTCATCAGCAACAATGAATCAAGTTCAACTATCGCTCCTATGAGGCTTATCAGAGACATAAGATTCCTGAAACAGATAGTTCACCAAAAATCTCTTTAGATATTAAGCTTAAACAGCTTAAAGTTCATTAGCTAACTAATTCTATGTAATGTTTTTACCGTGTCGGCAGGTGATGGTGTCCACTCATTGGTAGCAGGGTTCCCCTTGCAAGAAGTATGATGGTCATTATCAGAATCAGGGCCTAAGTTGAAGGCAGCCCCTTTTGTGTCATCTACTTTGATGAACCCTGTTCCTGTCTGGAACATCAACCAAAAGTCGGTAAACTTGTTAACTATTTAAGTCATTTTATCTGGCTAAAACCAGCCATTTTGGCATTTTGAGACGATGAATTGTTATATTGTAAAGATAAGTAAATCAATTTTGTTGTCAAAGGGGAGATACCGTGTGATGTTGCTTGTCAACACCATTAAGATCCTTGTAATATTCTGTTTCGACAAACTCCTCAGTCACTTGGTTACCTGTATAAACCAGTTTCTGCAAGAAAAGAGTTTCATTAGTATAAGAAATGTGTAATTGCCTCTATGCATATTGTAACTATTTTGATATAATCATTGAACTAGTTTAATTTTTCATTATGAAATGCACAACCACAGTGTAGAGTTTTGCTACTTATCCATTGATACACATCTAGTAACTCACTAGGTAAGTTTGGAAATTAGCTTAAACAACTTCTTACCATATTAGTGGGACTATTGGACGAACATTTTTTATTTTTTTATATGGGAAAATGAAGTATAACATGTCTCAAAATTCCATAACTAAGATGCAAAGCTCAAAGTATGTCTATGTTTGTATCTGATTAGACCAAATACAAACCTCAGTGTTTTGTTCAAGGTGTTGAAACTCTGTATATTCAGGACTAACACCATCATCCTGATCAGTGGGCAAAGCATCAACATACTGAGTAGCATACTCGCTACGTTGTGGCTTAGTGTGACGCCTTGGTGCTAAATCATCAAAGTAGTCCCTAGTCTCCCCTTCGATTTTCGCCTCTTCCTCCTTCGACAAATGAGCATCGCTCCGGCTTGGTCTAGTACTAGTTTCCATCTGTAATGTGTTTGGTGTGACCAAAATAATGATTTGGTAAGATTTTATACAAGAAAAATACTAACTTAAGATATTTTTGCTCAATCAAATATCCAATGTAGATATTTTGCATTCAGTGGTTCTTATCCATTTATTTGATGATGGTGAAAGGTTTGGTGGATCATCATCATTTAGTGTTGGAGACCCTTTTTTTGAACTTTTGGCACCATTTTTTTGTCATAATAAAGTAGTATTATTAATAATCATGTGAGTTTGGTCCCATATGGAACAGATGCATGTTGACATTTCCACATTATTATAAGAGAGCTAGGTGTGGCAACAAGGTTAAAGTTGATGTTTTGTAACGCCAGTAGCCATCAAATCCCAATTTTCACAACTGCTTGAAACCCAATCTACATATAACGCCAAACTTAAGTTTGGGGCATTTACCACTTTATTTTTTATTCGATTTTGACTACGAATAAAAAGCGGCTAGCTGTCGAATTTAACTTGTCGTCCCGATTTCAATCTCACGTGGCCATATTGAGATTTAAGGTATGGTGTACCAAAATGTGTATCGCGTCGGACAATGGCGCGTGATCATGGCAGACCGTCCTCAAGATCTGTACGTACTATTTACGTTTGTATGAATTGATTTTTTTTAACGGCAATATCAATAAAAAACTAGTAAGGCTAGAAACAATTACAAAGGAAAATTAAGTTAACGTGTGCAAATTACCTCTCATAAGATAACATGAAGTTGGATGTCGTATACGTACTTTTAAATGTTGTTGATACTTGTATTTGAAGAGTATTTGTACCAAAAAGTGTATCGGATGGCTTGTAGCATAATGATATGTGACTTACTCAAGACATTTGTGAGGCATTAAGTGGAATTTAGGTATATGTAGCTATTTTATAAATAGAAAAAAAAAAATTATGTGTTAAGATCGGTGATTGAACTTGCTGTATTAGTTTATTTACGCATTTCTGATATTACAATCAGTGTAATTTATTACTCCGTAATAATTTTAAGGTGTGAGGAATTTGTAATATCAGTGTATCCTCCGATCCTAAATCAAACTTTTATATTCCATACAAGTTTCTTCAAGTTTGTGCCTTCAATTCTTTTTCAAACAGCAAAACAAATCCATTATATACATCGATGAAATCCACCATCAAATCCACAAACATACCCACACTCCCTTGCATACTATCAACAATTGCAGCCACACACTAGCCACCTAATCTGCAAGTGGCCAAAACTGCCAACAGTATTATGTCTAAATTCATTTCAGATTATATACAACCATACAAATTATATACAACCATACAAAAGCGGTTATGTAAATATATAATCCACATAAGTAAATGCATAAGCAACACTACAAAAAAGCATAATGATTTGATCATATGCATGCATTTAATCAGACCCCCAAATCAAATTCTGATATATAATTCAATTCAAAGTCTACTCCTTGTAGATCTTTATTTTAACTTTTGTAATGTTTTCGACACTCCATATGTTAACATGTTATTGTTCTAAATTTTGTCTAAAAAAAATAAAAATATAAGCATTCCTTAATTTTAAAGGCATTAACAATCTAACATGTATATCGTAAGAATACTTAAACCCACAATCACATGGTTGAAAAACATTTCATAAATACTACTAGTATTAGGCACAAACGTTTTGGTTACTCAAAGCTATATTAATTATGGTCAGGGAAAAGTTACCTAAGGGCCCGTTTGGTTTCAAGGTTTAGGATTCGGATTTGAATTTGGATTTGGATTTAGATTTGGTTTAAAATTTGTTTAGAAGAAAAAAAAGTAATATGTAAATAAAAAGATATATTTTTAAAGCTAGTTAATAAAATATTATAAAAAATCTATAATAGTTATTATTTTTTTATTAGTTTATTTGAATGTTTTGAGAGAGTATTAATGTGAGGCCTATCATAAGGTTTGGATTTCTTAAAAAAAACCTTTTCTTTTTATTATTATATTTTGTTGGTATACTCAAATCCATTCATATTTTGTATCAAACATTTGTCTTAAGGTTTGAAAGGATTCCTTGAAATCCAAATGTATCCAACCAAAGTACTTTAAGTTTAGCATTATATCAATGTTACTGCTACCACATATACAAATACAACTTCCATTGTAAATTTCATGTAACAATATTCATGGTTTATATATCAACTACTATATATGTTCTATTTGATAGGGTTTATCTAAAGGTTGGCTCGAGGCATCGGTTAGAGTGTATTTATGAAGCTAAAATTTTACCTTAAATTAAACAATGTATTTAATACATATTAATTAAACTTATAAAATTCTTTAAAAAAGATTCAATTTATAAATTACTTTGATTAAATATGAATATTAGTTTAACAAACTCAAAGTTTACTTTTACAATCGCCTAAACTAATTTGAGAGCATTCGTTAGAGAAACTCTATTGATATTATGGTGATTTATGGGTCATTTAAATGGATTGCTTAATTCTAGATCTTGCATTAATCTTAGAGTTGTACGTTATGTTTGTGATTCTATTATGTATTAACCGAATAATTTTCTTTTAATGTTTGTTACGTATTTAAAGCCTTCTTAAATTCATGTGACATTTATTAATTGGTTTCTAAGCAAGTGAACTATTTGTATAACATCAATGGATAAATTTACCACATAGCTTAGACATAGTCAATAGTTTTAAAATTTAAATAAGCATGTCATTTATTTTTCTAGTTAGAAGTATCGACATTATCACTTTTAACAATCCTTCAGAAAAACAAACACCCCATTGACAAAGATTTTGTATAACTATTTTCTAAGCAATTAGCCACTATAATAAAAAGAAGTTTAGAATGAAGATCCTTATTAAACGTTGAAGGTCTTGATTGGAAAATCACCTAAAACAGAGGTCGTTTATGGAATTATGGAGTACCATTTTTCATAAGTCTATAAATAACTCCATTGCTTTTGATCTTAAGGCAGGCATGCACATAACAAAGAAAAATGTTTCCAAGCATGTTATGTGGAGAAGACAAATCTCGTCGTCACCAAAGGTGAGCTTTTAAACACTACTGTTCTCTTTAGCTCAAAAGATCGATATTTAAATGCTAAATAACTTATGGTCATTGATATGAAATCAAATAATCTATTGTTTCAGAAATTTGAAGATGAACTTGAAACCTATGGAGCCAATGTCAAATCTTCGATTTCAGTACCCCATTCAGTTCGATATGGATACTGATGACATTGTCGCTGGCGGATTGAAACCGAACAAGGTCTCCAACAAGTAAGAACTTTAGAGACACTACTTGTTTATCAATATTCCTATGTTCCAATACTTTTCAAATAATTTTATGCAGCTCGAATGCATCTTTTGCCTGAGAAATCTCAATCACAAGTGCTCGTATGCATGTAATACTTATATACGTATAACTAAAAACGTTATAAAATTTTTTTATACAATCCTATTTTTGTTTTTTTTTTTTTTGTAATATTTTATATCAGCAGGGCTTGGTTACTGATTTTGTATGAGCTATTGTTTGAAAATGTGTTTTACTAGTTACTTTTCGTTGTATGTACCCATCATTAGGATCGTACTATTTAATAAAAAACTTTTTGAAATTTAATTGTTATGTGTATCGATTCTCAAAATACGTGATTTGATTCTAAAATTATGTCAATCGATACAGAAAATCAAAATTCAAAAAGTTAGTTATTAATTAGTCTGATCCTAACGATGTTACATACAACTCAAATAAATGTCAAGTAAGATCCATTTTCGGACAATTAGCTCTTTTTGTATATATTATGCTATGGGTATGTTTGGCAAAATTGTTTTGTAAGCTTTATCTTTCTAAGTTGTAAAGCTGTAGGTGCTGTTATTTTAGTACAAAGTTATCATCATTATGGTATATTTTTTCAATAAAAGTGTTTGGTAAGTTAGTACATTGTATAAATTATATAAGATGTAAAACCGACATAAGGACTTATATTTATAATTGTAAACAAATATTTTGGAGGTATTTCATTAATTAAA
>OU343223.1:140655819-140738273 GCA_910596185.1 Chrysanthemum makinoi | reverse complement strand
TCCGTTGTAACAAATACCATGAAGATTGACTTCGATTTCTGTTATTGATGTTTACAGGGACAGGAAGAGATGGATTAAGATGTCGATTTTAAGCACAGCGGGAAGTGGGAAGTTCAGTAGTGACCGAACAATCTCTCAATACGCGAAGGAGATCTGGAACATAGAGGAATGCCGTGTGCCATAATTGCATAGCTCCACTTGTAACAAATCTTAGCTACTTGCTGTTTGCTACTGGTAATATAAGCGTACAGTAGAAAGCAGAGTGGCCCGATCAAATTGTTGGATATGAATAATAAGTTTAATGCCTATACTATTCTTGCTTGTAGTTGAAGTATTATGTATTAAGTAAATCAAGCGCTTGGTCAAATTTGGCATCTACAACGGTCGAATTTGGCATTTACAACTCTTAATAGATATATATAAATATTTTCTTCACCATGCTTAATCCACCTGTAAGGAAATGGGTTTATTTAGAATGTATTATATCTCTAAAATATTGAAGATCTGTAATTTTAACCCGGTCTTAATAATGAGAAAGCAGGGGAGTTTCTTGGTCCAAATTTATGCAAATCATATTTTGAAAGATTGTTAATGGGCAAAGGTAACTTTGGGTTGAAGTTTCACCAAAAAAGAAAATATTGCAAATTAATTATGGATATTGCAGAAATACATCTTTACCAAAGCTTTAGTGGACACATGTTGCATTTCACTAGCAATTGCCTATATGATTGATGAAGATTTTAAAATTCTTTACCTCAAAGGTAGCTACAAGTAGGGTACGGGTACGGGTTCACTAAAAACCGCCCCGAACCCGGCCCGTTGCCATCCCTAGCTACAAGTCAGTTGCTGATACACATTTGACCTGTTATTGGACTTAAATGGTACACACACTCGTGGCAAATAACTTGGTGGAAACTGAAGTTGCTATTATCAGTGTGTCAAAGTCTCATCTGTTACCTTTGTAGGTTTAAAATCGATATTTTTGTAAGGTCTCCCAAAACTAGAATGAGCTAATGGCAGTCTTGCATGTTGCCATTTGGAAAGCATTCTGGTTAATATTCAGATTTCGGGTTCACTTATTTATTATAAGGATAGAAGTTTTACCAGTAAGGTTTGGGTTCTGCCTTTCAAAAAGGTTTGGGTTCTTTAGATTATTAAGTTGCAAAATACATGGAATCTGAGGCTGCTGTATGTGAAACTTACCCAATCTTTTCACTTGTCAAGTCAGTGTAAAGTCATTGCCGCCTTGATAGTTGATATGAGCTTTTTGTCCTGGCATAGTTGTTCCTGTTTGTGCAGTGTGCAGGCTTCCTTGTCCCCTTAAAACTTAAAAATTGCATGGACAGGAAGTCAGGAATGGACATAATCACATCGCATTTGTGCTGAACATCAAATGACAGTTGTTTGCTTAGTCGACGAGGAATCATTACAATAACACATCTGGTCAAATAATACAAGGTACTGAGGTTTTTTTGCAATTGTACACTGAAAAATTCGCTTGAATTTGGTTTATAAGATTGTGTTTCCTTTTGTTATGAAAACATGGTTTTCTAGGTGCACTTTTATTGAGGCTTTTATGGGAAAATAATTCATGAAAATATCATATACTGGAGAAGAAATACCACAACTGCCGATCTAAATATGAGAAATCTGGAGTTCGCTGAAGTTAGACCATTATAGGTTATAGAGATATGTCGAAGGAAGTTTTTGACTAATTTACAACCTTTATCTAATTATTTGATTTTGACTCAGCACACCTCTGTTAGCAATAATCTTTTTACAGAGTTGTAAGGTTCCATTTTTCTAGTCATGGTTATATCTCATTTTCATACTTAGTCCTTTTTGTCATGGTTATTTCTCATTCTGTTAGATAAAAGGAGCATATACCATTCATAGAGCAACTAATTAGTGTTCATTGCTCAGTTTACCATGCTTACAACTTAGTCCTTTGCATCTTAACAGTAATGTAGTGATAAAATGTAACTAAGACTGTGTGCAATTTGAAAATCGGTCATCATTTTTGAGGTGCAAAATTCTTGATTTCATGATTGGATACTACATAAATATCTATATCAAATCAAACAGGTCTCTGAAGGCATTATTCAATAGCATAACACATATTGTAGTTGAGTTACAATCTTTCTAAAAAGAAGTACTTAGGAACTTCAAATGGAATGTAGATGCTATTTCTCGCTCATCAGCAACAATGAATCAAGTTCAACTATCGCTCCTATGAGGCTTATCAGAGACATAAGATTCCTGAAACAGATAGTTCACCAAAAATCTCTTTAGATATTAAGCTTAAACAGCTTAAAGTTCATTAGCTAACTAATTCTATGTAATGTTTTTACCGTGTCGGCAGGTGATGGTGTCCACTCATTGGTAGCAGGGTTCCCCTTGCAAGAAGTATGATGGTCATTATCAGAATCAGGGCCTAAGTTGAAGGCAGCCCCTTTTGTGTCATCTACTTTGATGAACCCTGTTCCTGTCTGGAACATCAACCAAAAGTCGGTAAACTTGTTAACTATTTAAGTCATTTTATCTGGCTAAAACCAGCCATTTTGGCATTTTGAGACGATGAATTGTTATATTGTAAAGATAAGTAAATCAATTTTGTTGTCAAAGGGGAGATACCGTGTGATGTTGCTTGTCAACACCATTAAGATCCTTGTAATATTCTGTTTCGACAAACTCCTCAGTCACTTGGTTACCTGTATAAACCAGTTTCTGCAAGAAAAGAGTTTCATTAGTATAAGAAATGTGTAATTGCCTCTATGCATATTGTAACTATTTTGATATAATCATTGAACTAGTTTAATTTTTCATTATGAAATGCACAACCACAGTGTAGAGTTTTGCTACTTATCCATTGATACACATCTAGTAACTCACTAGGTAAGTTTGGAAATTAGCTTAAACAACTTCTTACCATATTAGTGGGACTATTGGACGAACATTTTTTTTTTTTTTTTATATGGGAAAATGAAGTATAACATGTCTCAAAATTCCATAACTAAGATGCAAAGCTCAAAGTATGTCTATGTTTGTATCTGATTAGACCAAATACAAACCTCAGTGTTTTGTTCAAGGTGTTGAAACTCTGTATATTCAGGACTAACACCATCATCCTGATCAGTGGGCAAAGCATCAACATACTGAGTAGCATACTCGCTACGTTGTGGCTTAGTGTGACGCCTTGGTGCTAAATCATCAAAGTAGTCCCTAGTCTCCCCTTCGATTTTCGCCTCTTCCTCCTTCGACAAATGAGCATCGCTCCGGCTTGGTCTAGTACTAGTTTCCATCTGTAATGTGTTTGGTGTGACCAAAATAACGATTTGGTAAGATTTTATACAAGAAAAATACTAACTTAAGATATTTTTGCTCAATCAAATATCCAATGTAGATATTTTGCATTCAGTGGTTCTTATCCATTTATTTGATGATGGTGAAAGGTTTGGTGGATCATCATCATTTAGTGTTGGAGACCCTTTTTTTGAACTTTTGGCACCATTTTTTTGTCATAATAAAGTAGTATTATTAATAATCATGTGAGTTTGGTCCCATATGGAACAGATGCATGTTGACATTTCCACATTATTATAAGAGAGTACGTGGCAACAATTAACGTTCGTACGCCACATCAGCGCCAATCAGCATCCATTTTCCCACAATAACCACAAAAAACCCCTAACTCATAACAAACCTCAACTTATCATTGGGTACCCTACCACTTATTTTTTATTCAATTTTCACTTACAAAAATAAAAATAACACGCTGCTTTGTCAGAATTTAATTCGTCGTCCCACGATTTCAATCTCTACGGTACCAAACGAGCATCGCCGGGTGGGGCTGTACGGGAGGCTTGTAGCGACGACGAGCCCCCGGCGGTCCAAACCGTTCGCTTAAGTCATAAGTACTATTTACGTTTGTAGAATTGATTTTTTTTAAATAGAATCATAAAAAACTGTAAGGTAGAAACAATTCGGAAAATTGTAAAGCTGTGCAATTACCTCTCATAATATAAAATCAGTGGAATCGGATACGTACTTTTAAATGTTGTTGTAATGTATTTGAAGAGTATTTGTACCAAAAAGTGTATCGGATGGCTTGTAGCATAATGATATGTGACTTACTCAAGAATTTGTGAGCCATTAAGTGGAACTTAGGTATATGTAGCTATTTTATAAATAGAAAAAAAAATTATGTAGATCGGTGATGACTTGCTGTATAGTTTATTTACAATTTTGATATACATCAGTGTAATTTATTACTCCGTAATAATTTAAGGTGTGAGGATTGTAATAATCAGTGTATCCTCGATCCTAAATCAAACTTTATTATCCATACAAGTTTCTTCAAGTTTGTATTCAACTTTTCAAAAGCAAAACAAATCCATAATACATCGATGAAATCCACCATCAAATCCACAAACATACCCACACTCCCTTGCATACTATCAACAATTGCAGCCACACACTAGCCACCTAATCTGCAAGTGGCCAAAACTGCCAACAGTATTATGTCTAAATTAATTTCAGATTATATACAACCATACAAATTATATACAACCATACAAAAGCGGTTATGTAAATATATAATCCACATAAGTAAATGCATAAGCAACACTACAAAAAAGCATAATGATTTGATCATATGCATGCATTTAATCAGACCCCCCCAAATCAAATTCTGATATATAATTCAATTCAAAGTCTACTCCTTGTAGATCTTTATTTTAACTTTTGTAATGTTTTCGACACTCCATATGTTAACATGTTATTGTTCTAAATTTTGTCTCAAAAATAAAAATATAAGCATTCCTTAATTTTAAAGGCATTAACAATCTAACATATATATCGTAAGAATACTTAAACCCACAATCAGCGGTTGAAAAACATTTCATAAATACTACTAGTATTAGGCACAAACGTTTTGGTTACTCAAAGCTATATTAATTATGGTCAGGGAAAAGTTACCTAAGGGCCCGTTTGGTTTCAAGGTTTAGGATTCGGATTTGAATTTGGATTTGGATTTAGATTTGGTTTAAAATTTGGATTTAGAGAAAGAAAAAAAAAGTAATATGTAAATAAAAAGATATATTTTTAAAGCTAGTTAATAAAATATTATAAAAAATCTATAATAGTTATTATTTTTTTATTAGTTTATTTGAATGTTTGTGAGAGAGTATTAATGTGAGACCTATCATAAGGTTTGGATTTGCCAAAAGACAACCCTTTTGGCTGGTATTATATTTTGTTGGTATGGCCCACTCAAATCCATTCATATTTTGTACAAAACATTTGTCTTGAGGTTTGAAAGGATTCCTTGAAATCCAAATGTATCCAACCAAACGGGCCCTAAGTTTAAAGCATTATATCCAATGTTACTGCTACCACATATACAAATACAACTTCCATTGTAAATTTCATGTAACAATATTCATGGTTTATATATCAACTACTAAATATGTTCTATTTGATAGGGTTTGTCTAAAGGTTGGCTCGAGGCATCGGTTAGAGTGTACGGAGTATTTATGAAGCTAAAATTTTACCTTAAATTAAACAATGTAAATACATATTAATTAAACTTATAAAATTCTTTAAAAAAGATTCAATTTATAAATTACTTTGATTAAATATGAATATTAGTTTAACAAACTCAAAGTTTACTTTTACAATCGCCTAAACTAATTTGAGAGCATTCGTTAGAGAAACTCTATTGATATTATGGTGATTTATGGGTCATTTAAATGGATTGCTTAATTCTAGATCTTGCATTTAAATCTTGCTTAATTCTATAAGTTTGTGTGCATTAATATGTAGAGTTGAAGTTATGTTTGTTTTTAATGTTTGTGTATATAAAGTCACGATCCGTTTCTATGAATCTTCATTGTGACTATTTATTAAATGGGGTTTCTAGATGTGCAATTGGTTCTAACAATTTGTATACACACATATAATGGATTAAATTTACCACATAGCTTAGACATAGTCAATAGTTTTAAAATTTAAATAAGCATGTCATTTATTTTTCTAGTTAGAAGTATCGACATTATCACTTTTAACAATCCTTCAGAAAAACAAACACCCCATTGACAAAGATTTTGTATAACTATTTTCTAAGCAATTAGCCACTATAATAAAAAGAAGTTTAGAATGAAGATCCTTATTAAACGTTGAAGGTCTTGATTGGAAAATCACCTAAAGCAGAAGGTCGTTTATGGAATTATGGAGTACCATTTTTCATAAGTCTATAAATAACTCCATTGCTTTTGATCTTAAGGCAGGCATGCACATAACAAAGAAAAATGTTTCCAAGCATGTTATGTGGAGAAGACAAATCTCGTCGTCACCAAAGGTGAGCTTTTAAACACTACTGTTCTCTTTAGCTCAAAAGATCGATATTTAAATGCTAAATAACTTATGGTCATTGATATGAAATCAAATAATCTATTGTTTCAGAAATTTGAAGATGAACTTGAAACCTATGGAGCCAATGTCAAATCTTCGATTTCAGTACCCCATTCAGTTCGATATGGATACTGATGACATTGTCGCTGGCGGATTGAAACCGAACAAGGTCTCCAACAAGTAAGAACTTTAGAGACACTACTTGTTTATCAATATTCCTATGTTCCAATACTTTTCAAATAATTTTATGCAGCTCGAATGCATCTTTTGCCTGAGAAATCTCAATCACAAGTGCTCGTATGCATGTAATACTTATATACGTATAACTAAAAACGTTATAAAATTTTATTTATACCAATCCTATTTTTGTTTTTTTTGTTTTGTTTGTAATAGTACTATATCAGCAACGGGGCTTGGTTACTGATTTTGTATGAGCTTATTGTTTGAAAATGTGTTTTACTCGTTACTTTTTTGCGTTGTATGTACCATCATTAGGATCGTACTATTTAATAAAAAACTTTTTGAAATTTAATTGTTATGTGTATCGATTCTCAAAAATACGTGATTTGATTCCTAAAATTATGTCAATCGATACACTGAATAATCAAAATTCAAAAAGTTAGTTATTAATTAGTCTGATCCTAACGATGTTACATACAACTCAAATAAATGTCAAGTAAGATCCATTTTCGGACAATTAGCTCTTTTTGTATATATTATGCTATGGGTATGTTTGGCAAAATTAGCTGTAAGCTTTATGCTCTAAGCTGTAAACTGTAAGTTGTAAGCTGTAAACTGCAAAGTTGTTAACATCAACTACAAGCTGTATCTTTTTTTTCAATAAAAGTGTTTGGTAAGTTAGCTGTTAAATGTAATTATAAGATGTAAAATGACATAAAAGGACATATTTATAATTGTAAACAAATGATTGGAGGGTATATCAGTAATTAAAAGTTTTAACAGCTCCAAGATATTTAAAAAGCTTCATGAATCAGCTTTTCATTTAGGAGATATTTGTTTGAAATAAAAGCTTGAAGTTAATGTATCCAAACAGAACTACTTATTTTAGAGAAGATTACTTAAAACGCATAGTAAGTTTTCTACTCGATGATGTATACCTAATCAAAATCTTAAATTTAATCTTTGATTATTGTTGCTTTATGTGTGAAGTAATTAATTTGTTCATTTTTTTGACAGAAACGTTAGAGGTATAACGAAGCTAGCCAACAAGGTTTCTAGTTTTTCTCATTTAATCCACCGTGTCACAAAATCGTGCTTCTACAAGCCGGAAAGTCCGGCCACAAATTTTACTGACCACAGTTTTGATCACCACCACGAACTTGAAGAACAAGATATGTACAAAATGTATGATTACTTTGAAGATGAAGGGGAGGTAGAATATTCGTTGGCGCCTGAAGAAGAGTGTGTAAGTTACGAGGCAATGAAAGAGATGGAAATGGTGGTATTGTTGGGTGAAGTGTTCGAAAGAGTCTCATATATGAAAAACGCGTATGTTAGTCTACAAGATGCACATTGTCCTTGGAATCCAGATAAAATTAGGTTGTCTGATGTAGCGGTTGTGACTGAGCTTACAAAACTAGGGTTACTAAGAGATAGGTTCCACAGGAGTATCCGAAGAAATACGACAACTTCGGATCTAATGTTAAGGGAGATGTTAACACCGTACGAGGTGGCGCTAGAGAAATTAACTACGGATGTGAAGAATAAGGCAGCTTTGATCGATAACTTGATAGACAAGTTAAAGAGCGCCATCAAGGGCGGTAGGAGGAAAAATAGGTCAAGTAAAGTCAGTTGTAGTAGCCAATTCGAAGTTGCGTCACCATCACCAACTTCCAGTACTATTTCAGCAGCTAAGATGGAAGTTTCAGATCAATTCGAATCATGCATGAGTTCAGTTAAAGAAGCTTCTAGAACATTTGCGAAGCTTCTTCTCTCACTCATGAACTTAACTCATTGGGATATTACTGCCACCGTCAAATCAATAACTGGCATCACCACAAGCACCACCACCCCCTTGGTCGTAACAAGCTCACTTGAATCATACATAAACTATAAAATATTCCAAGGATTTAACCATGAGTCATTCAACATGGATGACGGAAACAAATCATCTCACATGAACCCTAACCAGTATCGAACTGAATGTTTCACTCAATACACCTACATGAAATCAGTGGATCCAATGGAACTCTTAAGAATCATACCTACGTGTCTGTTCGGAAAATTTTGTTTGAATAAGTATTTGTCAATTATGCATCCGAAAATGGAGATATCATTGTTGGGAAATCTAGAACAACGACAACAAGTATTGGCAGAGAACCACCCAAGGAGCCGATTTTACAACGAGTTTTTGGGGGTGGTAAAGGCAGTGTGGTTGCTTCATTTGTTTGCATTTTCATTGGATCCATTGCCAAGTCATTTTAAAGGAAATCAAGGGGGAGAGTTTCATCCGCAATATATGGAGAGTGCGGTGCCAAGAAGGATGGTCGGTGGTGAAGATGTTGTTGGTTTTCCGGTGAGTCCGGGATTTAAGCTTGGAAATGGATATGTTGTAAAAGCTAGGGTGTACCTCGTACCAAAGGGTGAAATATAGGGGAGCAGAGTGTAAGAATTCTCTAGTATCACTAGCATTGTATTCACACAAAGCAGCGGTGACAAATATAAGTATGTGTATTCTCGTGTTTGGTATATGTATGTTTTTTATATTTGAGTTATGTGCGTGTATGTGTTTTTTTATGTCGGATATGTGAATAAGATTATAAGATGGAATTTTTTTGATATAAGATTATAAGTATGTTTATTCTCGTGTTTGGTATATGTATTTTTTTGATATAAGATGTGTTTTTTTTATGTCGGACAAAATGTGGATCCGCCCATAAAAAATACGGATCTATCACAGGTCACAAGTGTTCTCCCAGAAATACACTCGGCCTGATCTGCGGATCTAAATTTTACAGATCCACTCGTATAAAATATTGATCCGCGGCTTTTCCAGATTTTAAATATTCTCTTTTAATATTTAGCACTTTCCCACTACTTTTTATAAAACTTTCCTAGATAACTATAGGATAAAACCTTAAAACCATATAATCCAAATACCTTAGGTTAATTCACTACACTATTTATCTTTTATAACCAAAACTTTCTTCCCAAGTTACTTGCACATTTGCAAGATCTAGTTCTTCTTCACCATTTCTCACCTACACCATGACTTGCTTATCCAATTCCTCCTCCAACATTGTCAAGAAAAGGCAAACCAATAGGATAAGAGTAGGAAAACCCAAAATCATCAACCTTGAAAGCTCATGTAGTGACAATTTTAGTGCTTCCACTCCATCTCCACCTCTTTCACAAAAGTCACCTAGTCTACCAAGAGCACCATCCAAGAGCACCTCATTAAAACCCATCTCTAACTCACACTTGTACTCACCCAAGGAAACTTCATCCTTAACCTCACCTTTACCAATCAACATTGTTGCCCTCAAGACACCTTCCACCAACAACTTGCCATATTTGAAGCTTAACCAAGACCTCACCCAACCTCCAAATCCATATCTTGATACCAAAGAGAATGTTCTACCAAGACCTTCACATCCTCCACCGCGAACTTCACATCCTCCACCACAACCATTTCCATCACTTCTCATTAGTGGAAACCTTCTACCCACTTTCAACAACACCCAAGATTTCCTACCGGGATTTTCTGAGTGGTTGAATCCACCAACCTTTGAACCTTCACATCCACCTTCACCAAGAGGTCCATTTGACGTCTCATCCTATGAATACCAACGACAACCACATGACTATCATTTCATGTGTTGTTACCATAACCGTGAGCACATCACCATGCTTAGGGAGAGAGTCAACGTGATGTTTGCTTACATCCAACACCACTTTCAAGCTCTACCCGCACCACCAATGAACCCACCAAACTAAGTGTCGGATTATCGTCAAGCCATAATATATCTTAGGAGTATTTTCTTTTCTTTGCTTAGTTATTTTGTAATTTTTAGGACCTATTGACCTAAGAGTCAAAATTTTACCTTATTTTGTTATAATAAAATGAGGTTACATAGTTTGTCTGTTCTTATATCTTGTTGTGATCTTATTAATTGCTTGAGATGTTGTGGTTGTGCTTTGTGGTTGTTTTTGGTCGTTTCGATATTGTAGTTGTGATGTCGTGGTTATTGTCATACTCGTGCTTTTACAATAACTTTGTTTTGTAGCACGACTCCATAGCTTGATTCCTTGGTGCCCCAGACAAGGGGGGAGTATACACCGAGGGTGAGCATTTACATAGCTTGTTAGCTTCCGTCACGCTACTCACACTTTTTGTTTCGGCAAAAAGGGGAGAAATAAGTAAACTCACAATTTAAAAACTTGCATATTTAATTTTTTTTTATCAAATATGAGTTTATATTTTTCCATCATAAAAAATGGGAAGATTGTTAATACAAATATTGCGTAAAAACGTTATTTTTTTATCTCTCAAGGTTTTGATAATGGCAATTATAAATTTATATGGCATAAAAGTTTACGTAACTAAGTTATTAATTGTAAGTTTACATTCCAACATATATCACTTCAGGTATGAATAATGTCATTATAATGCATGACGAATGATCAAAGAGCTCAAGTAAATAAATAATTTTGAAACACACTTAAAACATTTTTAAACACAACTTAAATAAATGTTTTACACTAAATACAATTAATTAAACTAACTAGATATTTTAATTATACACTTAATTAAATAAAAACTAAAGTTTAATTAAGTCCTTCAAGCCTAAGTAATTCCAGAAGATATGATTTTTAAATGATTTTTAGTACAATGTAATGTATAATTCAATAGACACAGGAGTGCACAAAATATGCTCCACGGATTTGTATTTAACACGGGTGGATCCGTATTTTATGGCGGTTTTTGGACATAATGTTCAACTATAAATAGACACTCACTCTATCATTTCCAACTAATGAATCTCAGCCATTTTAACCACATTGCAATTCAACCTCTCATATTTTAACACCAAAATAACACTCTTTGATCATTCCACTTAACCTATAACACATTCAAAGTGATTCAACAATTTCCACTTTGATTTCAAGTGAAGAACACAAGAAGTTTTCCAAGCTTTCAAGTGTTTTAGTTATTAGTGTGTCATCATATACTTAGTTGTATAACTTTTTATATTGTTTGTGTGTCATTATACTTCACCATCATTTACCAACTTGGGTAGTCATCATCATATATCATCTTAGAGAGTTCAGTTAGTATTTTAGGCCTTAAAATACATTGAGTGATAAGGTTGGTCTTGCCTTTGGAAAGACTCGATATATAGCTTAGTATCAGTAAAGAAGTGAAGCGACGTTGTAAGGTTTTCTCCGCCAAAAGGGAGGTTGTTGATATAGTGCTTGTGAACTCTCGAGTTGGGTACTCGAGGAGTGGAGAAGGGCGAGGAAGAGAGCTTCGTGTCGAACCACTATAAATCACCGTGTCCATTGGTTTGATATTTCCTTTACATTCCGTATTTATCATTATTTATTGTTTATATATATCGTGTGTCGTGTTGATTTCACATTAAGCAACCAAATCTAATATTTATTAAAAAGGCATAAAAACGGTAAAACTATTTTACCCCCTTCTAGTTTTCCACATGTTCACAGACTCATTGTTGGTAGCAGTACGGGGTGAATACACTGCAAAAGAGGAGCAAATGAAGTTATAATTGGCATTGGTTAACCAGATCTTGCCATACTTCACGTCCTTTACAATCACTCAAATCCCCAGGGGGCAGAACCAGCGAGCAGAGATGCTCTAAGCAAACTCATTGCTCTTAGTTTCGAACACTTTAGAAAATAGGTTATGGTAGAAGTCATCAACGAGAAATCCATCCTCCAACCTGCGGAAGTATCCCAGGTCGAGACAAATGACACTTAGATGACTCCCATTTTCAACTGGCTATCTCAAGGTATCTTGCCACCTGACAAAGTAATGGCATTGAGAATCAAGCACAAGGCATCGTGTACTCCATCAGGGACGACACCAAATACATCAAAACATTCAGAGGTCCAATGGCGAGATGTGTCGGACCAACAGAGGCACGGACAATCACTCAAGTCATCCACATGGAATGTGCGGCATGCACTCAGGATCTCACGCTGTAACAACCAAAGCAATCAGGATGGGGTATTACTAGCCAACAGTAAGCCAGGACGCAGAGGCTGAGCTCAAGACATGCCATGAATGTCACGTTTACGCCAACTTCCAACGCGTGCCAAAACATAACCTCATCCTCATTACTGCACCCTAACAATTCCATCAAAGGGGCATTTATATATATGAGGACCGTTCCCGGCTGCCCCTGGAAATGTCAAACACATGATTGTAGCCGTAGACTAATTCTCCAAGTGGGTAGAACCAAAACCTCTAGCCTCCATCACTTTAAGAAAAGTCTTAACCTTTGTCTATGACGGCTTCATGCATATTACTCGATTGATTAACATGATCAAATTATCACTCAATTTGACATGCCACAGACACTCATCACTGACAATGGAACCTATTTCGTCGGCGAACCATTCAAATCATGGTGCGAAAATCAGGGTATCCTCAAGACACATCTCCCTACCATTCTCAAGCTAATGGTCATGTAGAGTTAGCCAACAGAGAAATTGTGAAAGGCATTGAGAAACGAATGAAGGAATACACGATTTATTGGGTGGACGAGCTCTCAAGCGTACTGTTGGTACACAAAACCACGCCAAAGGAAAGCACATGCGAAAAACCCTTCAGCCTGGTCTATGAAACTGAATCCATGATACTTGTTGGAATGCTCATCCAAAACGATGATGAAAACGAAGACTCTCTCAGGCTGGACCTAGCACTAGCCGAGGAAAAGCGCGACCTGGCCGCCATCCGCCTAGCACACTCCAAAAACAAAATGGCAACGTATTACAACAAACGCGTTCGCCCAGAGTCTTTCAAACCTGACGACCATGTAATTCGCAGAAATAAGGTCAGTAAGGTAGGAGGTCAAGGTAACGCTCCTAATTGGGAAGGGCCATACATCATTCGTCAGGAAAACGACAATGGTTCATACCTGTTGACAACGCTTGAAGGGGATGCCATTCCCCTAACATGGCACATATCCAACCTTAAATGATGCTACATCTAAGGTGGATCGCTAAATCAAAATAAACTTTTGCTACTTTTTACATGAAGGCTTTTAACAGCCATGATAGCTCATCTGTACTATTTCTATAAATATGCAATGACAAATTAAACACTTTTCTTACAAAGTGTCACATACGACTATTCATACAAGCAAACATTTACTCGAACATAAATTAGCCTTTATGAACATGCTCATGAACAAAAGGTGCCTACGGATCATAAAGCAGGGAATACACCCACGACGTTTTAGATAAAGTTTCATCGCGCAAGCCCATTCTAAAGTACACATATGCACAACTTGCCATGAGTGAGTTGCTGGAAGATAGCTAGCCGATAGTTACTAGTTATAATGTGCACAGCAAAACATAAGTACTTATTATCACAAAAATCAGGATCAAACCGATCCTCGATTTTAAAAAATAGGCTACACATAGACAGGCTACACATTCTTCATGTTTAACTGATCATTAAATATAGGAATACAATACATACCGTAAATTGGCTTGATAGTCAATTTCATTAACAGTTCAGGGTTACAACACGAGTCTGGTAAAATACATACAATAAATTGGCTTGAAAGCTAATTTAATTAAGAGTTCGGGATTACAACATCCTAACTAAAAACCCAGGCCTACACGAGCCTGGTAAATGAAAAATAATAAATTGACAAATAGTTAATTTCATTATATAATCAGGGTAAACCACCCTAGTACAAAACTGAGAACAATACATGCTTGGTACATTCTACAAAACAATCTTGATACATCACAGATTGCAAACACTCGTCTGAGAGACTTCCGGACGTAGCAAATAATGACCTCGCATACTCAGGATCCAATCTACACGGACAAGAGGCTCAGGCGAGCAGGACGCGAGTTGATCTTGGATAACGATCGAGGAAAATCGACATGAAGCACAATTCATAGGGGTAATCCCTGATACATGCTCATCAGGAGACATAAGTTATATCCGAGATTCATGATCCAACTGCGCTCCCTCAAGCATTCATACTTGCATAATACTTTGAGGGACTCATCGCGGTCGGATCACTTTATTTGCAGCTCCAAGTAGTGACCAAGAACTACATACCAGAACAACAAATACAAATAAATCAACAATCCATCAAACAAAAAAAACTTCGGAGTAAACCATGCAATATAAAAAAAGCTTACTGAGGTTAGGAGTAGGATGTCCAATAGGGGTATCTACCCTCAAGACCAGGGGCAAGGCCCCACAGTTGGACATCCCTATCAAGAGCTGATTGACAACAGCATGTGGTTGTTCTTACAAGGCAAAGAGAACAACAACCCTCGTCCCCAATCCACAGGAGGTTACTTAAGTGACCACCAACCTGCGTTTACAGACATCAAGGGTTAGTTTACGCCAACCGATGGCGAATGGAAGTGCGGTGCAACATTTAAGTCTCCCGCAAAGATGAAAACTCCAACCTCTAAAATACAGTGTAACATTTAAGTTTCTCATCAGGACAACTAAACACCCCGATAGGACTTAAAGAAGGATGATACAAAGTCCGATGCAAGACCCTCCACGCCTTCCATCCCAACAATCACTTGCAAAACTCCACCGAGATCTAAATACACCCAAAGGATGGTAAAGTTAGACAAGGGTGGAAGAGGAATAAGTGTCCCCATATCCAACTCCCATACATGGGTAAAGGATCCCATACCACAAATGTCTTCGCCATCAAAACGAATAGTCTTCATCTCACACCATAAAAACTGATGGAAGACAAATGGCCTTCATAAAAAAATACAATGAAAAACCTACGAAACAATATTCTTGAAACAAGTTTTTAAGGTTTGGAAAAAAATATTGAAATGGGAGAAAAGAGGCTCTATTGTTTCAAGTTGTAACCTCCCCACCTTTCTAGCCCTATTTATAGGAAAAAAATGAACCAGCGAGTTACACTTGACAAAATCCCACTAGGTCAAAACACATTTTATAAAGCGCGTGATAAATACCTGTTAGGAATATTTGTAATACTTAGTTAAAATTGTAATACTAGTAGGTATGTAGTTCCTACTGGTAGAATCATAGTTCCTACTGGCAGGTATATAGTTCCTGCTAGTAAGCCAGTTCCTATTGGTGAGCCATTTCTTACTGGTAGGCTTAATAGGCCTTTTCCAGTTTCCTCTGGTAGAGGATACTCTCCATCTGTTACTTCTGATTGTTGGAGAAGTCAGGCTAGACCTATGCCCCATAGACCTATAAGTTCTTATTTTCGGACATGTACTCCATATGTACCTTTAAAGTATGGTGAGGGGAAAGGGGGAACTGTTGTTAAGCCCTCAGTAGGTTGTTCTTGGAACACACAAAGGAAAGGCTCATTCTGGGTACCCAAGAACAATAGTGGATCTCATACTTCTGCATTTTCACACTTTTCAGATCCACAAGGCAGACCCAAGCCATAAATGGCTTGGGTCCCCCTAGACACTAATTTTTATCCTGTTGTATATTTGTAGGTACATCCTTTTTCAGATGCTGTAGATGAAGGAATTTTTTATAGTGGTTGTTCTAGAAGTATGACTGGAAACATGGAAAGGCTGGATGACTTCCAATAATTTTAAAGAGGAAAAGTGACTTTTGGTGGTGGTGAAGGCATAATTACAGGAAAAGGGACAATCAGAACTCCCAAACTGGATTTTGAAAATGTCTACTATGTGAAGGAACTTCAACAGTTCAACTTGTTCTCCATCTCTCAGATTTGTGATAAGCAGAATAAAGTTCTTTTCACAGATACTGATTGTCTTATACTCTCCAAGGAATTCAAGCTTCCAGATGAAAGTATGGTTCTACTAAGGGTTCCAAGGAAGCATAATCTTTACACCATCAACTTGAATGATCTCAATCCAAAGGGGAATTTGGCTTGTTTGGTGGCAAAAGCATCTACTGATGAATCTGTCAAGTGGCACAGGAGGATGGGTCATGTCAACTATAAAAAACATGAATAGATTGATGAAGGGTAACTTGGTTAGAGGTCTTCCCCCTAATCTGTTAAAGATTGACCATTCTTGTGTTGTCTGTTGTAAAGGCAAGCAACACAAAGCCTCCCATAAGGCCATTGCTGCTATAAGCTCCATCTCTGAGCCTTTGCAATTGCTTCATATGGACCTCTTTGGCGCTACTTCCATCAGAAGCATTGACCACAAATACTACTGCCTTGTGATCACTGATGACTATAGCAGATTCTGTTGGGTTTTCTTTTTAGAACATAAGGATAAGACTTACCTTGTCCTTAAGGACTTCTTTAATCTTATTGAAAACCAGTTGAACAAAAAGGTGAAAGCTATAAGGAGTGATTATGGTACAGAGTTTAAGAATGCTCTTATTATTGAACTCTGTGGGACTAAAGGTATAAAGAGGGTTTATAGCAATGCCAGAACACCACAGCAAAATGGAGTTGCTGAAAGGAAAAATAGAACCCTCATAGAGGCAGCCAGAACCATGTTGGCTGACTCTACGTTACCCACTATGTTTTGGATTGAAGCAATAAGAACTGCTTGTTATGTCCTGAATAGAGTTTCTGTAACTAGTCGTCATAATCAGACACCATATGCCTTATTGACTGGGAAGATTCCATCTGTCAATCATTTTAAACCCTTTGGGTAAATTTGATGGGAAGGCAGATGAAGGTTATATTGTTGGATACTCTGCAAGCAATAGATCCTACAGGGTATACAATGTACCAAATAGAAGGGTGGAAGAAACTTTAAATCTGAGGTATCTGTAAGACAAACCTAATGTACAGGGTCTTGGTCATGAATGGTATTTTGATCTTGATTATTTGACTGATTCATTGGGCTATAATCGTGTTAAGGCTAACCAATCTGCAGGAACACAAGAAACTTCTGTTAATACAAATAAGCCGTAAAAACGTTTATTTATATTTTACGATCTTCTAATGTTTTGTCGATAACAAACGTAAAATCATTTTAACGAAACAAATAAAATACGTAAATGGTTTGAGCCAATAGTTTTCTAACACACTTAAGTTTTCACATAAAACACTAAAACAAGTATAAGTGATTTTATGATTTAATAATGCATATGTACAACAACTAGTGTTTACATATTGGGTAAATATATACATAACTAGTATGTATTATAATGGGTAATACAATTGGGTAGAAACTTAAGTATTTGACCAATTGACCAAATACATTGAATGTAGTTAGGTACAACCCAAAGTCCATGACCCATACCCATGGAACTTGACCCATAACCCATTGCATGACATCATGCTTAAGTCATACATGGTTTTAATCCATGGCCCATAGTTTTAATCCATGAACCATGGACTAGATGCATTGCATCTTGAAGATACATTGTATCTACTTTGATACCATGATCCATAACCCATGACCCATGACCCATGACCCAAAACCCATGGGGAAAAGGGAGCGTCCCACGGATCCCCAGTAATACACTGGACGGATCCCTCAAGTGAGGGATCCGTGGGATCCGTGGAACAGTAAATGTTTTTCTTCTATAAATAGTGAGCCATTTCTTCCTTTTGGGGAGCCACTCCCACACATACTTTCCCCAAGTATTGTAACCTTCTATCCACAGATCCTAAGGGATCTTTCTATGTAGTTTGTCTTTTGTTTTTGTGTGATTCTCTAGGTTCCTCTTAAAGGCGAGATCACCACTTCTTGGAGTCGAGCAAGCTCAAGTCCATGAGTTGTCATGCTTTGTCATCATCAAGACTACTGAGGTTCTCTTGTTGATACTTCTTTCTTCCTCCATAGAAGTGTTCGTGTCCAAGGCATTAGTGAAGGATGCCGAAAGAGTCAAGACGAAAGCATTAGTGAAAGGCGCTTAAACGTCCGTGTCAAAAGCATTAATGAAGAATGCTAAAGAAGTCAAGATGAAGGCATTAGTGAAAGATGCCAAGCGTTCGTGTCAGGGAATTAGTGAAAGATGCCTAGAAGTCAAATCAAGTGGCATTAGTGAAGGATGCCAAGGTCGTATAATCGATGAGGTGCATCGTTATACAAATAGTGATAGTTTGTTTCCAAGGGTGGATATCCTTGATGGTGTTGTAATAAGGAGTGGGTCTCCTTTGGGGTTAGGTGTCGTGTAGTGTTGGGTAGTAGTTCCTCCATTGTAATGGAACTAGGTACTTAGCCTAGTACCGGATAAAGGGTAGGCGACGTTGTGGTAGGTGTGGTTCTCCTTTGTGAAAGAACCTGGTGGTTAGCCTAGTACCGGAAAAAGAGTAGGCGACGTTGTGAAGGCTTCTCCGCCATAAGGAGTTGGTGTCGTATAGTGATTACGAACTCTCGAGTAGGTGACTCGGGGAGTGTAGTAGGGTAAGGAAGGTGTCTTTGTAGCCGAACAACTATAAATAATCGTGTCGTGGTTATGTGCTTCTTACTCTTTATCTTTTATTACACATTTATATATTTATCTATCAGTGTCCAACATACACATCTAAATAGATTGACATAAGTCTATCTAAATATTTTAAAACGAAGTTTTAATCGGTAAAACTATTCAACCCCCCCCCCTTCTAGTTTTCCACAATTGGCATCAGAGCTTCGTTAACAAGTTTCTTAGAGTATGCTGTACTTTAAAAACTTGATACGATCCATGTATGTTTGAAAACTAAAAAGAATGAAACCTTTTAAAACAATTTTTTTTTCATGTTGGATATTGTTAGATTATTCTAACATTTTCTTTTTAAGAAATCTCCATGCTAGGATCTCTCCAAAACCTTCATTTCTATTCAAAGAATAATGAAGTCAACTTTCAAGGAAGAACCTAAAAGTTATCACAACCTACTTATTCTAAGTACAACGGATTACTTTAAGAGCTCATGAAGTATTTTTGGTCTTATGTGTTCATAAACCAAAATCAAGAGCAAAAAGGTTTGTTTATTTTTCATTAGCTAGCTTACTTCTACATGAATATGTTGATACCATTGCTGCTAATAATTGCTAGCCGCTCAAAAGTCTCTTTTCGCTACTTTCCCGACTTACTCATCATCGGGAATAGTATTCCTTTTGATCTCGTCAAACTAACTCCGTCGTCACAAATGGATCCTCGATAATTGATTTATCAAATCTCGTTGATCGAAGATTTTTTTTTACCCCAAAACTATTTTTGTTCCATAAGCTATTTTATAACTTACTACAAAAATAATGCCAAACACTCTTATTCTATCTACAGTAGCCGGATCCCTCTAGTAGTACTAGCCGGATCCCTTATACAAGGGATCCGGGGGAACCGTGGGACAGAAACCAGCTATACGCTTTTCAAAACCGACCCTGCTCACTTTCCCTCTCCCCACAAAACACAAAAATGACCCAAGAGCTGGTTTCATCTTCACAGGACTCCATATCCTCAAGCATTCTTCTCTAGAACATCATTGTAAGTAATTACACTAACATGTTCTAATTTTCAACATCCTCATCCTAGGGTTTATGGTTTCTCAATTTCTTAATCAATTGATATAATTAGGTTTTCCAAAATTAATCATTAAAAAGGGGTTTTCACATAACTAAGATTACATTGTTAATACAAATCAAAACCATAAACCCATTTCAACAAATTTTGCCTAATTGGAATATTTGTGTTTCTAGGACCAACCATGCCTAAAGCCACCCAACATGACCACCATGATACCGTCAATTACCTCACCCATTACTATCGGAAAGAGGGATTGTCAAAAACCGATCGCAAAGTCTTCAAAAGACTTGAAAAACGACTTATCCACGAAGGTCGTGTGGTCAAGGAATGTTTCCTTTAAGATACCGACATTCGTCTAATCTTCTCGGCAATCAACTTTGATTGTCTTCTTGATATTGAGGAACAAATTTATCCGTTTTCATCTTTGAATTCTACAAAAGCGTTAGGATCATTCGAAACACCGATGATAGCATTTCAATCTCCTTCATCATCAATAAACGAAACTTCACTATACCTCTCAACACATTCTCTCAAATCCTTCGCATTCCTTGTGAAGGAATTTGTATGTACTCTCAAGATTGGGCAATATCCACTCAATCTTTTGCTCTTGATCCCAAACCAATGTATCATACTCCTCTTGATGAACCCGAAACCATTCGAGACACTATTTTCAAAATTAGAACCGACCAATCCCGTTTCAACTGAAACAAAAAGCTCATTCACCGTGATCCCTTTCAAATGGAACTCTTCGAAATGCACCCCATTTTTAGAAAATGGGAAGAAATTCTTAGGGAAAACGTCATTAGCTTAGTCGGTAACAAGGATCATCCAAATGCATGCCTCGTGCAAATGATTTATTGCCTTATTCACCAAAAGCCATTTAATCTTGCCTACTACTTGGTGAAGAGAATGGCCGGGGTATTCAAAGTTGCCAACATGGTACTTCCGTATGGTATGCTCCTAACATGACTTTTGCAAGTATGTTAGTGCATTGCAACCATCTCCTATCAACGATGCTCATTTCCTTTCCGATCACGTTATGGTACCTCTTACCAAACAACCCCCTAAACGGTTCATGGTCAATGGAAGAAAACCTAAAGCTCTCTCGGACTCCTCGGAAGAAGAAGAAGTAAATGTCAACCCCGAAGCTAACATCGAATTGGACCCCTTTGACAACTATCAACAACTTCCAACTCTTCCAAGCGAGACCGCGGAATTCAAACAATTAAGGGGTATGATTCAAAACCTAGCTAACTACGTCATGAAGTCGGGAAAGAGGAAAAGAAAGGATTGACGAAAGCGACTTTTGGACTATGCTTGTTTTTAGACATTTGATTTGTGTATGAATGATTATGTTTTAGCACGCTTGTTTGTGTTATCTTGGATATTATCATTATTGCTATTATCTATGATATGATTTATGTGATAACATGTTTTTGTTGCTGTTAAGTTTAATGGTTACTAGTGCATATAGTTTGGTGCAAATACTGCATTACCTTCTGTGATGGTTCTGATCTGCAGATGCCAGATCCCTAGGATTAGCCTAGACGGATCCCTCCTTTGAGGGAACCGTGGGATCCGTGACAACAGATCAGCAATACAGATTCCCATACATCAAAACAGCTCACTAGATCACTTCACACTAGCTAAACATAAGACCTTAGAACCAACTAAGTCTTCTTCAAGCATTTGAAAGCTTCACACTCACCCATAGCTTACCTAGGATCTAATTCTAAGTGCTTTGGATTTATCAACTAATCAAAACTCACCATATTTTCGCTTCAATACTCACACATTATTTCTCACATTTCAAAACTCTTAGGTGGATATATTTATCAATTTTAGAAAATTGTTTCTAGTCATCCTTATCTCAAAATGGGTCAAAAACTAGTTTTTCAATTCTTTTATTTTTTGAGGATTTTTCAAACTCCATCTCAAGCTTACATCTGATCTCTAGGATCATTTATTATGACTTGACACCATCAAAATTCCTAGTGTCATCCTTGAACACCCATTGGTGATCATAAAGTCTCATTTTCCTTCCATAAAAGGCAATCATTAGCTACATCACTCATTGCCCTTGATCATTCAAGTACCCTTTCATTCAAGAAACTTAGATGGACTAAAACACTCAAGAAGGTATAGGTATTAGCAGTGTTGCAAAACAAGGCCTACAAGGCCGATTAATCGTCGATTAGGTGCTGCAAGGCCACCAACCTTTCCGATTTATGTAAATCGGTCAAACAAATAGGTCAACCGTAGTCAATGGTGGTCAATGACGGTTAATGGTGGTCAAACTTACCGAAAACATTCATATCTTGCCGAAAATACTTGAAACTACCCATAAAATTGTTTGAATAACTTATGGTCATTCTTTATATCTATTACAAGATGTATTTCAAGAAAAATATTGCCGACAATACCTAAACTTGTCGAAAATACCTAAAACTTGTTGAAAATACCTAAAATTTGCAGAAAATACTAAAAACTTGTCAGAAATGTCAATCCGATTAATCACCGATTAATCCTCCTAAGATTACAAGCTTCTACAGTGACGACTACGATTTTGCAACATTGGGTATAGACCTTACAAACATCATTGTTATCTTTTTGGAACAGAGACGGATCCCTAGGATCAGCCTAGACGGATCCCTCATTGGAGGGAACCGTGGGATCCGTATGACAGATTCATGTCAACTCTAGCTAAAACAATCATTTCAAGCTCATCTTGCTAACTTGAACACTCCATCTCATCTTAATTAAGTTCCTAGATCAATACAACTCTGAAGTTGACTCTTGTGCATGCTAATCATCACATTCCAAAGAATCTTAGTGGTTTAAGTCTTGAATGCACTTGCCAAATTCCTCTCTTTATAAGTCATCTTGCTAGAATTCCTTAGTCATCAAGCACAACATAATTCTCAGCAATTAGAAACATCTTCCTTGGTCATTTCATTATGAGGAAAGCTCCTAGTGCTAACTCATCCACCCAAGAACCACCCAAGAAACTTGCTCGTGTTGTACACGAAATTTCCTCAACCGAATCATCTCCGGTCAAATCCACAAATGCTAATATTTCCCCTCCACCAACTCAACCAATCAAACCAATTTCCAAGAGGATTGTTCCCACAAAAATATCATCACCAAACTCTACAATTCCTACTAAACCAAGCACACCCTTTTCAACCCAACCAACATCATTGGTGCCTAGAGCCATATCATTCAACACCTCACAATCATCTCCACATTCCTACAACTTAGAGGACTTACCCCCTAAGCCATCTCATCCTCCACCATTACCGACACACTCTTCACTAGAGAAGATTGTACAACAAAACCAAGGTGTTGAATCAACTCTTGCACCAATGTCCATTTCTCCATTAACTTCTAATGGTCCATTTTGGATTATGAGGAGATATCAAAGTCAACCACCCGACCACATGGAAGTTGACACTTCTCTACCTCCACCATCAACCCTTGTTGAGCCACCACTTAATGTGCCTCCACCAATCCCTTCTTCATTTGAGAATCCTCAATCTTCTTCAATTAAACCTCCACAATCTTTACCACCACCTCTTCTAAACCATGACAAGGATTGCCATCATTGTCAACATGTTGAAGGGTTAATACATGAACTACGTGAGGAGCAACGTTTCATGTTTTATCACCTCCTCGAACGTTTCGATGAGGTCAACAAACCCAAACAACCATGAGCCTAAGGATTAAAATGGTGTCCTAGTCTCAAACTTAACATAGATCGTTTAGAAATTCCATTTCATGATTAATCATCTTCTTAAAAGATAGGACCCAATCTACAAGTCTACTCATCCTTAGACTCAAGCACATTGTTGCTTCTTAAGTTTTTAGTCACTTATTAGTATTAGTAGAATATGTATTACATGGCTAAGTCATTCTCTTATTTTGAGAGATTTGTTGATTATCTCTTATGTTTTATTGAATGATAGTTTATATGTCATATTTCTTTGAGTATATGTGTGTTGCTTGAATACATATCTCACTTTGATGTTAACATTATTTGTTATATCACCATTGCTGAATTCTGTCATCAGACAGATGGATCCCTGAAATTTGCCTAGACGGATCCCTCCAAGGAGGGAACCGTGGGATCCGTGCAACATAAGACCAATTTTCTACTAACTTGAGTCTTAGTTGCAGGAAATTATGCACTATATACTTGTTCTCTAACCTTTGTTTTGTAGATTTTCAAAATACACATGAAGACTTTGACACCCTAAGCTAGGGGAGCTTTGTGTCAAACCATACATTGCAAAACCATTTGCAATATAATCCTCGTTTGGATTACATTTCATGACGTCCTTTTGCAAAGTTGCAATCATCAAGGGGGAGCCTTATCGTCACTAAGACGAAACATTTGCAAACATAGTTGCAATGCATTAGCTTATTTGTTTTTATTTACTTGACGCCCTTACAAAGGGATGGACTCGTCAAGGGGGAGTTAAGACGAGAACTTTTCCCGTCACTTGCTTTCTAGATTTTTCCTCTTTTACATTTTTTTCTTAAAACATTGTGTTAGTTTCTTTTCGACGCTCTTTTTGTTTCGAAAAAAAGGGGGAGAAGAGAGTAAAAACTCCAATTCAAACTTTTACAAATTTTAGTTTTTTCTTAAAATAATTTTATGTTTTGTCATCAACAAAAAGGGGGAGATTGTTAATACAAATAAGCCGTAAAAATGTTTATTTATATTTTACGATCTTCTAATGTTTTGTCGATAACAAACGTAAAATCATTTTAACGAAACAAATAAAATACGTAAATGGTTTGAGCCAATAGTTTTCTAACACACTTAAGTTTTCACATAAAACACTAAAACAAGTATAAGTGATTTTATGATTTAATAATACATATGTACAACAACTAGTGTTTACATATTGGGTAAATATATACATAACTAGTATGTATTATAATGGGTAATACAATTGGGTAGAAACTTAAGTATTTGACCCATTGACCTAATACATTGAATGTAGTTGAGTACAACCCAAAGTCCATGACCCATACCCATGGAACTTGACCCATAACCCATTGCATGACATCATGCTTAAGTCATACATGGTTTTAATCCATGGCCCATAGATTTAATCCATGAACCATGGACTAGATGCATTGCATCTTGAAGATACATTGTATCTACTTTGATACCATGATCCATAACCCATGACCCATGACCCAAAACCCATGGGGAAAAGGGAGCGTCCCACGGATCCCCAGTAATACACTGGACGGATCCCTCAAGTGAGGGATCCGTGGGATCCGTGGAACAGTAATTGTTTTTCTTCTGTAAATAGTGAGCCATTTCTTCCTATTGGGGAGCCACTCCCACACATACTTTCCCCAAGTATTGTAACCTTCTATCCACATATCCTAAGGGATCTTTCTATGTAGTTTGTCTTTTGTTTTTGTGTGATTCTCTAGGTTCCTCTTAAAGGCGAGATCACCACTTCTTGAAGTCGAGCAAGCTCAAGTCCATGAGTTGTCATGCTTTGTCATCATCAAGACTACTGAGGTTCTCTTGTTGATACTTCTTTCTTCCTCCATAGAAGTGTTCGTGTCTAAGGCATTAGTGAAGGATGCTGAAAGAGTCAAGACGAAAGCATTAGTGAAAGGTGCTTAAACGTCCGTGTCAAAAGCATTAGTGAAGAATGCTAAAGAAGTCAAGACGAAGGCATTAGTGAAAGATGCCAAGCGTTCGTGTCAAGGGCATTAGTGAAAGATGCCTAGAAGTTAAATCAAGTGTCATTAGTGAAGGATGCCAAGGTCGTATAAACGATGAGGTGCATCGTTATACAAATAGTGATAGTTTGTTTCCAAGGGTGTTGATATCCTTGATGGTGTTGTAATAAGGAGTGGGTCTCCTTTGGGGTTAGGTGTCGTGTAGTGTTGGGTAGTAGTTCCTCCATTGTAATGGAACTCGGTACTTAGCCTAGTACCGGATAAAGGGTAGGCGACGTTGTGGTAGGTGTGGTTCTCCTTTTTGAAAGAACCCGGTGGTTAGCCTATTACTGGAAAAAGAGTAGGCGACCTTGTGAAGGTTTCTCCGCCATAAGGAGTTGGTGTCGTGTAGTGATTACGAACTCTCGAGTAGGTGACTCAGGGAATGGAGTAGGGCAAGGAAGGTGTCCTTGTAGCTGAACCACTATAAATAATCGTGTCGTGGTTATGTGCTTATTACTTTTTATCTTTCATTACACATTTATATATCTATCTATCAATGTCCAACATACACATCTAAATAGATTGACATAAGTCTGTCTAAATATTTTAAAATGAAGTTTTAATCGGTAAAACTATTTAACTCCCCCCTCCCCCTTCTAGTTTTCCACAGCTTCAACTAACCTTGCAGGTACACAAGATACTGATTCAGATTCAGAATTTGATGAACATGTCATCATTGTCCCTTCCTATCCATCTCACAGCCTTCAAGCAGCCAAGCCTAAAGATTTTTCTGATGATAAGGATGCTGATTCACCTCTTTACTCTGCTGAAGAAATTTTTCAAAATGAACTTGCAAGAATGAAGGGTCAGGAACAAAGAGCCACTTCTGATGCTGGCAGACTTGGATCTGCCTCAAAAGTTCCTTCTGGTGCAACAATGCTTTCTCCTGGTGAAGCTTCAACTCCTACTGGTAGTGAAACAACAGTTCTAATGGTGGTGTCTCAGTTCCTTCTGTCAGTGTTCCTCCTGGTAGTGTTCCAGTTCCTACTGGTAGTGTTCCAAAACCTACTGGTGCTTCTACTAGTGCTTCTACTGACTCATTCTTTTATGTTGAGCCTACCACAAGAATTCCAATACCATCAGACCTTGGCAATAATAAATCCTCATCTGGTATCTTCTCTTCTTCATCTTATGATGATGACTTTGGTGCTGATCTAACCAACTTGACATCAACTATGGAAGTTAGTCCTGTGGCAACTAAGAGAATCAATACACTCCATTCTCAATCTCTGATTATTGGGGATCCTCATTCAACTGTGCAAACAAGAAGATAAGCCAATAAGCCTACTAATGGTGAATCTGATTTTATCAGCTACATCCATTCACAGCAAAGAGACAACCATACAGACTTTCAACATTGTCTGTTTGCTTGTTTTCTTTCTCAAGTGGAACCAAGGAGTGTAGCTCAGGCTCTTGAAGATCCAAGCTGGGTTGAAGCTATGCAAGCAGAAATGCAACAGTTGAAGTTTCAAAATGTATGGATTCTTGTTGATTTGCCTGAAGGAAAATATGCTATTGGGACAAAGTGGATACTCAAAAACAAGAGGTATGCCAGGGGGATTGTTGTCAGGAACAAGGCTAGGCTTGTAGCTCAAGGCTATAGACAGGAGGAAGGCATTGATTATAATGAATTGTTTGCTTCAGTTTCTAGGATAGAGGCAATCAGATTGTTTTTGGCATTTGCCTCCTACATGGGCTTTATGGTTTATCAAATGGATGTTAAAAGTGCTTTTCTTTATGGAAAAATTGATGAGGAAGTTTATGTCACTCAGCCTAAGGGATTTGTGGATCCTCAATATCCTAGGAGATTATACAAGGTAGTCAAAGCCCTATATGGTCTTCATCAAGCACCAAGAGCTTGGTATGCAACCCTCTCTACCTTTCTGCTGAAACATGGGTACAGAAGAGGCAAAATTGACAAGACTCTCTTTCTTAAGAAGGACAAAAGAGATATCATCCTGGTACAAATGTATGTGGATGACATCATCTTTGGATCTACAAAGAAGGCCTTGTATGAGGAATTTGAGTCCTTGGTGAAGGGGGAATTTGAAATGAGTGCCATGGGAGAACTAACTTTATTCCTGGGATTACAAGTTCAGCAGAAACCTGATGGGCTTTTTATTAGCCAAGACAAGTATGTGAATGAGATCCTAAAGAAATTTGACTTGGAGAATGTCAGGACAGCAACAACACCTTATGAAGCTCCAAAACCTAAATCGAAGAATGAACTTGATAGTCCTATCAATGTTCATCTATACAGGTCTATGATAGGTTCACTAATGTACTTGACAACTTCAAGGCCTGATATCATGTTTGCATTTAGTGCTTGTTCAAGGAATAAATTCAATCCTACCACTTCCAATTTGGAACTAGTGAAGAAGATTTTCAAGTATCTCAAAGGTCAACCCAAGTTGGGCTTATGGTATCTAAGGGAGTCTCCCTTTGTACTTAAAGCCTACAGTGACAGTGATTATGCTGGTGCAAACAAGGACAGGAAATCCACAACTGGTGGATGTCAGTTTCTGGGTAGAAGGTTAATCTCATGGCAATGCAAGAAGCAAACCATTGTGGCTACCTCCTCCACTAAAGCTGAGTATGTTGCTGCTGCAAACTATTATGGTCAGGTACTCTGGATACAAAATCAATTGTTGGATTATGGGTATAACTTTATGAACACCAAAATCTTTATTGATAACCAAAGTACCATTTGCATAGTCAAAAATTTAGTTTTTCACCAAAGGACTAAGCACATAGAGATTAGGAACCATTTCATAAGAGATGCTAATGAAAAGAAGATTATTCAAGTGCTTAAAATTCATACTGATGATAATGTGGCTGATTTGTTAACCAAGGCTTTTGATGGACCTAGATTTAATCATCTTGTGGTTAACATTGGGTTGCTCAATCCATAGATGTTAGGATTGAGGGGAGGCTTTAGGATTAAGGGGAGGATTGTTGTTGTAAAAGTTCTCTATAACAATGTTCTTGCTTCACTAGGTTGTAGATTATTGTATATGTTTGGCTTGGTTTAACCTTTTGCAGGCTGCTGAAACAAGAGGGTGGATTAGCACTCTTATGATGTTCTTGATGGCTTTGATGCTGGACAACTTCCTTCTGGTAGTTCAAGTCATTCATGCTGGTTGTTCACTTCCTATTGGTCGTGTTATTTTCCTTCTGGATGACTTTCAGTTAGTGCTGGTCACTCAAGTTCATGTTGGTTATGTCTGTTTGTGTTGGATTTAATAATACAGTTGACTTTCCTTCTGGTCGCTTAATTTGGGGTATACTCTACAGTCAAAGTTATTGGTCCATCAATTATGGCATTTATTTGGTCAAAGGGTTACTTATTTAAAGGATAATTACTGATATCTTTTAATTTTAACAGTTATTCTCTTTCTATTTAAACCCTAATCTTCAAATCGGTCCAATACACATCAATTAAGTTCCCCCTGACTACCAGTACCAACTATTCCTGTGCTTTCAAATCCACCATCTCACCTTAACCCTCTCTCTAAATCATCAATGGTTGCACTCAAATACAAGAACGAGCACAACAAGGTCGGTTTCTTGGAAAAACCCAAAGGGAGTGATGATTGTCATCAAATAATTGACTTCCTAAGGGCATCCCACATCCGATATGCTATCACCCGTGACTAGGGGTGTTATCGGGTCGGGTTATCGGGTTTGTCGGGTCGGGTTAAGTCGGGTTATGATTTTTTAAAAAGTCACCCGCAACCCGACCCGATTAGTAATCGGGTTATCGGGTTCGGGTGTTATCGGGTCGGGTCGGGTTGGCGGGTAACATGTGTGAAACGTACTAAGATCAACATGTGCAGCAGATATATTAATTCATTCGAAACATACAATACTGAAAGATGTGCAACAGACCTGTAACATTTGTATACTGAATGAATTTGTATGTTTTACCTGTAACATGTGCATCAGTACAACAATATGTTGCAGATTTGACTCTACCAGTTCAGTTATAACCTTCTAAGTACCTCAACAATATATTGCATCAGTACAACAATAACATGTGCAGCAGACCTATAATCTAAGTACAATAAGGCCAAAAACATAAATGTTAATATCTTGGTTAACGTTAATATCTTGGTAAACGTTAATCTAAGTACAATAAGTACAATATGTCAAAACTGGCCTTACTAAATAAATTAATATCTTGGTTAACGTTAATCATAAATGTACAAAAACATAAATGTACAATAACATGTGCAGCAGACCTAAAAACTAATCATATAAAAAATGGAAAATTGATTATCGGGTTTAATCGGGTTGACCCGATAACCCGATAACATTATTTTTTTAACCCTAACCCGACCCGATAACATTATCGGGTTATCGGGTTCGGGTCAAAACAAACGAACAAGATTTTTGACCCGATTTGACCCAACCCGATAAGGCCTTATCGGGTTCGGGTTCGGGTCGGATCAACCCGACCCTACTGACACCTCTACCCGTGACCCCAACATCATCTCTGACTCTTTGGTCAAACAATTCTGGTCAACGACAACTCTAAGGTCTGCTGACTCGGGTCCTCCTGCTATTCTTGCTACTATTGATGATACGGAGTACACCATTACTGAGGAATTGATCAAGACTCAACTACAATTGGATGATGCTGGTGGTATTATTGATTTGCAAATTCTTGAAATCTACACTGGTATGGACAATATACGATATGAAACTGAAGGCAAGCTGACTTTCTTTAAGAATAGATTCTCACCTGAATGGAAGTTCTTGATTTGCACCATCCTACATTGCCTCAGTTCAAATTCTAGGAGTTGGGATAAGTTTGGGAGTTCTATAGTTGTGGCTATTGTTTGCTTATCTGATGGGAGGAAATTCAATTGGTCCAACTACATCTTCAATATGATGGTGAGCAACATTAGCAGCAAAATTAAGTTCTTGATGTATCCTAGGTTTCTTCAAATTATTCTGGGTGTAGAAACTAGTTCCACAAGGCAATATCAGGTGTTTAGGTTATCCAAGAAACTATTTGCAAATATGAAGCTTAACTGTGAGGTTCCTGATATGCCTCTTTCTGCTGTCATGCTTGCCCAAGCTCGAGAGGGTGAAGGTCCACTTAATGATGTTATGCCTGATGATGTTCCTGAACCAGAACCTGAACCAGAACCAATGCCTACAGATGATTCTGAACTAGCACCTATGTCTCATCCTATGCCAGAACCTGACCAATCTCATCCTACTGTGACTTCACCTCTACGACCTCTAAGTCCACTCCCTCATGTATCTCAGACTCCTCCCAGGACCACTTCATCTCCCATAAGGTCTGCTCCAACTCCTACTATTGGCCAAACTTCAAGAGGTGCAGAGGATCCTGTTTCACTTGCAGCTTTGTCCTCAATGGTTTCTCTTCTGGTGCAAAGGGTTACTTCATTGGAAACTGAACTCAAGGACCACAAGGTGCTATTCAGGAATGTGGTGGGCAAGCTGTTCAACAAAGTAAAGGAAATGATAGTGCTACTTAAGAAGAGAAAGTTGGTGAGCGAGTCTGATCAGGAAGCTAGGGGAGAAAAAGGTGTAGATCTGGATGCACTGCTCAAGCTGGCTGAAGCAGATGTGGCTGCTTGTTCTCATATTCTTTCTGGTGGTCCTTCTGATGTTCCTCCTGGTGGTGCTTCTGTTGTTCCTCCTTGTGGTTTATCTGATGTTCCTCCTGAAGCAACTGCTGATATTCCTTCTGGTGCTTCTACTGCTCCAAAGGATCCTTCTGGTGGTGTTTCCAGTGTTCATGATGCAGGACCACTTCATCTCCTACAAGGTATTCTCTAACTCCCACTGCTGGCCAAACTTCAAGAGATGCAGAGGATCATGTTTCACTTGCAGCTTTGTCCTCAATGGTTTCTCTTCGTGCAAGGGTTACTTCATTGAAACTGAACTCAAGGACCACAAGGTGCTATTCAGGAATGTGGTGGGAAAGATGGTCAACAAAGTTAAAGAAATGATAGTGCTACTTAAGAAGAGAAAGTTGGTGAGCGAGTCTGATCAGGAAGCTAGGGGAGAAAAAGGTGTAGATCCGATGCTTGCTCATCGAAGCAGATGTGGCTGCTTGTTCTCATATTCTTTCTGGTGGTCCTTCTGATGTTCCTCCTGGTGGTGCTTCTGTTGTTCCTCCTTGTGGTGTGTCTGATGTTCCTCCTGAAGCAACTGCTGATATTCCTTCTAGTGCTTCTACTGCTGCAAAGGATCCTTCTGGTGATGTTTCCAGTGTTCATGATGCTGTTACAACTGATACTCATGATGGTTTTGATACTCATGTCCATACTGGTGATGATACTGATGTTCATGGAGCTGCTAATCCTGATATTCCTGCAGCTGTTTCTTCTGACAAAGGCAAATCTCCAATGGTGGATGAGGATCCTACAGTCCCACAAAGGACTCCCAAGCAAATGGATGAAGATAGACTGGGTGCAGAGGCTACACAAAAGGCTCATCCGGAAGAACTTGCTAGGTTGTCCAGACATAGAGCTGATATGGCCAAAAATCGACATCAAGAAGTTCTTAGCTCTGCTATGTACTATTCAGAGGCTGATTGGATTGATATCATGGCTCAAGTGGAAACTAATGCATCTCTCTCCAAGGATTTATTGGGTGCTGATGTGAATGAAGACAATTTTCAAGCTAGGATAGCAGCTTTGATAAAAAAGAAGAGACAAGCTCTTGCAGAGAGGTTAGCACAGGAAAGGCAAAATAGGCCAATAACAACGACACAACAACGAGACTTTATAAGACATTTTGTAAAGAATCAGGGATGTGCTGTCTACTCCACTGGTTGGACAATGGCTAGGGTGAAGCTTTTGACTGATGAACAATTGAAACAGGAGTTTGAAAAGATCAAAAAGGCGTTTGGATCCTCTCAGGTGCAGGCGTTTTACAGGACCTTGAAAAGGAAAAGTTCTGAGGAAGAAGCACCTTCATCCAAGCAGTAGAAGTCTACTAAAACTTCAACTCCTTCTGCTTCATCTATTCCTACACCCCCACCAGTTGGTTCTACTACCATTCCTCCTGCAACAACTATTCCTACTGTCACACCTCTTCCTACTGATGCTTTCATTCCTGAAGAGACATTTGTTCCTACTGCTCCTATTGTGCCTCCAAATCCTGTTGCATCTCCCACTGCTCCCATATCCACTCCCACCAAGAAGAAATCTCTTGCCAAGCATACACCTAAGTCAGTTTTTAAAGTTGTTGACTTACAAGCAGAAGATAGGACTTTCATCAAGGATCATGTGGATGAGGATTCAACTGAAGAGGATCGTATTCCTCATTCCCATCTTGCTGGTTGGGAGGTGCTCACTACTCCTTTAGGGGTATTGAATGCTCTTTACAGAATGAATGGTACTTTAAAGCATTTTACATGTCTCCGAGAGATTATGCATCTGGTGGATAGACAGGATTTGATTAAGTTGTATGGATTGGTTCTCCTCTATTATGACACTCATCCAGTTGCTGGTGCTGGGTTGATCTTACAGGGTGATCTTAGGGTGTTGATAGATTCTCTACCAGGTGGTCATGGTTTCTTAGTTTGAACTGATTAGGATAAGTGGCAGATTTGCAATTGGAGGTTATATCCCTTGTCCAATGTTCATGTGTTAAAGACTACTTCTGGTATGGTGTTATATATGTTTGAAGATGTGACCTACCCTCTCTCAGTCAAGGTCATGGAGAAGATACTTAGACTGAAGTTGGAGATTGCTGGAGAGGTTTTGGGTAATGACATGACAACTGCAGAGCAACTGGTTGGGTTTATCAAGAAGCAGCTTGCTGATGCTAGAGGTTCTACTGCTTGATCATGGTATTCTGTATCTCTTCTTTTTGTATATATATGTTGTATCACTTGTCTTTGCTGGTTTTGGAATTCTCTTTTGGTCTCAAATGTTTTGTAAAATGGCTTTTTAAATCAATCAGTGTTTGGTTATGTTAAATTTTGGTGTGCAAAACTGTTTTGATTCTGGCACACATTGAACACACACTCTTTTGAAAAACCATGGTATTCAGCTCACCATGTCTCACAGACAAGAAAAAGTTGACTCACCATGAGGGTACAACTATGGTGTGATTATCAAATCCATTGAAAGTTGTTGGTTTACTCAAAATCAGATGGTTCTCAATGTACCTTGGTCTAATACACCAAAACATTGGCCACTCCATGAGCAAACGACTCTGGTAAAGAGAACTCAAATCCGTTGACGGCTGATAATGTGCCAAAAATTGTATGGTGCTCAACTTACCATGTCTTTGTTGATGAAGGGTTGACTAGCCCACAAGATTATGGCTTGTGGTAGAGGCAGTGGCAACCCATGGCTAGTCCTGAGCTAATGGCTACAGGTAAAGACATACCAAATCCGTTTATGGCTGTGATGATTTGCCAAAAATCATTAGGGTATTCCAATTCACTAATGATTTACGTTCGGAGAATTGGATTTGTTTCTAATTCACCAGGATGATGCCATGATTCCATCAAAGAATTAGCTAGCCCAAGAGTGAGTAGCTACTAGGTAAAGGCTTATCAAATCTACTCATGTAGCTGAGGTGGTTCAACTGTCTGTTGTTGTTCCAAGGTTTCTACTGGTTTCTCATTGCTGTTGGATTTGGAATTCAAAGTTATAGACAAAAGATGCTGATATGGGCAGAATTTTCAAGTATTCTTGTTCACGTTTCAATCCTCATTGTTCAAGAATGAAGATCTATCTAGAAACTGGAAATTAACGTAGTCAAATTCCAGTTTAGGGGAGGATTGTTAGGAATATTTGTAATACTTAGTTAAAATTGTAATACTAGTAGGTATGTATTTCCTACTGGTAGAATCATAGTTCCTATTGGCAGGTATATAGTTCCTGCTGGTAACGTTAGTAGTATAGTTACTACTGGTCGTTACTAGTGGTAGTATAGTTAGTCCTGATATCGTCAAATAGTTATTCCATGATAAGATTTAGTTTGTTAGAGTTGAGGATATGCATGAGCTAAATTAAGAAGATATATGCATATCAATCTCACACGTTTTAGTTAATGCCCATTAGGGTTTTATGATTATAAATATAACCTACGGCATAGGGAATTGGATCTCAAAAAAACACAAAACACAATTCTCATTGTTCTTTAATAGAAATCCATAGAAGGATCTTTAGTTTTATTAGTTCTGTTCTTCTTTACAATTGTGTCTATATTCCGCGTAGACAATTAGCTTCTAAAAGCAAGAGTCTCTCTTGTGTTTAGCTTGTGATTACATAGGCTATTCACCACCCTTAACAGGCAGTAAAGATCTATCTAGAGTGGGATACAACATACCCAGCAAAGGCGCAAGTATAGCTGACGTCAGCACACACGTCATGTACAGTCGAGGGGACAAGTTATACACACCGCTCAAGAAATGTTAGGACGACGCTGTCTACATTTTCAAAGGCAATAAAGACGCATCAAATCCCAAATAGAGTGAATAAGCCCGAAGCATGATATTCCTACACTTCCCCATGAAAACATCAAGTACACACCTTTCCCAACTCAGCTTACAACCCAGATCAAGATAAAAAACATGCATCTACTCATCATCACAAAAGACGAATATGATCTAGACCTGGAAACAAAAGGAATGGGAGAGAACCCTGTTAGCGCTGTATGAACTGAGGGGACTCAGTTACAAAGTCCAACATCATATCAGTGCATTATCAAATACTAGACTGGTGGACTTGATAGCGTATCAATATCAGTGGCCCAAGCCCACTAATCAGACGCTCGAATCAAGCACATTACCAAAGCCCATCAACACTTTATGGAATCCCGAATTAAATACCAGGTCATGCATGGCCTGTAAAATCTCTCATGCTTAGCTGAGTAAGACAATACTACTACTCCCCAACTGTCACTAGCGGTTAAGATGTACCATCTGACATTGTATAGTGGGGACGCACGACAAGCACCACTATATACGAGATAAAGGATGCATGACACATGTCCTCCGTATCTGCTCTCGGATGATCAACACCTGGCCCTCTAGCAGCCGTTGATCACCCCCAAAAAGGGGTTATCTCTAAAACCTACAAGCCTCCTTATAAAGGGAGAGCAACACACACAACTTCACATGTTTCACATACTTGGGAAAATACTGCCTCACAACAGTGTAGTATGGTTCTTGTTTAAGTGTTACCCGAGCTTCTTGATCTATATCAATCTCGTCGGGTCCTTACCGTTCAACACGGGAAACCATACAAAACCATTCCCATCACACCTTTAAACCGATTTACATACCATACGTAAACATACCCCATGTTGTGTGAGAAGCTCACAAATCAAATGGTTGTGGGTTCAATTCCTGCTTACAACATATGAGATAGATTTGTGATGTAAACATTGTGAGATGGTTCAAATTACCATTCTTAAAAAAATAGAAAAAAAAATTGCACAAAATCCCATGATACAAAATTTTCGAGGCTACCAATACCGATAATAACGTTAAAAACCTTTTCATGAATAGTGCACCTTGTCCTAAATAGACCGTGACTCATGATTTAATGGAAAGCGAGCACACACACATAAGAAAAAGGAAATTCACAACGAATTGAAGAGTAAAACTAATAACAATTAAAAGTTGCTACTGCAAGTAATGATATTTCGATTTAGAAAATTTCAAATTACACCCATTGTAGAAATTCACTTTCGCTTGAGATATGTGACTGGATTTGACTACAAGAAAATTTAATTGAAAGAATTCACTTTGCGATTTTGCAACTTGGTAGATTAAAACACGAAATACAGAAACTTTTTTTTTCCTTTCTTACGATGAACAACAACTTAGATTTTTTCTTCTTTTTATCTTGAGATAAGAAACCCAACTAATCGGAATAATATCAGATCTCAATACTAACTAATGTAGGACGACCTACAAACTATAGACAACTAGGATACATGTACTGTCAGACATGGCTAACTGATGAATTAACACACAAATAATATAATAACGGATAAAACACAAAAAAATGAGAAACTCTCTCAGATTTTTTTATTAATTGAAGTCTAAATGAAATCTATTTATAATAGACAAATGCCAACTCTACAACAACTCCAAAATATAATAACTAAATTAAAACACACTAATCTAATAGAATAATAAATAGATAATTATGATCTTAAAATAATAATGAGTTATAACTTAATTTAGATACATTATTAATTCTTTATCCAACCCAAATACATACCGCGTCAATTTAAGTCAAAACAAGATATGAAAGAGGTGGAATGTAAACAGATATGATGGGTAAACCCAAACGTAATTTTTTTTACTATGTATTAAAATTGATTACTTAGGCTGCGCTTGGTTCAAAGAGGGGAATGAGAATAACAAAGGTAAAAGAAATATAATGAAATATAAAGAAATGGAATGGATATTATCATTATTTTTTATAGTGCTTGGTTTAAGAAAAACACATTAATCTCGAACGTGGTGGTGGTGTTGGCAGCAGCTGCTGGTGGTAGTGGTGGCGGTGGCGGTGATGGCTACTAGTGGTGGTGGTGGTGGCTGCTGATGGTGGTGGTGGTGGTGGCTGGTGGTGATGATGGTGGGAGGTAATCATTATCATTCCACCCAATTTATTAAGTAACGAGAATTTGACGCCCGCGCCACGTGCAGCGGGGTTTTGCATCGATTTGTAGTAGTCGTTTGGCGCATATGTGTATGTAAGATTTTCTTCATAAATAATCTTTGTTATCAACATTTTTGGTGGCAAGACTATTTTTTTAGTGGTCCCTATATTTTTTCAACTTGTTATTTCCCTCTTTACTTTGTATATTTTTTTACTAACTTTTCGGCAAGGTTGGTGGGTGGGTCGGTGGGTTATATATACATTTTTTATTTCTTTGTTGGTAATTGTCAACGCCCCTTTTTTAGCTTACTCTTTCCACCGCTTCAAAATGACAGCGATGCCAAACATTGAGGAGATAAAATCTGCCAGTGGGTCTGACAACTTAGTCACAGCCTTCAAATTTCTTTTCAGCAGCGAGGTTACTGAGGATTGTGCTTTCGTGATTCGCATGGAGGGTGAACGCTAGCAGCTATTGCGCAAAATCGAGAAGCGTGATCGTACCATCATGGAAACTCATTGGTTTGGCCCTTTTGATGCTAATGTTGTAGATGGTCTTGTGGAGCTACAGCGCGTTGACCGAGAGTCCTTGCTTGCGCTGGATACTCTCATTCAGCGCTTGCGTGATGGGATTGCTGTCAGGGAAGCACAAGTGGGATTTATGGAGGTTAATGAGCAACTGTCTGAAGATTAGGGTTGTTGTTGGCGGTTATCTTTTGTCCTTTGTGGAATTGCGTGGTCTTCATATTAGGTTTTAGTAACTGTGTATATGGTTAGAGGTTTTAGGTTTCTCTGTATGTGTGAAGTTTGGGTGGGTGTTTGCAACCTGTGCTAGGTTGCTATTTTGATGCCTTTAGTAAGGCCACCCTTTTGTTGGAATGATCATGTAATTACTCATCAATTAATGGAAGCCAATGAGGCACTCTTTATGTAAATTTCCTTTTTTTTTGCCATCTGTTTTTGTAATTGCTATTAAAAATTGGTTCCCTTGCACATGCATGCGTCCGCACTTTCCGCTTTGTTTTGAGTCAATGCAAGTCTCTGCAATTCTTTGTATACCGATGTCATCGTAATGTCTGCTGTTGCGTTCTAGGATTTTGTATCACTAACATCAAAAGTGCATAGGTTTAGAGGAAGCATACGACATTATTGCAATGGTAGTGCAAGCGTTGCCCAAAAGTTGTGCGCAACTTTTAGGCGCACCTAGGAGTTTACCCATAGGCATGTACAGTACGATTGTTCCTACAGTGTTATTTTTAAAGCTATTTTTTGTTACAGGCAGTAGGCTAGACTTACATTGACAACATGATTAGAGTGTTAGTTTAGCCATAGTACAAAAGTTAGCGGTTTATAGTTAACCACTTTTACACCTGTGATTTTCCACCGGGGTCAGCTTTTGACTTCTTCGTTGCACGCGTTTCTGGGTCTTTTGGTGGTTCCTCAAACAACTGCTTGCGCACAAGTAACTGTTCAACCTGTTTGATCGGTACATCTTTTTCAGCGGCCTCTGCAGAAAGGGGCGGTGGTGTCAGTGTGGCTAGTGGAAGCTCTGTGGCAGTTGGTTCACTGGTTGCGGGCTTTGCCGGCGTTGAAGTCTCTGCAACATCGGCAAGGGTTAGTGCAGGAGTTGATGCATCAGCAACACTTTCAAGGATTAGCCTTGGGTTTCCTGCCTTGCTCCCGTAACCAAAGTGAACTTCAAACTTGTTCTTGGTGTTTTGGAGATCTTTGATGATAGGTGGAAGCTTGTATGGATTTTGGTCGGCAACATAGCTTAGAACCTCCGAACAGACTGGGAGTAGGGAGTGCGCCTTAGGGTTGTACCATGTTAGCGATGCCTCTCCAGTGATGTCGGCAATTGTTGTTTTGAAACAGTAGCTGCAGTTAGTTTGTACCACATTTGTCATCAATGTCTGACTATGTTCTACTGTGTAATAACTTCATTGTCAATCACTTGTGTGTACCTGTAGTTTGGTATTATCGGCATCCCCGGTTGCTGACAGTGCCAGTGAGGCCTGTTTGGTTCTATAGTTTTGTTGCAATGCTTGCACCTGTTTGTGTACCAGGCAGATTCTTCGTCTATCTTTGTTATGACTGCTTCAAACGTGAACTTTTGGTTTTGCTGAAAAAAATAATAGTTAATGACATGTAGTTGTACATTTATGTTATGTATATGTTTATGGCTTACACCAAGCGTCTCGGGACTTATGCCAAGTATTGTCCCCATTCGGACTGGGTCGTTCGGCAAAGACTCAGCTGATTGTTGTTGACTTATTGGAGGCAACATCAATGGCGTGCCCGTAGCCAAGAGTTCAGCATACATGTAGGTATTTTTTTGTGACATAGTTAATGCATATATTTGTAAGTTAATTTATCAAATTGTGTTAATGACATGGCACTTACACTCCACGGATTTCATCTGCCTGTGGTACTTTTGGATTGAAGTAATAGATGCTTGCCGGGGTAGCGGATTGTTGAATATTACCTGCATAGCTCTTGACCAGGCAGGAAATCATAGCAAGCACTATTGGATGATCAAACTGCAGGCTAAGCTCGGTTTCAAATTGTGTAGCCACTTCGTTCCACAAGCTTAGGGTCACGCTGTTGCCGCTGCAGTGCCAAGTAAGACTTAGAAATTCAGAATTATTAGGTATTGCTTATTGGTAAGCGTTGCAAATTAGCACATACTTGAGGTTTTGGATGTCTATGTTTTTTCTAAGCACTCGGTTTCCTGTTGACCTCCCAAAACCTTTAATCACTCCAGTACTGCGGATAATCCCAATGTAGTCTAGACACGCAATGTCAAAAGTTAGTTCCTGAACTCTTTATTATGGGTCATAATGCACGTGCATTACCTGTTAGGATTGCATCTCGAACATCAACCCTATATCCAAGTTCGTTGTAGGCAAAAAACCTAAAGTAGTGAGCAGGGAAACCGGTGTCCTCTAGCGGAGTAACTTCAGTGTACTTCCCAATGAGCAATGTTGTATTTTTTGGCAATGTACGTTGCCAAACGTCTGTGTTTTTAGCACTGAACCTTCGCATTTTGTAGCACATTCCTGTTTGCAAAAGCGAATCAAACTGTTTGATGTCGCGAACGTCAACGTTTCCCTGAATTGCATTTCCCTGTAAGAATTAGGCGTTAGTAACTTACTAAGTCGGCGGCAATTATCTTAAACCCCTTTTTCGTATTGGCAATGTATACCTGTTTTTATAGAAGTATTAGGCACATTCCAGTAGGATTGGGGTCAGGAACATTCCTAGATGCCTATTTGCGGTACACTTTAACGTGCAGTTCTTTTTGGAAGTCTTCTGGTTTGATGTCTGTAATGTCGACGGTATCCGGTTCTTTTGTGATGAGTATACCTTTCCCTTTTGTGTCAGTCGTTGTTGAAACATTTGTTGTGGAGCTTCACTCAGAGGTTTCCTGAATGACCTGACCCTTGTCTTTCTCAGTCTCTGGGCTGCAATTGAAGCAAATACTTATTTACAATGATGAAATAGTCTAGGTAATGACTATGGTCTGCCGTACACTAATGCAAAAGGTACAAATGTGAACCTCTTTGAACCTGTCTCAGCATGCATTATCTTAGTTTCCTCTGTGCTTGCTCTTATGAGTTCTGCCATTCCCTTATCAGCCATGATTTTGCAGTTAGATGTTACATAAGTATTTGACGGTGACACAATGTGGGAGCATATTTAAAAAGAACGTTCAGAGTGCTAGCAGATTGCCACGATGTATGATTAGCAAATTATGCAACATGCAAAAATATAAATATAGCAGTTAGGAAGTAAAAGCTCGCAACCATTTAAGTGTCTAGACAAACGTGTGCATCACTGTAGCAGCGGCTGCAACGTCTGTAGGCTGACGTTATGGTAAAACAGTATGACCTAAGCCCGTTGTGTCCTTATTTTTTTCCAGAAAAAGTCTTTATACACTATATTTTTTGTTGTGTTGTATGGCTGGTTTGGTTGTGGTTCGATAAGTATTTTGAGACCCTTTGATGACGTAGCTCTCGAAAGAGCAACGTATAGCTGACCATGGCCAAATATAGGTTCTGGAAAATAGATGCCTATCTTTGAGAGAGATTGTCCTTGGATTTTGTTAATCGTCATAGCATAACATAGCTTAACGGGAAATTGTTTACGCTTAACTACAAAAGGCATCTTGTCCTCTTTGACAGTTAGTAAAATACGTGGTATAAAAACCTTCTCCCCAATTCTTGTCCCGGTTATAATTTTCGTTTCGATTACTCCTGTTAACAACTGAGTGACAATCATTCTTGTACCGTTGCACAAACCTCCTGTCACATTCAAATTACGCATTAACATGACTGGTACACCAATTTTGACCTCTAATGAATGTGGTGGGATTCCCGAAAATTTCATGGAGTTCAGGTAATCTTCCGGGTACAGTAATTTTGTGGCCGCACCATCGCTTCCAACAGGGATTGCCTCGTCAGCACTCATATAAAACTCAGATGTTCCGGACACCTCTTGCAATATCCTAGCATTTATTATGTCAGCGGTTTCATTTTTTGGACACACTATTGCCTTGTCTTGAGAATTCCTTACTGTTGGTGCTTCCAGCGACTCAATGTCGTATATAAACTGTATGAGATTATCCAAAGCTCCTTCACCAGGTTCCAAACAAAATACATATGGACTGCGAACCCACGAGGTATTTTCTGGGTCATCACCATCTTCTAAGCCAGCATTACCATCACCTATGCTCACCAGCCATTCGGAAAACGACTGGCATTCCATCTTTTCCTCCGCTGTCATGCCAGGTCTTTGCAAATCATATTTTGTAGCAAGAAAAAAACTTCAAAATGTTGCCACAGCCTTGACTCAGCTATGGAAGCACCAATGATTACATTTCTTGGAGCACCCTTCTTGACTGGTAACGTTTGACGAAAATCACCACCCAACAAAACTGATTTGCCTGCAAAAAGCTGGTGCCGACTATCCAGAAGGTCCCGAAGCGTTCAGTCTAACGCTTCAAAACACCTCTTTTCGTTCATCGGGGCCTCATCCCATATGATCAAGTCTGTTTTGCAAAGGAGCTCACCCAATTGCGTGTTTTTCTTTATCGCACACACTGACTCATCAGTGAGCTGCAATGGTATTTTAAACCATGAATGTGCTGTTCTTCCAGATGGCAACAACAGTGATGCAATGCCAGATGAACCAACGGCTAACACAATCCTCCCTTCGGCTCTAAGCGTTGTGATCACTGCCTTCCATAGGAATTTTTTGCCTGTCCCTCCATGACCGTATACAAACATCAGTCGTTGTTGCTTGCGCTCCACAACATCTATGATAGTGTCAAATACATGTCGTTGCTGCTCGTTCAACTGCGGGATCATGCCTCTACTTTCTGCAGCCATCTCCTCCCTATTGTAACAGGTTTCTTCCATCATAGTGCGGTTTCTAAATAGACCTAGCAGTCTGGCTGGAGGATCGGGTAACCCATAATCCCTTAGCGATTTTCCCTGATTTGTAAGTAGCGCTTGCACTTTGTACAAAACTCCACCTTCCAATTCAGGGTCGTTCACAAATGGAAGCCGTGTAGCTAATGCCTCTGACAAAATTTGTGGCACGTCATCAGACATATTGCGCCAAAACATACGCCAAAGTGTTACCGGACTTGTGATATCTGTGAACAACAGAATTTGCATAAACAACGACCTCAACTGAGCTGCCGTAGCCGTTGTACAGCTCTCTTGCATTGCTGTAATCCATTCTCCGTCATCTTGTAATAACCCCATAGCCTCACAGGCTTCCCTGTTTGTATTGTGCGTATAATCATCGACAGTCCTGATCCCCTAAACGACATACACCCCTTTTGATGGCACAATAGCATGCGGTGGTAGAACATGTCACCCATAGTTGGATGAACATACGCCAGACAGCCAATGGATGGTCTATTATTACGCCTAGGCGACCACGTTCTATCTGCCCTGGACCACACAAACTCTTACGCGTTGGCGTTAAGTGTCTTCCAACAAATCGATGATTCATTAAATTCCAACCATGCTGTTAAAGTTGTCCGGCTGGCACCAGGATTGTCAAGGATTGATTGAACCGTTTGCGACGCTCTAAAAGAAACATGCTGCATGTCCTCTAGATGGACAACAAGGATTTGAACCGCGGGTTCTCTACTATGAATATCAAAACCAAGTATTCGCAAGCAAGCTTCGTGAGGACCTATATACCGTGCGTCAACAAAAAAATTTATTTCATCGATACACTGATTAGCAGTGGTCTCTGAAGTTGAAGCGTGCGCTGATCAATCGGTGGCATCACCTATTTGCCTAGACACTCGTGCAATAATCCTGTCAGTGCCCTTAGAAATGTATTTAAAGAGATACTTTATAAGCATGGTTTAACCACAGTACTCTACATTTATGTGCGCATAAAATCTCATACACAATGCCCTATTGTATGGGACAACGTATGCATTGTCTAATCTAACACCATGGCGTTGTGCACTTATCTCTATATCCCGTCGCCTATAATGTGCATACCCTACCTTATCAAAGAATGTTGCATCACAATATTCCTTAGGGAAAAATTTCTTGCACGTGCCCCTTTCACGCATACAAACAGCATTCGGATATGCTCCTCCACATGGTCCATGTATCATAAATTTTGTAATAACTCTAAAACCTTCCGGATCATCTTGCTGATGAGGAAATTCCGCACTCACATATATGTCCACTTCGTAAGGACACATTGTCTCTGGTCTTCGAGATGTCAACAAGAGTATGTGGCAATGTGGCAAACCACGCTTCTGGAGTTCGACTGTGTATAGCACTGAAAAAAGTACAAACATTTGTAAATAATAAGCGCATTGATTTACCAAAAGGAAACATGAATATAAAAGATAAAGCAGTGTTACATGCGTGTCAAAGATACCTGCATTTATCGAACCCAAAGGCCGGAAATCGCGCACATACTTAATAAGGGATTGGATCTTGCGCTGGAATACGTGATCAATGACATCAGGTCTATCGGCTGCAGTAAGGTTAGGATACGCATCAATATACTCTTGTATTTCAGGCCATTTAGTGTTGCAAGTGAATGTCACGAAAAAAGCAGGGTTGACATGTTCCCTACAAGTAGCTAGAGCGTCTAAGTAGTGACTATACATGTAACGTGGCCCACCGGTGAATGACGATGGCAAAATTATTCGAGAACCCACATCCGACCCATCAGCGTCCCCACGTGAAACTGCATCATACAAACCTCTCAAATAGTCTCCCCTTATATTCGATTGGTTGGCACGAATGAAGTCCATTCTTTCTTGCTCTATACTGCAATACGCTGTGACTACGTACTGCTGAAACAGTTTGCCACCCCGAGACAACAAATTGTAATAGCCAAATCTGTCGTGCAACTGGTAGCAATAAAAAGATTTCATGGACATTCGCTTCCCCCTGCGTGTAGCCACACTTTCAACATCCACATAGTGTAAGTCCAAATGGTAGCCATGCTCTCCAAATACAAACAGCAACGGAAATTGAGCAGACATGTAAGTTGCATGTAGCTTATTAATCCTCTGCGGCTCGCCTGAATGAGCTTCCAATATTATGTCAAAGTCACTCTCCATTTCCTCCATGTCATCTAGCACTATAGCCCCAATTGAGTCTGACGTTGGCAGTTCATACTGTGGTCCCTTACCCCGTGTTAAACAACCTCACTTTAAACTCCGGAACATCGTTTTGCTGCAGTTTGTCACGTGCCGTCCTGAAAAGCTGGACTAAAGCATTGTTCTCATCAAGGAACGCTATGAGTGCTCTCACGATCGCTGGTCTCAAAAGGTTCCTCCGATTGTCCTGAAAATTATCCATCTTGTTCTGAACCTCGTGATCCGTGTCGTAAATATATAGCTGCAAAAACCTTGGACGGGCATCAGTGACCGGACACAGCCTGCCTATTCGATGATATATCTGGCCCGACACCTTGAAAACATCCGGGCCCTACCCAGGTTAACAGACTCATCAACATTCGCACCCAAAGAGGTCATTACAAACATTTGATTATAAGCTCGTATATTCTCCATAAAGTGATCGTTAGAATAAAGTTCGCGTACAAGTTCCGGATATTCTCTAATCGTTAGAAGCCTAACTCTGCCCCCTAAGCAGCAACGATTGTACACGGGACCTCTAGATATCGTGGAGGTACTAAGCTTTTCCTCGTCCCAAAACATAGCCCTGCAGTAGCTATAAATATGGCTGCAAGAACCAAACTTCACATATTCTCTCGGCGGACCTGATAACCAAATTTTACGTTCGTAAGCAAACATAGCGGCAAACATATAGTGGCAGTGCACATTCTTATCAAACAATATAGCCAAAGTATACCTGATGCAGCCGATGGCCTGTTACTGTTTTGCGTCCGTGGCATCTCCACATTAGGCACAACATCTGTTCTCCAACGCCGTATCCTAGGAAGCCGTGCAATGCCCACACCAGAGTGTTGCTGACTGTGACGTTCCTCAGGACTTGATCACAGATTTTACGCTCGTTAGCAAACATAGCGAGAAGAATGGATGGTCTGTGACATAAAAACACAAGCTTACCTGGTGCAAACGATGCCCTATTACCGGTTTGCGTCGGAGCGACCCCCGCATGAGGCACAGCTCGAGTTCTCCGACGTCGTTTTCTTGTCGGTTGTGCACTACCCATGTTAGACCCTGGCAGACTACGATGTGAAGGCTCTGGTTCTGCACGAAGAATATCCCATACTGGAAATCCAACTCAAAAGAGGACATAGCATTCGATGCGCTGCCTACAAACATGGTTCCTGATCGGTGCTGAACCGTCAAGTTTTATCACTCAAGCCTGCCACTTGTGAATGGCCGACTGTAACAAACTTAAAACAGTTCAAGCACAAATGCAATTTAAGATCAGAGGAATATAGTGTATTCCTGGGTCGTTAAGTCCCACGGAGGATGAATTGGTGTTAAACAACTTCAGATGATAGAATGATCACTAAGGATAGTGATCAGTAAGGTTTTGAATGGATAATTACCTAAAGAAAAGATCTACAAATTACAGCTACTTAAATGCAAATTAAAAGAAATTAAAAAGTTAAAATCTATTAAATAAACGCTATCACTATTTTTACAGATCGATGAACGTTTATTTTATAAAACAAAATAACTTTAATAAACTAATTTAACTAAAACGTAAACTCAAAATATCTAAAAACGTTATTTAAAACGGAAACGAGCGTTATTTACGAAAATGGCGCTGGAGCGCAAGATAAAACGTAAATTTTATGAAATAAAAGGCCTACGAGTGTAAAACTAATTTTATTACGTACTATATGATAAAAGAAAATTTTAGAAAAAAAGATTTATATTTTTTAGACTTTTATAATTTTTATTATGAATTAATTAAGTTTTTACACTAATTAAATTATTAAAAATACTAAAGCTATATGGAAAAATCAGAAACTTTTGTAAAAATACTTTATACTATCACAAATTTATAAAAATTCAAACACTTGAAAAAGCTAGCTCGAATAAGCTAGTAATAAGCTAAATAAACTTAATAAGCTATATAAGGCAAAACGTATATAAGAGAGTATTAAGTCCAAGAGATGAGTCCAAGACCCAAGGGCGAAATGGTTCGGTACACACTATCACTCTCCAAAGGGGAGGTCTCAGGTTCGAGCACATGCTACCCCCTTTTGCAAAACATTTTTATTTTTGGAATTTTATTTTACAAACTCATTAAGTACTATGTAATAAGCATTTTTTATAACTGTAACTTTTTATAAAACTGACTAATAAGCTCAGATTGAGCTTATGTTTTCAACAGTGGCTAGAATTTGGAAATAAGCACAAGTCTAAACTAAAAATGGCTATAAAGCTACTCAATAAGCAAATGTAAACTAGAATAAGTTAAACTCATGATTATAAGCTAGAATAAACACTGAATAAGCACAAGGACTACTGATAAGCACTGAATAAGCTATAAATAAGCACAAGGACTACTGTTACACAGTGCACTCTTTGTTTCACAAGGCACCTTCTAACTAGATTTTAAGCACTGAGATAAGCTAAAAAATAAAAATGATCACTGGAAACATCAAGCTCACCAGTTAAGCTTTCCAAAAAGCTAAAAAGCTAACTGTAGAATTCACTAATGAGCTTATGAGGAGCTTTTGAAAAACTTGAAAACACTAAATGGTTTTTATACTTAGTTAAGATGGACAAAACAATAAGCCTTAAGCAGGCTTATCAAATAAGCTAAAAAATGAAAAATGAACATTGGTACCTTTAGACAGCTAGGTTGGCTACTTAAAAAGATAACTTTTACAAGTTAAAGCTCATCAATAAGCTCTGTGAGAGCTTAAGAAATTTCCTATCTAAACTGTGAACAGGGGAGCTTTCAGAAAAGGTATCCAAAAGAAGCTAATAGATAAGCAGTTAATAAGCTGAATAAGAGTAAGCTATTATTTTTCTAATTTTGTTGAGCAACTGATCTTTACTATCCCAAAAGCATATAAGCTAAATCCTAATATTGAACCCTGCACAAAATTATACATTTTATTCAAAAATGGCTATTTGAAAATTTGACTTTTATCAAGAACACTAAAGTTTGACTTTAGTGAACTTGGAACTGATTCTATGGACCTAATATGTTATAATAAACTATGATAAGTTGATTTTAAGCTTAAGCACCAAAGTATGCAACAACATGAAGAATTTCACCTTGCAAATCCTTGACAGTTAACTGTCAAGGAATGGAATTTGGTATTTTGACTTTTACTAGAACAAGGGCTGAATTTTATTGCTTGTTTGAGTTAATATAACCTACTGAGACTTGAAGCAAATTAGAACAACAACTATAACAACCTTTAACACAGTTATACATGCAAATCCAAACATCCCTTAAAGAAGTCATTTGTGAAGAGTTAAGCATAAAAAACAAGTTTTTAACCCAAATGACCTATTGATTGACTGATATTAACCATACTTAGACATGATTAGACTAGAATTAACAAGGTTTGAATACTAAAAATAGAAAATGCAAATTTCAAGAAAAGGCTTACAACATATGAGTTCATGCACAAACATGGACGAGGATCAAGAACACTCCTATAGCTTACCAATAAGCTCTAAACCAGTAAACAATCCATAATCAACCATTAGTCCTTGAACTTCATTCCCATGATTTTTGAATTTTTAACTATTTTCTAGTATTTTTGGTGATTTTTGAGTTTTTGGTACTATATCTGATTTAAAGGTTTCTATTAGCTTATAAAGTCTTTCTAAGAGCTTGTATAAACTTACAAGCTTTTAAGAACAACTGGTAACAACATATGCATATTTTGAGAATTTTTGAACATTGAAATAAGCAAAAACTGAATTAGTAGACAATAATTTAAATTGAGACTGAAAGTGAGTTTTTATTTAACTAAGAAATGATTACAAACTCTTTTAAAACTTAAACATACATTAGAGAACTTAGAAAGCTTAAAACGACATAATTAAAAATAAAACTACACTACTTGGCCTTCTCCTCTGCTTCTATCTCTTGTTTTATAGCTTTTTCAAACTCTATGTCTACCTCTGTCATTTCCCACATTGCACCTTTGATTTCATCCTCATCGTCCATGTGTAAAATTTGGCGGGAAAAGTCATGAAGCAGGTAGTAGCATTAAATGAGGTGGGGGGGTTTGGTTTGCAAGGTGGAAAGGTTGAGGTGAAAGGTAGGTATGTCTGGGAGATAAGGGGTGATGAGGTGGTAGTGAAACAGGTGGCTATGGAGGTAACACGTGGATTGGGAGAGGATGAACAGTGGTATTGGCGTGTTATCTGTTTTAAAAATTGGGCTTGGGTGTTGGTGGGTTTGGGCACGGGTAATGGATTTGGGTAATATATAAGGTCCGGTTTGGTAAGTAGTTATCACAAGGACCATACTTGCAATTTTAGTAAACTTGAAGGACGGATCTTGAACATTTTCCAAAGCTCTCACAAGGACCAAAACTGCCAAATGTGATTAGTACAAGGACCTAAATTGATAATTTCCATTTTGTAAATCCAGGGACCAAAACTGTCAAGTTTGAAACTTGAGGGACCAAACATGTAAATTATCCAAAGTTTATCATAAGGACCTATTTTGCCATTTATTAATAGTACAAGGTTAATATTTGATAATTTTCACTTTTTAAATTAACCAAGGACTATATTTGACAATTTTCAAAGTTAAAGGACTAAAGTTGTCAATTTGTGATTTTTAAACTTTGAAGGGTTTATTTTGACAACTTTTGAATCTCATGGACCTTAAATGATATTTTACAAGTTTTTTAACTTACCAGGGACTATTTTGACAACTTTTGAAACTTGGGGGACTAAAACTGCCAATTATGCAAACTTGATACGTTTTCACCAGATTTTGATGTTTTGCATTTAAAACACATAAAACACTTGTTTGTGATATTTTTATCATTTTGAAGCATTTACGAGTGTTTTGGATGTTTTTGGCATTCTAACAGTATAAAAATGATGAGTATTTAGACACTCATCAATCCCCCACACTAAGATATTGCTAGTCCCTAGCAATGATTTGAGAAAACTTTATGGATTTGAAAAACTCTTTACCAAAAGCCATCACTTCTGGAGTAGCCAAATGTTTTGATTCAAGTAAGAATCTTGGTACACTGATAACCAAATGATTTTGAGCAAATCATAAGCTGTCAACGGATTTGATTTTGTCTTTACCAGAAGCCGTACCCTCCTGGACTAGCCAACTCTTAGATAAATTATCAGTATTATCTTTGGTGAGCTGATTACCAATTATGGATTTTCCACTGCCTTTACCACAAGTCATAACCTTGCGGGCTAGCCAACTCTTCACTTTTTAGGATATGGTGAGCTGAAAACCATACAATTTTGGGCAAATTGCAAGCCATAAACGGATTTGAGATATCTTTACCAAGAGCCGTTTGCTCCTGGATTAGCCAATCCTTATGTGTGTTAGACATGGCGGACTGATTACCATTTGTTGTGTTTAGTACATAGTACTTCCACTACAAAAAATTTTAAAATTTGGCCATTTTGGGGGAAAAAGGGACTAAAAGGGTATATTTATGATCAAATTCGCCAGAATTTCCCCCCCACTTAGAAATGAATATTGTCCTCAATATTCAAAGTACCGGCTGTTATGCCGAAACTTAGAACGTAAAAAGATAACATTACTAGCCAAGTGTAGAAACACAACAATTATTTTTTTTATTTATTTATTTTTTTTTTAATATTTACAATTTTCATTCATCATTTTTTTTTTTTTTTTAACATGTGGGGCATCTCCCCCACACTAGGGTGGTCCACACGGGTGAAAACCCATGTTGTGCTTGCTAATGTTTTTGATTCCCGAGTCACTAGCTTGACTCGACCCCGAATTAATTTGTTCATGGGGAAGTAAGTGGAAGAGACAATCTCCATCGGACTTTCATTCAAGATGTTTGTATAAACATTGAAGTACGTGAAAGTTCCACACCGATGAGATATAGATAGAACCGGCTCACAAATGATACATGAAAATTCCGGGGTCAAAGATAATGTCTTCATTCCCGAAGGAGTGAAGAACAGGAGAAGTGACAGGATATATGAAGAAAAGAAAGAAAATCATGATAAAAATCATGATTAACTCTTCATCCTCAATAGGAGAATTCATAGTCTCATGAATCTCCTCAGTTAAGCTCACTTGATCAAGACATATTATGAGTGTGTCTAGATCAAAGTAGAAATTATCATACTCCGGCGGAGATATGATATGAGTGAGTTCACAGGAGAACTCCTCAAAGGAAAATGATTCATATTCAGGATTGATTTGACTGAGTTCACTGGGGAACTCCTCAAAAGTGAATGATTCATAATCGGGGAGAGAATTATGAGAATGAGAAGTAGTAATACCACTAATCTTCTCTCCCATATGATCAAAATGGAACGTTTGCAATTCGGGAATAGAATCATTGAACAAAAGTTCACTATCCTCAAAGGGGATAGGATATGAAGTAGGCTTTTCATTAAAAGCCTCGATTCTAGAAATGAGAAGATTTACATTCAATAATGTAAGACGAAGAGCTTCGTCTTGGATTATTTCTTCATCATTCTCTTCTCCTAAGCTGACAAGCTCAGAAGGTAATTCCCCCACATAACTTATGTCTCCACAAGATAAAGAATAGTCCTCATCAGAATTAGAGAACATCTCAATATGATCATTTTGGAAGACAAGAGGGGTATGGATATCACAAAAATGCTCGAGAATTCCCTGTGACTCTCTCGGGATTGGGACAAGGTCCTCAACACTAAACTTTATGAATTCGTCCGATTCCTTTTCAGGAACAGTGTCAAGAAGTTCGTCCCCCATGTTCAGAGAGTGAGTGTGAACCTCGGGTGTGATACAGCAGTGAGGGAGTTGAGAAGGACTAGCTGTTATGGATTCTACAAGTTCCATTATTTCTACTGCTAGTGATTCAGTCATATTCTTTTCTCCCTGCATCTCCACGGATGGAATCTCAACTGATGAACTTGATGAATAAAATTGTAGAATATCAAAGGTATCTTCATCATCATCGTCATCAGGAATGAAATGGAATTGAGAGCTAGATTTGAATGCTTTTTGTAGTTTAATTGATTCCCTAACAGTGTTTTCAATGGCAATCTGGGAATCTAATTTAGCGTACCGATCCTCCGCTAACAATTCTTCCATGGATTTCTCATGTGACATAGCCGACTCCTCCTTAAGTTCTTTTACTAACTCAAGACTCTTCATAGAAGGTGCTGTCGTAGTTTCATGAGGAGTTGCTTGAATCATTTGGTATTGTGGAGGTTGGTCTTGATACGAAGAGTCGTAATTGTTACAAGGAAATGGATTCCCTGTTTGACAATCCGAGCTAGAGTGAGGACCTCCACAATACTCACAACAGTAAAACTGATGTGGCTGTGAGTCATATGTGTGGTAGTCATAATTGTTATCAGGAACCTGCTCATAGACAAGCGTGTTTCCCGATTGACAATCAGAACTGTAGTGTGAACCATCACAGTACTGCACAACAAGATAACTGCTGAGTCTCACAATGTGGTAGCTGATGGAATAAATCAGTTGTGTTATGGTAGGAATAGGGATCTTGGTTATAGACAGACCCGTTTCCTGATTCCACCATGCTACAACCGGGGCAATTGCCACCATTATAAGGACCACCACACCATTGACAACCAAGAGGGTGAGGATAAGACATAGAAAGAATCAAATGGTTCTAGAGGGTAAGAAATGAAGAATCAAAAAGGTAAGAGGGTAAAGAGGAATATTTTTGGTATTTTTGAAAAACATGATGTAAAAACAAAGAATGAAAATATTTTTGGTGTTTGTTAACACTTTAGGAAATGTGTTAATGAACTTTTTGATTTTTTTTTTTTAAAAATTGTTTACAAAAAGGTGGTATATGTGCAATAATGGATCTGGAAATGTTTAAAACACGCTTACAGCCTCCCCGGCAGCGGCGCAAAAATTTGATCGGTGCTGAACCGTCAATTTTTATCACTCAAGCCTGCCACTTGTGAATGGCCGACTGTAACAAACTTAAAACAGTTCAAGCACAAATGCAATTTAAGATCAGAGGAATATAGTGTATTCCTGGGTCGTTAAGTCCCACGGAGGATGAATTGGTGTTAAACAACTTCAGATGATAGAATGATCACTAAGGATAGTGATCAGTAAGGTTTTGAATGGATAATTACCTAAAGAAAAGATCTACAAATTACAGCTACTTAAATGCAAATTAAAAGAAATAAAAGTTAAAATCTATTAAATAAACGCTATCACTATTTTTACAGATCGATGAACGTTTATTTTATAAAACAAAATAACTTTAATAAACTAATTTAACTAAAACGTAAACTCAAAATATCTAAAAACGTTATTTAAAACGTGAAACAGCGCTATTTATTTAAAATGGCTTGGAGCAAGATAAAACGTAAATTTTATGAAATAAAAGGCCTACGAGTGTAAAACTAATTTTATTACGTACTATATGATAAAAGAAAATTTTAGAAAAAAGATTTATATTTTTTAGACTTTTATATTTTTATTATGAATTAATTAAGTTTTTACACTAATTAAATTATTAAAAATACTAAAACTATATGGAAAAATCAAACTTTTGTAAAAATACTTTATACTATCACAAATTTATAAAAAATACAAACACTGAAAAAGCTAGCTCGAATAAGCTAGTAATAAGCTAAATAAACTTAATAAGCTATATAAGGCAAAACGTATATAAGAGAGTATTAAGTGCAAGAGATGACAGTCAAAGACCCAAGGGCGCAATGGTTCCAGGTACACCACTATCACTCTCCAAAGGGGGAGGTCTCAGGTTCGAGCCTGCCTACCCCCTTTTTGCAAAACATTTTTATTTTTGGAATTTTATTTTACAAACTCATTAAGTACTATGTAATAAGCATTTTTTATAACTGTAACTTTTTATAAAACTGACTAATAAGCTCAGATTGAGCTTATGTTTTCAACAAAGGGCTAGAATTTGGAAATAAGCACAAGTCTAAACTAAAAATGGCTATAAAGCTACTCAATAAGCAAATGTAAACTAGAATAAGTTAAACGCATGATTATAAGCTAGAATAAACACTGAATAAGCACAAGGACTACTGATAAGCACTGAATAAGCTATAAATAAGCACAAGGACTACTGTTACACAGTGCACTCTTTGTTTCACAAGTCACCTTCTAACTAGATTTTAAGCACTGAGATAAGCTAAAAAATAAAAATGATCACTGGAAACATCAAGCTCACCGCTTAAGCTTTCCAAAAAGCTAAAAAGCTAACTGTAGAATTCACTAATGAGCTTATGAGGAGCTTTTGAAAAACTTGAAAACACTAAATGGTTTTTATACTTAGTTAAGATGGACAAAACAATAAGCCTTAAGCAGGCTTATCAAATTAGCTAAAAATGAAAAATGAACATTGGTACCTTTAGACAGCTAGGTTGGCTACTTAAAAAGATAAATTTTACAAGTTAAAGCTCATCAATAAGCTCTGTGAGAGCTTAAGAAATTGCCTATCTAAACGTGAACGGGGAGCTTTAGAAAGGTATCCAAAAGAAGCTAATAGATAAGCAGTTAATAAGCTGAATAAGAGTAAGCTATTATTTTTCTAATTTTGTTGAGCAACTGATCTTTACTATCCCAAAAGCATATAAGCTAAATCCTAATATTGAACCCTACACAAAATTATACATTTTATTCAAAAATGGCTATTTGAAATTTTGACTTTTATCAAGAACACTAAAGTTTGACTTTAGTGAACTTGGAACTGATTCTATGGACCTAATATGTTATAATAAACTATGATAAGTTGATTTTAAGCTTAAGCACCAAAGTATGCAACAACATGAAGAATTTCACCTTGCAAATCCTTGACAGTTAACTGTCAAGGAATGGAATTTGGTATTTTGACTTTTACTAGAACAAGGGCTGAATTTTATTGCTTGTTTGAGTTAATATAACCTACTGAGACTTGAAGCAAATTAGAACAACAACTATAACAACCTTTAACACAGTTATACATGCAAATCCAAACATCCCTTAAAGAAGCTGTTGTGAAGAGTTAAGTATAAAAACAAGTTTTTAACCCAAATGACCTATTGATTGACTGATATTAACCATACTTAGACATGATTAGACTAGAATTAACAAGGTTTGAATACTAAAAATAGAAAATGCAAATTTCAAGAAAAGGCTTACAACATATGAGTTCATGCACAAACATGGAACTGAGGATCAAGAACACTCCTATAGCTTACCAATAAGCTCTAAACCAGTAAACAATCCATAATCAACCAGCTTCAGTCCTTGAACTTCATTCCCATGATTTTTGAATTTTTAACTATTTTCTAGTATTTTTGGTGATTTTTGAGTTTTTGGTACTATATCTGATTTAAAGGTTTCTATTAGCTTATAAAGTCTTTCTAAGAGCTTGTATAAACTTACAAGCTTTTAAGAACAACTGGTAACAACATATGCATATTTTGAGAATTTTTGAACATTGAAATAAGCAAAAACTGAATTAGTAGACAATAATTTAAATTGAGACTGAAAGTGAGTTTTTATTTAACTAAGAAATGATTACAAACTCTTTTAAAACTTAAACATACATTAGAGAACTTAGAAAGCTTAAAACGACATAATTAAAAATAAAACTACACTACTTGGCCTTCTCCTCTGCTTCTATCTCTTGTTTTATAGCTTTTTCAAACTCTATGTCTACCTCTGGTCATTTCCCACTTGATTGCACCTTTGATTTCATCCTCATCGTCCATGTGTAAAATTTGGCGGGAAAAGTCATGAAGCAGGTAGTAGCATTAAATGAGGTGGGGGGGTTTGGTTTGCAAGGTGGAAAGGTTGAGGTGAAAGGTATGTATGTGCTGGAGAGATAAGGGTGATGAGGTGGTAGTGAAACAGGTGGCTATGGAGGTAATGGTGGATTGGGAGAGGATGAACAGTGGCTGGCGCGTGTTATCTGTTTTAAAAATTGGGCTTGGGTGTTGGACTGGGTTTGGGCCTGGGTAATGGATTTGGGTAATATATAAGGTCCGGTTTGGTAAGTAGTTATCACAAGGACCATACTTGCAATTTTAGTAAACTTGAAGGACGGATCTTGAACATTTTCCAAAGCTCTCACAAGGACCAAAACTGCCAAATGTGATTAGTACAAGGACCTAAATTGATAATTTCCATTTTTGTAAATCCAGGGACCAAAACTGTCAAGTTTGAAACTTGAGGGACCAAACATGTAAATTATCCAAAGTTTATCATAAGGACCTATTTTGCCATTTATTAATAGTACAAGGTTAATATTTGATAATTTTCACTTTTTAAATTAACCAAGGACTATATTTGACAATTTTCAAAGTTAAAGGACTAAAGTTGTCAATTTGTGATTTTTTAAACTTTGAAGGGTTTATTTTGACAACTTTTGAATCTCATGGACCTTAAATGATATTTTACAAGTTTTTTAACTTACCAGGGACTAATTTTGACAACTTTTGTAACTTGGGGGACTAAAACTGCCAATTATGCAAACTTGATACGTTTTTCATCCGATTTTGATGTTTTTGCATTTAAAACATATAAAACACTTGTTTGTGATATTTTCATCATTTTGAAGCATTTCTGAGTGTTTTCAGATGTTTTTGGCATTCTAACAGTATAAAAATGATGAGTATTTAGACACTCATCAGTTCCCAATTGAAAATCGAGATTGACAGGGAAACGCATGAGACCTGAAACACCCAATAACACAGGCATACATAAATTACAACGTACAACAATACGTAAGCATACTTATAAAAGAAGATATCTATGAACTGTCACCATACATGAGAAATTATCGGAAGAAGTCCCAACGTCGTGTGAAAGAACAACTGGGTTGGCTGAACAATCAGGAACATTGCCAATAGGCGGCAACATTTCAAACGAAGGCGCCACATCTGTTGAAACCCTTTTTCTTTTAACAGAATCAGGTGTCGAACTCTGTCCACACTCGTCAAACATACCACCCAACCTTTTAGAACCGCGACAACGATCTTGTGTTGAATCAGACACGTTTGGCATGCGACCATCTCCAACATACATTTCCTCCACAACTAAATGACCGCCACCTGCTAACCGATCACATGAAGGCCCAATTGTGTGCAAACCATCTACAAAAACAAACACGATACTAAAATATGGCGCAACACATCAACCTGACAACATTAATATTGAGAATCACATAAATCTAATTTCAGGATAATTACCTGTTAGCACTTTAGACGCATGATCAGCACCAGAAGCGGACTTCGGACCTAAATGTGAAGCACAAGCTCTCTTGCTAGACGGGCCACATTCCTGTGTAACGCCACCATCCAAACAAACGCTCTTCCTTTTAATACCACCTTCTACCCCAACGTCGCAACCACCTTCCAACAATAATCCACCCACAGGAATAGCACAATCCACACTCACAACCAAACCATGTGCATCGAAAACAACATCCCCTAAAGTTCCAAAATGCTCAACCTTTTCTGAGGATGATGAACAACCACTAACCCTACCAACTCTCTTGCATGCAGCACTCTTAGTCCTCATACTAATTACCGAAGCTGCTAGGCAACAAAGTAACACAAAGGGAGCAATGCTAAAGCAAATATTTCACACACCACAACCAAATAAACGAAACTAACATACATGCAAAAAAGATGAAAAAAATTAAAAACCCCAAACCTCCTAACGCCTAACAATCAAACATCGACAAAAAAACAACCACAAGCAACATGCAACAACAAAAGCAAAGCAACAAATGTAATATGCAACAATGGAAGAGCAGAGAAAAATGATCGTACCTACTCAAAAATGGAGGAACTACCAACACACAGAAACCTCCCACTGAAGAAACGAAAAGGCAATATAACGACTCAAAAAGGGCCATACATACATTATTTCGGGCCACCGATTTCAGCCCACAAAGTTACCAGCTAGCCCACCCACACTTCCCACTTCCAATATAATACTATAAATATATTATTAAAAAACGTTAAGCGACTTAACCGACATTTGGTTTTAGTATGTTATATGAATAGCTCATTACCCACTATTAAATAATGGATCATTACATTATATTCAACCAAACACTTTTTCCATTACCTATTTAGCTTACCAAAGCACGCCCTTAATTTCACCTTTGAAGTTTAAAATATTAACCCATGTTACTAAGCCCATACGATCCAACACGACACACTAAAACCCAAAAAGCCCACCCAATTACCTTTTGGCGGGAACAATCCCCCAATAAAACCCCAAACACCCCTCATTCCCTCCATCTCTCCCACATCTTCGAAACCCTAACCCTAATTCCAAAAAAAAAAAACCCAGGCAAGATGTTGGAACTCCGTCTAGTCCAAGGCAGCCTTTTGAAAAAAGTAATGGAGTCAATAAAAGACCTGGTCAACGACGCCAACTTTGACTGCTCATCAACAGGGTTCTCCCTCCAGGCAATGGATTCAAGCCACGTGGCACTGGTGTCGTTGCTGCTGAGGTCAGAAGGGTTTGAGCATTACAGATGTGATAGGAATATAAGTATGGGGATGAATTTGGGGAATATGAGTAAGATGTTGAAGTGTGCTGGTAATGATGATATTATTACCATTAAGGCTGATGATGGCAGTGATACTGTTACTTTCATGTTTGAGTCCCCCAGTAAGTTTTATATCTTTTTTTTATATATTTATTTTTATATTTTGTTTGCTGTTTGTTTACAGTTATTTGATGATGATTATACATTTATTTTAGTTGTAGTGATAGTTTTATAAATGTATTCTGGTTATTATGATATTTGGTTAGTTTATTCAGTTTCATTATCAAGTCAAATTTAGCTGTTTTGCTTAGTTTAGGATGACGAATAACTATTTTTTTGGGGAGCGACCATGGTTTCTGACCTTTTGGCCTACTAATCGCCACAATTGCTCAAACCGGGCAAAGCTCTTCTTTCTCAGGAGGTTGGTGTGGCTACTAGGAAAAATAAAAGGATCTGTGAAAGTTTGAATCTCTATTATTTGTACTCTAGGAAAAATCTCAGGGTTTAAGAGTTTGCGATGGCGACATGTACAAAGATATGCTTTATATTGTTTAATATTTGTAATGTTAAGAAGTGCTACTCGACATTACTATATAGTTAATATTATTATTGTGGGTTTATTTGATGCCATGTAGCTGATAAATTAAAGGTTTTGGAAATGTTATTGGGCTCATGATCGCCACAACTTTTGATTTACATTCTGTCTTTTAGACTCGATAGGAGAAAAGTTGGTTACTCAGGCTCGATGCATTGATTTTTGGTAGATAGTTTATATGGTTTTTTGTGCTTTCTGATTGTTGTTTGTAATTAATGGGGATTGTTTTTTGCAGCTCAAGATAAGATTGCTGATTTTGAGATGAAACTGATGGACATTGATAGCGAGCATCTTGGAATTCCTGAAGCAGAGTACCATGCCATTGTGCGGATGCCTTCAGCTGAGTTTGCTAGAATTTGTAAAGATCTCAGTAGTATCGGTGATACAGGTAGTTTTCTATTGGATATGACTGTTGATATGATTGGTTTGCTCTACTTTTGGCTCTTTGATTGATCATGGTTTATACAAATGTTAATTTTACGGGTGGTTTGTTTCTTGCAGTTGTGATCTCTGTTACCAAAGAAGGTGTGAAGTTCTCAACAAGAGGTGATATTGGAACTGCAAATATTGTTTGTAGGCAGAACACTACAGTTGATAAGGTACGATTGCTACTAGTCGATTTTCTAAACTACCTTTTAATAACAATAAACTAGGGGAAAGATGTGGATCAATGCTAATATAATATGTTAGTGGACATTTTATCAATTTGCTTGAAAATTTGTTGATGTGTGGACTAAGACCGGGATTCTTCAATAGATTTTTTGTGATTTATGCTCATTTTGAGTAAAGCTGACTTGCAATTATATGTTTAATAATGCAGCCAGAAGAGGCAACAATCATTGAGATGAACGAACCAGTATCTTTGACATTTGCATTAAGATACATGAACTCGTTTACAAAGGCTAGTCCATTGTCGAGTACTGTAACAATCAGCCTGTCTTCAGAGCTTCCTGTAGTGGTGGAGTACAAGATAGCTGAGATGGGGTACATCAGGTTTTATCTGGCACCTAAGATTGAAGAAGACGACGAGGAGAACAAGTCTTGAATCAGATTGTAAGCTGAGAATTAATTTTTTTTAGTTGTTTGCCAAAGTTATTGGCATGTCTCTAGTTTAAGGTACATTGTGTAATCTGTACTCCAAGAACCTAGCAAAATATGTTTTTCCTCAGTTGCAATTTTCTTTATCATTGTGTTAAAGAATTTTCATCCTTGTTTTGAGGTGGTTGTTTTTAACTTCTTTGGTACAATGATGCTTGATAGTTTGCACTATTTTCTTTCCATTATAGTTATTTGCTGATAGTTTCAGCAGTAATAGCCTAACATCCAAGTAAAGCAAAATCCTGATGAGACTAGTTAACATCATTTATTTTTTGCTTGTGATTTGTATAGTTTTTAAAATGGCCATGTTCCTGAACATGGTCAGAATTCTCTTCTCATTTCATATTGGATATCTTACAGATCTAAAAAATTGTTAAACAACTTCCTTAAACTACAGTTTTCATATGAATATTATTCTTTTGGATGAGGCAACTTGATTAAGTACAGTTTCACTGCCTTTTACATTCATTGCCCTTAAGAATCCAATTCCTTAAACTGGATTGAAATTGCATGCTGTTGATTTTTCATTCAATTTCCACCGCAAGATAGTATTGACTACACCTATGAGTTAGACATAGGCTATAAGTACCTAATTATATAGCACCGTATGCACTAAAAATGCTTCTTAACTAAAGAAGGTGAGTTATACATATTTCCTATACAGAAATTAGTAGCACTGTAGCAGCAATGTCAATGATAATCTTCTGATTATTGATACTATCTCTTCTTTTTCTAAAGCTGCACAATTAGACCGCCCTCATCACCAATTGAACATATGTAAACCAAATCTTAAATATTTAATTAATTGGCCATTCTGAACCCTAAACCTTACAGCTATTCGCCTAAAACAAGATGATCTTTTACACATACAAATTGTTGTAAAGACACTATGGAACGAAGCATAAGCACTTGGTCCATACGTCTGATATGGTAACCAGACTTGGAAGAAAACAGAAGCACTTGATGCATGCGTGTAATTGATTGGTAAGGGGTATGGCTGAACTAACAAAGTCTCACTGCCCCAACTGGAATAATCACTATCTTCTTCCTGGTCATTATTCACCCCTAATTAAATGGTAAAACATAGATTATCCCAGAAACGTGTTACATTGTTATGATTCAAACAGAATAAGAAAGCAAGAACAAATTTATGTATACAATATAAATATACTAGCACAGAACATTGATGATTGTCACTATTGGTTGATTTGAAGATAACAAACTGACAAAGTGGAAATATATATGATATAGTACTAAACTTAACTGTTGTATAAACACATAAATTACATGAGCTCGTGTACAATGAATTTATGCAATAGCAAGTTTGTAACTTTAACTAGTTCGAATGGTCTAAATTTTATTTGACAACAAATGCACTCGACGAACCAGTAAAATGGCTAATCGACCCAAATAAATTCTTGGATGCGCCAAAATGGGTCACTCTGTAAACCCCAGATGCAGTCGATTGTGGGATTCGCCACTCTATAGTAGCATGACTCTGAGCACTCAGTTTTGATGGCCTTGACCACTTGAAACGAAGGCAAATATCATCATCATCAAAGGTTGGAACCCACATATCTTCCCCTTGAAGCAATTCTACTAGAGCGAAAGTGCCTTCAGTCATGAGATCATTTCTAGGACACGCTGACCAGAATACAACAGTCACTGTGTCACCTTTCTTGAAAGTGGAATCCTTTGCGATGTCAGTTTTGACATCCCCGAATTTGACTCCTAGTGGGGTGGAGTCCACTACCACACCCGGTAGCAAGCTTATCTGCTTGTCTAGTAGATCTGGTGGTTGTGGTCCCGCTTCAACAGGTTTTCCAGTGAAAATGGCTGTTGCGAGCTTTGTGAACTCCTGAATGTAGGCACTGAGAGTATGTGGACCATATAGAGTCGAAGCTCCCTGATAGATCATAAGACATTAAAACACTAGCATTTAGATTTTAGCAGGTCACCATGGTACTAAGTTCAGCCATTCATCGAGAAAAGTAAAGTTGACGAAATGGGTGAATCGGGTAACGGGTCAAAACAGGTTCGTGTTGAAAAAGCCATTTTTACTTTTCTTAATACAAGTCAAAATAGGTTTTTGCAGGATTGACCTACAAATACTTTTGTTGTCCATTTTAAAATGTCTCTATAATTAATTAACTTGTTAATTGTGATCACAAAAATAAATTTATTACAACAATAATCTGTTAAAATCTAATACATTTGAAGAGGCTGTCTGCATTATTACAAGCTATTCGACCAATAGACCCCAGTGGCGAATCTAGGATGAAACCTAAGGTGGTTCCCTTTGTAGTTGAGACGAAAACTAAACTAGTCAATTAGTCAATCTTTCAATAAGTCAACCGGTCACTGGGTCGGGTTAAGTTATGTCGTTTTGGGTACAATACATCAGAATGTTTGAAACAAAGTGAGCTAATAGTTTGACTTGTAAATATTTAAGACATGAATCTTTTACTAATCTGACCCGTTTTACTAATCTGATAGACCCATTTAGCTAACTTACTAATCTGACCCGTTTTAGATAGAACACGACCAAAATTGACCTTTATTATTGGTACAAATTGCCACTGCTAGAAAAAAGTATCGACTAACTTACCTCGTATCTTTGCATCTCGTACTCCTCATAGGTGGTAATATACTGAGAATAGGTATTAGTTAGACCAGCAATCACAACATGAACTTTTTCTTTAAAAACAGCACTAACAGCATCACGAAGACGTCTCCCAGCCATAGTTGTGAATTCTGTCATTCATGTCATGAACCATGTTAATCGACCAATTTACATGCAAAATTTACAAGAAAATAGACTTGAAGAAATCAAATAGAAGAGTTCAGGTTTCATTCATTTGTATGATTATAATATAAGTCATATGTCGGTCATGTGTATATCTCTCATCACATCAAAGTCAAATGGAACGCAGTGGCATTATATAAATGAGACCCCAAAATGAAATTTTTGATGAATAGACGAACTGCCCTATCTATTATCTGTTTGTATGTTTAAAGGGAAAAGTTGAAAGCTCAAAAGAAATACCTCCAGGTACACTGAGAATCACCATCTGCCCTATCTTTAGCATTTGAACCGGTAGAATTGATGGCTGTAATGCAAAATAATGATTATTTCTATGTTATTTAATCAATATCTAAGTTGTAAAAATATAAGGATCAGGCTTTCATTATTCATAACATGTGCAAAAAAATAAAAGGAACCTAATTATACTAAGTGAGTAAGTGTTGCTCAACTTTTTATTTCTTTTGGGTTCAAAATTTTACTTTAATGAGCCATGACCCAGTTATCCCATAAGGATTCATTGCAAGAAAGTAAATAAAAAAGGAAAGAGCCCCTATTAACTACGTAAAGTGTTAACTGCTCTCGTTAAACCCAAAATGATAAAGTTCCTATGCTAATTAAGCTACTCCATAAAATATTCATTTTATTACAGTAATCATAGATGCAAAAGAAGTCAATGAGTCAATGTTTGAAATTATCTCTAGTGGGTCATCAACTGTCATGAGAGTGTACCTAAGACATTGACGTGAACTTAATGAAGTTATGTTCTGTTTAATAGGACAGTCTCAATTGTTCCAATTGAGTCCTATCAACTAATAAAATGTCGAGACAAAGATGCCACTCACCGCCCAGTCATATGGTTGCTTCATTTCCCCAGTATCGAGAAGGATAGGTTTTGGCTGTTGACAGTCTTTTTGCTCCTTACTTGGGGTTTTGAGCACGTTTCTCACCAACTTCCAAAATGGATTCCCCTATTGGTGAGGAAAAAGAAAAGAACTTTCATTAAAAAAAACATCTAAAATAAATTTGAACTCATTGATGCAGAGGTGGCATATTGGGTTGGTTAGTCGGGATAGATAGCTGGTATTTTTTTGTGTGGGGCGAAATACGCCACAAGTGGTTGACTCCATGTTTTCAGATAGTTGTTGGTGTATTACTATGATTACAAAAAGTATATTATAATGTAAATAATTTATTTTTTGTATAATACAGTGATTAGTAAAGTTGTATGCATTAGAAGACATTTTAGTTGACTTTCTACCTGTTTGACCATACGACCCATTTGACCTGTCAGAAATAAAATATAACCCAAAACAGCCCGTTCATAAGCTAATGGGTAAAATCGCCACCACTGCATAGAAATATCCACATCATGATTTTTCACTTACAGTGTTGTCTCCTTGCTTAAAATCAAAAGCCCCCGGTCCATCAGTAGTACCGGCTGCAAATCCAAATCCCATGGCAGCAGGACATGTTTTAACAGTTTCACTCCCTCCTCCTTGTTTAGGAAGTGTTACCTCAAGCTGTGTAAAATCCAAATAACTGTGACGAAAATCGATCTTTCCATTCAACTTTTCAGAAGCAGTATTAAAAAGGTCAGCGGCTTTTTTGAACTGTCTCTCTCCAATAATACGAGTGCTTTCAAATTCATCTGGGTAGCTGCTCATCAATTAGACACACATTAATATTTAGCCAAAGATCCAAACTATTACTCAGAACTTATATGAAATTGATAAATACGAACCCTGGTCCTCGGCCATAACATAACTCATTCTTCCCACCACAAGTACTATGATTGAAGTCACAAGGTAGCCCAGTATCTGTGCAGAATGCCCCAAGAATATTTGGACTCACGTCCCCACAATTTGATTGGCAAAAGGCAGATACAAAGTGAGGCCGATCTGCAGACCGAAGAGAACTTCTGACCCGTCTTGCTACGCTCAAGTATTTGGTTACTGGTTTACCTGAAGTGGACTTGAAAGAAGCCGCAAGTTCCAGCAATCCATGATCTGCATCAATAACACCGCTATGACTTTATTAGTAATTCGCTAGATGAGTGGAGCGGGCGGGTTGAATATATATGAAAATGGGTTCTGGTAGAAATGGCTCAATTTCGGCGTGGGTCAAAAGCAAGGTTGTAAAAATCGCTCGGCAGTACCGTGACGGTTGACCCCCGCCAAGCGCCATAGCCGCCATAGCGGCGCCATGGCGGTGACCCTAAATTACAAAGGAATTTATTAAAGAAATGAATATTAGCAAGATTAATTATAAAAACTAGCTTAAATTAGAACAAAATCAATAAAATCGGAGTTAATTGCCGTGAATTTGAAAAAAAAAAAAAACCCTAGATCTGAAGTTGACCACCGTTGACCGTCGTTGACCAAACCGCCGCCAAGGCCGATTTTGACCGCCAAGCTCCGATTTTGACCGATTTTGACCAAAACGCCATGTTAGACCGATTTGGGAAATATCGTGGCGGTGGACCGCCGATATCCGCCATGGCCGATTTTTACAACACTGGTCAAAAGGGTGCGGGTTCTATGACCCTTTTGGGAGGTGTATATTAATAATCAATGCGTTAATTATAGTTTCCTTGGAAAATAATACTAATTCATCAATTCAGTAAAGCTACTCTTTGGAATTGGAAGGTTCAATGAACTTACGGTTTCCTTGGGGACCCTGAACAATGTTAGAGACTCTGCGTGGGTTCACATTAACAATTCTTCCAGCAGTTTTCTGATCAAACCAATCTTCCATAAGGCGAGCAGCAGTTCCTTTATTGTCCCCACTAATCAACTCATTCGTGCGACTCATTGAAGTTCCATGAGTAGCAAACCAGTTAAAGCTACCCACTGGACCCCATTGATCATCTACAAACTTCAGAAGGGTCATTTCTTTATCTACATCATACTTGTATTTTGCGCGTTCTGCTGAAGGATTATTGAGATAAGCGCTAGGACTGCGATTAACTCCTGCATCTAAGATTTCTCCTGCAAGTTGTAAGCCCAAATTTTATTAAAATTTTCAAAGAGTTCTACAGTAATAATTAATATTAAATATAATTTTCTTAGAAATCTGGCATTACCTTTGTTTACGTATACTGATCCTGAATGAAGGTTATTGTGAGCAAGAATGATGCTTTGCTCAATACCATCAACTAATGCATCAAACGACTGGCGAACAAATCCCAGAGACGTAACAATATACACCACATACTGCAGATATCCCCCAGGGCCTGCATGGGTATGTATACCGCTAATGGCAACATTCTTCTCTGTATATAAATCTCCATACCTGTACAGCAAACAACATGTTGTTTTAGCTGCACCTCTAAAGACTTAACTTGTTCCCTATCATGACATACCCCCTATACAAGATAAGGAAAATTGTGCTGTGATAGTATGTATGGTCATTAAAGGTGGCAATTGAGTAAGTTGCGTAATGGGTAAAAAAGGTTGCGGCTGAAATTGACCATTTTCTGTACAAAACTGAAACGGGCCTGATCAGGTGGTTCCCCGCAAACACTTTTTGACCCATCTTATACAATTATATATTAACAACGCAATAATTTTGATCTTAAAAAAAATAAATTCTATCATAAACTAGGTCCTTCAAATTATACGATTTCAACCCTTAAGACCCACTTACTTTTTTGCTATTTATTTAATTGGGTTATTAGCACGAAAAGACATTATACTTGCCACTTTTTATCATTGTGTGTAGCGTATTTAATTTTTTAAAATTTTGACACCAACCTTTTGAATTTGTGCTATTGTGTGTATTTTGTGACCATTTTACCCTTACTTTTTCAAATTTTGAAGGGTAAAATGGTCATTTTACATGACAAAATAGTCACAAAATACACAAAATAGCACGAATTCAAAAGGTTGGTGTCAAAATAGAAAAAAAATAAGTACGCTACACACAATGACAAAAAGTGGCAAGTATGATGTCTTTTTCGCTCTGTTCTCGAGTTTTCTTTTGTGGGAATAGAAATGATAGGTAAAGAAAAGTAAAGAAAAGAAGTGGAAAGAAAAGAAAGTGGCATTTATATTTCATGTTCTCGAGTTGAAAGGAAATGAACGGAAATAGAAGGAAAATAAACAAAGTCGTGTTCTCGAGTTGGAAGGAAAAGAAAGAAAAAATTATAGTTATGACTTTTTAAACATAGAAATACATCTATAACAAAAGATATATAAAATAATGAAGGTTATATAACTTAGTTTATAACAAACAGTTTATGTGTAAATTGTATCCTTCCAATCCGCCCATATTTGGCAGGAAAATTTAGTAGGAAAAAACCTCTTAATTTTCCTATCAAATCCTTCCACTTTCCTTTCCTTTCTGTTGGACAAAAACTCGAGAACACACCAATTTTTCTATTTCCTTTCATTTTCTTTCCTTTCCTTCCAAAGATAAACTAGAGAACGCAGCATTTGTACTAATAACCCTTATTTAACTTGACCCTTTTGAGATAAAACACCACCAAGATGACCCGTATATGATATACCACTCACGATCAACTATAAAATGTATTTATGTTTTCTTTCCAGTAAAATGTCGAGCTAATGGGAGAGGGAAATGGACACTTTACTAAGAGAAACAATTTTTTAGCGGTCCTGACACATGCCATTGTAATAGACATGTACTGTATGTACATATTATATATTTAATATTTCTATAGAGAATTGAAGCATCGTAAAGACTATTGAAGTCAACAAATCAATCTAAATAATATCTCCAGCCTTAAAAAATTTCCCAAAATTATTCCTTATTCGCCAAAACTTAAAGAGCTAAAAGATAACGAACGATGGTACTAATAACTAAAGAGAAAAGTACCTTGCCTTTAACCTCTCCAGGACTTTGAGTGTTACAAGTTGCGAACCCATGCACGCATCTAGATTTACAAACACCACACGATTTCCTTGCGGCTCAGCCACAATAAATGCACGAGATCTCAACCGAAAGTGAATGCCAGATGCAGTTTGATCTGAGTTGGCATATCCCATCATGTTGACATCAGCTGCAGGCCCAGTGATGTCATAGCTTCCTAACCCAACTAAGTAATTAGAAGCAGATATCGCTTTTTCCGCATTGTGTGCAAAAACTAGTAATAACACCCAAAACCATGCAATTGCACGTTGTCGCTGTATGACAGCCTGAAAGAACTCCATCACGATTCCACCAGCAGTCTTAAGGTATTTTCTTCACTGAAGATTAAACATTGAAGAAAAGTTGATAAAAAAAATGTGTACAAATTCATTGCTTATAGTTTGGTGCACGTCAACTTGATTATTGCCAAAAAAAAAAAAAAAAAAAAAAAACATTAATGACAGAACCTAAGAGGAGCTAAGTGTGGCTGGTCCCTTCACTTTAATTATAAAGTTAGTAGTTAAAACTGATGGTCAGATGATTAAAGTTGTGGTAGAAAGTTATGTAATCTGTTTCTACAAATCTAGTCATTATGAACTTTTATTATCATAAATCACAGTCAAAACCAAATAACCATTTAAGACACCTATTAAAAAACTCCCTATAAATCAAGTAATCTTATTTAATGCCCTATAGACCATGACATCTTTAACACATCGTAACATAATTTTAGTATCCATCAAGTCACCAAAAACCAGATAAAAAACATATTCACTGCTAAAAGTAAATTTACAAGTTTCCACAACAAATAAGGTGTCCCTAAAAGCACCACTTAGGCCGCGTAATTAAAGAAAAAAAGGCTCGACTTCCGCGGGTAAACCGAGTTATTTAACCAAAATTATATCATCTAAATTAGCTGTGATGTATATACTAAATCATTAATAACTATGTTCTCTACAGTCCACAATAAAAAAGTGTTTAAACTGGAAAACGTGAAATCAATTAATAAAATGCTACACTACATATAAATCAAAATCCCAAAAATTTACTAGTTACATGACAGATTACAAGACCTTTCATTATAGAAATGAATCCAACAAACTGGTGAAAAAGGAAATGTTTTCACATCATTAAATAACAAACAAAACATTACAGCAGCTACCAACTGTAGTTTATAACATGGTACACTTAAAAATAGATAACGAACCTGAAAATTCAACAGAATAAAAATTCTATATCTCCATTATAAATGAGTGTGTGTGAAGTGAATATAATAAATATGGAGTGGCGGTGAAGTGAAGATGGAGTGGGTGATGGTGGTGTAAATATAGTGGGGGGTGTGTGTGTACATGTGTCGACTGTAATACAATAAATTTGAAGTCCACGTTTATATTTTTCAACGCTTTCATATCGGATCACTAGCTATTATTTTGCGTTCAAACGTCATGCGTATGGATTTCCTATCTTTTCATTTGGAATATCTTTTGTTTTAAGTTTTTGTCTTTTTTATATATATAAAGGTTCGTTAATGTTCATAATTTGCTTTTAAAGAGAATTTTCAAATGCTTATTTTTATTTTGGTGCTTACTAAAGAGACAAATCCTCATCATTCATCTAGTTTGATCTAATGATTGAGATAAACATAACATTTAATATGAAAACTTAAATCCATGTTTTTTTTTCTCCTTTTTCTTTGTCTTTTTAGCTTTCTTATTTTATTAACTTTCTTTATTTTTAATTTTTTTATTATTTTTTTTAGATTTCACGTTTTTATTACAAATTTTTTTTTTCACTTTTTTTTAATATTTTTTTTTTAATTTTAAATTCACGTTTTTTTATTCTAAGTTTTTTTCGCTTTCATACGTTTTCATCTGTATTCATACGTTTTCGTCTGTTTTTATACGTTTTCGTCCGTGTTCATATGTTTTCGTCCGTTTTTTTACGTTTTCGGCGATTTCATACGCTTTTGCCGTTTGGTCCTTGCTGCACGCTTACATCCGCCGCTTTCTTCGACGCTTTCGTATGTTTTAAGCCGTTTTCACGCTGTCCGCTTTTACGCTGGCCCATTTCTGACATTTTCGCCCTCTGCTTTCGACGCGTTGCCTGCTTTCTTACGTTTTCGCCCGCTTATGCCCGCGCTACGCTTTTCTGCTTTATTACGTTTTTTGTTTTTTCATACGCGCCACCGCTTTCATCGCCACGTTTCGCTTCATCCGCTTTTGCACGTTTACATCCGTTTGCTATTTTCTCGACGCTTTCGTATGTTTTCAGACGCTTTTGTCCATTTTCATACGTTTGCATTCGCGTTTTACATTTTCGCCTCTTTTTAGACGTTTTCCCGTTTTATACGCTTTGTCCGCTTTTCATACGCTGTTCGTCGAATTCACGTTTTCGCGTTACGTCCGTTTTCATACGCGCTTATTTTCTATTTTATTACGTTTTACGTTTGTTTTCATACGTTTTCGCCCATTTACGTTTTTGTTCGCCACGTTTGTTTTTGTCCGTTTCGCCCATTTTCACGCCGCACGTGTTTTACGCTTTCATACGTTTTCGCCTATTCTCTTACGTTTTTGTCCGTTTTCTTATGTTTTCGGCCATTTTCATCCATTTTCATACGTTTTTGTTTGTTTTTTTAGGTTTTCATTTTTTCGTCCCGTTTTACGTTTTCGTCGTATTTTTATGTTGTTTTCGCCCCGTTTTCATACGTTGTCACTTTTTTTTTCGTCCATTTTAGACGTTTCGCCGTTTTTGCGACGTTTACATCCGTTTTTATACGTTTTCGTCCGTTTTCATCCATTTTATACGTTTTTGTCCGTTATCAGACGTTTTTGTCCGTTTTTGGTCGTTTTTATCCGTTTCATATACGCTTTTATACGTTTTTCATTCGATTTTATACGTTCTTGCCCGTTTTCATATGTTTTCATTTTGATATTTGTAAGTGACACTTATTTATCTCTTGTGATATAACACCGTAGGAAGATGAAAAGTATTACATTCTTCATCATGTATGTGTTACCAGTTGTAATACTCAACTAAGAATGTGATGGTTGTGTGTTTGAAAATATTTAGGAAGATTTTTGTATTTTATGATATTATGAAATATTAGAAAAGTTGTTCAACTGAAAACAAGAGATGTTATGATACTTTTGTTAGACTTGTGGTGGATTTTTCTATTTAATAGTTACATTGTGCATGTTTTCGATATATATAGCGGGATTTAAAAATATCTATGGTTGAATCAACAAACTAAATAAGCTATGGTTGAAGATAGCACAAATCTTTATAAAAAAAACTGAGGAAACTCAAACACCTGTGATATCACAGGTGATATCACCTCACTTGTGATATCACACGTGATATTATGTGTGATAACACCGGTGATATCACCTGTGATATCATGTGTGATATTATCGGTGATAGCATGTGTGATATCATAGTTTTTATCACTTATGATATCACCTTTGATATCATGTGATATCACAAGTGAGGTGATATCACCTGTGATATCATGTGTGATATCACAGGTGTTTGAGCTTACTCGGTTTGTTTATAAAGATGTGTGCTTTCTTCAATCATAGCTTCTTTAGTTAGCTGATTCAACCATATATATTTTTAAATCCCGCTATAAAACCTATCGAAACATGCAAAATGTATCCATTAAATAGAAAAATTCACCACAAGTCTAACAAAAGTTTCATAACATCTCTTGTTTTCAGTTAAACACCTTTTCTAATATTTCATATTATCATAAAACACAAAAATCTTCCTAAATATTTTCAAAACACAAATAAAAAAAATGAACAGAATCATCACAGTAATATAATAAGTGATGTTTATTATCATTTCTTTCATATATACTTGGTAAAATACTAAATTCTTATCACATTTGGTATGAATTTAATATTTCACATTCTTAGTTGAGTATCACAACTGATAACACATACATGATGAAAAGTGTAATACTTTTCATCTTTCTTACAATGTTATATCACAAAAGATAAATAAGTGTCACTTAAAAATATCAAAATGAATAAAAAGGAAGCAAACTATGAAAATAGAGACTTGGCATATTCTCAAAATCAAACAAGTGTTGCATTAAATTAGCATTTTTTTGAACAAAATAAGAATTCACCTAAAGAGACTTTAACCTTTTTATTTCTACTAAGAGTATAATAACACAAGAGATAGATAACATTGGTTGCATTAAAAAAATATGCGCTTGTCAATTGCGATGAAAAGCACAAAATCTATCTTGTAACTGAAATTTATAAAAATATTAGAAAACACATAGATGATAATATATAAAAATATACAGAGCAATGGAATATCTCAGGTGATATTAAAGGTTAAAAAAACATACTTGTTTGTTTATGAAATATCACAAGTGATATTAGACATTAATTTTTTTAATAAAATATCGCAATTGATATTAGACATGTAATACAATAACGTTTAATAAGAAGCATGAAAACTTATGAAAATAGACGAAAACGTATAAAAACAGCAAAAAACGGACGAAAACCTATGAAAACGGACAAAAATGTATAAAAACGAATGAAAAGCGTATAAAAACGGAAAAAAACGTCTGAAAACGGACGAAACCGTACAAAAACGGATGAAAATGGACGAAAACGTATGAAAACGGACGAAAGAGTATATAAACCTATGAAAACCGATGAAAACGTAATAAAACGGACAATAACGTAAGAAAACAGACGAAAACATATTAAAACGGACGAAAACGTAAGGAAACAGACAAAAAGGTATGAAAACGGCCAAAAACGTAAGAAAACGGACGAAAACGTAAGAAAACATAGGAAAACGGACGAAAACGTAAGAAAACAAGCGAAAACGTAAGAAAACGGACGAAAACGGACAAAAACGTAAGAAAACGGACGAAAACGTATGAAAACGGACGAAAACGGGCGAAAACGTAAGAAAACGTAACGTAATAAAAACGAAGAAAACGTAATAAAACATATGAAAACGTAAGAAAACGAACGAAAACGTAAAGAAACAGTAAAAAACGTATGAAAATGGACAAAAATGTAAGAAAACAGACGAAAACGTATGAAAACGAACGAAAACGGATGAAATCGAAATAAAACGGACGAAAACGTATGTAAACGGACGAAAACGTATGAAAACGGACAAAACGTAAGAAAACGGACGAAAACGTAAGAAAATAGACGAAAATGTAACAAGACTGACGAAAACGTATGAAAACGGATGAAAACGTAAGAAAACAGACGAAAACGTATGAAAACGGACGAAAATGTAAGAAAACAGACAAGAACGTAAGAAAACGGACGAAACGTATGAAAACAGACGAAAACGTATAAAAAGAGGAAAAAAGGACAAAAACGTAAGAAAACGTATGAAAATTACCGAAAATAAATAAATAAATAAATTAATTAAAAAAAAGGTGAAATTGAAAAAAGTAGATTATAAAAAGACAAATAATGAGAAAATAAATAAGAAAGATAAAAAGAAAAGAAAAAGACAAGAAAAAAACGTGGACTTAGGTTTAGACATATTAAATCTTAGATTAATCACCAATATTAGATCAAATTAGATGAAAGGTGATGATTTATCCCTTAGTATACAAGGATTTTTGAGTATGCAAAATAAAGTGTCTCTGCTTTTAAGTTTAAACTTATGCTTTTTATAGTTTGCTAGTTACACTAGTAATATTGGTATGGTGTGTCATAAGCGGTTACACTTTACAGTTTAATTATCGTATTCCCGTAATGTTTATTATCCAACCAATTGTTATATCTCATAACAAATATATCTGCAACACACTCACATATACACTTAAACAAAAAAAGAATTACTCGTTGGTCTACGCCACTCAACCATCCATTTTCTGGTTTCTTCACGTGTCATCCTCATCCACCATTGTGGTGTACACCGTCGTTAGTGCCTTCACGCATAGTCCTCAGGCCTTACTATGACTAGTCTTATGTTTTGTAAGCTTTCACTAATTAAAGGTGGGAAGTATTTTTTGTTTGGGCTAATAACCTATTAAAGCATCATACTTGTCACAAATGTCAGTTCGACGTAGCGAACAAAAAAATTAGCCCCTTTGCCCACTTATCTCGTCTATTTTTTCTCTTATGATACAATTACTAACCTATACAACCGGTATCCGGTTTTTGTAACGTGATACTTTCCTAGTTGGACTACACGCTGGAAACGTCGTACATCAAAACAACCTTAAACACACTTTATCCTCCTCCCCCCACATTCCTGCATATGTGGAAGTGAAAGTACCAGGTTTATGATAAAAAAGTACACTTATCCTCTTTATAACCACAAACAGATATATCATCCATTCATACATCACTTTCATTCAAGATCCCCAAAACGTGTACCAAACCCTAATTCAGTATAAATAATTCCAATTGATTGTCGGTTTCCACAATTTCTCAAGACAAAAGGTATATTCCTTGTTTGTTTTTAATGTTTTATTACCCCAATTGTATTACTTTATAATAAAAAATATTCTGTTAATTAAGGTTTTTGAAATTTGGGTTTTGATTATTTTTGTTTCCGATTTATACAGGTGTGATGGAAGTACCACTTGATATGGTCTTCAAAATACACTACAATAGTGTATTTATGTTTGACCGCTTAAGGTATGATTATGGTAGGGAGATAGTAATGGAGGCCTCTTCAACAGATAGAATTATGTGTAGCCCTCTGTTAGATATTTTAGTTGCCAAGATTAAGAATAATATATGGGCTCTATACATGTGCATTCCTAACTTAGACATTGATAGTGGAGGCTTAAAGATCATTGAAAGGGATGCAGATGTGAATGTTTTATATGATCTAGCTAAACAACATAAGACAGTTGAATTGTTTGTTGCTCATTCCCCCCAAAACTTAGCACCCTACTACCACCAGAACCTTTGTTTAGATAGTTCGACTGAGGTCAGAAAAAAAAAAAAACATAATAAGATGAAAAAGGATGCCGGTAATATGTCTTGTGAGGAGTTGGTTGCTTGGGCTGAGGAAGAAGCACAATCCCTTTATTTAAGGTCTCCTCCACTTAAAGATAGACCACTTAGAAAGGACTTTGAGGGTAAGGTTACATTCACTAGAGTTTGGAATTATCAAGATGAGTTTACCTATGATTACCCTATGATAACTGAAGACGAGGTGTATAGGGAGTACAATGTTGTGGTTGATAAGCTAGTGGACGATGTGGGTCTTGAATCTGGTAAGGCTTTGGACAATCAGGATGTTGGTACGGCTATGGACACTATTAGGCCACTGGATGTTGAGGAGACTGATAGGGCAGTGGACACTGTTAGGGTTGTGGAGCATGATACGGTTGGCCAAACTGATATGAATGTGGAGAATGATAGGATTGTGGAGACTGGTATTAATGTGACTGATATGAATGTGGAGACTGATAGAGTTGTGGAGAATGATAGAGAGGACCAGAATGTAGATGGAATGCATTTGGATGTTGAATTAGATGGTAATTTGTCAGATGCTGTGCTTGCTAGGCAAAAAAAACTAGATAAAGGTAAGTCTGTGGTGACACAAAAAAAGAAGCTAGCAAAGAAGATAAGCACCAATGTTCGTAGATATAACGACCTAAAATTCAAATTTTCATTTTAATATTTATTCAAATATTAACGTAAGTCATTGAGAAATTTAATAAAAGATATACGACTATATGATTTGTTATAATACGTCCAAGTATCATACGAATATAAATTCCAAAATTTGCCATCTATGCCTCGCGTAATCGGGACCGATTTTAGGTATACGTAACTTCGATTTAAATACTTATAAATAAATATTATCAATCCTTTACTAGTCATCTAGACTAGATTAAATCATTTAAATAAATGTAAACAATATAACTAAAAGATATACATGTTTATTTTGGAAAAGATTGTGATTGGTTTCAATCACCCCAAAAATCTCGGTAGGATGTTCCTCACTTCCCTTTTTATTGTGAAATCCGATCCTCCACTTGCTCACACTTTTGAAAACCCTAAACTCTAAATAAAAGCGGCTGCTCCATTTTCTTCAAGAGTCAAGAAAGTTCGAAGGTGTTTTGCTGATTGAATAGGGTACATTAGTTGGTGAAATCGCTGGGTAATCAGAGGGTTGCATATTTGTGGGTTTGTGACTTTTGTGGTGTTTCGTATCTCCTCTTGGTCGATAAAAAGGTACTAAATCCGTCCCATGTGTTATATATATCGAACCATGCAAAATGATAAGAAAAAGGTAATCTTAATCATGATACTCAAACGATAAACCTCTATAAATAAATGTGTTTTGTAATCGCATGATAATCTAAGCCTTATTGTGATCGGTCTTGATAAACTTAAAACTAATATACTCGATAAACATATGTGTGTATGACTAAATTGCTATTGAAATCATAGTACAAATGAATATGTATAACATCTTCTTGTGTCGACCATGTTCATAAGTGTTACAAAGCTAATGTGTCTTGTCCATTTTTATTTTCACCTGGTCCTTGTCGATTTGTAAAACCGGATATAAACCAAGGAAAACTAAAGAATGACCAGGTGCATGTGTATGATAGATTTGATGAATGTTAATATAAACATATTGAACCTAAGAATTGTGTTAAAGAATATGGCGTGTGCATATAAATCCAAGCATGGGTCTTTAATTCGAGGCGAGGGTCGATGTTGGAAACTGATTATGTATGCGTATGCATGAATACAAATTTTAGTAATATATGCATGCCTGATCATGGTTTACTATATATTTAAATGTGAAAATGTAGAATATGGACTTTGGGTTAAAGCGTAGTATATGTATGCATGATTTGGGTCCATGCCTGTATGGCGAATGAAGGTGCTATATATGTACGTATATGATAAGTAATGGTAACATGTATGGCGAATGAGTAATCTTGTTAAAGTGGGAGTCATTCACACATGAATGGTGATGAGTTGCATGTGTAATCCATGGGTCGAATATAAGTAATCTGTATGCGTGTATATGAATAGCAGTGTATGGTAATGTATTGTATACATGGTCTTATGGGGGTAAGTTCAAGCTTGATCGCGGAGTTTATGGGTAAACCGTTTTGTATGTTTGAAAGTGTGTTGGGAAGGTGAGTCGGGAAGGTGAGTTGTGATCCGAGATGGGTCTGATCTTGGTGTGGCATTAATTTGGCCGAGTGTGGTTTTTGTGATTTCCCGATATTGTTTGAATTGTTTTCGGATGTTTTAAATTCGGAAATTTATAAAGTTGAATACACGTGTAAGCCCTAAACCTAATCTACATTAAATGAGATACGAATTAACTTTGAATCGGATATTAACTGGGACTAAGTTAATTAATTAGCATTAAATACGAGATTACTTGACCTAAGTTACTAAAATTGACAGTAATATTAAAGAGGTAAACCTAAATTATAATAAGTATTTGAAATCAATAACGAGTATAATAAATGATCTAATAATTATCATACGAACCTTAATCTATGTAGATTCATTGAAGAAAGGGTGACGTTTTTGGCCTAAAGTGAACTGTAATTCTGAGCATTCAGGTGAGTTTTCATGTGCTTTTTAAATTGGGTTGCACTTTATTCGAAATAGTATCATCCAAACTTGTTTAAATGATCGTTATTTGCTACGTGTTTGGATTCTTCGATAATAAGTGAATGTTGAGAAATATGCTATATGTACATGATGAGATATATAAATGTTGGATTATAAATCGTGAACCATATAAATGTTGAATTGTGAATTGTGGAAATAAAGAAAGTTGGAACCGTTGAACCGAATGGAAATAAAGAAAGTTGGAACCGTTGAACCGAACGGAAAATAATGAATAGTTGGTATATATGGTTTTGGTGATATGTGTTGAATCGTTTATTTTGTTGACTGTTGATAAGTATTGAGAATATGTGATCACTGAACAGTAATTAAATGATTTATGGGCAAATTGCATGATTGTTTTGCAAGTTTGATATTATTGGAAAAGTATTTGATATTATAAGAATTGTTTTATACGTGAAAACCATGAATTCTCACTAGGCCTTTAGGTGACCCAAAACTCTTTTAAAATTTGTGCAACCCGGATGAGCGCTTAGGAATCGTGAGATTATTTGAGATTGGCTATGAGTAGAAGCTTACCTTGATATAAGGTAAATTTGAGGTTTTTAATGCTCCGAAAAGGCGGGGTGTTACAGTTGGCATCAGAGCAATAGGTTTAAGTGAATTAGGTTTTAGGAACCTAGTCTTAAATCAGATTAGGTATTTAAGTTGCAAAAATAGTTGATAGTTAGTGATTACTAGGCTCATTAAACATAAGGAGTAATAGTTGTATTTTGACATGAATTATATGCCTTTATATAGATAGATACGTTGGCCTCTTAGATATCTTATGGTCTTCAATTAAAATGGCACAGAGAAATGGAAGGAAAAGGTGGTGGTGGCTCTAAGTTAAATCCAACAAAGAACCAAGATGTGCCTGTTACCAAAGGAGAACTATGTAACGAAATCATAAGAATTATGTCAGAACACATGCCCACTATTCTGGCTAAAAGTCAAGAAAACTTTAGGAAGGCAGAAGAAGCTAGGAAAGCGCAGAAGAGGCCGAGAAAAGAAAAAGTCAAATGAAGATGCTGAGAGGAGGAGAAAAGCAATGGAAGATAAGAGAGCTGCAGAGGAGCAGAAAAAGAAAGAAAGGTGAACAAGATAGGAAAACGCAGAAAATGCTGAGAGACTAAGAAACGAAGAAGCCCAGAGGGACGGATGTAGCTACAAATCTTTCTTAAATTGCAAACCGACTGAATTTCATGGAGATAGCGACCCTGTGATTGTCACCAACTGGTTAAAGGAGATAGAGGACATCTTTGAAATTAGTGAATGCTCACGTGGACAAAGGGTGAAGTATGCATCCCATTTGCTTAAAGGAGAAGCGCGACATTGGTGGAATATGATCAAGATCGCTCGCGGTAATGAAGATGCGAGTGCTATGACATGGGAACAATTTGAAGAGTTGGTCATGGAAAATTATTGTCCCCAAGGATTGATGGATAAGCTTGAGGAGGAATTCTTGAAGCTGCAAATGAATGATATGACATGTGCCCGAAATACACGCAAAGTTTAATGAAAAGGCAAGATTTACAAAATATCGTAGCTAACTGAGGAAAGAAGAATCAAACGATACATATGGGGTTTAAAAGATGGAATTAGGGGTCCAGTTCAACAAGCACGACCTGCAACTTTTCAAGAAGCAGTAGAGCTTGCTTTAATGATAGAAAAGGAAAATAACCGACAGCTAGAGGAAGGAGGAGATAACAAAAGAAAGAGAGAGAGTCGGGATGAAGACGTGAAAAAGATCAAAATCAATGGTGGGAAAGTAGAGGATGTTGGGGAGTATAAACCATGTACCATATGCAAGAAAACCCATAAGGGGAAATGTTGGCATGAGGATTGTCGTAATTGTGGGAAATCAGGACATGCAACAAAGGACTGTAAAGCTGATTGGGTTTGTTTTAGATGTAAGAAACCGGGGCACAAGACCGCTGATTGTCCTGAATGGAAGCCTCTCGATCCACAAGAGAAAGCAGGATATGGAGGCAAGCGAGGGGAGTACAAGAATACTCAACCACGAAAGACGATGGGAAGAGTTTTTCAACTAACAACAGAGAAGACTTAAGACACTCCATATTATAAAGAATATAATAAAGAAGCATGTGACGCCTAATAGTACCCTTCAGTTCTCAAGGATTATGAATTTTGATGTTTTTGAATTATTAAGTTTGGTTTATTTTCGATGGGATTATGCTTCTAAGTTGGATTGCATACATTTTTTTTTTTTTTTTTTTTTTTTTTTTTTTTTTTTGAATTTTAGTTGCATAATATAGTTTAGTGTATTGAACGAATACGATGTTATAACAAAGTGCCCATGACTGATTTTTGTTTTAAATTTCGAGGACGAAATTTTTCTTTTTAGAGGGGAAGAATTATAACGACCTAAAATTCGAAATTTCATTTTAATATTTATTCAAATATTAACGTAAGTCATTGAGAAATTTAATAAAAGATATACGACTATATGATTTGTTATAATACGTCCAAGTATCCTACGAATATAAATTCCAAAATTTGCCATCTATGCCTCGCGTAATCGGGACCGATTTTAGGTATACGTAACTTCGATTAAAATACTTATAAATAAATATTATCAATCATTTACTAGTCATCTAGACTAGATTAAATCATTTAAATAAATGTAAACAATATAACTAAAAGATATACATGTTTATTTTGGAAAAGATTGTGATTGGTTTCAATCACCCCAAAAATCTCGGCAGGCTGTTCCTCACTTCCCTTTTTATTGTGAAATCTGATCCTCCACTTGCTCACACTTATGAAAACCCTAAACTCTAAATAAAAGCGGCTGCTCCATTTTCTTCAAGAGTCAAGAAAGTTTGAAGGTGTTTTGGTGATCGAATAGGGTACATTAGTTGGTGAAATCGCTGGGTAATCAGAGGGTTGCGTATTCGTGGGTTTGTGACTTTTGTGGTGTTTCGTATCTCCTCTTGGTCGAAAAAAAGGTACTAAATCCGTCCCATGTCTTATATATATCGAACCATGCAAAATGATAAGAAAAAGGTAATCTTAATCATGATAATCAAATGATAAACCTCTATAAATAAATGTGTTTTGTAAGCGCATGATAATCTAAGCCTTATTGTGATCGGTCTTGATAAACTTAAAACTAATATACTCGATAAACATATGTGTGTATGACTAAATTGCTATTGTAATCATAGTACAAATGAATCTGTATAACATCTTCTTATGTCGACCATGTTCATAAGTGTTACAAAGCGAATGTGTCTTGTCCATTTTTATTTTCACCTGGTCCTTGTCGATTTGTAAAACCGGATATAAACCAAGAAAAACTAAAGAATGACCAGGTGCTTGCGTATGATAGATTTGATGAATGTTAATATAAACATATTGAACCTAAGAACTGTGTTAAAGAATATGGCGTGTGCATATAAACTGATTATGTATGCGTATGTATGAATACAAATTTTAGTAATATATGCATGCCTGATCATGGTTTACTATATATTTAAATGTGAAAATGTAGAATATGGACTTTGGGTTAAAGCGTAGTATATGTATGCATGATTTGGGTCCATGCCTGTATGGCGAATGAAGGTGCTATATATGTACGTATATGATAAGTAATGGTAACATGTATGGCGAATGAGTAATCTTGTTAAAGTGGGAGTCATTTACGCATGAATGGTGATGAGTTGCATGTGTAATCCATGGGTCCAATAAAAGTAATCTGTATGCGTGTATATGAATAGCAGTGTATGGTAATGTATTGTATGCATGGTCTTATGGGGGTAAGTTCAAGCTTGATAGCGGAGTTTATGGGTAAACCGTTTTGTATGTTTGAAAGTGTGTCGGGAAGGTGAGTCGGGGGTGAGTTGTGATCCGAGATGGGTCTGATCTTGGTGTGGTATTAATTTGGCCGAGTGTGGTTTTTGTGATTTCCCGAGATTGTTTGAATTGTTTTCGGATGTTTTAAATTCGGAAATTTATAAAGTTGAATACACGTGTAAGCCCTAAACCTAATCTACATTAAATGAGATACGAATTAACTTTGAACCGGATATTAACTGGGACTAAGTTAATTAATTAGCATTAAATACGAGATTACTTGACCTAAGTTACTAAAATTGACAATAATATTAAAGAGGTAAACCTAAATTGTAATAAGTATTTGAAATCAATAACGAGTATAATAAATGATCTAATAATTATCATACGAACCTTAATCTATGTAGATTCATTGAAGAAAGGGTGACGTTTTTGGCCTAAAGTGAACTGTAATTCTGAGCATTCAGGTGAGTTTTCATGTGCTTTTTAAATTGGCTTGCACTTTATTCGAAATAGTATAATGAAAACTTGTTTAAATGATCGTTATTTGCTACGTGTTTGGATTCTTCGATAATAAGTGAATGTTGAGAAATATGCTATATGTATATGATGAGATATATAAATGTTGGATTATAAATCGTGAACCATATAAATGTTGAATTGTGAATTGTGGAAATAAAGAAAGTTGGAACCGTTGAACCGAACGGAAATAAAGAAAGTTGGAACCGTTGAACCGAACGGAAATAAAGAAAGTTGGAACCGTTGAACCGAATGGAAAATAATGAATAGTTGGTATATATGGTTTTGGTGATATGTGTTGAATCGTTGATTTTGTTGACTGTTGATAAGTATTGAGAATATGTGATCACTAAAAAAAAAGGTAACACCCAATGCCGTCTTCCACGGGTTATGGGTACCCAATACCGTTTCCGGTGTTTGGGGGAGGTTAAGATGTAGACAGCCTTATGTTGAGTTTATAATACATGACTTAAACATAAAACATGTAGACATCAAGAGTACACAGCGGAAGACTTTAGATCATAACAAATAAATAATTAACTGAATTAAAAGCGTAACATACCTCTTGAAAATGTCT
>OU343223.1:140445532-140655719 GCA_910596185.1 Chrysanthemum makinoi | reverse complement strand
CCAAGATTAAAATATCTTTGTGATAAGCTGTTGCCTCTTGTCCTCGACTTTTGGGCGTGCGTGCTTGAGATGACCCTTCTTATTACAATATAACAACGGACATTAACCCTTTATTCTGGCGTTACGCGTTTAACCACTTGAGCCCTTGTTGTTGTGGAGCACCCATGTTATTCCTTCCCATTGGATTAAACCCTTGACCACCGCCCATCGGACGAACATTACCACGATTCGAACTTCAACCGCGTCCATTGTTAACAACAGCGATTCCTTTTGTTAGATGAGATGAAGTCCGATTGTTGGATTTGTTTCAGTATCGGCCGAAGGCTCTAGCAATCATGACAAACCCTTGTTGCAATGCATCGAAAGCTTATGCATCTTCATTGGATTCACTATAAAGTGCTTGATCATTGTTGTTGTTGTATGGAACCAATTGAGTTTCTTAGAGTTGTTGCTTTGATGGATCATTTGGTGTGATTGTTGTAATTGATTGAGAAGTGGGTTGTGGAGGAGATTTGTGAATGAGTTTGTAGGGTTTGGGAATTGAGGATAACAAGCATGAGCCCACAAAGCTAATTGTTGATTATCCAGAAGTGAAGGTGAAATAGTTTGTCCCCGGATAACCTTTCTTTGTCAACTTCTTTTTGATGAGGCATCAAATAGTCGTACAACAATCCGTATGTAGCATGATGAAGATTCTTTGCTTAACGGATGAAGATGACATACTTTTCCCAATCAGGACCAAGACTACTCGGGAACTTAGTGTTGACTGCAATTCTTGGCATAATTATGTCGTGTTTGTCCAAGTCATTGATGATGTCTGAAAATCGATGATGATATGACTCTAATGTCTCCCTAGGTTCAATCATGAAGTGTTCATAAGCCAAGTAGATTTTTGATTCCATGTCTTCTTGATTGAGTTACATTGCCTTCCATGAGAAAGATGAACATATGCATTGCTTTAGCAGATCTTTTGAAACATCAACTTGAAGGATCGGTTGGGTAATCCCAAAAGGATGTATTGCATGCTAGTTCATCGGCTTCAAATATGTAGAAGTTCATCAGTGGTGGGTAAGACTTGCAATGTTGGTGGCGTCACCTCTTGGTGGATTGGCATTTGGATCTCCGGGTGTAGCGAGAGCGGTAGCATGTCACGAAATGGACCTTCTGGATGACTTCTTTAAGAACTTTCCATGTGGCATCTTTAGATAAAAACCTAAAGAACCTAATCACCCATTGATGCGTAGTTTCGGGGTGAGCATTGGAGGTCTATCAGTGATCCAGCCTGAATGGATTGTTGGCTACTTAAAGCTTCACACATTTTTGCAAACCAAGGCGGTTCCTTCATAGTATTCTGAACCGGATGCGATTGTGAATGTTTGTGTAAGGTTATACTTGAAGACTAGGTGGTGGTTGAATCATTTGTGGTTGAATACTCCTTGTTGTTGGAAAATTTTGTTGTTGAAATTGTTGTTGTAACTTTTTGTTTAGATTAATTGTTGTTGTTGTTGGTGAGGTTGTTGTTGTTGTTGTAGAGGATACATATGAGGAAAGTAGCTAGAGTATGGTGGTTGAGACATCTTGAAACTTGTGTTAATGATGGATCTTTGTAGTCGAATGAAACTTTATTGATGAAGAATCCTGAGAAGAAACCGTTTTACGAAAAAACCTTAGGCGTAAAACACCAAACTTACGTGTAAGAATATATTTGGACTTCGTAGAGGATTAGCTTCGTAGGGTTAGTTAAACCAGGTTATCGTAAACTAAAGACTTAAGTGAGAAACTTATGTGTAAGTTTTCCTGAAGTAAGGCGTGCTTATGCGTAGGAAATGCTTGACAAGATTTTTTACTAAAGCTTCTATGTAAAGTAAAACTAGGGTTTTGCCCAAAAATCCTTTACACTAATCTGATGTAAAGATATCCAAAGTGTCGAAGTGTTTTCAGGCTTATCAAGCAAGAAAATCTTGGAGTAAACAAACTTTGAAGATCAAACCAAGGAAATCTTACACGTAAGAATAGGGTTTTCTTATGCATAGGATTATCCAAAAGCTGAGTATTACGCCCAAAGTGTTTCTAAACCGTTTTTGATGAAGCTTGACTTCAATATCACCAAAATAACACAAAAATGTGAAACTTAATGATCCAAAACTTTTGTACACCTTACGCGTAGAACAAGCTACACGAATAAAATCAAGCTTAAAAACCAAGAAATACATGTAAAGTTTCAAACTTTTTGCCAAAAACTTAACCTTTAACACCTAATAACCTTGAAAGTACAAGAATCTTGGATTTGAAAGTGAAAAAAGATGAGTTTTTATGCGTATGAAAGTTTTGAAACCGAGAACCTTACGCGTAACACAAATACTTCAAAAACAAAACCTTTTCACCCAACTATTTGCTGATTGATACCTTGTTAGGTCACCATGTTTGTAACACAAGCATCAATATAAGAAAGATAGATAAGAGATGATCGGATGAACAAACACACACACACACACGTATGAGATATAAGAAGAGTTATGCGTAAATGATATGTGTGAAATGAACAACCAACCCCCAAATGGGAGTTTACAAGATTATTTATAGGAGGGAACTAGGGCAACACACCAAGTTTCCATCCTTTCCTTATTAGGCTTTGGATAGGCTCATGGGCTTTCTACATGAGCCTAGCCTTGATTACTAACATAAAGCCATAATTAAGCTAACTATTACACATTAATTACTAACACTTGAAATCTAGTTTAGGAGTGATTCCAACAGAACCAAACCTATCACAACGTTGCCTGCACTTTATCCGGTACAAGGCTAGATACCGAGTTCCATTACAAAGGAGGAACTACTACCCAACACTACACAACACCTATCCCAAAGGAGACCCACTCCTTATTACAACATCATCAAGGATATCAATATCCTTGGACACAACCTATCTATATTTGTACATCGATGCACCATATCGATTGTACACTCTTGGCATCTTTCACTAATGCCTTTGACATGATCTTTTGGCACCTTTCACTAATGCCTTCGACTTGACCCTTTTGACATCACTAATGCCTTTGACACAGACGTTCGGCACCTTTCACTAATGCCTTCGTCTTGATCCTTTTGGCATCCTTCACTAATGCCTTAGACACAACACTTCTAGAGAAGAAGAAAGAACTATCAACAAGAGAGCTTCAGTAGTCTTGATGATGACGAAGCATGGCAACTCATGGACTTGAGCTTGCTTGACTTCAAGAGGTGGTGATCTCACCTTTAAGAGGAACCTAGAGAATCACACAAAAACAAGCACAAACTACATAGAAAGATCCTTTGGATCTGAGGTTAGAGAGTTTACAATACTAGGAGAAAGTATGTTTAGGAGTGGCAACTTACAATGAAGAAATGACTCACTATTTATAGACAAAAATATGCTACTGTTCCACGGATCCCACGGATCCCTTGCTTGAGGGATCCGTCTAGTGTATTACTAGGGATCCGTAGGACGCTCCCCTAAAGTGGGTTGTGGGTCATGGATCATGGATCATGGGTTGTAGGCTTTGATCCATGGGTATCCAAATAGATACAATGTTTCTAGAAGATGCAATACATCTAGTCAATGGGTCATGGGTTAGCTCCATGGGTCATGGATAATACCCATTATGGCTTATGCATGATGAATGGGTCATGGGTTATGGATCATGCTCTATGGGTATGGGTCATGGACTTTGGGTTTTACCCAACTACATTCAATGTATTTAGTCAATGGGTTAAATACTTATACTTCTACCCATTCTATTACCCATTATAATACATACTAAGTATGTATATATCTACCCATTATATAAACACTAGTTGTTGTACATATGCATTACTAAACCATGAAAGCACTATTACTTGTTTAGTGTTTTATATGAAAACGTAAGTGTGTTAGTAAACTATTGGCTCAAACCATTTACGTATTTTATTTGGTTCGTTAAAATGATTTTATGTTTTTTATCGACAAAACATAAAAAGATCGTAAAATATAAATAAACGTTTTTACGGCTTATTTGTATTAACAATCTCCCCCTTTTTGTTGATGACAAAACATAAGATTATTTTAAGGAAAAACTAAAAATTCGTAAAAGTTTGAATTGGAGTTTTTACTCTCTTCTCCCCCTTTTTGTCGAAACAAAAAGAGCGTCAAAAAGAAACTAACACATTGTTTTATGAAAAACATGTGAAAAGTAACAATATGAAGAATAAAGAGTAAGGGAAGAGAAGGATTCTCGTCTTAGCTCCCCCTTGACCGGTCCATCCCTTTGTATAGGCGTCAAGTAATTAGAGAGACTAAGCGAGTGCTTTGCAATTATGTTTGTGGAAAACTAGAAGGGGGGGTTGAATAGTTTTACCAATTAAAACTTTGTTTTAATATTTAGATCGACTTATGTCAATCTATTTAGATGTCTATATTGGACATTGATAGATAGATTTATAAATGTGTAATGAAAGATAAGGAGTAGAAGCACAAAACCACCGACACAAGTATTTATAGTGGTTCGGCTACAAGGACACCTTCCTTGCCCTACTCCACTCCACGAGTCATCTACTCGAGAGTTCGTAATCACTACACTACACCAACTCCGTGATGGCGGATAAGCCTTCTCACAATCGCCTACTCTTTTTCGGTACTAGGCTAACCAACCACACCTACCACAACGCGCTACCCTTTTATCCGTAACTAGGCTAAGTGCCTAGTTCCATTACAATGGAGGAACTACTACCCAACACTACACAACACCTAACCCCAAAGGAGACCCACTCCTTATTACAACACCATCAAGGATATCAATATCCTTGGAACAAACTATCATTATTTGTATAACGATGCACCTCATCGATTATACGACCTTGGCATCATTCACTAATGCTACTTGATTTGACTCCTAGGCATCTTTCACTAATGCCCTTGACACGAACGCTTGGCACCTTTCACTAATGCCTTCGTCTTGACTTCTTTAGCATTCTTCACTAATACATTTGACACGGACGTTAAGCACCCTTCACTAATGCTTTCATCTTGACTCTTTTGGCATCCTTCACTAATGCCTTCGACACAACACTCTTATGGAGAAAGAAAAAAGTATCAACAAGAGAACCTCAGTGAGTCTTGATGATGACAAGTAAATGGCAACCCATGGACTTGAGCTTGCTTGACTTTAAGAAGTGGTGATCTCACCTTTAAGAGGAACCTAGAGAATCACACAAAACAAAAGACAAACTACATAGAAAGATCCCTTAGGATATGTGGTTAGAAGGTTACAATACTTGGAGAAAGTATGTGGTAAGGAGTGGCAACCAAAAAGAAATGGGTCACTTATTTATAGAAGAAAACAACTCTTGTTCCACGGATCCCTCACCGAGGGATCCGTCCATGTGACATGGGGATCCGTGGGGCGCTCCTCTTTGCCCATGGGTTTTGGGTCATGGGTCATGGGTTATGGATCATGGGTATTCAAGTAGATACAATGTATCTATAAGATGCAATGCATCTAGTCCATGGTTCATGGATTAAAATCAAGGCCATGGATTAAAACAATGTATGACTTAAGCATGATGTCATGCAATGGGTTATGGGTCAAGCTCCATGGGTATGGGTCATGGAATTTGGGTTGTACCTAACTATATTCAATATATTTGGTCAATAGGTCAAATACTTAAGTTTCTACCCAATTGTATTACCCATTATAATACATACTAGTTATGTATATATTTGCCCAATATGTAAACACTGGTTGTTGTACATATGTATTAGTAAATCATAAAATCACTTATACTTGTTTTAGTGTTTTATGTGAAAACGTAAGTGTGTTAGAAAACTATTGGCTCAAACCATTTACGTATTTACAGCTTATTTGTATTAACAATCTCCCCCTTTTTCTTGATGACAAAATATAAAATTATTTTAAGGAAAAACTAAAATTCATAAAGTTCGAATTGGAGTTTTTACTCTCTTCTCCCCCTTTTTGTCGAAACAAAAAGAGCTTCGAAAAAAAACTTGTAGAAAACTAGAAGGGGGGTTGAATAGTTTACCACTTAAAAACTTTTTTTTGAAACTTATTGAAAGATCAATTGAGATTGATATTTGATATGTTAATGAAATATGTAATCAATATGTAAAGAGTAAATAAGGAAAGAAATGATCAAACCACAACAAGTTGTTTATAGTGGTTCGGTCTACAAGGACTCTTTTTCCTTGCCCTACTCCACTCCCCGAGTCTCACACTCGAGAGTTTAACTTCACTAGTCAACAAGCTCCTTTCACCGATGGAGAAACCTTTACACTTCGCTTACACTATTTCCGACACTAAGCTAAATGTCGAGTTCTTTCCAAGGGTACAACCACTCCCACACACAATGTATTTTGAGAACTAAAATACTAACCACTCACACTCACAAGATTATGATGGTTTAATACAACAATGAAGTATGAATCAACACTAGAACATACAACACTAAACAAACAAGACTTCCAACTTCTCGTTGAAGCTTGAATGTGACTTGATCTTCTTTGCTACAAAAGAGATCACTAATATGATATGAAACTGAGTTAGAAAGGTTAGAGAAGATATGTAATAGAGTATGATAGAAAGGGATGAAAAACTACTTGGTTTGGCTTTGCTATTTATAGCCAAAACCATCGGCAGCCTCCACGGACCGCGGACCCCTTAAAAGGGTTCCCCGTTATGGCTTTGGTGCCGCCCGAGGTCGGCAAACAAGATATCAAGATCGTGCCAAAGTCAACCATATCTATGCAAGATTGTGTAAGATATGAAGAGTACAAATCTACACAAAATATCTAATGAAATCTTCCAATGATTTCCATGATGCATCACATGATGTCATGTGTTGTTTTCTATTTTTAGAAATATGCAAATACATAAGTAGTGTTTGGTTTTAAGAACCTAACACATTCTAAAAACTACTATCATACATAATGGTTAGAGTCATATCAAGATGTTACTAATCATAAATGTAAATGCTTGAATGATGAAGATATTGTTTGAAAAAGCTTGTTTTAATATCTATTAAACTTGACAAGCTTTAAGCTTTATAAAAATTAAATTTACTTTTGTCGTTAACAAAACTTAGGTAAAGATCAAAAATATAAATAACGTTTAATGGCGATATTTGTATTAACAATCTTCCCCTTTTTGTTGAGGACAAAATATAAATTTTATTTTTATAAAAGATACAAAGATTGTACAAGAGTTATAAAAATATTAGTTTTAGAACTTGAAAAAGAAATGATAATGCAAGTGTATGATGTTTGACTTTTTCAGAAAGTCAAAGTCTTCACTAGTTGATGCATGATGTTGACTTTTGAGAAGTCAAAGTATGTAGTTGACTTTTCGAAAAGTCAAGTATTACCAATGAAGTATCATGTTGACTTTTTCAGAAAGTCAATGTATGCAGTTTGACTTTTTCAAAAAAGTCAAATATAATAAATTCTATATATTTCTCCCCTTTTTGTCTCAACAAAAGAAGATGCGATCTTGGAATGTATAATGAGCCGAGCCATTATCTCCCCCTTGATCAAAGCTCCTCCTAAATTGGGTGCCAATGGGAAGATACATGGATTGTGAAAAAGCTACAAAAGATTTGTTAGTAATAATCATCATTCACAAGCATTTCCAAACACTATGTAATAAGCACCAACAATATAGAAAACACAATTCATTAGTTAAAAATTTTTCATGATTTAAAAATCATGAAAAGAACACAATGAAGTGTTTTAGTACAATAAAGAAAAATAAAAAAAAAATAATCTTAGAAAAATAAAAGTAAAAAATGCTTAAGCTAATCTAGGACTATTCTAATGAGATGGTGGATGAGAAAGAGCGTTGAGTCGCTCAAGGATATGATTGAGGATGAACCTCATTTCCTCTTGGAATTCATGGACCATTACCCGGGTCCGATCAATGGTTTGGGCGGTTTGCTCACAAGTTGAGCAACCATGCCTAGGGGTAGTATGGTTGATGAGGTTGTGGTGGTGGAATGGTAGATGTGTTGGTGTTGGTGGTGGTGTTTGGGTGGTGATGATGGAGGCTAGCAAAGCATTTTGCATTTGCATAGTCTCACTTATGTGAGAATCCACCATATTTTTGAATTGGTGGAGATGTTGGAGTTCCGCTTGAATCTCCTCTCTTGTGGGATTATCATCCCACATGGACTCCTCAATGTCCTCTATGTGAGGGACATTGATGTAGGGAGTGGTTGATCCCTATACAAAGGACCATGGATGTCTTTGTGAATGGGGTGGAAGAGAAGAGGTCTTGGCCCTAATGGGGCGTTTGGATCAAATGAGGGTCTAGGAGACTCATGAGCGATCCGCTCATTGGTGCCAAATGATGGCAATGGTGGTGGATGATTGGGCCTAGGAGGCAAATCTTCCAAGTCCTCCAAGAAAGGATTTGGAGGTTGGTGGTGTGGAAAATAACTCCAAAGGAATGAGGGTTGGAGACTTTGGTGGTGATAGTGTTTTTGATGTTTGGAGAGGTGCCGTGGTGGTGAGTGTTGGTGTTTTTGTTGGTGGTGGAGTGGTGATGACCAATGGGTGATTGAGTAGGAGTAGCCAAGGTTAGGCTTGTGTCATCCCTTATGGGAGATGAGATTGTGAGTGGAGAGGATTCGGATGAAGAGCTCAAGTTGATGAAACAACAAGGCCTTACGCTAATCCTAGCGGTTTTCTTGCAAGGCTTGGTGGAAGGTGAAGATTTTGTCATTTTGACTTGTTTTTGCTAGTTGATGGTAAGAATGAAGAAGGTGTGAAGATGATCATGGTAAAACCTCTTAATTTATAGAAGTGAAAAATTATGGAGAAATGTGTTTGATTTGATGTTAAACCATAGAAGAGATGAGGTTCCTAATGATTTGGAAGTGGGTTAAATGCTAGTCATATCACCCAAGTCAAGCCATACAAGAGAGATGGAGTGAAGAAGAAAAGATTTGCAATAAATGTGTTCTAATGAGTGGAAGATCCTAACAATCGAGTTACCCACGGATTGCAAGGTACCAAAATTTTGGTTCCTTCCTTTATGCAAAAGGGCTCATTGGGTGAATTTTTCAAATTTTTGAATTTTGGTGGGAAATGGATTTCCTATATGCCTAAGTGTGTTATACTAGTTCTAATAAGGGTACAAACTAGTTAAGATTGACTCACAAGCAATATATGGTAATTTGGAATGTCGAAAGAACCGAAATTCAAAAAGTTACTTGGAGGATCCACGGCACCAAAAATTTACACGGACGGAACCCTTAAAAGGGTGCCGTCTGGTCCGTCGCTACAGACAGGTGCGGTACCATTTCTTATATGAGCACGGTACCAAAACGTTGGTGCCGTCGATCCGTCTGAACCGAGAAAAGTTCACAGAGTGTATTTTAAGTGTCGAGGGACATTTCCGAAACCTGAAATTTTGCTCAAAACATGTGACATTAATCATTTCTAGTTAGGAAAAGTAAATAACACATGCACAAACATAATGGAGCATAGATTTTGAGCAAGGCCAAGTGATTTTCACATTATAGTGAAAATGGGTAAAATTTGATAGCATACTTGTGCTATCCCCCTGCATAAGATTGTTAGCATACATCATTGTTTCGAGTTATATTATCATCCTACAAAATAAAAACAACCAAATTGTATCAAACATTAAAGATAATGTATTGTTCCAAACACTCCTTAAAACGATTCTCACTTATCCAACTTCTTGTAGATCTTGTTCATCATCCTACCAAGGCACTTGAACATCCTCTTGGTTTGCTTGAACTCCGCTGATTCATTCTCAATCTCGGGAAGAGATGCATAATACTCATGAGGTGGAAGGCGAGAGTTTGGAAGACCATCCTAGGAGCTATTTGATGATGATGATGATGGAGTTGGAGGTTTTGCTCTCTTGCCTTTTGTCTTAGCAACTCATTCATCACTCAAAGGTACAAAGATGTGAGGGATGAGCTCATAGTGAAGGTGCATCCCTTTTGGGCTTGGTGGAATTGGTGCAAGGCTCTATTCCTAGAGCGGGTGAGAAGCATCCCATAAGGAAGAGCAACCGATCCTTGAGTTGGAATATCAATCATTCTCCTAGCGATGTAGTAGGCTAAATTGAATGGTTGTCGGGTGGACAAGTTGTAGAGCATATGGCAAAGACAAGCATTGATGTGATCCCTATTTCCTATGGTGCTAATGACGTTGGCTCTAAGTAGTTCTTCCCATTTCTTAAATTTGGGCTTAAGTTCATTTAGCTCCATTCCATATGGATCTCGATTCACTTCTTTTCCTTTTTGGGTAACTCGGGTTGTATCTCCCCTTGGGATAAATAGGTGCTCACGGATGACATCCTTATTTGCTAGAGGTGTTTGGTAGGGAAGAGAGCGGTCATTGATTGCATCAAGGATGGTGAGTGACCACTTATCCGAGTAGACACATGTCCCTAGGTTGGGAATTCCTAGCACTTGAGCAAAGTTGGTTAAGGAGATGGTGTAGTCATTTTGATTGATCTTAAACCTAAGACTAAATCATCATCATCATCAATGAAGCCGGTCACACTAGCATAGAATTCTAACACAAACCTAGGACAAATTGGTTCATCGATGTCAAGAAGACAATCGAATTGAATGGCAGGTAGTTCTTGACAGAGATTGGTATTTTCAATGAAAGATGAGTGAATGGTTCTACCCTCATGGAAATACCTTGATTCTAGACTCTTAAATATTTCTACTTGTTCCTTGGAAAGTCCTTTGGTTTTGTGATGTTTGGGAATGTAGTTAAGGGTATCCTTGTGATCATAGAATCTTGCGGCTACCATGGTTATTCCTAGGAGCAAGAATTAATATGTTAAAAATGAGAATAAACTTTAACGTTTTGGTTCTAGTGTGTGCCTATATGAAAAAAATTTGGAGTTGCGGTTATCTCGACTCATTTTATGCACAAAATGGTTTTAGTGGGGTGTTTGGCAAATACCATGAGATAACCCAAATGCTCCTAATTCAATGTGGCTTCATTTGAATATACCGGGAATGCATATTAGTTATGCAATACCTTTAGTATTCAAGAGCATGCAAGTGATGAAAATCTAACGTTTCTATTTGTATTAACAATGAAAATTGTTTTCCTACAAGTGAGAAGCTTTTCAAAACTTTTGACATGGGGTGTTTGGTTATTTGAATAAGGCCTTATATTCATTATCTATTGATTAGTGGGAAGCATGATTTGTTTATGCAATATGATAATGTAGTACCTAATTTCAATGACTAGTTATGCAATTTGCCAATTGAATTCATATAGAAGTATACATAAACCCCATGTAATGATTTGTAATGATTTTGTGCATAAATAAGAATCCTAGACTAAGAATTAAGAGATAAAATGTAGTTAGGATACTTACAATGATGTTATCTCTAGTGATTAGTGAGTGAGAAGGTGTCAATAATGAGCTTGGTTTAATGTTTACACGTTTTGGTAAAGTGGGTTTTGAGGAAGAAGATGTTTTGTAGGTAGCTTTGTTCAGTAGTCACCACGGACCAGACGGTACCAAATTTTTGGTTCCGTCGTGTTGTCGGTTTGGTGCCGTGGCTACTGATACGCAGATACAAAACAAAATTGTTTTGTTTTGTTTATTCTAATGTTTAGGCTATGTTTATCCTACATGTTTGGTTCCATTAACCTAAACCAAGTCTAAGAAGATTAAAAGGTTCTCGTTTAAGAGGCTTAGTTAAGATGTCGGCAATGTTGTCTTCGGAGGATACTTTCTCGATTGAGATGTTTCCTTTTGGAACATTGTCGCGAAGAAAGTGATGACGGATTTCAATATGCTTTGTACGAGCATGTTGAACGGGATTTTGCTGAGATAGATGGCTCCTTTGTTGTCGCAAAGTATAACAATATCGTTGAGATGAATTCCGTAATATACGAGAGCTTGCTTCATCCAAAGAGCTTGTTGACATGCTTTTCGGTGAGACGCGTACTACGGCTTGTAGTTGAGATGGCTAAATTTGTTTGCTTCTTTGCAAACCATGAGGTGAGACAATGTCCAACAAAAGTGCAAATACCACTTGTACTTTTTCTATCGACATAGTCACCGGCATGATCCGAGTCGGCATACACTATGGTTTCTACACCCGTTCCTTTGGGATACCATAATCCTAAACACGTTGTTCCCTTAATGTATCTAAAAATCCTTTTTAAGGCTTCTAAGTGTGATGCCTTTGGGTTTTCTTGAAAGCGAGCACATAGACAAACACTAAACATAATGTCGGGTCTACTAGCCGTAAGATAGAGTAGGCTACCAATCATTCCTCTATATTTAGTGTTATCTACGGATTCACCTTCCTCATCCTTGGTGAGTTTAGTGTCCGAGGACATGGGTGTCTTAGTTGGTTTGGAATCTTCAAGACCAAATTTCTTAAGCATGTCTTTTATATATTTAGATTGGTTAAAGAATATGCCATCTTCTAGTTGTTTAATTTGAAGTCCTAGAAAGAAATTTAATTCACCCATCATACTCATTTCAAACTCGTCGTGCATGATTTTAGAGAAATCATCACATAGCTCTTGACAAGTTGATCCGAATATGATGTCATCAACGTATATTTGAACAATGATAATATGTGACTCCTTTTTCTTGGTAAAAAGAGTATTATCTACTAATCCCATAGTGTATTTGTTATCAATAAGAAAAGTCTTAAGTCGGTCGTACCAAGCTTTTGGTGCTTGCTTAAGACCGTATAATGCTTTCTTGAGTTTGAAGACATGATGTGGTTTCTCAAAGTCGGTAAAACCGGGAGGTTGAGCAACATACACTTCTTCGTTAATAAACCCATTAAGAAATGCACTTTTAACATCCATTTGAAATAATTTAAAGTCATAAGCACATGCATAAGCAAGTAATATTCTAATAGATTCTAGTCTAGCTACCGGTGCATAAGTTTCATCATAATCAATCCCTTCTTGTTGATTATAACCTTGTGCAACAAGCCTAGCTTTGTTTCTAGATACTACACCATTTTCATCCATTTTATTTCGAAAAACCCATTTCGTTCCAATTATAGTTTGATCTTTAGGTTTTGGAACTAATTTCCAAACATCATTTCTAACGAATTGGTTTAACTCTTCTTGCATGGCAATTACCCATGATTCATCTTTTATTGCTTCATTTATGTTTTCGGTTCAATGATGGATACAAAACAAAAATAATTACTTTTATTTTAGGCTTGTGACCTTAAGGTTCTTTGATTAAGTTGTCCTATGACCTTTTCTAAAGGATGACTTTAAGATTCTTTGATGTTTAAAATTTCTTTATTTAATGGTTCATCTTCCTTGTTATTTTTAATTATTTCTTGACTTTCCATCATTTGACTTTCAACTAAGTCATCATCTACCAAAGGTGATGTCTTAGAGGGAGGTGGAATTTCGTCGAATGTTATGTTCAACGATTCCTCGACTATCATTGTTTCTTTGTTTAAGACAATGTAAGCTTTACTAGTTTGAGAATAACCAAGAAATACACCTTCATAAGACTTTGGGTCAAACTTGGTGAGATAATCTTTAGTATTAAGAATAAAGCATTTACATCCAAAGACTCTAAAATATCCTAAAGTTGGCTTTTCACCTTTATAAAGCTCGTATGGTGTTTTGTTTAGGAAAGGACGATTAAGACTCTATTTAAAATATATGTAGAAGTGTCAACCGCGTTACACCAAAACTTTTGAGGAATGTTTTGTTCATTAAGCATTGTTCTACTCATTTCTTGAATAGTTCTATTTTTACGTTCTACTACTCCATTTGATTGAGGTGTTCGTGGAGCCGAAAAGTTATGTGTTATACCATTTGTATCACAAAAGTTTCCAAATTGAGTTTCGTTGTCAAATTCACGACCATGATCCGTTCGGATCGACACAATTTTAACACCTAGTTGATTTTGAATTTTCTTGCTAAGAATTTCAAATTTATCAAAAGCTTCATTTTTTGTTTTCAACAACAACGTGTATAGGTTGCCTCCGTAGCTTCTTATAGCGGATGGACCAAACAAGTCCATATGCAATAATTCTAGACATTTAGATGTGGACACCATATTTTTAGATTTATGACTACTATGGGTTTGTTTACCAATTTTGCAAGCGTCGCAAAAGTGTTGGTCATATTTTAGTTTTGATAAATTCCTAACTAGCTCTTTTGAAGATAGGTTTTGTATAAGTCTCATATTAGCGTGACCTAAGCGTCTATGCCAAAGAGATGAGCTATCATCTAATGTTGTTAGACAAAGTTTGTCATTAGATGTTTTATCTATTTTCATGATGTATATGTTATTTTTCCTAACTCATTTAGCTATGGTGATACCATCTTTTAGTATTTTACTACCATTTTCATCAAATAGTACTTTATACTTTTTATCACATAATTGGCTAATACTAAGTAGATTAAATCCTAACCTATCTACATGAGCAACATTTTCAATAGTTAGGGAGTTATGAGCGATTGTACCTTTGCCAATGATTTTGCTTTTGAGATTGCTACCAAAAGTGACATTACCTCCGTCATACTCTTGGTATGATGAGAAGAGACTTTTGTTGCCCGTCATGTGCCGTGAGCATCCACTATCTTTTATCCACTCATCAGGTTCCAATCCAACTTTCAAGCATACCTAAGAAGCAAATAACTCAAGCATTTGGTCCCCAATATCTCATGGGTCCGTTTGGGTTAAACATACCATTTATTTGATTCATGTATGGGAGCGATGTTTTTGTTAAACCTTTTAAATTTAGAATTATGTTCGATTAGAACATCTTGTGTGAGCTTTAGTTTTTCTATTTCAAGATTAAGCTCTTGACATGATTTACAACCATCGTCATTTGCTTTTCCCTTTTCTAGTCAAAGCATTATAAAGCATCATTTTAGCTTCATTATTTTTAGCAATTAATTTCTTTTGTTCATCAAAAGAAATATCCTTTGTTGTAGAACTAAAATCCCCTTTAACAATAACAAACCAAAGATCTATACCTTTTGATTTTACATATGTTTCAAAACGGTGTTTCTAATAGATAAATCCATTGGTTTCAAAGAGTGGTGGTCTTTGCATAGATTTCCCTTCTTTAAAGTTTTCAGAATCCATGGATCGTTTCAAGTTTTATAAAATACAAATTATTTTAGAAATTCTTGAGCAACGAGGCTCTGATACCAATTGTAGAAAACTAGAAGGGGGGTTGAATAGTTTACCACTTAAAAACTTTGTTTTGAAACTTATTGAAAGATCAATTGAAATTGATCTTAGATATGTTAATGAAATATGTAATCAATATGTAAAGAGTAAATGAGGAAAGAAATGATCAAACCACAACAAGTTGTTTATAGTGGTTCGGTCTACAAGGACTCTTTCTCCTTGCCCTACTCCATTCCCCGAGTCTCACACTCGAGAGTTTAACTTCACTAGTCAACAAGCTCCTTTAACCGGTGGAGAAACCTTTACACTTCGCTTACACTATTTCCGACACTAAGCTAAATGTCGAGTTCTTTCCAAGGGTATAACCACTCCCACATACAATGTATTTTGAGGACTAAAATACTAACCACTCACACTCACAAGATTATGATAGTTTAGTACAACAATGAAGTATGAATCAACACAAGATCATACAACACTAAACAAACAAGACTTCCAACTTCTCGTTGAAGCTTGAATGTAACTTGATCTTCTTTGCTACAAAAGAGATCACTAATATGATATGAAACTGAGTTAGAAAGGTTAAAGAGAAGATATGTATGAGAGTATGATAGAAAGGGATGAAAAACTACTTGGTTTGGCTTTTCTATTTATAGCCAAAACCATTAGCCTCCATGGACGCGGACCCCTTAAAGGGTTCCGCCCGTTATGGCTTTTGGTGCCTTGCCGAGGTCGACACAAGATATCAAGATCTTGCCAAAGTCAACCATATCTATGCAAGATTGTGTAAGATGTGAAGAGTACAAATCTACACAAAATATCTAATGAAATCTTTCAATGATTTCCATGATGCATCACATGATGTCATGTGTTGTTTTTCTATTTTTAGAAATATGCAAATACATAAGTAATGTTTAGTTTTTAAGAAACTAAAACATTCTAAAACTACTATCATACATAATGGTTAGAGTCACATTAAGATATGACTAATCACAATGTAAATGCTTGAGTGATGAATATATTGTTTGAAAAAGCTTGTTTTAATATCTATTAAACTTGACAAGCTTTAAGCTTTATAAAAATTAAATTTACTTTTGTCGTTAACAAAACTTAGGTAAATATCAAAAATATAAATAACGTTTAATGACGATATTTGTATTAACAAAACTAGCACAATGTTTAAAAAAATGTAAAAGAGAAAGGATATAGTGCAAGTGACGGGAAGAGTTCTCGTCTTAACTCCCCCTTGACGAGTCCAACCCTTTGTGAGGGCGTCAAAAACTACTAAGCTAGTTCATTGCAACTATGTTTGCAAAGGGTTTCGTCTTAGTGACGATAATGCTCCCCCTAGATGATTGCAACTTTGCAAGGGGACGAAACGAAATGTAATCCATATGAGGATTATATTGCAAATGTTTTTGCAATGTATGGTTTGACACAAAGCTCCCCCTAGCTTAGGGTGTCAAAGTATTTGATTCGCTCCAGACAGTCAGGTTTTATCACACAAGCTAACCACTTGTGAATGGTCAACCGTAATAAAAAGTCCAAACAGTCTGAAAACGAAATGCAATTAAGATCTGGAGAGTATAGTATTTCCACAGGTCGTTAAGTCCCACGGAGGATTAATGGTGTTTAACACTTTCAGATGTCGAATAATCACTAAGGATAGTGATCAGTAAGGATTGTGAATGATAATTACACCTAAAGAGAAAGTTTGTAAATTACAGGGGCTTAAATGCAAATTAAAGAAAATTAAAAAGCTAAAATATATTAAATAAATGCTATCACTATTTTAAAGTTGATTTTTCTTGATTTATAAAATAAAATAACTTAAATAAACTATTTTAACTAAAACATAAACCTAAATTATCTAAAAACGTGACCTAGAATGAAAACGTGCGTTATATATATAAAAATTACGCGAGCGCCAAGGAAAAACGTAAAATTTATAAAATAAAAGTCCTACGAGTGTAAAAACAATTTTCTTACTTACTATATGACAAAAGAAAATTTTAGGAAAAAGAATTATATTTTTTTGACTTTTATATTTTTTATTATGAATTAAATACTCTTTTAAACTAATTAAATGTTTAAAAATACTAAAACTATTCGGAAAATTCTGAAACTTTTTTGTAAAATACTTATTAACAATACAAATCTAGGAAAATTACAAAAGATGTAAAAGCTTAATTTAATAAGCTGTAAATAAGCTAAAAAGTACGTATAAGCTTAAATGGAAAACAAGAGTTATATATTAAATTGTGCAAACCATAACCAGCCAAAAGACCCAAGGGCGAATGGTAAGGTGTGTGTGTGGTGAGTGGGTGGCAGGTTCGAATCCCAGCAATGGCTTTTGCAAAATATTTTATTTTTTGATTTTTCTTTTGGACTTACTAAGCGAATGAGATAAGCTATTTTTAAAACTAGAACTTTTTATGAAATCCACTAATAAGCTCTGAAGAAGCTTATAATACTTAACAGATTTAGTAAAATGAAATAAGAACAAGGCTAAGCTAAAATGACTAATAAGCTAATCAATAAGCTAAAGTTAAATGAAAATAAGCTAAACTAATGATAATAAGCTAGAATGACAACTGAAAAAGCATAATTATTAAGAAATAAGCACTTAACAAACCAAAATAAGCACTAGCTTAACTGTTTGCACAGGACACTAATTGGTTTTCTAGGCACTTTCTAACTAAATTTTAAGCACTTATATAAGTTAGGAGATGAAAGTAAAGACTGGAATTAGCAAGTATACCAGCTAAGCTATCCAAAAAACTAATTTTCAAGGATTGGATTACACTAATAAGCTTGTGAGAAGCTTATGAAGAAACTGAAAAACCATGACTGGTCATTGTACTGAATGGAATGGGACAAACAAAAAGCCATAAGCATGCTTATCAAATAAGCTACAAATGGAAAAACTAGCACTGGAACCTTGAGACAGCTAGGTGAGCTTCTCAAAAAGCTAAGGTACACAAGCTAGATCTATCTAATTAGCTCTGAATGAGCTTGTGAAACAAGCTAGTAAATCTGTGCACAGGGCATGATTTTGAAAAAAGGGTCAAAAGAAGCTAAGTAATAAGCACTTTATAAGCTAATTAAAAGTAAACTAATATTTTTCTAATTAAGTTGAGCAGAACATTAATATCCTAAAAGCACAAAGCATGAAACTCAATATTAAACCCTATATAAAATTATCTATTTAATTCAAAAACTGCTATTAAGGAATTTTGACTTTTTTAATTACACTAAGAATTTGACTTTTATGAACTTAGGATTGATTCTATAGACTGAATATGTTGAAATAAGCTATAATAAGATGATTTTAAGCTATAGTACTTAGTTATAAGCAACTTTGATGTAATTTATATTGCAAATTCTTAACAGATAACACTTAAGACAAGTTAAAAGATGATTTTGACTTTTTGTCAAACAAGCATTATATTTTATGGTTTACCTGAGCTATTTAGACATAAGGTAACATGTAACAAGCAAAAACAATAACATTAACAACCTTAAACACAGATTAACAAGCAGATCCAAACACCACTTATTATAACTGTTTTGAAGCTTTTTATACTAAAACAAGTTTTTAAACTAAGAAATCTATTTATTATCTTTAATTAACTATAATAAAACAGGTTTGAACTGGAATTAACAATATTTAAACACTTGAACTAAGAAATGCAAAATTTAAGGAAATGACTTACAAATTGCTTTCCAGCCAAAGACTATGAACCAGTGATTAAAATCACTCCTAATAGCTTTCCACAAAGCCTCTAAACCAAATGCAATCCATAGATTACCCAGTCTTCAGCTTCATTCACCATAGTCATTGATTTTTGATTTTACACTATTTTTTTAGTATTTTTCTTGTATTTTGGAATTGTTAAATAAAACTGGAACTTTAAGGTTTCTAACAGCTTATAAGCCTTGTCAAGAGCTTATATGAGCTTAAGAAACAATAACAACAACTATTAACAACATTTGCTTATTTTGAGAATTTAGACAATGAAATAGCATAAACTGAGTTAGTAAATAAAAACTGAAATTGAAGCTGAAAATAGGTTTTTATTTCACTGAAATAAGATTACAAAACACTTGAAAGCTTAAACATAAACTAGAAAACTTAAATTATTAAAAACGACATAAGTAAATTAAATTACACTACTTAGTTATCCATACTGCTTCGTTCTTCATATTTATATTGATCCATTTGACTCTTTGTCGACATTTGAGTATTTCCCACCATTGGATAGGCATGATATCATCTTAATCGTCCATGTGGAATTTTGGCTGGAAAAGTCATAGTAGCAGGTTTTATGCATTAAATGAATTTTTGGTGTATGTAGAGGTGGAGAGGGGTTGGTATACAGCTGTGGAGTAGTTAAGGTGAGGTGGAAAGGTATTGGTGAGGTGGTAGCACAGGTGGAGAGTGGTGGCTGGTAACAGGTGGTGAAGGAAGGAAGGGGATGAACAGTAGACGGGGTTTGACTTTTGTTGACCGTTTATTAATAATACGGGATTGGACTTTGGGGGGTTCAAAATGGTTTTGGACTGGGGTCAAGGGTCATGGTTCTAGGTCCAAGGTCCAAGGGTCAAATGGGATAGGGTTGGGCTAGTTACTGGATTGGGCTTGTTAATAACAAAGGGTGTCCGTTTGGTTTTGTATTAATATAAGGACCATTTATGTAACTTCTGAAAATTAAGGATTAAACCTGCAAATATTCCAAAGTTTAATACAAGGACCAAACTTGCCAACTTAAATAGTACAAGGTTACTTTTGATTATTTTCACTTTTTAAATTAACCAAGGACTATTTTTGACATTTTTTCAAAGTTGAGGGACCTTTTCTGCCATTTTTGCAAATTTGAACTTCAAGGGTAAAATTTGTCATTTCATGATTCCTGGGGGACTATTGTTGATTTTTCTTCAAAATATTTTATCCAGGGACCATTTCTGACAATCTGTGAAAGTTCAGGGACTAAAACTGCCAATTTTGTAAACTTTGTTGTTTTTCATCAGTTTTCAATCCTTTTTCATTTGTAACACATAAAAACACATTTTCATGATATTTGTAACATTTATATAGTCATTTGTGTGTTTTTGGCTGTTTTTGTGGGTTTAAACAAGGTAAAATATATGTGTTTTTTGACACATATCAGTATTCATGTGTATTTTATAAATATACAAGACAAAGGTTAGAAAACAAGTATATAGTGCATAATTTCCTGCAAATAAGACTCAAGTTAGTAGAAAATTTGTCTTCTGTTGCACGAATCCCACGGTTCCCTCCTTGGAGGGATCCGTCTAGGCAAATTTCAGGGATCCTTCTGTCTGATGACAGAATTCAGTAATGGTGATATAACATATAATGTTAACATCAAAGTAAGATATGTATTCAAGCAACAAAGATATACTCAAAGCAATATGGCATATAAACTATCATTCAATAAAGCATAAGAGATAATCAACAAATCTCTATAAATAAGTGAATGACTTAGCCATGTAATACATATTCTACTAATACTAATAAGTGACTAAAAACTTAAGAAGTAATAATTTGCTTGAGTCTAAGGATGAGTAGACTTGTTGATTGGGTCATATCTTTCAAGAAGATGATTGATCATGAAATGGAATTCCTAAACGATCTAAGTTAAGGTTGAGACTAGGACACCATTTTAATCCTTAGGCTCATGGTTGTTTGGGTTTGTTGAACTCATCAAAACGTTCGAGGAGGTGATAAAACATGAAACGTTGCTCCTCACGTAGTTCATGTATCAACCCTTCAACATGTTGACAATGATAGCAATCCTTGTCATGGTTTTGAAAAGGTGGTGGTAAAGATTGTGGAGGTTCAAGTGAAGAAGGTTGGGGATCCTCAAATGAAGGAGGGATTGGTGGAGGCACATTAAGTGGTGGCTCAACAAGGATTGATGGTGGAGGTAGAGAATTGTCAACTTCTATGTGGTCAGGTGGTTGACTTTGATGTCTCCTCATAATCCAAAATGGACCATTAGAGGGAAATAGAGAAATGGACATTGGTGCAAGTGTTGATTCAACACCTTGGTTTTGTTGTACAATCTTCTCTAGTGAAGAGTGTGTCGGTAATGGTGGAGGATGAGATGGCCTAGGGGGTAAGTCCTCTAAGTTGTAGGAATGTGGAGATGATTGGGAGGTGTTCAATGATATGGCTCTAGGCACCAATGATGTTGGTTGGATTGAAAGGGGTGTGTTTGGTTTAGTAGGAATTGTAGAGTTTGGTGATGATATTTTTGTGGGAACAATCCTCTTGGGGATTGGTTTGATTGGTTGAGTTGGTGGAGGGGAAATCCTAGCATTTGTGGATTTGACCGGAGATGGTTCGGTTGAGGAAATTTCATGTACAACACGAGCAAGTTTCTTGGGTGGATGAGTTAGCACTAGGAGCTTTCCTCATGATGAAATGACTAAAGAAGATGTTTCTAATTGCTGAGAATTATGTTGTGTTTGATGACTAAGGAATTCTAGCAAGATGAATTATAAAGGGAGGAATTTGGCAAGTGCATTCAAGACTTAAACCACTAAGATTCTTTAGAATGTGATGATTAGTATGCACAAGAGTCAACTTCAGAGTTGTACTGATCTAGGAACTTAATTAAGATGAGATGGAGTGTTCAAGTTAGCAAGATGAGCTTGAAATGATTGTATTAGCTAGAGTTGACATGAATCTGTCATACGGATCCCACGGTTCCCTCCAATGAAGGATCCGTCTAGGCTAATCCTAGGGATTCGTCTCTCAGCAGCTAAGAAAAGATAACAATGATGTTTGTAAGGTCTAATACCTATACCTTATTGAGTGTTTCAATCCATCTAAGTGTCATAAATGAAAGTGTACTTGAATGATCAAGGGCAATGAGTGATGTAGCTAATGATTGCCTTTTATGGAAGGAAAATGAGACTTTATGATCACCAATGGGTGTTCAAGGATGACACTAGGAATTTTGTGGTGTCAAGTCATAATAAATGATCCTAGAGATCAGATGTAAGCTTGAGATAGAGTTTGAAAAATCCTCAAAAAATAAAAGAATTGAAAAACTAGTTTTTGACGCATTTTGAGATAAGGATGACTAGAAACAATTTCCTAAAATTGATAAATATATCCACCTAAGAGTTTGAGACGTGAGAAACAATGTGTGAGTATTGAAGTGGAAATATGGGGAGTTTTGATGAGTTGATAAATCAAAAGCACTTTGAATTAGATCTTAGGTAAGCTATGGGTGAGTTTGAAGCTTTTAAATGCTTGAAGAAGACTTAGTTGGTTCTAAGGTCTTATGTTTAGTTAGTGTGAAGTGATCTAGTGAGCTGTTTTGATGTATGGGAATCTGTATTGCTCATCTGTTGCACGGATCCCACGGTTCCCTCAAAAGAGGGATCCGTCTAGGCTAATCCTAGGGATCCGGCATCTGCAGATCAGAACCATCACAGAAGGTAATGCAGTATGTGCACCAAACTATATGCGCTAGTAACCATTAAACTTAATAACCATCACATAAATCATATCATAGATAATAGCAGTAATGATAATATCTAAGATAACACAAACAAGCGTGCTAAAACGTAATCATTCATACACAAATCAAATGTCTTAAAACAAGCATAGTCCTAAAGTCTCTTTCGTCAATCCTTTCTTTTCCTATTTCCTGACTTCATGACGTACTTAGCTATACCCCTTAATTGTTTGAATTCCGCAGTCTCGTTTGGAAGAGTTGGAAGTTGTTGATAGTAGTCAAAGGGGTCCAAGTCGATGTTAGCTTCGGGGTTGACATTTACTTCTTCTTCTTCTTCTTCTTCTTTCGAGGAGTCTGAGAGAGCTTTAGGTTTTCTTCCATTAACCATGAGCCGTTTAGGGGGTTGTTTGGTAAGAGGTACCATAACGTGATCAGAAAGGAAATGATCATCGTTGATAGGAGATGGTTGCAATGCACTAACATACTTACAAAGTCGTGTTAGGAGCATACCATACGGAAGTACCATGTTGGCAACTTTGAATACCCCGGCCATTCTCTTCACCATGTAATAGGCGAGATTAAATACCTTTTGGTGAATAAGGCAATAAATCATTTGCACGAGACATGCATTTGGATGATCCTTGTTACCGACTAAGCTAATGACGTTTTCCCTAAGAATTTCTTCCCATTTTCTAAAAATGGGGTGCATTTCGAAGAGTTCCATTTGAAAGGGATCACGGTGAATGAGCTTTTAGTTTCGGTTGAGACGGGATTGGTCGGCTCTAATTTTGAGAATAGTGTCTCGAATGGTTTCGGGTTCATCAAGAGGAGTATGGTATATTGGTTTGGGATCAAGAGCAAAAGATTGAGTGGATATTGCCTAATCTTGAGAGTACATACAAATTCCTTCACAAGGAATGCGAAGGATTTGAGAGAATGTGTTGAGAGGTAGAGTGAAGTTTCGTTTATTGATGATGAAGGCGATTGAAATGCTATCATCGGTGTTTCGAATGATCCTAACGCTTTTGTAGAATTCAAAGATGAAAATCGGACAAATTTGTTCATCAATATCAAGAAGACAATCAAAGTTGATTGCCGAGAAGACTTGACGAATGTCGGTATCTTCAAGTAAACATTCCTTGACCACACGACCTTCATGGATAAGTCGTTTTTCAAGTCTTTTGAAGACTTTGCGATCGGTTTTTGACAATCCCTCTTTCCGATAGTAATGGGTGAGGTAATGGACGGTATCATGGTGGTCTTGTTGGGTGGCTTTAGGCATGGTTGGTCCTAGAAACACAAATATTCTAATTAGGCAAAATTTGTTGAGATGGGTTTATGGTTTTGATTTGTATTAACAATGTTGTGAACACAATGTAATCTTAGTTATGTGAAAACCCTTTTTAATGATCAATTTTGGAAAACCTAATTAAATTAATTGATTAAAAATTAAGAAACCATAAACCCTAGGATGAGGATGATGAAAATTAGAACATGTTAGTGTAATTACTTACAATGATGTTCTAGAGAAGAATGCTTGAGGATATGGAGTCCTATGAAGATGAAACCAGCTCTTGGGTTGTTTTTGTGTTTTGTGGGGAGAGGGAAAGTGAGCAGGGTTGGTTTTGAAAAGCGTATAGCTGGTTTCTGTCTCACGGTTCCCCCGGATCCCTTGTATAAGGGATCCGGCTACTGTAGACAGAAAAAGAGTGTTTGGCATTATTTTTGTAATAAGTTATAAATTAGCTTATGGAACAAAAATAGTTTTGGGGTTAGAAAAAAATCTTCGGTCAACGGGATTTGATAAATTAATTATCGAGGATCCATTTTGACGCGGTTAGTTTGACGAGATCAAAAGGAATACTATTCCAGATGATGAGTAAGTCGGGAAAATGGCGAAAAGAGACTTTCGAGCGGCTAGCAATTATTAGCAAAAATGGTATCAACACATTCATGTAGAAGTAAGCTAGCTAATGAAAAGTAAACATACCTCTATGCTCTTGATTTTGATTTGTGAATACATAAGACCAAAAATACTTCATGAGCTCTTAAAGTAATCTGTTGTACTTAGAATAAGTAGGTTGTGATTACTTTTAGGTTCTTCCTTGAAAGTTGACTTCATTATTCTTTGAATAGAAATGAAGGTTTTGGAGAGATCCTAGCATGAAGATTTCTTAAAAAGAAAATGTTAGAATAATCTATCAATATCCAACATGAGAAGAAAAAAAATTGTTTTAAAAGGTTTCCTTCTTTGTAGTTTTCAAACATACACGGATCGTATCAAGTTTTTAAAGTACATCATACTCTAAGAAACTTGGTAACGAAGCTCTAATGCCAATTGTGAAAAACTAGAAGGGGAGGGGTTGAATAGTTTTACCAATTAAAACTTCGTTTTAATATTTAGATCGACTTATGTCAATATATTTAGATGTGTATGTTGGACATTGATAGATAGATATATAAATGTGTAATGAAAGATAAGGAGTAAGAATCACAAAACCACGACACGAGTATTTATAGTGGTTCAGCTACAAGGACACCTTCCTTGCCCCACTCCACTCCCCGAGTCACCTACTCGAGAGTTCGTAATCACTACACGACACCAACTCCTTATGGCGGAGAAGCCTTCACAACGTCGCCTACTCTTTTTCCGGTACTAGGCTAACCACCGGGTTCTTTCACCAAGGAGAACCACACCTATCACAACGTCGCCTACCCTTTATCCGGTACTAGGCTAAGTACCGAGTTCCATTTCAATGGAGGAACTATTACCCAACACTACACAACACCTAACCCCAAAGGAGACCCACTCCTTATTACAACACCATCAAGGATATCAATATCTTTGGAAACAAACTATTACTATTTGTATAACGATGCACCTCATCGATTATACGACCTTGGCATCGTTCACTAATGCTACTTGATTTTACTCCTAGGCATCTTTCACTAATGCCCTTGACACGAACGCTTGGTACCTTTCACTAATGCCTTCGTCTTGAGTTCTTTAGCATTCTTCACTAATGCTTTTCACACGAACGTTAAGCACACTTCACTAATGCTTTCGTCTTGACTCTTTCGGCATCCTTCACTAATGCCTTCGACACCACACTCTTATGGAGAAATAAACAAGTATCAATAAGAGAACCTCAGTAGTCTTGATGATGACGAAGTATGGTAGATCATGGACTTGAGCTTGCTCGACTTCAAGAAGTGGTGATCTCGCCTTTAAGAGACACAAAAACAAAAGACAAACTACATAGAAAGATCCTTTAGGATCTGTGGTTAGAAGGTCACTATTTATAGAAGAAAAACAACTACTGTTCCACGGATCCCACGGATCCCTCACTTGAGGGATCCGTCCAGTGTATTACTGGGGATCCGTGAGGCCTCTGCCCATGGGTTTTGTGTCATGGGTCATGGGTTATGGATCATGGGTATCCAAGTAGATACAATGTATCTATAAGATGCAATGCATCTAGTCCATGGTTCATGGATTAAAACTATGGGCCATGGATTAAAACCATGTATGACTTAAGCATGATGTCATGCAATGGGTTATGGGTCAAGCTCCATGGGTATGGGTCATGGACTTTGGGTTGTACCTAACTACATTCTATATATTTGGTCAATGGGTCAAATACTTAAGTTTCTACCCAATTGTACTACCCATTATAATACATACTAGTTATGTATATATTTGCCCAATATGTAAACACTAGTTGTTGTACATATGTATTACTAAATCATAAAATCACTTATACTTGTTTTAGTGTTTTATGTGAAAACGTAAGTGTGTTAGAAAACTATTGGCTCAAACCATTTACGTATATTATTTGTTTCGTTAAAATGATTTTATGTTTGTTATCGACAAAACATTAGAAGATCGTAAAATATAAATAAACGTTTTTACGGCTTATTTGTATTAACAATGTTTGCAAATGGTTTCGTCTTTTTGACGAACATGCTCCCCCTTGACGAGTGCTCATTTGCAAGGAGGACGTCAAGTAATGTAATCCTATGTGAAGGTATTGCAAATGATTTTGCAATGTTTTGCTTTGACAAGAAACTCCCCCTAGCTAAGGGTGTCAAAGTCTTCATGTGTATATTGAAAACCTACAAAACAAAGGTTAGAAAACAAGTATATAATGCATAATTTCCTACAAATAAGACACAAGTTAGTAATAAAAATGTCTTCTGTAGCACGGATCCCACGGTTCCTCCTTTGGAGGGATCCATCTAAGCTAAACTGAGGGATCCGTCTATCTGTAAGCTTAAGACAGCAATGGCGATGTAAAATGTGATGTTAACATCAAAATAAGATATGTATCAAGGCGCCAAACATATTCTTAAGACAATATGGTATATAAAATGTAATTTCATTCAATAAAATACGAGAAATGATCTACATATCTCTAAAACTAAAAGAATGATTCAAACATGTAATACATTTTCTACTAATTCTAAGAAGTGATGGAAACCTAAAAAGCATCAATATGCTTAAATCTAAGGATGAGTAGACTTGTTGATTTGGTCCAATCGTTCAAGGAGATGATTAAACATGAAATGCAACTCATTTCGTACTTCTTGAACTTGTCCTTGGGTGATTTGACAATTAGAGCAATTATTGTCATGACTAGAAACTAAAGGAGGTGGGATGTTTTGAGGAGGTTCCACAAACGATAGTGGAGGTGTGTTGAGCAATGTAGGATGTGGTTCCACTAAAAGTGAGGGTGATGATGCATGAGTTGGTGGTGGTAATGGAATGTCCTCTATGTGTTTAGATTTTTGGTGATTCCTTATCTCCTAAGATGGACTATTTGGTGATGTAAGTGGTTCCCTATTTAACGAGAAAGTTGGTGAGTGGGAAGTCCTTGGTGGTGAGTGTTCTAATGAGTAGAGATTTGGATAGGAAAGAGGTTCGGTAAAGGAATGTAGTCTAGGTTCTAAAAATGAAGGCTTAGGTGTTTTACTAGAACTAGGTGTGTTTGGTTTAGTGCTTGATGAAGCTTTTTCCAACTCAAAAGGTCGAATGCTAATTCTAGCGGTTCTTTTAGCTATTGTTGATTGAGTTTGTTGAGGGGGAATTCTAGCATTTGGACTTCTTACGGGTGATGACCCGGTGGATGATATCTCATGGACAATATGAGTATTCTTTTTGGATGAACCTTTGGTTGAAGAGTTCTTGCTAGATGCTTTAGTCATAGTGAAGGAGAGGGAGTAGTAGAAGTCTTAACTACTGATTTTTGGATTGTGGTATGAATAGTGACTTAAGCTCTTAAGAGTGCTTGGTTTATAAAGGATGAAGTTGAGTTAATGAATTAAATTCATGACCGCTAAGAAATTTGGCATGCACCAAGGTCAACTATGGTGTTGTTCTACTCTAGGGGGTCATTAAATGGTAAACAAAAGTGTTTAGATTACCAAAGAGGGTTTGAATTTGGAAGAAAAGCTGATCACAGGCTGTTCTATAGATACGGATCCCACGGTTCCCTCTCACTAGGGATCCGTCTAGTTATAAACCAGGGATCCGTCTGGCAGACAGCAAAGTGGTGAAGTGATTATGCTCTTTTAAGGTCTACTACCTATAAATCTTGAGGGTTTGACTTTACTTAGATGTATTAAGTGGAATGTGACTTAAATGTCCAACCATAATGAGTGAGGATACTTAATGATGGTTTTTGGTAAGAAAATGGACTTTTTGAGAGTGCAACTAAGTGTTTAAGGATGATACTTATTGATTTGAGAATGAAAAATGAGGACAATTGATCCTAGAGATCAGATGGTGGTGGCTCAAGAGAAATTTGAAAAATTCCTAAAAAATAAAGAGAAATGAAAAACTAGTTTTAAGCCTATTTTGAGGTAGGGATGACTAGAATCAATTTGCTAAAATTGAGAGAAATATCAAGCTAAGTGTTTTGAGATGTGAGGAACAATGTGTGAGCATTGGAGCGGAAATATTGTGAATTTAGGTGAATTGATAAATCAAAAGCACTTTGAATTTGATCTGAATTTTGCTATGAGTGAGTTTGAGACCTAGTGAGCTTGAGGAAAACTTAAGTGGTCCTAAATGTTTAGCTAGTATGATGTGGTCTAGGGGAATGGTTTGATGTATAAAGGTCTGCAGTTGCATGTTTGTTTGCCCGGATCCCACGGTTCCCTCATCTGAGGGATCCGACTAGTTATGGCCCAGGGGATCCGCTCTGCTGACCAGAGCTTCTCAAAAATGTGCGTTTTGCACTCTTTAGCAAATACTCATCCTAATCATTTCTACATTCAATAAACATATGCAAACAACAAATATAACGCATAGTAAGTAGGGGCGACTAAAATGTAAGCAAAATGAGTGGCATCCATTTCTTGATGGTGATCAAGTTGTCGTAAAATTCTCATTTTTTCGGGTTCCTAAGTTAGAGTGTTTTAGTTTATACCATGCCATCTACTACTAGCTACGTCCTAAACTACAGAAATATTGTTTAGATTGTTTACAGACCACTGTTCATAAATTGTTCACAAATTAAGGTCTACGACCTTACCTTCCTTCCATTCATCCTCCTACTTCACCTTCATCTTCATCTCCATCTCTATCGCCTCCACTCTTAACCCCTCCACCCCTACTTCTTCTTCTTCATGAGGAAGTTAGCAAAATAGTTGAATATACCCCTAGTTTGTTGGAATTCTTGTAAAGGGCTTGGGACATCCGGCAGTTGGTTAAGGTATGCTAAGGGTTCGAGATGGACGTTGCCAAGGGGGTTGCTTCCTTCTCCTTCTCTTTCTCTTTCATCCGATGAGTCCGTTGGTGGGTGAGGTCTATTGCCATCCATCATGATCCTTGTAGTCTTTCCATCGGATAGAGGCACCATAACCTTGTTGCAAAAAGTGTGGTCATAGGAATAAGGAGAAGGATCTAGAGCAAAGACGAAGGTTGCTAGGCGAGTCAAGAGCATGGCATAAGGGAGTACCATCTTGTCCATACTTTTCACACTTGCCATACTTTTTACCATGTAATAGGCGAGGTTGAAGTGAGTGTCAGTTACAAGGCAATAGATCATGAAGCTTAGGCAAGCATTGGGATGACCCTTATTTCTTCCCAAGCAAAGTGCGTTCTCCCTTAGCACAAGTTCCCATTTCTTGTATAATGGGAACATTTCTGAAAGCTCCATTTGAAATGGATCTATATAGATCACCTTGGAGTTTCTCGTGACTCTTGATGGAGAGGCTCTTTCCATAAAGATGGTATTCCATACCGTAGTTGCTTCCGGGATGACTGTGAAGTATACCTCGTGATGATCTACCATGTCATGAAGCTCCACCAACGACCATTCATTAGAGTACATACACACTCCTTGACATAGGATACAGAGTATCCTTGCAAACTCTACAAGAGTGAAGGTGAACTCGTGCTCATTGATGATGAAGGCTATTGATAACATCAAATAATCCTGAATATTAAGTGTCAATTTCCCCAGATAATGCTTGTAATTTATATCATTTATATGTATTTACGCTTGTTTTCCATTATATTTCACTTTCAGGTAAATTGCGAGCATTGGAGCTAAAGAGACGCGGAATTGGAGAGTTTATTGAAGATTTATCATAGTATGCTCACTTTGAAAAGTTACAGCGTCACTCCTCTCTCACATTACGCCATAACTAAAGCGTGACTCAGAAAACCAACTTATCAGAAGATTACGGCGTAACTCTCCCAAAGATTACGTCGTAACCATATTAGGTCAAATGAGGTTTCGCGCCGCTGTAATTACGCCGTAACTCATGCATCAACTACGGCGTAACAAGATTTATTGAAGATACGGCGTAACCCCTTCCTGAGGTTACGCCGTAACCAGCATTTCTAGTGCAATTTATGAAGAAGTTATATGTTACGGCGTAACTATTTTATTAGTTACGCCGTAACCAAGATCTGGCCTATAAATACCCCACGATTTTCACACACAACAATCAGAGAACGTGAGAAGAAGCCAAAGGCAGATCTAGAGGAGCATACGGAGTTCTCTCCAAGGGAGAAATCACTCCCCTACGATAAGTATTAGCTTTTTATCTTTTCTTTACTTTCGATTCATGTATTTCGTAACATTAAACAATGAATTGATTTGTATGGTTAATATGAGCGGCTAAGCACCTCTTGGTGCTGCCCTAGTTATGATTCCTTAATTGTTTTGTTTGCATTTACATTGCTTCCGTATAATTATTTCTAAGTTTATGCACGTATAGTTTATTGGTAGCTACTCTTGTTTCGGTAGTTTTGAATGGCGGTAGAGGCTAGTTGCTTAGGAGATATGACCAACTGACCCTAAGTGAGTAGACTGAGATGGGAAGGGTAAGATATGACCAACTGACGACCCTTTCTACTTGTGCGATTTGACCAACTGATCACCTGACTTTTGGATGAACTTAAGAATTAGGGGGTGAGTGTTTAAGATTCTAGCACCCGGGCACTCACTATTATAAGTCTAGCATGTAGCGGAACTTAATGACTTGGCTTAGGGGACCATGAACAACTGGACTTATGAGGGGACACCTGACTTCTCCAGTGGTGGCTCTTTGCTGATAGGTTAGGGCGAACTGACCAAATGTTGTCCTCTCAACTTTGACCCCACCTGAAGTAATTGGAAGAAATTAGACGTAAACACTACTAGTTAGGATGGGTAACTAGGTTAGCACCACTTTCCTCTATTGATCACATCCTTTACCTTTATTTTCTTTTATTAGTTAATTCCTTATCATAATCATATTAAAATCTGTGACACCTAGACTTAGTATTAATCCACACACATAGCTCTTGGGACGACCTCGGTTTTACCAAATACTACATCACACACGACCGGGTACACTGCCCGTTAGTGCATTAGGGTAGACCATAGGTATTACGAGACATTATAAATATTAAAACTTGGTCAGTAAAACCTGCATCAGCTATCGAAATGGTTCCATCATCATTTCGAATGATTCTCATGGTCTTGTCAAACTCTAGTACAAACACCAGACAAATTTGCTCATTAATGTTCAAGAGAAAATTGAAGTTGATTGCCCCAAAGACTTGGGGAATGTCGGTGTTGTTGATGAATGAGGGTTCAACTACTCGTCCTTCAAGGAACAGTCTTTTTTCCAACATCTTGAAGGCTTTTCGATCATTTGGGCTCAAGCCTTCCTTACGATGAAACATGGGAATGTAGTGAGCGGTGTCTTGGTAATCTTGTTGTCTATTGCTAGGCATGATTGGTCCTAAACGTCAAAACCACAATGTGGTGTTAATTGTGTGAATAGTAGCCTAATGGGATTCATCACAATTTTGCTCAATACATCTTCATTGAATTCAAAAAATGAGTTTAATTTGTATTAACAATGTTGATTCTTTAATTTAGTTTATCTTAGAAAAACATGTGGTAACAAATTGTGACAAACCCATTTGAGCTCAATTTCTAAAGATGAAAATTGTAATCCTATGAATCGAAGAATGGAAATAACAATGTAGTGAAGATTATACTTACACAAGAGATTGTTTCCTTGGAGAAAATGATGAATTAACTCCTGTGAACAGTAAATTGGGTTTTATGTTCGTGAGTTTTGAGAGAGTAAAGTGAAGAGTGGAACTTCCACAGTGATCATTTCTTTCTTATTATGTATTCTGTTGCACGGATCCCTTGTATGAGGGATCCGGCTAGTTCAAGCACAGGGATCCGGCATATCAGCAAATTGACAGCTTAAGTGATCTTTGATAATTTTGGTTTGGGAGTTCTAATTCTTGGCTAGGGTTGATGTTTATGCTCTATAACTTATGGTTTGGGGTTTTGACGTGTTTTACTAGTCCTATTTGACGAGGTTCTCATTTTATGAATAAATCATAATTCTTTGGGAAGTTTTAAAGATTATGATAAAATCCTATTTTATCATAATATGAGAAGTCTCACATGGATACTTATTGACATAGATGAAATGTCAATAATCCTTATGTGAGGAGTGATGATCAAGGCTCTCGAATAGCTGAGATATCATTATCACTAGTTTGTAGTTTTGTTTATGGGAGATCAACGAAGAATACCATTCTTGATGATGAGTTCAATATAGATAACCACTTTAGTGATTTTTAAGAGAGCGTAATGATACTAATAAACTTAATCATGTTTAAACAAAAATAACATTATTAATTCATCTAGAAAATATACGAAAATTTATTTGTAAGTAATTTATAAAATATCATACCTTTGCTATATATTCTTTTTTGAGAAAAGAAGTATTAGAGAGAAATTCTTCATGATCTTCTTAGGATGCCCAAATCCTAGTATGGATAATTCTCAACAAGGAAAATATTAGAAAGATCTATCATTATCCAACATTATAAAATATGATGATTTTAAAACGTGACCTTTTGTTTTTAAGAAATTTCCTTCCTTGTAGTTTTCAATCATACATGGATCGTATCAAGTTTAAAAGTACAATATACTCTTAAGAAACTTGGTAACGAAGCTCTGATGCCAATTGTGAAAACTAGAATGGGGGGTTGAATAGTTTTACCGATTAAAACTTCGTTTTAAAATATTTAGATCGACTTATGTCAATCTATTTAAATGTGTATGTTGGATGTTGATAGATAGGTACGTAAATATGTAATGCAAAGGTAAAGAGTAAGAAACACAAAACCACGACACGAGTGTTTATAGTGGTTCGGATACAAGGACACCTTCCTTGCCCTACTCCACTCCCCTAGTCACCTACTCGAGAGTTCGTAAGCACTACACGACACAAACTCCTTATGGCGCAGAAGCCTTCACAACGTCGCCTACTCTTTTTCCGGTACAAGGCTAGACATCGGGTTCTTCCACGAGGTAGAACCAAACCTATCACAACGTCGCCTACACTCTATCCGGTACAAGGCTAGATACCGAGTTCCATTACAAAGGAGGAACTACTACCCAACACTACACAACACCTATCCCAAAGGAGACCCACTCCTTATTACCACATCATCAAGGATATCAATATCCTTGGACACAACCTATCTATATTTGTACATCGATGCACCGTATCGATTGTACACCTTTGGCATCTTTTACTAATGCATTTGACATGATCTTTTGGCATCTTTCACTAATGCCTTCGACTTGACCCTTTTGGCATCCTTCACTAATGCCTTTGACACGGATGTTCGGCACCTTTCACTAATGCCTTCATCTTGACCCTTTTGGCATCCTTCACTAATGCCTTAGATACAACACTTCTAGAGAGGAAGAAAGAACTATCAACAAGAGAACTTCAGTAGTCTTGATGATGACGAAGCATGGCAACTCATGGACTTGAGCTTGCTCGACTTCAAGAGGTGGTGATCTCGCCTTTAAGACGAACCTAGAGAATCACACAAAAACAAACACAAACTACATAGAAAGATCCTTTGGATATGAGGTTAGAGAGTTTACAATACTAGGAGAAAGTATGTGTAGGAGTGGCAACTTACAATGAAGAAATGGCTCACTATTTATAGACAAAAATATGCTACTGTTCCATGGATCCCACGGATCCCTTGCTTGAGGGATCCGTCTAGTGTATTACTAGGGATCCGTAGGACGCTCCCCTAAGGTGGGTTGTAGGTCATGGATCATGGATCATGGGTTGTAGGCTTTGATCCATGGGTATCCAAATAGATACAATGTATCTAGAAGATGCAATGCATCTAGTCAATGGGTCATGGGTTAGCTCCATGGGTCATGGATAATACCCATTATGGCTTATGCATGATAAATGGTCATGGGTTATGGATCATGCTCTATGGGTATGGGTCATGGAGTTTGGGTTTTACCCTACTACATTCAATGTATTTAGTCAATGGGTTAAATACTTATACTTCTATCCATTCTATTACCCATTATAATACATACTAAGTATGTATATATCTACCCATTATGTAAACACTAGTTGTTGTACATATGCATTACTAAACCATGAAAGCACTATTACTTGTTTAGTGTTTTATATGAAAACGTAAGTGTGTTAGTAAACTATTGGCTCAAACCATTTACGTATTTTATTTGTTTTGTTAAAATGATTTTATGTTTGTTATCGATAAAACATAAAAAGATCGTAAAATATAAATAAACGTTTTTACGGCTTATTTGTATTAACAATGTGGTTTATGTTTTATATTATTTTCATTTTATTAATATTATCCACATTAAGCTAACTAGGGGACCTGAACACTAGTTTTATTTATTTATTTATTTATTTTGTTTATCAAGTTGATGAAGTGATGCCTTTGTGCTACACATGCCTTCAATAGTTCAAACTATTAAACCTCATAACATATTTCAAATGCTTATTCTATTTAGAACTTTAGCATGGGCTTGAATATAGGTTGACATTCACCATTTCTTTGTATATGGATGAACACATAGGAAGTAGCAGGGTCGTCAACAGTGGAAGTTATGTTGTCGATAAATTGCATTTCTAGAAGATGGTTTACAAGAAATAGAAGTTAAAATTACGTGTGATTCTTTTTTTTTTCTTTTTTTTGTTATGGAAAAATGTAAGTCACGTGTGATTTACTCTTTGTTGTTGTAAACTGAATCACAAGTGATTCCGTTTTGATCTAGAAAGAGTAAATCACATGTGATTATGTTTTTGTTGTGTTTTGTTATAGAAAAATGTAAATCACGTGTGATTTACCCTTTGTTGATGTAAACTGAATAACATGTGATTATGTTTTGATCTAGAAAGAAGTAAATCACACGTGATTTTGTTTTTGTTGTGTTTTGTTATGAAAAATGTAAATCACGTGTAATTATGTTTTGATCTAAAAAGGAATAAAGGTTGTTGATGAACAATTCATCTAAAAGAACAAATTTTGGAAGCAATAAACGTTGTTGATGAAGAAAATCCGGTTATGGCGTTCGAGAATGATGTTACACATGATTTAGATCTAGATCTAGAAGATGATGTAGTTGTAGTTCCTGGTAAAATTACACGTGATTCTTTTTGTTAAGTAATTTTTATCAAAAATGTAAATCATGTGTGGTTGAAAAATCGGGTTGTGGCATTCAAACATCATATTACGTATAACTCAAATCCAGATTCGGATGATGACGTAGTTGCAGTTTCAGGTATAAAATATACTTACTGTCTTGTGTTGTTATAAAAAAAATATAATTCACAAGTGACTCATGTATAAAATATCCTTACTTTCTTGTGTAAGGTACTACATACTATAGATGATTGGTCGGTGGTATGCTCTTGTAGACATTTTGGCAATTTCAGAACTTGAAGAAACAATAACTAAAAATCCATTAGACGTTGGAGACAAAGTTGGTGTGAAAGGAAAACATAAAAGAAGAGATAAGCCACTTCAAGTTGGGGTGGAACCGAAAAAGAAATGTGAACATAGTGGAGAGAAGACTAACACACATACAAAATAAATTTCCTCTAATCCAAATGTAAAGAGAAACATAGCAATGATGGATGCTTGAAAACTTTTGATTTGAATGTATTTTTCATTTTCTTTTTATGCGATGTTTTATACAAGTTCTTAATTATATTTATGGAATTGTCATTTACTTAAATACAAAACTTTTTATTAAATGCTCATCTTTAGTATTTGTGTCATAAGAGAACTCAACATTTTTATAAATTGTACAGAAAAACAAAACATGTGATTGTAGGAAACATGTTATCAAATCAAGTATAAATCGCATTCATGTGTAAATCACATGTGATTTACCTGAAAAAACATGTATTTTACCTGATAAGTAATATGTTGAAAAAGTTATCAGTAATTACACCAATTCATAAGATACATCTTTTAATACTTGTTTTATAGCAAACACATACATGCTTCGAAACACAAATAGAAATAGCATGGACACGTATTAAATCAAGTATAGATCACATGCAAATCACATGTGATTCATCTGTAAACCACATGTGATTTACCTAAAAAAAACATGTATTTTGCCTGTCTAAGTAAGATATTGAAAAAGTTGTCAGAAGACCTATAATTACACTAATTCATAAGATACATCTTTCGATACTTGTTTATAATAAACACATACTTGACACGTATTAAATCCAATATAAATCACATGTAATTCGTGTGTAAATCACATGTCATTCATCTGTAAACCACATGTGATTTACCTAAAAAAACATGTATTTAACATGTCTAAGTGACTAAGATATTGAAAAAGTTATCACAAGACCTGTAATTACACTAATTTATAAGATACATATTTCAATTCTTGTTTTATAACAAACACATACTTGCTCCGAAACACAGATAGAAAAATACCATGGACATGTATTAAACTACTTCTAATATTTACATAGATAAATTATAACATACAATTGTTGATACTTGTTCGAAAACAACCCATACTTCACAAAAAGAAAGTTACAAACTACCATATACATGTTTTTCACAATTATGTCGAACTCTACCTAATTGCGTTACATCCTCATCAACCTAATTTTCAAGTTGTTTAGCCAATTCAAACATCCTCTCGGCATTCACATTCAACTTGTGTAATAATATCTTTGTGGCGTACTTGAACTTAAAATGTTTCACCCAAATATCATTTATCCCTCGTGTAGCAAATACCAACTTGTGCTAATTAAATTTGATGAGCTTCTCCAACAAGTGGATCATCTTGGTATGTTTCAATGCTCACTGGCAAAAGCGTCTTTGTACTAGAGCAAGGAGCATGAGCTTCTTTGCTCCTCTTAGAAGAATCCTTGCAATATCTAATAAAAGTAGAAAAAGGTAACGGGACCTATTAGAAGAACAAAAGCGGCACTAAGTTGCATCTAAAACATTAAGTTCATATTTAACAAAATCATGTAACACTAATTAAAAAAAAGTACCCTCTCATGGTTTCTGATATCACAATAAAAGACTTGCGCAGATCTCGATATTCCACAGTTGACGACCATGCTAGTTCCTATGTGTTCATCCATATACAAAGAAATGGTGAATGTCAACCTATAGTCAAGCCCATGCTAAAATTATAAATAGAATAAGCATTTGGAATATAATATGCGACATGTACATGTTATCGGGTTTAATAATTTGGGCTCTACTGAAGGCATGTGTAGCTAGCACAAAGGCTTCACTTCATCAACTTCATAAATCAAAAGAACTCCATTAAGTAGCTTAATGTGGACAAATGAACAATACTAATAAAAGTTAACTGCTTTGGCTTTAAGGATATACTTTGTTCCCGCACCCAAAGCCTATACTGTAAGACCGTTAACCAATTTTATGTGGTAGATTGTTTTCAATCTCTAGTTTACTTATAGAAATGCAATAGAACAACCAACCGCTACCCTATACAAAAGAACAAACGAATAGTATACTTTGGAACATTGCTACTAAATGTAGCAGGTATACTAATCACAATAACTATATACAACAGTACAAATTATGCATACATATTAATAAAATGAAAAACTAACCTGTAAGTAATCATGACCACCAATTGATAGATTCCACTTATCGAACGATTTTTAGTCCTTAACACATGGCTGGCTCGGCTCGGCTCGTTTTCACCCCTAATCGTGACTATGCCTTTCGTTTTGGTTGGTGGTGCGTGATCCATGGCCGGCTCCAAGGGTGTGCCACATGTGCCATTGCACAAGGCTCCATTTTGCCTAGGGCCACAAATATTTTTCTTCATCCTTTGCATGAGTACATAAAAATATAAAAACCAAGTTGTGTATTTGCATTTTTATTATTTGTTTGTTGCCATCAAGAAGAGTATGAGAGTAAGAGGCCCATATCTTAGTGGATATGTAGCTAAGTTACCTTGCATTCATAACTAATAACGATCTAAGCATGTTATTTGTAGAATATAAAAGCGACAGAAACATTTTATCCTACTTACTTCGCGTGATTTTTAAGTAATGCTTCAACTATAATAAATTGGATTCTTGAGATTTCAACTTCTACAGTTATCTTTCAGGTTTGAACTCAAATCAACAAACTAGCTATTACCAAGATTGAATGTTTTGATTTAATAATAATAATAATAATAATAAAATATATATTAGTCCTTTATTGGATTGACAATCAGTCAAAATACCAAAACATCAATACATTTCCCACACAGTAAGATATCTCTTATTAACCTTGTGGTTCATCACTAAATTTATTCAAAATTTCCGTGATTAAATAAAGGCCTCGATTTAGTTATGGCACAGGGCCACCAAAATTAACGAGATGATCCTGGCGTGATCTAAGGCTAATGGTGAGTGGGTCGTTCCTGCTCCAAATAGTCTAGAAGATGAAATGGAGTGAAAGAAAATAAGAAGGAAGAAAAAATTAATGTGACACTGATAAGTAAGATGAATACGTGATGACCATGCCATTCGGTCCGAGATGCATTGCTCAAGGACCAAGATGCTGAAAGAAGCCTTGATGCTAATTTCAACTCCTGCTGACATGGCGCCTACTCAACTTCAGCTTATTTACCAAACTACCCTTATACATACACTTCTTTGCCACTGAGACATATAAATTAGCCCACATTAACAACATCACCGCTTCCACCGTCGGCCACCGCTTCCACCGTCACCAATCTCGCCGGAAAACCGTCGTCACAACAGCCACTAGGTTCTGATTGTTGCACATTACAACCTACATTCTTTCTTTTCACCATATCAATTTTCTCACCAGTTTTTTTTACACTAATTTTGTGCAGGTGATGGTCACTTCCAGTTACTGTTGACTGAATATCAATTAAGGTCTATTTCTTGAATATCAGTAAAAACAAATATACTTTTATGCATATATATATATATATATATTAAAAATAAAATTTATCAACTTATAATTAGTTATATTTATATTTGTTATAAAATGTTTGACCTAATTTCTGTTGCGGCTAACACGTTTGACTGGTTAGAGATTAAATGTAGCTTACATAAGGCTCGTGTTTAAGTAGATTTTTTACTTTTATGATTTATGATGTTACAATGTATCTGTTGTTTATTGAATGTGTTATGAAATCTTATTTGTGTATGGAAAGTTTGTTTGTATGTACAGTGATGGCGACTTGATAGAGTAGTGCATGATGTTAAGTTACATATGAATGAATTGTGTTCTTTTGGGTGTTTACGTTAACGGTTTTTTTTAGGGTCAAAAAGGTGGACTAGATTATGTTTTGGAATAGCGTTATCTGAACGAAAATGCAGACTGTGTTGCACATGAGGGAAAAAAAAGTGTGGAATATGACGTGGGCACAAGAGGGGTTTTGCTATAGGATAAAAAAGCTGAAGTAAAAGTATTGTGATTGTTAATTTGTATCGAAATTTTTAGAGATATAAGGAGTTACCTCTTTGCAGTTTATGTCTTCACGTGTTTCTCTTAAACTTAAGCGCGCAGCATCGAACATGACAGGACGTATATGATAATTGGTCGACAATAATGTGTGTAGTTTTGTTTTGGTATGCAGGGTTTTTATAGCACAACTTGCATTCTTTTGTTTACGTTGACGTGTGGGCTGATTGCATGGCCTTGTTCATTTAAGTATTGCGGTGCAATGCTTGTATTCTTTGACCCGCTTAAAGATTTTTTTTCTTCCCTTAATGTATTGTATATTTAGATTATCCTACTGATCATGTATAAGTATTAAACTTTCTATAATATTTATTTGTACAGATAGTCAATCTAGTATACATATGTGTGCATAAAATAAGATCAATTTGCAAATGTATCTTTCGAAACCACCCAAGTCACGAATTGTGTTCATTTGTATTGCCGCATTTTTGCCTTCTTTTTTCTGTTATAATCTAATTATTGTCAAGAATGTTTTTGCCTGCATGCTTACTTGACCGCGAGACCAAAAATTCAGTCTTTTATGATTTATTTTTGTCATTCTCTTTTAAGTAGTTTTGGGCAATAGCATACCAGCATTCTGTTCAGTAAAATAGGTAATCGGTAGAATTTGTCATCCACAAATTAAGACTTTTTAAGTAAAATAGATCAATTTTTCTTTACACTTTTTGTTGTCTTTCCTTTTTAGCCTACGGCAGCTTCATTGCAATAAGGCTTGTCATTGTTGTTGGACTTGTTGGTCACTTAACTATACCTAAGTTGGTTTATCGGCTAATTAAGTTGCTTCAACCATTTAAGGGATTGTCCTTCTCTTTCCCATAATCAACGCACCTTATTAAATATCTAGACAGCATACATAATGTCGCGCGTGGCATGGTTACCACTTATAAATAAGAGGAAAAGATAAGATAGTTTAGCCATAACTTGGTATGATACGTATTTAAATCTATACATGTTAGTAAATGTAGCGAGACTAGGGCATTCAAGTTAGGGGGTGTCAGGACCTGTGTTTCAAAGTGATTACGTGATTTTTGATAATCAGAATCAAATAATCAGTTGTAATAAAATGGGCAGTAGGAGATGGTGTATGGATTGTGCTTTTGCTGTTTGAATTTCTGTAATTTATAAAATGGGCAGTAGGAGATGGTGTATGGATTGTGCTTTTGTTGTTTGAATTTCTGTAATTTTTAGACAATCAATTGTTTGAGTGTTTGTAATAATTTAATCATGAAAAACTAATATTTAATAAATAAAATAATGTTCTTGTGAATAAAAGGAGATAAAATTGTTTAGAAGTGGTAATTAGGTAAACTTGTGTTTTGCCATTTGATAATCATTCTATTGCAGCTATTATGAAATTGATTACATGACACTTAATTAATCAGAAGTAGATAATTTAAAAACGTAAATCCAAACATTCCCTTAGTAGACCAATGGAGATGCCTTTGTTAGTGGGTTATCTCGACATAATTTTGTTGTTCTTTAATATGCCGTTACTCTTGTATATTTATCATTAACTGATACTATAATCTCTTGTATAGAAACTATTCACCATAAAAGTCTAACCTTTTTTTCGTTTCTAATTTGTTGGTTTTCCTTGTGCAGCTTAAACTACTTTTTTCCAAGTCCTTTTTGCATCAGTATACAGCGAGATCTTAGAGAATATAGCAACTCAACATGGGTTTTGACAACGATTGTATTTTGTTTAAGCATCATGTTCCCGGTAATTACTTTTGTCCTGTTTGTGGTACCCATGTATATCCAAATGAAGCACTTCAGACGCCGTGTGATCATCTGTTCTGCAAACCATGTTTGGCACATATTGCAAGTAGTACTCAAGCCTGTCCCCATGATGGACACTTGGTAACCGAAGCTCGTTCAAAGGTATGCTCTCTTTTGCTGTTATATTTTTACTTTTATAGTTTTTCACTTTTGATTGTGTTTTCTTTCTTCCAGCTGCTTGTTGAAAGCAACAAAGGTCTGGCAGATGCGGTAGGGAGAACTGTAGTGCTATGTAATTATCATAAGAGTGGATGCATGTGGGTTGGTACTCTATCTGAGTGTATAGTCCACCTTTCAAAATGTGCCTATGGCAATTTTGAATTTATATGTATTATGTGTGGAATACAAATTCTGCATCGTGACGCTGAGGATCATGCTAAGATTTGTAATGTGAATGTAATGTGACATTCTTTTTTTAGTTAATAGATAAAAAAAATTATTGTTAATGTTGCATCTTCTAACATGATGTTACGGACTGTGTTTAGCAGGTTTATCCACAGGTGCAGAACCCAGCACAGAACCAGCATCATGCTCAGCGTGTTCCACAGATGCATCATCATCTGCCTAGTCTAGGGCACTCAAATGGTCAATCCCAACTGCCACCTCAATCAGATGGCCACCCACAGTTTCATTTTTACCCTCAATTTCAAAATCCTCAAAACCAGCAAGTCCTGCAGGCACCCCCTCAGCAATATCCACTATCAGTTCAACCCTTATCTGAGTCTGTTACCACCTTTCAAGTACCGGTTTGGTTTGCCCAACCACCTTTTCCCTTGCGTCCTTTGGAACCTCCTATGAGACTTCCTTCACAAGGTCAAGCTCCGGAACTTCCACTTGCACCTGTTATTCACGAGGTTCAACCACGAATGCCTCACCAATATGTGCAGCTGCCGCAGGTATCTGCAGGATACACTTCTGGTCCAGTTCAAGGTCAGTCGCCACAGGTATCCTCTGGTGGTCCACCGCAGCTATTGCAACAGCCTCCTCTTGGGTATTTTCAACCATACTATTTGCAACCATATATCGCATATTATCAGGATGGGTCTGAATCCTCTGATATTCCGAGGAAGACAAAGAGTATGAGCTGGTGTCGCATTTGCAAAGTCGATTGTGGAAGTGTGGAAGGTCTGGAAAAACATTGTCAGACATGTGAGCACCAGCGCATCACTATGGATATGGTCAGAAAGATCAAGCAGAAGTCTGCTCAAATAGCCAAGTTAGTCCGTTTCAGGTTCTTTTAATGAATGACTGTTTTTAGTCGAGGTTGCACGGGTGACTCGGTCAGGGTTGGGTTACGGTCAAAGTGGGTAATTTTGTAAATGTCAACCCTTGTCCAAATTTTCACATTTTCTTTGTTGATATTTATATCTCAAATATCATAAACTAATTCTTTGAATAAAATCATCTTACAAGATTTTATGCATTAACACTACACCTTGGGTGACTTTCATTTTCAACCTGTTTGACAAAAAAACTCACTTCCTTTAATAAAAATCATTTGACCCGTTAGAGATACATTGTAAGTTTGTAACCTTAGTAAACCATTATTCACTTTCCCTTGTATAACTTCTAATTCTCATTGTGGACTCAGGGCGACAAGCAAGTCAGGAAGTGAGGGGTCTCTTGGACGTGAGAGTAAACCTTAGTTTATGATGAAGCAGGGGTGAGCATACAATCTGTCTTCAGAAGTTTAACATATGTATTTCAGGTTGCAGCCATGTTACTCACAGATGGTAATTGAGAACTGGATTAACTGGAAGCAAAGTATGTTTTTTATTTTTATTTCATCAACTTGTCATGTGACGGTCTTACGTTGAACTAATGCCTTTGTTTGAGTGGTTTGTTACTTTGTTTTATAACCTGTTTGGGATGCATAAGTACTATGCGGAAAATTGTGTATGCTAGTGTCATGCTATGGCCTATTTTAAATGAGAATTAACCTTTCCAGAGTATGGAGATTAAGATAAGTCTGAGTCCTTATATCCTTACGTACGGATATATATTGACATTTTTAGGAATATATTGAGTGATGGAGAGAATGTTGCTTAATTCCTTAACATGCTTGGGTCAAATCTTCCTGAGTGGTGGAGAGAATAATGGGGAGGATTAGGCAGCAAGAATTGTTCTTAAGAACTACCGAAATAGTGTTAAGATGGTTATAAGAGTACTATTAACTTGATCTAACCAACCCAATAATTATTAAAAAAATTGTTGCTATTTATGCTTATCGAGAAACCAATACATTCTAGATTTTCATTTTAAGACTTGTCCTACATTCATGATCTTCACTAAGTGAGATCCGTGGTCAAGTTGATGTTTGAATTTGGACCTAAATGTTACTTGAACAAGAAAAAAATTTCAAGGACATGCAAGTATCCAAGGTTGAGCGGTAACAAAACATACTAACCAATTTTTAAGACTCTTGACTTACCTTGGAGGAAGTATGGAAACTAGGAAAGACGACTTTTGACTTACTTTTGGCGTAAGTTTGGAAACTAGGAAAGACGTTGGTTCCTGTCTCGAATTAAAAGTCTTGGACAAAAAGCATCCACCTTCACATTTTATCAAAATATCTTGAAATTGATCACTTAGGTTTTCAAAGTGCCAATTGTTTTAGAATTCTACTCAAGATAACTTGAGGCATCTACCCAAGGTGGCTGTGGAGTAGTTAGTTTCTAGATTCAATTATCTAATAAGCAATCTTGGGGGTTACAACCTATATATGATGAGATTAGTGTTAAAGCATTGTCGGTGTATAGAACACTTCTATACAAGAAACTGTCAAATAATGATGAATCGCCCATAATCATTATAGAAAAGCTACACCTTGGATACACACTAAGTAACAACAAATCATGGGATACTTGTAATTTAAGAACTGCACGGCTCGTGCAATTCTTTCTGCTAACAACCCCATAGAGGCGTATAAAAGAGACAATAGAAACAGATAGACGTACTAACAATGTGACTTATTCTTTATCGTAAAGATTGTAACATTACATCTTATATGCGAAAAATCAACAAGTATCTGTAAATTATATGAAATTAATTTGAAAAATCGTCTAATTTTATGATTTTTGTTAACGATCCCTAGACATGGAAAGATATATCATCTCTCGTAGGCATCTCCACGCTAATGAAATTTACATTTATAAATATATACGAGTCATTTTCATCAAGTTGCACCACATGCTCTATGTTTCAGATTCTTAATCCTTGGTTGTCATCTTGCACTAATGAACTGGTTAATGAGCATATACGTTTAGTAACATTTGCAACCATTTTGTGAATCGACCTCGTTAGTTTATAACTATCCTTCGTGTTCGCTTCTAGATTCACTCTAGTCACATGGAACACCTATTTTTAGCAAAGAAATTACCAAGGAGCTAAAGAAAACACGTAGAATTAGGTTTAAATGGACGGCTGTGTTACGTGTATGTTCTTTCTTGAGGAGGTGAGGATGTTGCATTTTATGAGGAAAAAGTCAAAATTTGTTGGATGTTGAGAAGCTCACATGAAATATGGAGCCGTTACTTTGTCCTCTTCTTCCAATGTAACATACTTACTGGATAGATATAATAATGAACCTTGAATTTTACCATAAGACTAATTTGTTTGCTATATAATTGTAGGTGGTATAGATGTGTAATAATTTTCCGTTAAGAAAAATAAATTTATAGGCATATAGTCTTGGAACTTATAAGCGTACATGCTATTTTTAGTTTATTGCAATTAAAATCAAGTAGATCATCTGTGTTACCTATGCTGAACATAATGCTCCCTCCATTTATTAAAAAATGTCATTATTTGAGTTCCAAATAGCCTTTTGATGAAGCACGGTTAATTCATGATTTAAGTTAAAAATGATAACAATCAATAAGTACGTAGCTTTGATTTAGAAAGTGTTGATATTAGCTTATTAGTTAATTGCAATTGATATAGCCAGAAATAGAAAATAATTAAATTGCTTTACTATTGACCAGATTCAGCATAATATCATGCATAAACTTTAATATTATACTATTCTACTTTTTATTGTGCAAGGAACTGTGTCGGATACATGTGTAACAGCTGAATTTTTTATGTATCAGTTATAACTACGCAAGTATAATTGTTCAATAGTATTGTGATGCATTAATAATAGAGATTTGGATGGTTAATTTTCAGGACGCTCGTTAAAGAAATGTGGATGGTTAAATGGAAACGAATGCGATCAGAGGCAATGTAAGTCTTATGAGGTAACTTTTATTTATTTAATGATCTTCTTTCCCTTGTTTCTTTTTGCTAGCCTCTTAATTAGCATCGGTGAACATCCAGTTACCCAAAAAATATACTAATATGTAACTGTGTCGGTAACATTAGTTGTATTCTAAGTGTTTTTGTTCTTTTCCATTAAATGCATTTATTTGTCTTTGACTAATTGATATCTTTAACTATGATTATTTTTCCTTAACAACATTTTCTTTAGTTTCTAAATTATTTTTGAAGGGTTCATACATAAAGATTCATTCAATTATTTAGAAATTAAGGTAATACAATTATTATTTAATTATCTTTTATTACCTAGTAATGTATACATCCTTACTTAGATGTGTTTGTTTTAACTTATATATGTAAAATTTGAAAAGCTCATAAACGCATTCTTTGTAGCTTTTTAGCTTATGAATTTAAATAAGCTCTATGCTCAGGTTGTTAAGCTCATAAGTGATAAGCCACACAAAAATGAGTTTGTTGGCTTTTCAAATTTTAGATAAGCTCATAACTCCAACATATAAGCTAAAACAAACTCCTCCTTATTCTTTTTGTAATAAATGCATGGTTGGCTCTTTAAAAAAAAACTTTTGCAATTATTTCATTTGGACTTATTGCTGATCACATATGAGCATATAAGCACAAGAGTGATCCTTACTGGAGTTGGATTCTTACAGGTCATTATGTGATCAAATTATTTTCAAAGTGAATACCCTCACTGAGCATGTTTTTGAGGTCTCGGTTATACTGAGCTTTGTACAATGAACAGATGCTCCCCAGTCACTTCAAATTTGTTAATAGTGTGTATCAGTCACCACAAGTTTATTAACACTATGCAATTAACTTGTTTAGTAAAACACATGATGAGGTATTGTGCCATCGTTTGAGCCCTTTACGTGAATTGACACTTCTAAAATACTTTGAATTTCTGGCAAAACATAATATCCAAGACATGTCCTGTTCTCCTGTTCTTTTTGTGGTCGTCCCATATGTCACCATTCTTACTGCTCATTTTTAGATAGTCATATTGGGTTATAAGCTATATTCACGTTTTTAGTTTTAATTGTCAAGTTAATAAAGTTGCTGAATATAAATGCACCAATAGTGACAAAAATAGCCGAATACTATGGACCAAATAGTTATTATAATATTTTACAAATTTATTAATGGACAAATCAGTAATTTTGACTAGAGGCTTTGCTGCATAGGAAATGCTGCATTTATTTTAAATGAAGGGAAATTGTTTTAGGCAACACTAATCATTACTCTTGCTTATGCATCTATTCAGCTGTGCAAACTTGAACTTATTTAGATTAGATATATGGTCATATATTGCTCACATAAATCTTCTTTTGACTCTTTGAAATTCCCTAATATGAGATGCTTGCTGAGTGGATAATGGTCTTCTTTTTGCTTGATTTTTGTAGAACTGGCTACGCAATTGATCATGAACGCAACCAAAAGTAATACTGTCTGTTATAGTCGAAATAACTAATATGACATGGGATTCAAAAATCAAGAACTGAACTCCAAATAAAAAAGAGAAGGAAAAAACTCATTTAAATATGCGATGTTAAAAAAAATAAAAATGTGATGTTAAAGACCGGTTGGGTCCAGCAGGCTTGACGAGTCTGGCTCTCAGATGCCTATCCTGGTTAGCCTCAAGAACTGACTATTGGGGATCTATAAAGACTATTAACTATTAAGTGAAGTATAATTTGACGTTTATTAATTGGTACCTGAATTGGAGTTAGTAGTTGTACTGGCAATTGCTTGGAGCAATTACTTCTTGCTTTTACACGGGATGGCGACACTGCTATTTAGTTTCTCAATCTTATTTATCATCAATACAATCTTGTACATTCCTTTATAGTGATTGATTTATATCTAACAAATGACAAGTTTGCTACTTTTTTGTATGAGACGTATATAGGATTGTAACCTATTATGGTGCTCAAGTCAAATGTATCAGGAACTCAGTAGCTGTGAAGTACCTCTTAACAATTCCCTCTCAAATGCACTGTTTTGGACCACAGGTAAGTTTGCTTATTTAACCCATTTCGGCGATCTGGTCTCTGCCGCAGATGATTTGGGTGTAATTTCCTTTCAAGTTCACAGATTGGATATAGGTGACTAAATGAATGGGTCGGTGGGTTTGGTAACGGGTCAAAATGGGTCTGGTTATGAGCAGTTTTGATAGGAGGTCACCTTTCAATTTTTGTGATAGTTAACATGCCAACTATGATTACAAAAACTATATTATTATATGCCAATTATGGTAAGAGATCACCTTTGAGATAGCTATTTTATCCATTTGACCCCTTTTTCATCTTAACCAATTATGTTAGTTCTACTCGTTTCCATAAGTGATAAATACAACCCGGATAGACTATTTGTAAATGGGGCGAAATTGCCACCATTATCCAGGTGGACCAGGTACTGGATTTTCTTTGTCAGTGCACTGTGTAAATCCTTAGTTGTATAGAGAAAAAGGATCAACATTATTATGAGCTTCAGCCTTTTTACTTTTTATGTTACTGTACAAAACAAAAATCTAATTTATTTGATCCTTTTTTTTTTAAATATTATTATTATTATTTTTTTTTAACTATTTGAATGTATACATCAACTTCTTTTAACTATTTGAATGTATATATCAATGATTCTTAACCTTATGTGTGTTATAAATCAGTTACTACATATCACAAGTGTATCTATTATTGGTTGCAACTTTTGTCAAACTTAGACTAATAATGTGGCACCCTATTGTCTCCTAATTACCCCAAGTAAATGTGTGAAATGTATAGTATATCTTGTATAAATACCCATGCAATCTATGCAATAAACTTGCATCAACTTCACCTATTAAGGTAACTTATACTTCTCATATCTCTAATATTTCTATAGTATTTCTTTAATGATACTTTGTAGTTCTTGATTATATCGTTAATCTTGTGATAAAACCCGTTAATTACAACACGTTATCAGCACGATCGTTCATGGTCGTTATAATCAAGTAAGTTTTATAAAATCATTTTATGTAAACTTTTTTTTAATCAGTTTTTGTAACCCACAAAAGTATTTATTATATTCGTACACAACTACACGGTGCCCATTTAATTCAGTTATCATTTAGATTGTTTTTTTCTTTCTTCAAAGCTCCTGATTTGGTACTAGTTTTTGGGTAGTCTGTCAACATAAGAAGCAAAATAAACAATACTTTTTTATAATTCACAAAGTAATGCAACCTTATATACTTCATACTAAACTTAATCAAGTTATACAATTTTCTTACCAACAATATAGAATGGTGATTAGAAGCACAAGTATCTTAATCATCTATATGGACACATACATGGACACATGAGGACTTTGGACTACTAATCATTTGTATCTTATTATCTATGTAGTTATCTCGGTCGGAAATCACATATCGTTCAAGGACCGAGATGTGAAATATCGGTTATCGCGGTGAGATATCGGTGAGATATCGGTTTTTTATATTAGCTAGAATATTAACTATATATATATTAGAATCATAACAAATTAAACAAAAAAACATAGCATAAAAGTCATTAGATAGTATTTGCAATCCAAGGGTTCACCATAACATAGCATAAAAGTTAAAAGCTTAAAACATAATAGAAAACAAACGAAATTTAATTGCAATCCACGGGTTGAGATCCGAATCAACATCGCTCTAAAGCATCATACGCCTCCAAGTCATCACCTACACCAAAATCTTCCGCTTCAATACTAATCTCATCATCGTCATCTCTATAGCGCTCCCTTTTACTTCTTGTACTTGGTCCGATGTTTTCATTTCTCCCATCGCCTTCTCACATCCACCAAAGACCATCACCTCCATCCACAAAGTCTTGAAGCTCACCGTTGGTATCGCCCACTCGTCGTTTTCCTCTACATCTCTCAACAAGATAGGGTCTAAAGACTTGTTGGTTTTTATAGACTCGAATTGCCTTCGTAGCCTAGTGTTGTATTGGATAAATACAAGGTCATTGAGCTTTTGTTGCAAAAGACGATTCCTTTCTTCTCGAGTGTAAATTGTCAAATGCACTCCAATTGCGTTCAAAAGGTGAAGCACTACAAGTTTGACTAAGGACCGTGATAGCAAATCTTTGAAGCAAAGGTGTATCGATCCCATAAGAACGCCACCATATATATGGTGCAAATTTTGTTCTAGTCCTTTTAGCGAATCGCCAAATTGCCCTCAGAATCAATGTACATATTCAACTCTTCCCTCACAGATCATTTTCTTACGATCGAACAAGACGACAATGGCAACATAAAGACTTGTTGTAATCTCACTATTGGTATCCGTGTTTGAAATTCTTCTATGAAAACGCAGGTTAGGAAACATCCATTTGCACATTAATAATAATGAAACTTTCAAACACTAAACTTTCAAACGAAAGTTTCTAATCGAAAGTTTGAAGTTTCTAATCAGAAAGTTTCAACTAGAAAGATCAGATTGTTTCAAATCAATAATTAATAAAAGAAAGTTTTATACCCGCATGTAAAGGATGATGGAGTTGGTCGGTCCACCTTGTTCGAATCATAGACAAAACCCCACCGACTAGTCTTTCATCGCCCACCCGATTTTTGCTTATTTGCTCTTTTGCTCTACTCATGGCATCATAGATATAACCCATGCACTTCTCTCCGTATCAACCAACCGAACCACATCCACCAAGGGAGCAAGTACTTGACAAGCTAGATAAACATTGTCCCAAAATTCTTGTTTTGCAACTATTCTCTCGACTCTCTTTCCTATTGCTTTTAAAGTCACTTTTGGTCCATTGTCTGGACAAATAACACTTGCAAATGATGTCGATTCTCATGCACACTCGTAGAGTATAAAGCGAAGGCGAACCTAGTTACACAAGACCTGCAACTCCTTATTCTTTGTCAATCTCGCATCATATTTAAAATCCTTCCGTTATAAATGTAAACCACGACCGCCTTTGCATCACTCAAAGCACTTTCTTTTTTGGTATTTTCTCCCTATCTCCTATCATAAGGTTCACACAGCAGGCTTTACATGGTGTCCAAAACAACTTGGGATGTTGCTCTTCTAAAAGTTGTCCCGCAAGTTTGAAGTTTGACCCATTATCTGTAATAAACTATAAGAAATAAAAAAAAAGTAATTTAATTAAACAATATTGTTAAAAGTAGAAAAAGTTATTAAAGCATCAAGAAACTAAAATTAAAAGTACCGCACTATGTTTTCTCCAACATCTTCAATCACTTCATTAATCATGTTCACAATTAATTGGGCATCCTTTACATGCTCCGATGCATCAATTGACTTCGAAAACGTGAGGACAATTGACTAAAAAGTTTATCAAACTCCTCCCTTTCCCTGTCCCAAAATCGCACATAATGCTAACGGTATTTTCATGCGCCTAAACGAATCTACAAATTTTTCATTCTAAAGCATCTTTCAGCAAAGTTACACGAAGATTATGATAACTTGGAGCAGGCATACCTCTTCCATAGTCTCCAATAGCATAAATCATATCTTGAAAACTCACACGCATCTACATTGAAAGGTAACCCAACCGCATAAGCCCAAGTCAATTTTTTCCATGCAACCATTTTCAACTTCTTTTTTATTGGATTGTTTATATCCAATGTACTTTGTTTTATTTTTCCATGATCATTCTTAAGGATAGAATCAAGAGGACCATGGACATTACTAGCACCTACGACTTTCGCTTACTTCCATTCCTGTAACTTGTACCTCATCATCCACATCCTCATTCCGATAAATCTATTGTATTTGCAGACCTTAGAATTTCTGAATTTCTCCTCTTTTCCTTTGTTACCTTATCCTTTTCATGCATTGATGCAAGAACCCTATTTGTTATTTCTGTTGTCACCTTAGAACAACCGGTTACATCTCCTTTTTTATGAGTAAGGTGTTGTTTTAACCTTGTGATCCCTCCCGGCATTTTCTTGTCACAAAGTGTACACCAAATATTTCCAGTTTTGTGGGATCCTTCCTAACCCCATTCCCAAGCCATATCCCCACTGTATATTTTATACTAGCGGGCATCCGATGAAGTATTAGCACTAGTATTCGGATTTATGGAAGCACGCGAAGATGGACCTTCCATACTTCAACATATCAATAGCTACCTAGCTATTCAAATTTCAGTAACAACAAAGTTATAATCAAGAGGCATGTTTAAGTTGGTTTTATCAAGAGGTGTTTTACTTTTCAGATTATCAATTTGACAATGTATAAGTTAGTTCAATTAGTTGTTTTCATCACTATATAATCACTAGGAATATAAATTAAGTCAAGAAGAATTGAAGAAAAGATATATGTAATTAACCAATTACCTGTTAGGAGATCTGCAGAAACAATTAAGTCAAGAAGAAGAAAAGAAGAAGAATAAAGAAGATCTGCATATCAGAAAAAATGAATGTGTCGTTCTCTAATTATTAGGTATTTAATTTGGTATTTAATTGGGCTAAGTGGGTTTTTAATTGGGTTTTTTAATTGGTTTTTTTAAGTGGGTTTTCATTGGGACCGCAGGTTAAAAAAGTCAACATATCGCCAAAATATCGAAAATATCACTGATTTTCAAAATATCGTCAAAATATCAGAAAATATCGCCGATATTATCGGATCCGATATTTTGGACCGATATTTTAAACCGATATTTTTTCTAGGTCCGAGATGCGAGATGAAAACGATATATCGGCGATATATCGCCGAGATTAACTACATAGCTTATTATTATGCTAACCTTTATTATTGTTAATTTGTTATCACTAATCCTTTATTTATGCAACTAACATTTACTTTACACGATTAACATTTATTTATGTATTAACTGTTTTTTATTTACGTACAATAATATTTATCCTCATAGTTACTAATCTTTATATTTTGTATTTATCATAATCTTATTGATTTTTATAAAAGGTTTTATAAAATATATATACACAACAGCTATGTAACGGTTGTAAACAGAAACATTTTACAACGTCTACATTTTTCGCTATAAATTCAGAGCTACCAATCCAAAAAAAAAAAAAAAAATCACAAAAACAAATCATCCTCTTTTATTAAATCAAGTTTTTGCTTAAAGAAGTTTTTCAGGATGGTTAGCATGTTTCTAGTTGTTATCATCATCACAATCATTCTGCTTATTTACCCTTTGGTTAATCTCCCACCTGTATATATTTGTTAATTTTCCATTACTCTGTATCGCACTATGCGTTGATATTAATAGATTCTAATAATATGTTGTTTGTTGAAATTGTGATATTTTCAGAAATGTCAAACATATCAAAGCTTGAATTTGTTGCTCTTAACTTCACTGGAAAAAACTATATGCCATGGGTTCTTGATGTTAAAATGCATCTTGAATCTATGAGAATTGCAAATACTATTATTGAAAACAATGATTGTCCATCACAAGATAAAACGAAGGCAAACATTTTTCTTCGCAAACATATTGATGATCGACTAAAATTTGAATACCTTACCACTGATTATCCAAGTATTCTTTGGAAGGATCTTAAGGATCGCTTTGATAATCAAAGGGAAGTGTTACTTCCCGCTGTTCGAGAAGAATGGAGATTACGATTCCTAAGACTTTAAAAAGGTCAATGAGTAACTCTGCTTTGTTCAGAATTTGTTCACAGCTTAAATTCTGTAGACAAAGCGTTACTGATGTAGATATGTTGGAGAAAACTTACTCCACATTTCATGCATCAAACATGACTTTGCAACAACAATACCGATTGCAGAAATTCACGAGATATTCGAAGCTAAATGCTTATCTTCTTGCCGAAGCGAATAATGAGCTTTTGATGAAAAATCATCAATCTCACCCATCGATCATTAGCATATCCCGGTGAATGCTACTAAAAATGATACCAAAAGCTTTATGCGTGGGCAAGGCCAAAGTCATGGAAAAGGTCGTGGCCAATTTGGCAAAAACAATGGCCATAATCGTTCTTTTGATCGGAACAAGAAAAACGATTGAGTTTATACTCATGGTCATGGATTCACCCGTGGTAGTGGTCAAAATACCAACAATTATGCTCCACAAAAAAATAAGGCCAAAAATGTGGGTGCGTAAACATAATGGTGAATCGGCCCATCGCTAAACACCGGGATGAAGCTTGCATGGCAAACCACTCGCAAACCCCTCAACGTGAGTTGTAACGCTCTGGTTCTCTCGAAAAAGAGATAGGTCAATCTTGTGGACCAAGTTGATCTTGGAAACAATGACTTGGACCTCAAACTTCTTCTGAATTGAACACCCTGAGTTTTATTTAGTAGACGGATATTTGAGATGAACTATATTGAATTTTCATAACTATGTCATTTGCTTTGATGTATTTTCTTTTCACATGTACTTCCCTTTCATGTGTGTTTTTTATTCGATAAGTAGGATTTCATTCTTATGTAAAATATCTTTTAAATAATATGAACTTCTAGTTATTTTTTAATGATGACACTCTAAATTTTGTTTGAAGTTCAAAATGAATTCCACTGGAGCACAACATCAACAAAAAGGTTGGAGACCTATGTATAGCGGATAGCGGTGCTACACATACTATCCTCAAGCCAAAGAAATATTTTTCTGAATACAGACCAACCAAAGGAACAATACATACAATATCAGGTCATGTTGACTTAATAGAAGGAACGGGAAATAGTAATTTCATACTACCAAATGGCACAAAGTTCTTGATAAGTAATGCTATATTCTCTCCCAAATCCAGTAGAAACTTGTTAAGTTTTGGTGACATATTTAAATGGATATGACACTCAAACTACAACAATTGAAAATGAGAAATAGTTGCATATCATTGATAAAAGAAACTTGAAGAAGTCGGTCTCATTTTCATCCGCCACCGCGCCTGGCGTTACCGTTTTGTTGTTCAGCTGTTAATTTCTGATGCTGTTTTATCGTCAGCCAGGTTTTGCCATGTTGATGTCGTTCGTCTGTTGACGTCGTTCGCCATCGGCGATAGTTGTCCACGCCACGATGAATTGTTTTTCCGCGCGATGGCGTTTGTCGACCCGTCCGGTTTGTTTAAACGTGAAAACGGTAACGGCAGGCCGATCAAAAGCAAAAATGCAATGGAACCTGCAAAAATGATGAACAGGTAAAACGACGAAACGCAAAACGATGAAACGGGAAAACGACCAAAGGAAAAACTATGAACGCAGAAAACGATCAAACGCAGCAAACCCAACATCAAAATGGGACGCATCCGGACGGCACCAGTGAAAAACGGCAAAACGAACAACGACGCAAAACAACAGACAACCCAAAAGAAAACTTAAAAAACGTAAAACTAGAGCAAACGTAAACGGACGAAAACATGTAAAATGGACGAGAAACGTAAAAGCACTAAGTGTAAAAACGGTTGTGAACAGGTCAATTTTGAACTATTCTCATCCATTTCTCATACTCCATATTCATCATTTGCATCATGTTAGTTCATTCATGACTTTGTATTTCACACTAACCGTAAATTTCATATTAAATACGCATTCGTGATGGTTATTATTTTGAATATTTAATCCATTACTTTCAAAAATGATCCCGACATATTTTTTATACTTACATTTAGTTGTAAAAACTATATTTTGAGTTTAACTAGTGTTTTGAATTTAATTGGTATATAATCTCATTAGTTATATTATTTCTTAAACTTAAAATCTATTTGATAATTATTTAAAAATTTCATGTATTTTTATTTTTATTATCTCATTACATTCTATTTTGATATTAAAAATCTCTTTTACCAAAGTTACCATTTACTTTCATTATACATTTCTCCTAACAAACATTTTACTTACATTTTTATTTATAAGTATATACAAGTATACACAATTATTAAAGAGAAAAAAAAATGCATCAGACATCCTCCCCTCACGACCAAGGGGGAGGGTATCATTAAATGTTGAGTATAGTTTTCTTGATTTCATTTATTGATTCACTACTTAAAGTCCTACATGAATTTCTATCTCATTTCATTCACCTCAAAATAATTCTCAAGTGATAGAAAACTTTTTCTTTCTCTCCTTTGTTCTTCCAAAAACCGGCCTTACAAGAGGTGTACAAGGGATCACAAAATTTTTCTCAAGTTCTTGTAATAACAATCTAGATAATACTCTTATTAAGGTTTTGAAATAAAAACCTAGGGTGTTTAGGTATAATCCTTGGTTCTAATCATCTCATCATATCACTAGTAAGCATCTCATGTTATTTTTCATCTTACATATTCATTTCATACTTATCTCATCATTTTTGAGCAAAAGCATGCATGATTTGTGTTGTTTATACCATTTTACATGATTTTTTAGAGTTATTTATATATATGGTCATCCTATAATTATCCCCCATACTTTGGTCTTTGATGATGTCTAGGTACCCATGACACCCTAAGAAGGTGTATGGTAGGATTAGATTAGCTTTGGAGTTGATTTGAAGGGATTAGAATAGTTTTTGTCCGAGAAAAACTATTTTCGATACGTATATAAAGTGTTCTGTCCTTGTTTTTATTTTCTGGAAAAACCGACAGTAGGCACGACCTTTTGGCCTTGATATTTAGAAAATATACTTTAAAACGAATCCGTGGCCGCTTGAACGGATTAAAACGGAGTTATAACGAAAAAGTTATGGATTTTACAAGTTTGACGCATCTAAATATATAATTTTCAGAAATTTCAGCAAGCTATTTTTATCTTGTACGAGTCAAAAAACGAGTCCTAAGCTTTATAAATTATTTCGACTTGTCAAAAATATATTAGTATACTTTGATAGCTAAGGGACGATAATAATAGAAAACGGATTTGACTAAGATATACATCGCCATAAACTTGCCGTAACTATTATTTTTAGAAAAACTATATTATGAGATAAGTGTTACGGGAACTAAAATCACCATATTTAACCCCTATTATCTTTATGTTCGAGACCTCTATGACGAAAACTCTGAATGAAACTTCTAGATTTCGTATTCGAACATTCCAAACCGTCGAGTTCGTTTCTTTAACGTTCAGACACTAATTTACACTAGTTTTCGGAAGCCATTTTGTCACTTTCATGAAAATTCCGACGACATTGTTTTACGACGTAAAGTGATAATTTCACTATAAATCATTACGAAACCATTGTAGGATGACATTTTGACGTAAATACTTGTAAAGTAATTTAAGAATGGTCAAGGCGTCAAACGAGTATTTTTCGACGATAAGTATTATTTTCAAAACTCACAAATGGTATAAATATCATCCGGATTGCGGCATAACATTACATCATGACTTATTTCATATCATATCATTCATAATAGGTCATTTTCGAGACTCACGCTACATTTCGGTGTAACCACTTTTGTCGTCACATCTAATCATCAAGTGAGTAATCACATCCCTTTTACCGCTTTTACTATACTTTTGGGCATGCATGAACCATATTTGAACTAAATTGATTATTACTTCTATGAACTCTCTAGACTAGAACTCGTGAACTCGAATCGATCCTTGAACTTAATTACGAACTTATGACTTGTTTAAACTTATTGAACCGTACGTGTTATGATCTTGACCTAAAGTCTCCCATGTTCGGAGCATCACTATAAAGTCTCCTTATGGGGAGCGGTCTCAATAAATCTCGCCTAGGTGGTCGAGTGACAAAGGAGTCTCCCTTGTTGGAGGCAAAGTCTCCCATGTTCGGAGCATCACTATAAAGTCTCGCCTTATTGGTTGAGCGGTCTCAATAAATCTCGCCTAGGTGGCCGAAAGTGACAAAGAGAGCCCCCGCTCGAGCAGGTAAAGTCTCCCGTTCTGAAGCATCAACTTAAATTATTAAATACTTGGTACTATATTGTGAACTATTATGACCGCTTACACTTGACTACTTGGCGCACTATATTTTTGTGCAATGGGTTGTGTACACACAGGTTGCAAGTTTTGTATGGGCGGAATTTGAACCGAAAGTGGATACACAATGCCTTTGCTTTGAGAACTATTTTTCGTTGACCGAAAGCTTTGAATATTTCTTTCGAGTTTTCTTATTTTTGTTAAACGTGTTTACTCACCAACTATTTTCATAGTTGACCCGTTTTCTCTCATGCATTTCAGGTGATCGTTAGTAAGCTTTTTCTACCGGGTCTTGCATAATGAAGTTTTCACTTGTCGCTACAAGTCGTTTTGTAATAAAACTCAATATTTTGGAATTTAAACTTTGTAATATATTGCCGATGACGCTAATCTAGTTTTGTAATGGAGTATTATTTTAATCTAAATATGTTCTATTATCTTGTTTTTGATCCCTTCCCTAACTCCTTCCTTCTTCCAAAGGTTATAGAGAATGCCGATTTTTCAAAAATAAAAATCACCATAACCCGAAAAATTTTATTTTATTTTATTAAACATTGAACATCATCCGAGTCATCTAGTTCTATCGTTGTGGACGTTAATCATAAATTATACATAGCATGATCAACTATGTCTAATTTATGAAGAACCATGCAATGATAAGAAGGGTAAATTTAAATCATGATTAGTCGAAGTCTTTTGAGTCCGGTCACCAAGTTGCATTGGTCGGGTGGGTATGCGATGTTTTACGTTCACGCCTACATTACCGCCTTGTTCATATCTTTCTCCATCTTTCGACTTGTTAGACATAGCATGTCTCTACTTCCGTCATGTTTCGATCACTATAACACATTACCACCGTCACCATCTCGACTTCGTCGAATGTCGTTTACTCAACCCGATGTTTTGGTCCACTGTAGGATCATGGCTGCAAGAAACACACGCCCAGGAGGTAACAACAACGGCAACCCAAACAACAATGACAATCCGCATAACAACGCTGCTGAATAGCGATTTACTCACCCAAATTATAACACAACTCGATGCTAAAGGACCAACAACGGAGAAGCTTCAAACGCCGGTCAAGGATGCAGCTACAAAACTTTCATGACATGTAAGCCAATGGAATTTCATGGTACTGAGGGTGCCATTGGACCGCTAACCTGGTTCGAGAATGTTGAGTCGAAGTATCACGAAATGTGAAGGAAACAAGGTTGAGTTCTCTGCCGGTCTACTACGGTCGAGCATTGACTGTGGAACAACCAACCACACATCGAGGAAGAGGGTCGAAATGCACTATCTTGGGAAGCGTTCAAGAAACTACTAACCCGATGAGTACCCAGAAAGATGAAGTGCGAAACCGAAGAAGAATTTTGGAACCACTTGATGGTAGGAGTAGAGATCGACAAGTACACGATCCGGTTCCACGAGTTAACTAGGATGGTTTCTCACATGGTTTCAATGTGGAGAAGTTGATCGACCGATATATGGGGATTGATACCGAAATTAGGAGGATGTCACCTCGTCGAACCCAACCACTGCAGAAGTCATTGAGTATGGCGATCGCGACAAATGATGTGATCGTGTCCGAGAACTAACAAAAGCAAACGACAATGGACGAAGCCGGCGGAGGATCACCAGGAAACCGAGACCGAATCAACAAAACAAGAGTACTAATACCCGTGAACTATGGCGACCACCCAGCGCAGGATACGGGTCCACATCCTTTGTGCACACGATGCAATTATCATCACTCGGAGACCAAGGTGCGGCAAATGTGGACAGACGGGCCACTTCACCGAAATTGCTCAAACAGAACGGGAAATCAAGGACAGAGGAAAGCATGTTACGAGTGTGGAAGTCTAGATCACCTTCGCATACCGTCCAAAGTCGAAAAGAACTCACAATCAAGGAGGAAATCGTCCAAACCGGCATTGGCCATAGATGGCCCACAAGATCGAACATTGAAATTCCTCCGCACCGTGGTCGAGCATTCTATTTGGGTACCGAGGAAGCCCGCAACGCTTAACGGGTACATTCTTTCGAACAACTACCTTATTTCTGTACGACATAATTTTGAGTGCATAACGTCCTTCCAATCTTTACCACGTTCACGACATCGATTAATTTGAGACCTATTGATATCGACCTTATTTGTTATATATTTTGTTGATTGGATTTGATTGTGTAAGCAAATCGAATATCGAGCGAATCTTTCAAAAGACTTCATTCAGGGATGTGGCATCCTACCTTTCTAACAACTTGTTTCCTAGCTTGATCTAGTGACAGTTCTTGTTTGATGAGTTGCGAAAATCAAGCTAAGAGACAAGTTTACTCAAGTCGGTTTAGTTTAATCTCATGACAGTTCTTGTTTGATGAGTTGTGAGATTAGATTATAATCGACAACCTAAAGGTCTTTTGAGAGCTACGTTCGATATTGGGTAAGTTTACCCTATCAAATCTAATCACGGGCACGTACTTAGTTGAATGGGGAACCTGTACGCATGGGCATTGCTATGATCACTTAGACTATTCGTACGAGCATGAACTTTTAGAACTCTTGTCGAGGTTTGGACCATAGTATCGTTAATCGAATCACGAGGACGTGATTCCGCTGACATGGAAAGAATGTCACAATTCTCATTTTCCGATCATTTCTCATACTCCATATTCATCATTTGCATCATGTTAGTTCATTCATGACTTTGTATTTCACACTAAACGCGTAAATTTCATATTAAATAAACGCTATCGCGTGAGTTATTATTTTGAATATTTAATCCATTACTTTCAAAAATGATCCCGACATATTTTTATACTTACATTTAGTTGTAAAAACTATATTTTGAGTTTAACTAGTGTTTTGAATTTAATTGGTATATAAATCATTAAAGTTATATTATTACTACGTTTTTCTTAAAAACTATGCGATAATTATTTTATCACTCAAATTTCACAAAGAATGTATTTTTACAATTTTTATTATCTCATTACATTCTATTTTGATCTATTAAAAATCTCTTTTACCTAAAAGTTACCATTTACTTTCACTTATACATTTTCCTACACAACATTTTACTTACATTTTTATTTATAAGTATATACAAGTATACACAATTATTAAAGAGAAAAAAAAAATGCATCTAGACACATTCCTCCCCCCTTGGCCGACCAAGGGGGAGGGTATCATTAAATGTTGAGTATAGTTTTCTTGATTTCATTTATTGATTCACTACTTAAAGTCCTACATGAATTTCTATCTCATTTCATTCACCTCAAAATAATTCTCAAGTGATAGAAAACTTTTTCTTTCTCTCCTTTGTTCTTCCAAAAACCGGCCTTACAAGAGGTGTACAAGGGATCACAAAATTTTTCTCAAGTTCTTGTAATAACAATCTAGATAATACTCTTATTAAGGTTTTGAAATAAAAACCTAGGGTGTTTAGGTATAATCCTTGGTTCTAATCATCTCATCATATCACTAGTAAGCATCTCATGTTATTTTTCATCTTACATATTCATTTCATACTTATCTCATCATTTTTGAGCAAAAGCATGCATGATTTGTGTTGTTTATACCATTTTACATGATTTTTAGAGTTATTTATATATATGGTCATCCTATAATTATCCCCTTGGTATACTTTGGTCTTGATGATGTCTAGGAACCCATGACACCCTAAGAAGGTGTATAGTAGGATTAGATTAGCTTTGGAGTTGATTTGAAGGGATTAGAATAGGTTTTGTCCGAGAAAAACTATTTTCGATATGTATATAAAGTGTTCTGTCCTTGTTTTTATTTTCTGGAAAAACCGACAGTAGGCACGACCTTTTGGCCTTGATATTTAGAAAATATACTTTAAAACGAATCCGTGGCCGCTGTGAAAACGGATTAAAACGGAGTTATAACGAAAAAGTTATGGATTTTACAAGTTTGACGACGAAATATATAATTTTCAGAAATTTCAGCAAGCTATTTTTATCTTGTACGAGTCAAAAACGAGTCCTAAGCTTTACAAATTATTTCGACTTATCAAAAATATATTAGTATACTTTGATACGAAGCTAAGGACGTATAATACGTAGAAAACGGATTTGAAACGACTAAGATATACACGTTTTCATAAACTTGCCGTAACTATTATTTTTAGAAAAACTATATTATTTTTACGAGATAAGTGTTACGGTAACTAAAATCACCATATTTAACCCCTATTATCTTTGTGTTCGAGACCTCTATGACGAAAACTCCTGAACTGAAACTTCTAGATTTCGTTACGAACATTCCAAAACCGTCGAGTTCGTTCTTTAACGTTCGACGTACACTATTTTACGACTAGTTTTTCGAAGCCATTTTGTCACTTTCATGAAAATTCCGACGACATTGTTTTACGACGTAAAGTGATAATTTCACTATAAATCATTACGAAACCATTGTAGGATGACATTTTGACGTAAATACTTGTAAAGTAATTTAAGAATGGTCAAGACGTCAAACGAGTATTTTTCGACGATAAGTATTATTTTCAAAACTCACAAATGGTATAAATATCATCTGGATTGCGTGCATAACATTACATCATGACTTATTTCATATCATATCATTCATAATAGGTCAGTTTCGAGACTCACGCTACATTTCGGTGTAACCACTTTTGTCGTCACATCTAATCATCAAGTGAGTAATCACATCCCCTTTTTACCGTTTTACTATACTTTTGGGGCGAAATGCATGAACCATATTTGAACTAAATTGATTATTACTTCTATGAACTCTCTAGACTAGAACTCGTGAACTCGAATCGATCCTTGAACTTAATTACGAACTTATGACTTGTTTAAACTTATTGAACCGTACGTGTTATGATCTTGACCTAAAGTCTCCCATGTTCGGAGCATCACTATAAAGTCTCGCCTTATTGGTGGAGCGGTCTCAATAAATCTCGCCTAGGTGGTCAGTGACAAAGGAGTCTCCCTTGTTGGAGCAGTTGCAAAGTCTCCCATGTTCGGAGCATCACTATAAAGTCTCGCCTTATTGGTGGAGCGGTCTCAATAAATCTCGCCTAGGTGGCCGAGTGACAAAGGAGTCTCCCTGTTGGAGCATGCAAAGTCTCCCATGTTCGGAGCATCAACTTAAATTATTATATACTTGGTACTATATTGTGAACTATTATGACCGCTTACACTTGACTACTTGACGCACTATATTTTTGTGCAATGGTTGTGTACACACATGTTGCAAGTTTTGTATGGGCGGAATTTGGAACTGAGTGGATACACAATGCCTTTGCTTTGAGAACTATTTTCGTTGACCGAAAGCTTTGAATATTTCTTACGAGTTTTCTTATTTTGTTAAACGTGTTTACTCACCAACTATTTTCATAGTTGACCCGTTTTTCTCTCATGCATTTCAGGTGATCGTTAGTAAGCTTTTTCTACAAGGTCTTGCATAATGAAGTTTTCACTTGTCGCTACAAGTCGTTTTGTAATAAAACTCAATATTTTGGAATCTAAACTTTGTAATATATTTGCCGATGACGGCTAATCTAGTTTTGTAATGGAGTATTATTTCTTTTAAATCTTAACACTGGTATGTTCTATTATCTTGTGCTTTTGTTCCCTTTCGTTACACCTCGCGTTTCCCAAAACAGGGTGTGACGAAACGGCAAAAACGGATGAAACGTGTAAAACGGACGGCAAACGGTGTAAAAGCGGACGAAAACGTGCAAAAACGGACGAAAATATGTAAAACGGACAAAAACATGTAAAAACGGACGAAAACGTATAAAAACGGACAAAAACGGACGAAAATAGACCAAATAATGAAATGCTTATACAAACTTAAGGACCAAACTTGTAATTTACTAACGAAATGGTTAACGGAAGTTAGAAAAAAACCTAAATCGGCACAAAAAAAAGTTGGGTACCTTAAATTGAGAAAAAAAAAGAGTGGTACCTTTAATTGAAATTGGACATAAGATGGGTACCTTTTTATGCGATTTGCTCTATTAAGAAAGAGAAATAGTGCATGACAAATGTGACAAGTGAAGTGATGAATGAACCAAATTAAGAAAGAGTAATAGGAGGAATGATACAGTCACAAACAAACTTTTACAAAAACATTCACAAAATGACGTGTCAGCGGATGATTGGTGTATTTTGTGATAACACGTCATTTTGTGAATGTTTTTATGAAAGTTTGTTTGTGGTTATATCATTTCTCGAGAAATAATGCATGACACGTGTGACAAATAGAATGATCCGTGAACTAAATTAAAAAAGAAAGAAACAGTGCATGACACGTGTTATATATTTTGTGTGGGTATGAAGAACAAAATGTAAAAAGATATTGCATAACATTACTCGCTTGCTTATATAATAATTAGTTTACAACACCACTAACATCTATGGTACCTTGTCATTTTCTGTTAGTTGTATCATTTAAATCACTTTTAAAGTGCCAAACATACAACCCAATTTATTCTGTTTATACAACTGGGTTGAATTAAATGCCATTAAAATTTGCTTATAATCAGCTCAACTGGGCTTTTGTATTTGGTTTATTTATGCTATACCTTTTATTTTACTAGTTTTAAAAAGTTGATGGGCCATTGTAAGTAACAGTGAGATGACCCACTTATGTTAGGAGTAAAGGTCAAGAAAAGTAATTTAGAAGAATAGTCATTTTATTTTTCAAACACTTTATGAAATTATATTTAGCTTTTTAAATCAAATTTTTTGACGTATTTGTTTTGTTGTTGGTATGATTTATCAAAGATGTTTTCTTTTAATAATGATCGTGATATATTACTTGAAAAAAGTTGGTGTTTATGTTACATTTTTGTCTTTTATTCGAGAACATTGTGTTTTACTACTATTCATCAAGCTGAACTATTGTTTTCAATTGACCAAAAGGTATACAGTATAACATGTTTTAGTTAAATAATTAATTAAAATCTGTGATATCTAATTTGTAAATTTAAACATAATACGATATCCCATTATTCTATCAAATTCCAGTTACAACAACTTAGTCTTGTCAATTAAGTCTTTATTGACTTTAGCATGTTCTTTTTCTTGAATTTACTCATTGTGATCAACAATGAAGCAATGTTTATCATGATAACATAGAGCGAGGATATTAGTACATTTTCATAGTACAAAATCATCAATTCCATGGCAATCATAATATCTTCTTTAACCTAAAAGATAAGTACATGTTCAAAGTGATTTTGTAACCGGCAAAGAAGTAGAACTGTAGTCAAGGCTTAAAATTTTGGTTTTCTGTTCAACCTCGAATTTGATTGTGATTAACAAATTTTCTGACCCCAAAAATTTGGGACAAAAACCAAATAGTATTGACATTTGGTTTCATCAACTTAAGCACGAATTATACTTGCGCACCATCTTCAATCAAAGATGCTCTACAGCAGTAACGTGAATATCGTATAGCAAAATAACGGCCAACTCCCGTTGTATTAGATGGGTTCAACGTACGGTTGGAAATTATGGAAATATATAGCTACTACCCCAAAACTAGGCGCAATTGCGCAAATGGATAACCTGCACTGATGTAATGGATATAGTCGAACTACGTAAACAAAACAAAATTTAGACCGTAAAATGTATTTTCGTTTAAAGCTAGTTTTTATTAGCATGCATGAAACATATAGTCCAAAGCAACATGGAGAGCAACAATAGTTCGTAGACGCAATTATATGTGAATCTTAGGTACTAAACACTGTGACCCAATATATTATGTATGATCTTAATATATTTGAATGTCGAGGTACAACTAGTTAACTAAAGAGACTAAACATTAAAATGTAGGGGGAATTGCATATATATCCTTCCGAAGGCTTAAAAATTGCATATATATCCAATCTAAACGTAGAATTACATATATATCATTCGTAAACCTTAAATATGTCATATATATCCAAATAAATATTTAATTTAAATTTGCAACTCTCGAATACATAACAATTATAAAAATATTTCTTAAATGTATTTTTTCTTTATTTATAAACTTGTTGGCAGTAGTATATACGCTTTCATTGCAAACACATTTTGTCTGTGATTCATATTATTTAACAACCATGATATATTTGATAGTTTATTTCATGTATTCGTATTAGATATGAGATAAGGTGAATTTTTTTCGTGATGTTAAACATTTTCTTGATATATTGTTTTTGGTCATTCATTTGAACCCCGGGACATCGTACCTTTAAAACAAATGTGTTTGTTGCCATTTTAAAATTATAATTATCATAATTTAGAGTTTAAAGTTCTATTAAATAATTATTTTGATATATATGATATATTGGAGGTTTAGAAGGATATATATGCAATTACGAAGGTTTAGAAATGATATATATGCAATTATTAAGTTAAGTTGGATATATATGCAATTTCTAAGTTTTTGAAAGGATATATATGCAATTATAAGTTTAAGTTGGATATATACGCAATTTTGAGCTTTTGCAAGGATATATATGCAATTCCCCCTTTCTTAAATGCCCAACATGATCCCCTTGTACACAAGAAGTTGAATTCCTATCAATGGGGAAGCTACGATCCGGTGAACCTCGTGAATCTCTTTTGGGTATCGATTGATCTTTCCTAGCCTCACATATTACATTCCACAAAAGGTGTAGATTGGCGGGAACACCCTGACCCCGGGTGCCTTTTGGCACCAGCCATTGTCCACCCCACAAGGAATAGCTCCGGCAACTCTCCTGGCCTAGTGGGGCACCAACTGGAGTGAGCACGAGCCAAGACTCGGACCCTTGAGCTCTTATTCCACAAAGTCTCTCCATTGTGCCCATAGGTTTTGCGGAGGTGGATACCTATATGAAGCAAATGTCAAGGGTGCGACTTGAACTTGGGTCAATTGACTCAAGCACAAGTGCTCCAACCATTGAACTAATGCTCCATTGGTAGCCTCACATATTACATTAACATATAGTATGAAGTTGAGATTGAACACATGGCTTGTTTTTTTTTAAATTCTACTTCACTAATTAACTAAAGCTTCACGGTAAAAGAGTGATATCATTATATAGTATGAAGTTAAGATTGAACACATGCCATGGTTTGTTTCTTTAGAATTCTACTTCACTAATTAACTAAACATTCGCGGTAAAAGAGTGGTATCACTGTGCTGATGACCGAATTGTCTAAAAAGAAATTCATATAGCGTATTCCTTGTTTTAGTATATATCAAAGTTATATTGCAAAGCAAGCCGGCAAGTCAGGCCTGACGAACCCATCAAAGAACTTGTTTTAATGTGCAAATTGAGTTGCGTAGGCTATAAATATTTTCTTCATGGAACATATGAGCAATAAATAAACAAAAATATATATCGTTTGGTGAACCACTTCCTGAGTAATATGTAATGATTATGACACTTCACGTAAAAAGGAATATATTTTTTATCTTGAGGACATTTGAGGAAAAATATTATTAATACATGTTTTCTTAACGTTGATTGCCTATAAAATGGATTGTGGCATGTTTTGTACAAATTTTTTAAAGTAAAATGCAAAACACATCTTTGTAATTTGCCACTTTTTACATTAAACATTTTTGTGGGAAACTTTTGGCAATTCATATCTATTCGTTAGTAACAGTCAAGTGCATCACATTTCGCGAGACTAATTATGTAATTTTATCTTTGTTATCTATCAAAATTCAAACATTTTTTTTTAATAAAATCACTCCTAAATATCTCATTTTATTCATTTCATCTTTTTTCTTTTCACCACCTCAACTACCCACCACCACCATCATTATCATCTTTTCATCACCTCTAGTACCCATTACCATAATCTTTTTCTCACCACATTCACCACCACAAGATACTTAAATCCAATGTTGTTAAGATCGGGATTCTACCTAGGATCGTTTTCGTCTTTGCAAGATCGTGATCGTAAGATCGGATCGAGATCCTAAAATCCTACTACAACGTCATTTTTTAATAGTCTTTGTAATATTATTCAAATCTACAAATGATTATCTATCATTAATCAAAATTATATGAATGTTTTATGAAAATATTGTCATAAATTATGAATAATTGAATGTTTAGAAAGAATCACACGTTGTTTTCTTAATTATATTAAAAGATAATCCATAACTTTGTAGTTTTTTAATATTCGAGAAACGTAAGATCGGATCAGATTAGATCTTAAGATCATACGATCAAGATCGGGATCCTGTAAGATCTTAAGCTTTCTAGGATCCTACGTAGGATCCGGATCTTTTTTGCTTTGTAGAATCGTAAAATCGTAAGATCCTAAGATCAGGATCGAGATCCTGACAACTATGCTTAAATCCATCACCAATAAATGCTCTTAAACACTATAGTACAAAATACTAAACTAATTATCATCTTCTTTCCACCACTAGTCACCACCTCTTCCACCACCTTCCTTCGGATATATGGTGGTCGGATGTGTGACCACCGCCATTGGTCGTATTTGCGGTAGTGACCACCTCATCTGCCACCTCCACTACACGCCACTACCACGATCGAGGGTGTTTGGGAGTAATTTTAATTAGATGAATGTTTGACTTTTAGTAGATAACAAATGTAACGGAGATAAAATTACATCGTTAGTTCCGAAGGATGCAATGTGCTTCGATTTTACTAACAGGACTACAGAAGAATGTAGATCGCCAAAAATTTATGACGTGATGTTCAATGTGAAAAGTATCAAACCATAAAGTTGTCTTTTGCATTTTACTCGATTTTTAATATTTGATCATAGTTTGTACGATAAAGAAAGTAGTACTACATCTTAACTAAATTATTAAAAGAATTATATGTCAGATAAACATAAATACGTGTTTTCATAGAGTTTTTTACCAACTATTCTAAAAAAGCTTATTGACCATTATATGGCTTGTATCGACTATTCTATGGTGTTTCCGAGTTAAATTTTCTTCATTTTGTTTTAACTAATCCATATATAGTCGAGCAATGGCAGAAAGTGAATATCTATCACAATCATCTTTTGTGCTTTCTAACTCATTCTTCGTGCATATATATCATTGAAAAATTGGTTCATAAAAACTAATTAATATTTCCACTACAGTTTAAGGTGATATTAAACGTTTCAAAAAATATATTGAAGCTAAATCTATTATAAGACATTGCAATAAATATATTAAAAAAAATCATCAAGCCAAATAGTAGATTCATGTATGATATCAAGTAACAAACCACAACATATTAAAATATTAAATTGGTTAAAAACCACAAAATTCAAAATACAATTCATTCCAAATGATAAATATCCAATATCGTTTGTAGCAACAATTCGTCATCAAGTTATCGTGACCAATTTCGTCGTTGTCAACATTTAGTGCTTTAGTTTCATTCCAATTACGTCACCCTAAAACCATCCTCATTAACAAATCCGTCATCCATTTCAACAACATCAATTCATGACAAATATGTCAAAGTCAATATTACAAGATTCACATGACTCGTCCTCAGTTCTTCTTGTAACAAACCTATTAGAATAACGATAAATGAACAACAAATCTTGCAGTTAAAGTCATAAATGATAATAAAACATTAATAACCTATCAACTAAATAAGCATGAACGTCGCTAATTGACTAAATAAGCACAATAGAGTAAAAAACAATCGACAGCATACGAGCTAGTTTGCTCGGGTGTAGCTGATACTGCTCGGGAAGTAGCAGGATATTAGCCATGGTACCATTTGCTCGGGTGTAGCCGATATTGCTCCGGAGGTACCCAGATAATAGAAATGTTAATGTTTGCTCGGAACTAGCCAATAATGATCTGGAGATAGCCGAATACTAGTCATGTACTCGAGGAAGCATCCCATAGTGAATCGTGCTTTATGACCCATAGTTCTGTGTGAAAATCGTGCTCAAATGCACCCATAGTCCTATGTGGAAATCATGCTCAAATGCACCCCAATATCATGTGTGGAAATTGTGCTCAAATGCACCCATAGTCTTGTGTGGAAAATATTATGTCTAGATACTTTATGAATATTTCTCCAGGTGTAGCCAGATATTAGCATGTTAACATAGCTCAGATTTCGCCATACTAGCTCATGTCATATTTAAGTTTCAGTTTAGTTTAGCTTCGTTTACTCAATAATTCTTGGCTTAAGTTGTTACGTTTCCATTTTTATGTAGGTATTCAAAGAGACAAGCTACGTGATGATGTGGGACAAGTAGCGGGTCAAAATGGTGTAGCTTGTGGGTTATGGTAACGAGCTTCTCACTCATCTCATGTTATCGATTTGGAATGCCCCAACAAAAGTGTCATTTGAGTAACAAGTGTCTTGTAGTCAAGTTTAATGTATTTTTGTAGTTTATAGATTGTAAAGGGTGTATGGAATAAGCCTCGATTTCATAGAAATAACGCCACCGTACATTTTTTAATGTGATACATGTATTTATCATTGCAATAATAAAATAAAGATGTTTACAAGATTTGGGATTTTATCGAATAGCAGAAGTTCAGTTTTAAGAAAATGGAAAAATGCAGGTTAGAAGGTCTATACAGCATGTAAGATAAATCATATACGAGTTATAGGATTCCTGATAAAAAAATTGGGCATTTCAAGTTGGTATCGGAGCGATGGTTTGAGGGATTTAAGTATCCACCATTAGTAGGAGGCGCTTAAATTTAATCACTCATTGATGTTATCATTATATAGTTAATTGCATCATATGTTTATATGTTTATCAGTAATGCAGCTCAGATGTTTTTGTGATGCATATCAAAATTATATGAATCTTCATGTACAATTATCTTATTGATAATGTGTTTTCAACGATTAATTGTTGATTATTCATGATTATGGTTCGTGGATTAAACATTCGTGATATAGAATGATAGTAGAGATCAGAATGATATGAATAGTATTGAAACATGTGCATGAATTATGCTTAGTTATGTTGTTTTAGATTGTTATAGAAGCATATGATTAGTATTCATGTTAGAGTTATGTAAGATTATATGGCATGTTTTAGCTTGTTACTTGAGATCGATTATGATAGCAATAAGATCATGCTTATATGATGCAAATATTATGATGCCTGATCAACATGATAATACTTGCATGTTATAATATGAAGTTATTGAGATCATGAAAAGTCTCGAGAAGCTTGCTAGAACAGTTTACATGCTAAATGCTTAAGTGTGTTTATGTAAATGTTGCATTAGAACGTATGTTATATCATCTACGGGGTTGGGTTGAATGAATGAAAGGTCTAGTGGTATCGTATACATCAAACCGGATATACATCATTCCAGCAAAGAAAATTCTATGACGAGGATTAGGACGGTAGAGTTACGAGTTATGAGGTGTTAGTAAATCATGCGAATTTAGATATCAATAAATCCTTCTTTCTTATATAAATTTATGAGATAACTAATCAATTTACTTTAGCAAAATGAGAAAGGAAGAATTGAAATAGAAAATAGACAAAGATTAACGAAGCATTCGACTAGATATTAGAGGATGAAATCTTTGAATTGTCTTTTAGAGGATAGTATAAATTTTATTCAACGAGTTCATGTATCATTTTATAAATCTGTTTTTGATAATTCGAATATTGTATATAGAGAAAATTGAAATAAGGTTTAGTACATTATGACTTCATCTGTATGGATGGGTTATCAGTTAATGTTAAATGTGAATATGAGATAAAGCTAAGTAGAGGAGAATACATGATTACAAAAAATTTAGATAATGTTTTTTAATACACCAAGAATAGTGTTTACTGTGGAAAACTAGAAGGGGGGTTGAATAGTTTTACCGATTTTAATTTAAGTTTGAAAGATTTAGATTCGATCTTATGTGAATTCGTATGGATGGATAGATAGTATAAAACAATAAGTAAAGTAAATAAAGAAAGCAAGTAAAGTAAATGATAGAAAGTAGCGACACAAGTAATTTATAGTGGTTCGGCTACAAGGACACCTTCCTTGCCCTACTCCACTCCCCGAGTACCCCACTCGAGAGTTCAAGCACTATGTTAACAAGCTCCTTCAACACGGTGGAGAAGCCTCACAACGTCGCTTACACTTTTTCCGGTACGAAGCTAAATACCGAGTTCTTCCACGAGGTAGAACCACACCTTTACACAACTATTACACAACAACTATGTGAAATATGAATTACAATATCTTGCTACATAAATCTTGTGGATGGACAAATCAATCAAGGACCCTTTGCTTGGATGACTTGTAGTATAACGTGATCTCGCCTTTGAGAATGACCTATATGAGAATCACAACAAAAGATAGAAGAACTACTAGAATGATCAAATGATCAGAGGTTAGGAGAGTGAGATAATATATGATAGAGTTGTAAGAAGAAGGGTGAGTAACAATGAGGAAATGGCTCGCTATTTATAGGCACAAAAAGCCTTTTGTCCCACGGTTCCGGCGGATCCCTCACTTGGGGGATCTAGCCAGTGCAAAACTAGGGATCCGGCAGTCTGGGTTATATCTGTCCGGATTTTGGGTTGCAAACCGGGTTATGGGTTATGGGTATGAGCCACGGGTCATGGGTACCCAACAAGATACAATGTATCTAGACAATGGGTCATGGGTCTTGGGTCATGGGTCATGGGTCATGGATAATACTCAACATGATTTCATGCATGATGTCATGCAATGGATCATGGGTTATGGATTAGCTCCATGGGTATGGGTCATGAGTCTTGGATATTACTCATCCTATTACATAAACTATTACAACAAATAAATTATTACAACATTTTATGTGAATGACCAAATGTATATACTTTACAAAATAACATGTATTCTTATAATTTTACTTATGATAACTTTATATTTGTTATCTACAAAACATAACTAGATCGCTAAATATGAATAAATGTTTTTACGGTTTATTTGTATTAACATTTACCTATGGTATGTAAAATGTGATTAACAGTGGGTTAAGATGCTTGTATTGCTCGGTTTCCCGTGTATAGTTGTAAGGAACCCAAAAGAATTATTATGAGTCAAGAGATTTGGGCAACAATTAAACAAACCATGTGTATGTATGTTTTACTGTGTGAAACAGTGTAGAGAGAACGATCCTTTTTTGTATGGGATAACCTCTTTTTATAAAGAGGCATCTAGGGTTTACGGATAAACCCATGTGGATGATCAACGGTTGTAGACAGGCCAGGTGTTGATCATCTAACGGGTAGACAAGAATGACAGTGGCAACTTCTACTTGGCTCGTACTAGGTTTTGCCCGTCTCTCATATTCTTGGTTGTGTGTTTCTAATTGCCATGTCACATAATACATCTTAACCGTTAGCGATAGTTGGGAGACAATTGTCACATGTGTGTATGCTACATAGCTTGGGAGGCTTTCCCAGGCTATGCACGACCTAGGAATGTCGATGGGCCTATCAAGTCTTGATAATGGGCCTTGTTAAGTGTTCATAGTGGGCTTGACTTTGGTATGTAAGCAGTATGCTTGGGCCACTAATATTGATACGCTATCAAGTCCCCACAGTCTAGTGTTATATCATGAGCTAATGGTATGATGTTGGACTAACTTATAGGGATTATCATGCTGATAATTCATTTTATAAAGCTGATAACATAGTCCCCCTGCCGATATGCTTTCAAGCCATGATGGGTCAAACTTATTATCACTGTAAAATGTAAGTTGTATTTTCTAGGCGGCGTTGAGCCGTATTAAGATAAAGTAGCATTAAATTCTAGCATGGGAAATGCAAGATAATCTTTTTGAAGTGATTTGAATTTGGTCAATTTGATGTTTAGGCGGACTATTTTCCGTCCTTTCGATTGTACATGACATCAGCCTTACATCATTTGTTCGCTCGTCTGACAGGGCGTGAGATCTGCGCGCACTTCATTGGGTGTGCTGGCCCAATGGGTTGTTGCCACATGTTTTACACTAACCCATTTATTTTGCTATAAATAGTGGTTAAGAGGAGTGGCAAGTTACATTTTGACTTCTCATTTTTGCGTAACCAAAAAACTCTTCATTTCCCCTTTATTTTCCCGACGTTCGTCCTTCATTAAATCACAATCTTTTAAGCAATATCTTTGATGTAGAGCAAAGAAACAATATGGCATACCAATGTTATTTACAGAGAAACGCCTTTTTTGTTTTCGTCTTTGCATTGTGCTTACGACATTACCTACTCATGAATGTGCCTCATAGGATACCAACAATCAAATGCTTTTGTTTTGCAATTTCCTAGTCGAGATTCTTACCGAGTTTGCTCATTTTTAAACAATTTTCTGTCTTCGAAAATGTTGATCGTGGTATCCATTGAAAAAGAGGTTTTAAGAGTGATTTGTAGGTTTTTGTGATCGGGTATGTGATTGAACCAACCTTGTGTTTCTTGTTTGCTTTACAGTGATGGATATTCTTTCCCTGCTTGACATCTGATGACGAGGGTGACTAGGTTAGACTTCCTGTGAATTTCGATGATGAGGTCATAACTCCTCCTCTACCTATGTCTAAGGTCGTTGTTCCTCATGATTCTGTTGACTCTAGTGGAATTATTCGAGTTGATCATGAAGTGTAAGATATGGAGGGTGGTACTCATGATGTCTTACTTGAGGACACTATCGCCTTAGTTAAGTTAGTTGTTGAAGGTCATGTATCTGATACTTTGAGATCTCAGGTAGGGGAGCATGCTACCTTGTCTAATGTCGTTGAGATGAAGAAGTGAGCTTCAGAGGTTTTAGCTTCTTCAAAAATCTCTTCTCAATATGGCGAGGGTGAGTGTAGTCACCCTGGTAAGAAACTTAAATATCTTACCAAATATCCACGAGCAGGTAATTCTACTGCCCTGTGTGGAAAACTAGAATGGGGGGTTGAATAGTTTTACCGATTTTAATTTAAGTTTCAAAGATTTAGATACAATCTTATGTGAATTCGTATGGATGGTTAGATAGTATAAAATAATAAGTAAAGTAAATAATAAAAGCAAGTAAAGTAAAAGATAGAAAGTAGCGACACAAGTGATTTATAGTGGTTCGGCTAAAAGGACACCTTCCTTGCCCTACTCCACTCCCCGAGTTCCCCACTCGAGAGTTCAAACACTATGTCAACAAGCTCCTTCAACACGGTGGAGAAGCCTCACAACGTCGCTTAAACTTTTTCCGGTACAAAGCTAAATACCGAGTTCTTCCACGAGATAGAACCAAACCTATCACAACTATTACACAACAACTATGTGAAATATGAGTTACAAGATCTTGCTACAGAAATCTTATGGATGAACAAATCAATCAAGGACCCTTTGCTTGGATTACTTGTAGTATAACGTGATCTCGCCTTTGAGAAGGACCTATATGAGAATCACAACAAAAGATAGAAGAAACTACTAGAATGATCAAATGATCAAAGGTTAGAAGAGTGAGATAATATATGAGAGAGTTGTAAGAAGAAGGATAAGTAACAAGGAAGAAATGGCTCACTATTTATAGGCACAAAAAGTCTTATGTAGCACGGTTCCGGCGGATCCCTCACTTGGGGGATCTGGCCAGTGCAATCCTAGGGATCACGCAGTCTGGGTTGTACCAGTCTGGATTTTGGGTTGCAAACCGAGTTTGGGTTATGGGTATGAGCCATGGGTCATAGGTACCCAACAAGATACAATGTATCTAGACAATGGGTCGTGGGTTATGGACATTTGGTCATGGGTCGTGGATAATACCCAACATGATTTCATGCATGATGTCATGTAATGGGTCATGGGTTACGGATTAGCTCCATGGGTATGGGTCATGGGTCTTGGATATTACCCATCCTATTACATAAACTATTACAACAAATGAATTATTACAACATTTTATGTGAATGACCAAATGTATATACTTTACAAAAATAACATATATTCTTATAATTTTACTTATGATAACTTTATATTTGTTATCAACAAAACATAAGAAGATCGCTAAATAAGAATAAATGTTTTTTCGGTTTATTTGTATTAACACCTTGGATAAAGTTGCGATTGATGGGCGTAAAGTAGTCGTTGATGTCTGGAATGCCATTGTTGATGCTCCAAAAGCATTAGTTGATGCTCATACAGTAGCTATGTAAGGGCTTTGCGATGCTGCTCTTGGGAATGTCTAGGAATCAATTGCTTATATTGGACGTTCATTCTCCGTCGCTGGAATATCTATAATTGTGTATTCATGTATCATTTCTTCACTTAAAAGTTTTTCATAAAATTTTGTAACATGTTTTGTTTCTGGATTGTCAGGTAGTGATGCTTGTAGTGGAAGGATTGGGGCTTTGGAAGTCGAGAGTCCAGCATTGTCCTTCCACACCGCCATGAGGGTGGATGACCCTATCGCTGAACCTTCTTACCAATGGTTTACCTTTGGTCAATTGTCCCTTCTTCTCATAAGGTTCTTGGTGAATGTCGGCCCTTGATTGCTATTTGAGGGTATGATGACTTTCTTAAAAGAGCTTAACTGAATAATTCAGCTACGGAGGAAGTCATTAAACTTGGGGCAGCCCTAGAAAAGGTCTAGGGGCTACTTCTCAACTCAAGAACGAGCTGGAAGTTGAAAGAGCTCATGGCGGGTTGAGAAAATATCTTTGACAACCAAGCTCAAAGAGGCCATGCAAGAGAAAGAAGTTTTTTTGAGGGAGAAGGCAACTATCTTGGAAGAGATGGACGTTGTCGCTTCCCAAGTACAGGTTGACAAGGTTGACCATTGAGGAATGCCTTAATTTGTGTCAATGATATGTATTAGTGTAGGTAGATTTGGGCCTGACGTGTATGGGTGGAAATTTGTGCCCGAAATAAAAAAAAATGGGCTAATTTAGGCTAATTTGTAAAAGATTTTGACACATTTAGCCCCCTCATTTTTTGTAATGGGCATGTTGGCCTATTTAAAAGTTAAATGGGCATTAACGGGTACATATTTTCTCTCAAATTTGAGAACATTACAATTGTTTTAAAAAAAACTTATAGATATATTATTTTTAATTTTTTAAATATAAATTAGGTGTTGCGTTTGAGTAATTTATTTCGTTATTTTGGGTCTTTTCTAAAGCGATTAGTATAACATGAGCCCTTTTGGCCCGTACCATTTGAGCCCGTACCCATTTAAGCCCTTGCCTGTTTGGACCGTCGCTCGTGCCCGCTCGCCCCGCCCGTTTTGCCACCTCTGCTCGTATGTATCGGGTTGTTTTTTTTAGTCTTAAGAAATTTGTAGACAAGTGTTTGATAACCATGGTGTGTATCAAGGTTGATAGTTGAATATGTCAGGTTTATGTTGGTCTGGCCTTTTTTGGCTAACAGGGAGATTTGCCCTGAAACCTTAATATATGGTGCATGTGTATATGATAAGCTATATATACGGTGCATGTGTCTTGGAAGACTTATTCTCTTCCCTCTGCCTTCTCTACCTTTCCACTTTCCCTTGTACTTGCCATAAGTCCCATCTATAACCGCTAGAACATCCTTCGACTTTTGCTCAATGCCTCTTTCAACAGTTTTGCCACGATCCCGCCCTCAACATTATTCATGTTGTAATTGAGTATGAATTGCTTATACTCATTGCTTAGAGAACTCAAGATGAAATCAATAGCAATCTCGGGTGATATTTCGTGACCTAGCCTTTCCATTCGATTGACGTGCCCAATCATTTTGATTAAATGCACACTCACCGGTGATCCTTCAGCCATTTTGCAATTACTTCAGTTGACAATTGCATCGAATATTTCAGTTCGAGCCTGTGTCTGAAAAGTAGTTCGCAGTTGGTTGATTATATCAAATGCTCCAACGTCCATGTAATTAACTTGGAGCTCAGGTGCCATGGTGGCCAACATTAGACATCCAGCGTCTACCAGGTCATTGACATGACTCTAATAGGCATTCCTGACCGCTACTGAGGCATTAACCCACGGGTGCTGGCCCGATGGGATTTTTCAGGACATACTACTTTCGTTCATACCGGGGTACAATCTGAATATTCCTTTCACAGTCACAAAGTTAGGCCAAGTAAGTTTTTCTTCCTCAAGTACAGAGCAAAGTGACAAAGATTTACTGTTGTTGTTATTTTTTGCCATCTACAATTTTAATAAAGCCAGTTTTAGTGATTCAATATTTTATTCTACTAAACCTTATTATTTGATGCATTACACTAGGATCCATATTATACCATCACAAGGCACCTCGATAAGGCGTAATCTACCTTGTGACAGTATTTAGGTATGTGTTTTACCATACCAATTGCCTCAATGAGACAAATCCTAGGATTGAGACTCCGAGTACAATTGGGCATATGTGGTATCCAATGCAACCTTAGGTCCTCTATGGTGGATAGCGACTCTACCATAAAAGCCAATGGCCTCACAATTCATTGATCTCTACTAAGGCATACGGCCAATGAATCCAAGAACCCCCGGTCAGCCATGTACACACAGACATCGTGCTAGGGCGTCAACTATCTGAAAGGTCTGAGCTAAGAGAGTGGAACAGTTTATAGATGGCATATTAGTCTAAGATTACTCATAGAGTAAGACTTACAGACTCATCAGTCCATTAGTTTTTTTCTTTTTATATCCAATATTAAAATGATTTTTCTCATAAAAACTCGTTTTATGTCTGAATTATGCATGAATTCATACTACAATTTGTTAAGTTTTAAAACAGATATGTTTGTAATAAAAGATGTCTAAACTCAGGTTAGCCTTCCCAATCCTTTTTAGTTAGGTTCGACTAATTCATAGACTTTACCATTTTTTTACAAGATCTCGTTGTTAGAGACTTGGTGCTTAAGTACACCCCTTTCTTTTGACTTAACCAGAGACACTCAGTTTTATTATGTCCCTAGATAAACCGGTTGTCATATTATCTATCTACTAGCATGCATATCATAAACAATAATAAAGCTTGTTGACACATCCAAACCATTATATATTGTTGACCCCGAGAGCCACTGATAACATCAAATAATTACTATATTTAATTATCATTTATCCCATTTATATTGCTTGTTTATTATGCTTTTACATGAGAATCGACACGTAATTGTTTGCTTTTGTTATTTTCAGTTTTTATGAAGCAACTTTAGAAAAGACACGAAAAACACATGATTTGGAGCTTAAATAGAGAAAATATTGTATCAGACAAAGATACGACGTATCCATATTAATAAGGATACACCGTATGAAAGAATTAGGAGAAATGAAGAAAGATCATGTTCAATAGAATACAACGTATCCAAGTTTATAGGATATGTCGTATAGAAGCCCTAGCCAGAAGATCCAATTCATGATTTGAAAACATGCGGTATATACACTCAAGAGATACGCTATATACATTCCCTAAAAGAAAACCAAACGAATAGATGAAACCAAATGAAGATCTCAAGCTTACATGATTTCCATAGAGGACGCTTTAGTATTTTGGCCATAACTTTTAGTTGATTCAAGCGGCCACGGAAAGGGAAAAAAATATCTACTTGCTGAGAGTGGAAATACGACGTACTGAGAATTTTAGGTACACCGTATTGGCAATATGTCATATTGGATTTTTGAGCATTTTTGAATACGCCGTCTAGGATCATATTCCATAATATTCTTTTTGTGGAGCTACGTTTGATATGCCGTATTTGTTTTTGGATACGCCGTATTGGGCCTAGTTCCATCAATTATAAATACAGAACATCTATCACGACTTAGGACATCATTCGGGAATCTTGGGACCAACCCTAGACGTCCAAAACTCCCTCCAAACAGCATAGAAACCACGTTGAAGACCACTACACCCACGAAGAACATCTTGTATCAACTTTCTTTGTTTAATCATTCGGTTAGCGTAGAGTTTTCATTATAATTTCTATTCGTTTATCGTTTGTTATTACTTTGGATCTTGATACTGAGATTATGGGTTAACATGCTTAGGTGTTAGCCATGTTATGACTCTTATGTTTATTTGATTCCTTTTATGAAGATTTAATACATTTTATTTTGGATAATTTATTTTGTGTTATTGCTCAAATAGTATACTCATTTTTTTGGTTTATTATTCTATGTATATTGTCTAGATTATCATGGTGTAGCTCTTTATCTATTGTTGGTACAAGATGTGTGATGGGTTGTAATGGGTATGAACACAGCCTGCCGGACTGGGCCAACAAGCTTCTAATGTGCTGATCTTGTACTAATGCAAGTAGTTTGAATGATATCCCTGCACAAGAAACGTAAACCGTTAGTCTTACCGTGGGGACGAACCCCATGATTAGACTCCGGCATGAGAGTAAGTACGCATTCTTGAGAGGGAAATAAGAGTATGTGTGTCTGATTATGAGAGAGAAAGTTGTACCTTGTATGGGGATTAGAGCCCCTTTTATAGGCGAGGTTTACCGCTAGGGTTTCCTAGATTCTCGCATGTAGTGGTTAGTCGCCGGAGCCGGACCCTTGGCGGACAAGGTTCTGTGTCAATCGCGGATGCGGATGTAAGTTGTCTAACGGCTGAAGGCTCAGCCCGCTGTGTATCTTACGTGCGTCTTGAGGTCTGGACCATAGCCAATTTCGTCATTGGGCTTACTGTAGGCCCAAGTCTTATAGTTATTTTATATTTATTGCGCCTGAGCCCAGTATGTGTATAGTACGTATTGGGCCTAGTAGGCCTGTTATACATACTATACGTCATCAAGTCCCCCCAGTCTAGTATGTGCACTGCGTGCGGATATTGTCGCGTGCGGTGGATGCTACTAGACTTGAGTTGACTAAGCACTTTTCCATTCCGTGCGTTTATTCTTTTTGAAATGCTTTTCTGGTGCTTTCCTCTTTTTTAGGGACGTTTCTTTTTCTCACGCTTTTTTACGCATCTTTCTGACATTTCCCTTTCTTTGGGAAGCGTTTCGTGCGACGTGGGCACTTGTTGACTCTTCATTTTCTGCTTTGATTTGACCTACTGTTTCACGTGCCTCTTTTTTACTCTCGATCTTGACCATTTATTCCAGTTGTCTTTGCCACGTGTCATCATCCAGTTTTAGGTTTTCCCTTAGTATAAATACTGCTCTAACTTTCACCATCGCCGTTTTGTTGCATCTTTTTTGAGAAGAAAAATTCCTTCATCCGTCCGCCCTTTATCCGTTCGCTATGAGTTTGATTGTTGACATAAAGTGTGGTACCCCTTCAGAGACATTTGGTTCCTTCCTTACGACTTACCATATTCCTGTGGAGGTTCATCCGGAGCTTCCTCCTCGTAGGTGTACGATGCATGAGTGTCCTTCTGGGAAAATTGGTTTGTATAACCGCTTTTTTGATCTTTCCAATTTTTGTATGCCTCTGTCTGTTTTCCTTGATTAGGCACTATCGTATTAATATTTCTCAGCTTTCAGTTCTCGGCGCGTGCAGGATTTATCACTTTGAGATCTTGTGTCGCGCTCATGGTATTACGCCAACTGTTGCTTTGTTTCATTGCTTTTATGTTAATTCAAAGTCGAGAGGGTGGTTTGCCTTTAGTAAACGTGATGGCGTTCATGCGCTTTACACTAAGACTCTTGATTCTGTGAAGAATTGGAACAACCAATTTTTTTGGGTCGATGCCTTTGCTTGTCCTGCTTTGTTCCCGTGGTGTTCTAGGAAGAACATCTTTAAGGATCCTATTCCCCGCCCTGATGAGTACAATGCTGATCATTTTGTTGTTCTTGCTGCCAACCCGTATCCCTTCCGGGCATTCCCTGAGCCCTTTCTTTGCTGGGTTGGCTTGAGCCCCTACTATCCTTTGGGTGAGGACGTGTACCCTGAGTCTCATGATGATCGAACTGGTGAGTTTCATTTGCGTTTTTTTTTTGTTTAATATGTCATTCAAAATTTGTTATTTTTAGGTACAAGTTTTAGAAGGTGAATGTTTGGACCTTCCCCCTCGTGCTTCGGAACTTTTTCTTTTAAAGGAGCTCTTTACGAAGGTTGCCCTGCATTTGGAGGAGAAAATCCACCCGTGCTTGCTTACTGCTATGTTGGTTCGCCGTTGGTTATTGTCCGAAGGTTTCAAGCTTGCCGTGTCTGAGTGTTGGCGTTCGCAAGGTTACCTGGATGCAATGAGTGATGCCATTAGTTGTGTCGTTGATAAAGGAATGCTAGAAGGGCTTGTCGTCGGGCATTTTCATGGTACGGCTGGTACATCTCTTTCCCGTGTTTCGGCCCTTAACCCTTCTGCTGAGGCAGATTATGAAAACGCTCTTCAAGTGCTCCGCTGTGTCCAGTTCTCTTTGTTATCCTCCTTAGAGGCTCTTAAGGATTCTGCTATTGAGGATATCATGCATTTACTTTGTCCTGAGGTATCCTCTGCTGACTCGTCCACCGTTAATAGGCAGTTTTACTTGGAGCAGCTGGTCGTTCCTACTTGTCTTTCTGGGAGTCATTCGGTGAGTGAGTCTCCTCTTTTCGCTTCAATCAAAGGTTGCTTTGACAGAGCGAAAAAAGCAAGGGAAGGTTCTCTGCATGATTGGTTGGCTCCTGCGGATACTTGGTTTTCTTTGATTAGTCCTTTATCTATGGAATCTTTAGTGGAATCAGTTCGTGTGTTTGTCTCTGAAGTACCGGGCATACTTGAGCATGGTGGCGATGCAAGTGGCGTTGGTGCGGATGTCTGTTCGCAGTCTGGGACGGACCCGTTTCCAAACCCTTCCGGCCAAGTATAGTTTGTTGTAATGATACTCTATGTTTCCTATTTTGTGGCCCGCTGAAGCGCGGCACTTTTGTTTTTTGTAGACAGTCTATCATATGCATATTTCGTTGTTTCGAAACTTCTTAGTGTTTTGCTATTTAATCTTCACACTGATGTGCCTATTATAATAGTCTTTTTTGAATACTTGTGGGTTATTCGCCCGATATTGGACTTGCAACATCTCTTACGTATCTTGAGTTAATTTGGAGGTTACTCAGCCTTTTGTTATTCGGAATAACATTGTATGGGTCGTACCCACATGTATGCGCGTCTTACTTACATATATTAATATTTTTCTTGTTTAAAGTAAATGATCAAAAGTTTTTTAAAGTAAAAGTTGGTGAAGGTAGCTAAGCTTCACCTTTTTTCATTCAATCATAAAAATATTACAATATAAAAAGATAGATTCTTACACATGATGTATGTAACATCTCTTAAGATTTCAAACATTCCATGTCTGTGGGATTGGATTTCCCGCACGGTCTTTCAGCTTGTATGCGCCTTTTTCTAGAGCTTCCGTGACTTCGTAGGGTCCTTCCCATTTGGGTCCTAGCTTCCCTCCTTCCTCGGCATGGCTTGCGTCATTGTTGCGGTATACTAAGTCTCCTGGTTTGAAACTCGTATTGCGAACTCTTGAGTTATAATATTTCTCCATTTTTGCCTTGCTTTTTGCTTCACGTATTGCCGCTTGTTCCCTTCTTTCTTCGAGGAGGTCTAAGTTCATTTCCAGTGCTTCGTCATTTTCTTCTATGTTAGCTTCCGTTGTCCTCCATGTAGGCATCACTGTCTCAACTGGGATGAGAGCTTCCGTTCCATATGTTAATGAGAATGGAGTGTCTCCGTTGCTAGATTTAATCATTGTGCGGTGTGCCCATAGGACGTGCGATAGTTCATCCAGCCAATTTTTGCTTCTTTCCAACCAAGCCTTTATTCCTTCCCCTAGGCTTCTGTTTGCTCTTTCTACCTGTCCATTTGCTTGTGGGTGTTTAACTGAAGCAAAGTGTTGTTTTATATTCATTTTTTCACACCATTCCTTAAATGGGTTGTCTCGGAATTGCTTTCCATTGTCGGATATTATTTCTCCGGGGAGTCCGAACCTACATACGATATTTTCCCACACAAATTTTTTGATCTGGTTTCCGATTATGGTGGCTACCGGCTTTGCTTCTATCCATTTTGTGAAGTAGTCTATTGCTACTATGAGAAATCTGACTCTCCCAGGCCCTTCTGGTAAAGGTCCTGCGATGTCAATTCCCCATTTGTGGAATGGCCATGGGGAAGTGATAGGCGTTAGCTTTTCTTGCGGATGCTTCGAAACTGGCCTGTGCACCTGACAGTTTTTGCATGCTTGGATTAGCTTCCGGGCGTCATCATGCATGATGGGCCAGTAGTATCCGGTACGCAGGGCTCTGGCCACCACGGACCTTGTTCCTGCGTGCATGCTACAAGACCCTTCATGAATTTCTCTTAACACATAGTTAGCTTGGAGGGGCCTACGCACCGTAGTCATGGTCCAAGAAAATATTTCTTGTAAAGTATCCCATTGACTACTGCAAATCTTTGTGATTTTCTTTTAATTTCTCGCGCTCTCTCTTTCTCGTTTGGGAGTATTTCTTTTTCCAGGTATTCATATATCGGGGTCATCCATGTGTACCCTTCTTCTTCCGTGATTGCCACGAGCGGTGTCTCCTCTATTGACTTTTGGCTAAGCTCTTCTACTAGTACTTGCTTTTTTAGATGCGCGAAGCTGGTAGAAGCCATTTTGCTCAGGGCGTCTACCTTTTTGTTTTCACTTCTGGGCACTTGTTTGATTGAGAACATCCAGAAGTTTTTCAGAAGTTCCTTTACTTTTTCTAGGTATTGGATCATTCCTGGTTCTTTTGCAATGTACGTCCCATTGACTTGGTTTGCCACCAGTTTTGAGTCTACGTTTGCTTGCAAATTCTTGACTCCCATTTGTTCTGCTATCCGTAACCCAGCTATTAAGGCTTCATATTCAGCTTCGTTGTTTGTTGTGTTGAAACCGAACCTTAAAGCGTAAGTAAACTCCGTCCCCTGAGGGTCTGTCAGTATTAGGCCCGCTCCGCAACCGTCTATGCAAGATGAGCCATCTGTGAACAGGTTCCATGGTTGCGGAAGTTCCTCTTCTTCCATTGGCTCATCTTCTTTATTATCCTTTGGACGTTCTACTATGAAATCTGCTAGAATCTGTCCTTTGATGGATGTTCTTGGTCTGTATTGTATGTCATACTCCCCCAACTCAATGCTCCATTTTTGTAATCTACCTGCAACTTCTGGTTTTGATAGTATTTGTTTTATTGGTTGGTCCGTGATGACTACTACCGTATGTGCTTGAAAATATCTCTTCAGGCGTTTCGTAGCGTGCACCAAAGACAATACCAGCTTTTCCATTGGTGTGTAGTTTATTTCCGGTCCTCGCAGGGCTCAGCTCACAAAGTATATTGGTATCTGCTTGCCTTCCATTTCTGTCATCAGGACGGCATTGACCGCTTCTTTAGCTGCTGCCAGGTATATTATGAGTTCTTCTTTTTCCTGAGGTGCGGTGAGGGTGGGGAGGTTTGCTATCATCTTCTTCATCTGCTTAAAAGCTTCCTCTGCCTCTTTTGTCCACTGAAAGTCACTCTTTTTTGTACACTTCTTGAGTGTTTTAAAGAATGGTAGTGACTTTTCAGCAGATTTAGCCAAGAATCTATTCAAACTTGCTAACTTCCCATTTAGTCTTTGAACGTCTTTGAGGCATTTCGGAGATGGGAGGTTTAGTACGGCTTCCGCTTTGTCTGGGCATACTTTTATTCCTTTGGTGTTTACGGTATACCCTAAGAACATACCTTCTTCCATTCCGAAAGTGCACTTCTTGGGATTTAGCTTCATGTTTATTTCCCTTAATGTTTTGAAAGTTTCCGCTATATCCCTTAGTATTTCTTCCTCCGAGCGGCTTTTGATCACTAAGTCATCTACATATACTTCTAGATTTCTGCCAATTTGTTTGTGGAAGGCTTTGTCTACTAGCCGCTGGTATGTCACTCCTGCGTTTTTTAGTCCAAATGGCATTTTAGTGTAGCAGAATATTCCTTGATTTGTGATGAAGGCTGTTTTTTCCTCATCTTCTTTTGCCATCTGGATTTGGTGATAGCCTTTGTATGCGTCCAGGAAACATTTGAAAGGGTATCCGCAGAGTGATTCAACTTTCCAGTCTATCTCTAGTAACGGGTAATCGTCTTTCGGACATGCTTTATTGAGGTCCTTGAAGTCAACGCACATTCTCCAGCTTTCGTCGTGCTTTGTCACCATCACCGGGTTAGCTAACCAGCTATGGTAATGTACTTCCTTCATGATTCCCGCATCCACAAGCTTTTCTACTTCTTCTTGTATCGCCTTGTTTCTTTCTGGTGCCTGACCTATTTTCTTTTGCCTTATTGGAGTGTACCCTTCTCGTATGTTTAAGTTGTGCTCTGCTATGTGTCTTGGGACACCCGTCATGTCTGTCGGACACCAGGCGAATATATCCAAGTTCTGCTTCAGCAGGTCGCACAACTTCTTTCGTCCTTCAACTGACAGGGTTGATCCAATGGCTATTGTTTGTTCTGGGTGTTCCGGATGTATTGCCACGTGTATTCGTTTTTCCATTTGTTTCTCCGTAGTGGCTTGTGGCGTTGGTTCGGAAACCATAGTACATTCCAACGAGACCATCCTACTACTACGAATCGTGAGCACTCCGCCTTCTACCATGATTTTTATCATTCCATGTGCTGTTGAAGGCACGGCCTGCAGTTTTCGCACCCCCGGCCTTCCTATAATCCCGTTATATGGCGATTGGGACCTTACAACCACGAAGTTCATCCATGCTGATGCTGAATGTTCGTCGTCGCCGATTTTAGTTAGCAATGATATCTGCCCGATCGGCCATATTACTTCTCCGCTAAATCCAATAAGGGGAGTTGTGGCAGGCACCATTTGCCTTTTTATTTCGGGCCGGAGCCTTTCGAAGCAATGCTCGTATAGGACTTCTGATGCGGAGCCTCCGTCGACATACATTCAGTGTATAAAGTGCCTGCCTATCTCTGCCTCGATGACCATTGGCCCGTCATTCCCTTCTTCTTCCGTAAGTGATGGGAATGAAATATTCTGGTTTGGGGAAAAGCTTTGTGTAATTTTTTGTCGTATCACCCGCTGCTGAGATTGCACCATCAGGATTGCGAGAGGCTTATCTTTTCCTGACGTTTCCCCTTTTTTAGGTGCTTTGGACTGGTCATTGCCACTATTTTGTTTAAGTTCCTTTATCACGTTTGACAGCTTTCCGGTTCTCAACAGTTCTTCTATATGCCTTTTTAGGTGCATGCATTCATCCGTGTTGTGTCCTACTTCTCCGTGGAACTCACAATATTTTTTGGCGTTCCTTTTCTCAACCGGTGTAAGCATTGGTGGAGGAGTTTTGAATTTCGCCTTCTCCAACGCCAATATTTCTTTGGGTGTTTTGGAAAGGAGAGTAAACCTATCTTGCTTTCGGTCCGTCCGGAGTTGATTTCTGTACCCTCTTGTTGGGTCTATTATAGATTTGATGATACAAAACAAGAAGAATGAAACATGAAGGAATAAAAGTGACAAGAAGGGAAACTACAAAAAGATGGAGGTTTTGGAAGATTCTAGAAGATATGCTTAAAAGAATATTTAGTTTCCTAATTGTATTATGATTCCTCTTGTAAACCCTAGATGTTTCTAGTATATAAAGAGACATAGGGTCATTAGTTTAATAGTACGTACAAGATGTAAACCTAAAAGGTGTGTGTGTGTGGGAACCTAGGCGTAGGGATTTGGGAAAACGCCTAGGGTTTAGTTAGTTAGTGTTAGATCAAGTCTTTGATCTTTATTATAGTTAGTTAGTTTATGATAATGAAAAACCTTGTTCATAATAATGTTGATTCTATGTTTGAATATTCCGCTTTCATTATTATGTGTTCCTAGATATAATATTAGACCTAGTCTAAGAGCTTACAACGATCTTCACACCTCTCTTGAAGCCTTGCTTCTGCCCGGACTCATGCGACGTCCATTGTACTTGGGGTAGCGTCCTCCTTTTTTCGTGATTGCCAGCGGCTACTTCCCCATGGAGGAAAGATGCGGTTACCCTCATCATCTCGTCCACTTATTTGGGTATATTATCATGCAACCTCTAAATTAACTCCGGGTTGGTGATTCCATGCATGAAACTGGAAACCTTCATGACTTCCAGAGCTCGTTTGACATCCCTACTTTCCACCTTGAACCTTTTCACGAAGTCTTCTGTGGTTTCTCCTTCTTTCTGTTTGATATGATGGAGTTCCACAGGATCCTTTATGCATTTCTTTTGCTGAAGGAAATTTGACAGGAAAACTTCTTTCAGCTCATCATAACTGTCTACCGATTCTGGTGGGAGATCGTCGAACCACACCCTAGCGGATTCGGTGAGGGTAGAGTTGAACATGTGGCACCATGTTGGTATAGCCCAGCGTTCTACCTTTGTCGTTTCTTGAAAAATCTTCAGGTGGTCTTCTGGGTCTTCACTTCCGTCGTATATCTTCACATTGGTAGGCATTCGCGTCTTCTTAGGCATGTCGAAATAGCGAATGTGTGGAGTGGATGAGTCAGTCTCCTTGCACACCCATGGCCTAGCTAAGTCGTCGTTCTCGACATCCGACTTTTGCCTCTTTGATTCGGAGCTCCAGTGTTCGTCTCTGTTGTCTTCGCTTCCGGAGAGCCGATCGGTCCTCCGTGAGTATGTTCGGCTACCTTCGTATCCTCCAGAGTAGGGTTTCGTTATTTGCGAAGAAGAGTGGTGGTGAGTGCCTATGTCCACTTCTTCGGATCTCCGATGGCTAGTTCTCTTTGTGCTTCCGGAGCACATGGAGATACTTTTTTCTCTGTCGCCGAGCCTATGGAACGCGCTTTTGCTCAACCTTCTGAACACTTCCTCCTTTTCAGCGGTTTTCTTCCGCGGTGATCTGGATCGGCTGCGCCTTAGCTCGGAGTTTTATCTCATGTTCCGGCGCTTTCGAGATTCGATCTTCTTTCTCAGATCCTTCCTTTGCATCTGCTTTCTGGATTCGGATTACTGTGATGCTTCGCTAAAGTCTAACCGGGTTTTCACCGTTTCTCTAGCCTTGATTCTCCCTTCCTGTTTCCGAACTTTCTCTGTCACAATAGGTAAGATCTGTTCATAGTACTTGTAGCAGTACTTTTTATGGCTGCACTGGATGCGGGCCCATCAGATCCTTTCAGATCTATTGCATTTTTCTTTCCCCCATGTTCCACACCACAGATACAGGAGCGGGAGTAGGGTCAGATCGGGCTCTTTTGGTAAGCATTTTTCTTTTTGAAAAGCAGCTGTGTACTGAGTCCCACGGATGGCGCCAACTTGTTGGTACAAGATGTGTGACGGGTTGTAATGGGTATGAACACAGCCTACCGGACTGGGCCAACAAGCTTCTAATGGGCTGATCTTATAATAATCCAAGTAATTTGAATGTTATCCCTGCACAAGAAAGTTAAACCATTAGTCTTACCGTGGGGACGGACCCCACGATTAGACTCCGGCGTGAGAGTAAGTACGCATTCTTGAGAGGGAAATAAGAGTATGTGTGTGTAAGTATGAGAGAGAAAGTTGTACCTTGTATGAGGATTAGAGCCCCTTTTATAGGCGAGGTTTACCACTATGGTTTCCTAGATTCTCGCATGTAGTGGTTAGTCGTCGGAGCCGGACCCTTGGCGGACAAGGTTCCGTGTCAATCGCGGATGCGGACGTAAGATGTCTAACGGCTGAAGGCTCAGCCCGCTGTGTATCTTACGTGCGTCTTGAGGTCTGGACCATAGCCAATTTCGTCATTGGGCTTACTGTAGGCCCAGGTCTTATAGTTATTTTATAGTTATTGGGCCTGAGCCCAGTATGTGTATAGTACGTATTGGGCCTAGTAGACCTGTTATACATACTATACGTCATCATCTATGTAGGTAGTCCATATCACTATGGTCAGTACCCTTGACCTGGCTTCATTAATGCCCTACCTTAGAAGGCTTCATTAATGCCCTACCTTAGAACTCGTGGATTAGGTCCATGAGGTTAGACATAAAATGAATAAAACATGTAAATTAGTATAAGTGCTCTTCAATAAAGTGACCGTGTGGTATCATTAGGACTAATAGGATACCACAAATAAACCGCATAGATTAGTTGACATCGCTTATTGCATGAATGTAACTGATTAGACCGACATTGCTTCAGGGATATAGGTTGCCTTTATAGAATTAGGTATCTGCGACCATCTGGCCTAGTTTAATATAGGTAGGAGGTGTTGTCTGCATTCTCCTAACGTCGCCCATTTAAGTCATTATATCATTGCACTTATAAACGGGTCAATAAAATGTAGGATTATTAATTGGTAGGAGGTGTTGCGGCCTTGATTTCTAAACCCGTAGACTCTTAGCTTTAACCGTCTTTAAGTGCTTCTTGTTTGGTTCCTCTTCTTTCACCACCTTCAATCGTTCAAGGAAAGGGATGGGTGGGTGATACGGTTCAACCACCGGTGTTGGCATAGGTAAACCTTCCATAATATATGTCCAAAACCGTGTTAGCCTTTCCGAGTCCGTGAAATTTAAATTCCTATTTTCTTTTTGAATATTCTCTAAAGGAAGGTCATCATGCTCATAAACTCTGGAATTTTCCACCTCATCAGCTTGTGGTTGTGCATCATCACATACAATAGCATCAAACTCATTACCTTTTCCAACACACTCTCTTCATTTGGCATGACACTAAGTATGCGTATAATATTACGACAATGTTCTTCAATACATTATACCGAATCCATAATATCTTCGTTATGCTTTTGAAACGCCTTTCGATAACTTATGTCTTCCAACTCTTGCTGTTAGGAATTAGAAAATCCAGTCGTTAAAGTGTCGGTCACCTCAAGTATATGTAATCGTTAGAAAGCTCGTAGTCGTAGTCATTTAATGTTAGTTAGTATTTAGTTAAGTAACACCGCGGAGGACGGACGGGTCTTTACCCACTGTATGCCTGATCCACAGCCCGTAGGTGGCGAGTCTTGTAAGAAAACTATAAATACCCTCTACCTCCCAAGGTAGAGGGTTGGAGCTTCAATACCATTTTTCTTTTGTTTCACATAAGTTCCCAATTCTCTTCCCTTTCTCTCTGTAGAACTTTCTCTCTAAACCTAGTATACGCCCCATATGATTATGGTTTGATGTGTTTGTGAAATCACCTAAGTAACAATTGGTATCAAGAGTCATGGTTTGATCACTCATCTTTCATGCTCTTTGGTTTGGTGGATTTCATAAGGTTTTTGGGGTTATAAGTGTTTAGAAGAGTTTGAATCATTTGGTTAATTTCTAGTGTTAAAGTTTGAATTTTGATTGTACTTTTGTGTTTAGGATCATCATATGTGTTTAGGTTTTGAATTGGAAGGCTTGAATCATCGTGGTTGGGCTGTTTTTGATTGTTAAAGTGGTTGTTTTTGAAAATTGTACAAAGCGAGTTGAGCCACGGTATTGCGTTTCTTGGAAGCGAGTTGCTTTGTTATTGGAAGCGAGTTGTCTCTGAAGCGAGTTGATACTTAAGTGAGTTGTCGCCTAAGCTTGTTGCTTTGTAAGCGAGTTGCCTGTTTCTGCGAGTTGACACTTAAGCGAGTTTTCTTGGAAGCGACTTGGCTATTAAGCGAGTTGACTCTTTAAGCGACTTGGGTTTTAAAGCGACTTGGCTATTAAGCGAGTTGACTCTTTAAGCGACTTGGTTTTTAAAGCGACTTGTCTATTAAGCGAGTTGTCTCTTTATGCGACTTGGGTTTTAAGCGAGTTGTCTATTAAGAGTGTTGATATCAAAGCGAGTTGGTGAGGTTGCGACTTGTCAAGTTTACTAATTGTCTATTGCGACTTGATAAGGTTTTAAAATGTACCTTTTTTAGGGGCCGTTTAAGCCCTTATTTGATCACTTTTGTATCCGTTATTACTTAATATCGTTCCTTTTCACTTTTTAGGTATCTTGAAGGCAAAATGCTGGAATGACACTTATTCGGACGAACATGCGCGAATATACGAAGAAAATGGCCAAAGTCAAGAATCGAGACACTCAGGCTGCTGGAACATAAAGGGACGGCGTCAGGATTTGCAAGTGACGGCGTCAGGTTCAACTAGAGACGCCGTCGGACAAATTTTGTGACAACTCAGTAGCCAAATTGCTCATTTACAAGTGACGGCTTCAGGTTTTAAAAGAGTAGGGCGTCGCAACTCAGACGTCCTAGATTTGATCCAGACGACGCATAGACTGAAGGGGACGGCGTCATAAGAATAAGGTGACGCCGTCGCAAGACTAACGTGGCCAAGACAAAACCCTAATAACGGCGACCCGACGGCGTCACAAATTAAAGGGTGACGCCGTCGCATGTGTAATCTTATATATAGAATCCGAATTTTTCAGTTTTCAGTGTGTAGTTTTTGGAGTAAAAACCTAAACCGAACCAAGGCTGTCTTGTACAGTATTTTAGGTAATATGAAACTTAGTTATTGAATATTGATTGGTTGTCTCTTATCTTAATTGTGATTGACCTAGTATTGTGATAGGTCATTCGTTGTGTTTGTAATGCTTGATTAATCTTTGAAGAACCTTAGTTTATAATCACCTAGAGTAATTGTAGTCTAGTCATTGAAAGAATACCTTAGAGTTAATGTTTATAAATCCTAGAGATTTTTTAGTCATTAACCTTTGGTAGCTTCAAAGAGTTAGGGATAAACGCATACCCTACGACCTTAGAGACACAACGCAATTAAGAATAAGGACGTGACAATTCAACCACCAATAGGAGATAACTAGGGAGTAATAAAGCCTAAGCAAATACATTTTTAACTATCATACGAGCACACAACAATAGACATAGACTACCCTCACCTTAGTTTAGATAATTAGATAAGTAGAAGTAATCGGTAGAAATACCAACCCCCAAATCCAAACCCCGAGATTCGTACCTTTCCATTTCCAAAAAAACATAAAAAGATAAAAAAATAATCTTCCTCAACCCCAACCTTAGCGTAGTAACTTCTCGCTAGCATTCCTATTCCCCTAGAGAACGATATCAATTCCCGTGGCTTACCCTAATACTACACTACAACGATTAGGTTCACTGCCTAGGGTGTTGAAAAACTTGCTAGACGAAAAGGAAGTTCCTTTGACCCCGAACGACGCGTGTAGCGTTATCAAGTTTTTGGCGCCGCTGCCGGGGAATAGAATAGCTAGTTAGGAGTCCACCTCGTTTAGGTTTCCTTGCTTGATTCCTATCAAGTAAACTTTTTTTTTTTCCATTTTTAGCTTCCATTTTTTCCATTTTTAGCTTCTTCGTGACCTTTGTTCGTATCCCATCACTTTTCATCATGGAAGGTGATTGCTCATCAACCAACAACCCACCACCGAATAAACCACTTTTAATCAAAAACCAACCCAATGACCAACACAACGGCCGAAACCGTTATGATCGACAGAAATTCGAAAAACGGTTTAGTGAATAGAAACGTGAATGAGGAGGATAGTGCTTATTTCAATCTTTACCCCACTATGGAAGAAGTTGCTTACCATCAATATATAATCGATAATCCCCGATCACCCATCATTAGGATATGTCCAAAGATTAGGAGAGGAAATCCTTGGAACCTCAAAATTCCTTATATGATCGGATATAGGAATGTCGAACATGCCTACATAGATACAGAATCTCCCATTTATGTGATGTCATCGGCTGTTTACAATGACATTATGAATGAGCATCTTAAGATTAGGAGAGACCCTAAGTATCCAGGTGGGGTTTGCAACTTTGTGGGAAGGGTCAAGGATGTACACGTCTTTATAGGAAATTTCACCTACCTAGTTGATTTTGTAGTCCTAGAAGACATTGGATGTGTCATTGACTATAGCTTATCCCAAGTAGTGCTAGGAAAACCGTTTGTTGAAACATCTAAAATGAGCCATAACAAGTATGATGGAACGGTTAGGTTTAAGGAAGGGAACGATGAGATCACTTATAGGATTCCTTGGAAGCCGAATGAATATGGCCATCTATCCCTTTTTGAACGAGACAACATTAGAGCTTTTGAGGACAAAAGCAAGGACGATGTTGAAAAAGGTTTTAAATTCATGTGGGAAAGAAGGAGGCTTTATTATAAGGATTGCTTGACCCTAGGGCCTAGGTATAGAGTCGATGAAAATTTTGTCAACATGATAGAATTCTCATTGAGAATGCAAAACGAGACCACGTAGGGGCATGACTTCGAGTCTAGCTACAAGACTCATAAATAAAGAAAAGCGCTTCGTGGGAGGCAACCCATGCTTAATTGTTTGCTTGTTTGTGTCGTGTATCTTTTATTGATTGTTTATTCTCATGTTTAAATTTGTAAAAATGCTTTATTTTGCCTTTAACCTCGTCTTAATTACATATAAAGGTATTTTACATAAGGGATAAGTGTAGGGAGGATTACACACGTTTTCAAAAGAAACGTAAACATAAGAATTTCGATTAATTAAAAGATATACATGTGTGTTTGTTCGAGTCAAATGCTTGTATCGAGTCATAATGGATGTTTTGCAGGAAATTTTTCCAGATTCTAAAGATGTAAATTTTCCAGAAAATCGCAGACCAGTTTTTGTCAGGATAACCTGACGGCGTCAGGATCGCAACCTGACGGCGTCAGGAAGGAGCAGAAACAACTGATTACTTTTTCTCGTTTTCTGAGCTACTTATAAATTTTTGGAATTTTCCAGGTCTTAATTTTTCAGAAAATCTGTAAACATCCATTCCACAAGCATTATATCCTAGTTTAGTAGAGTCTTATATATATTATTACCGCCGATTTTACGCGAAGGTTTCGTTTGTTTTCTTCAAGTGTGCAGGTTTAATTTACCAAGAAGAAGATACATAAGATGAGAAGGAGCTTTTCACGCAAACATTCTTCTTGAAGAAAGCTGTAACCACCACTTCACACGGATCCTACCGAGCTAATCAGGGGAGTATTAGTTTCTTTCGTATTTTATTACCTTCCATTATCATAACTTTGATACTTTCGGGGAACATTGGGGACAATGTTCAGTTTAAGTGTAGGGAGGGAAAATAAAACGGGAACTTTGAAACTATGTTTATCCTTGATTATTCGCTTTGTCCAATTGCATTTGTGTAATAAACCATGAGAAATATCAGTTAGGGTAATTTTGGCACCAAATTTAAAATTTTTCATGACATATAGGAGTGGGCCATTAGTCTTAATAAAGCGTCTCATGGATAGGAAATTATATGACTAGCACAAAAACCCTTTACCACTTAAATTCCACCCAAAATGTGAGGATCGCACTTAGATTAGTAGGAATTAAAGCATTCATATTTAATGCTTAGAGTGTGAACCGGTAGTATAATAGATTCTAGAACTTGTTTTGTGATGCATTCCGAGATCGCTAGTAAGAATACACTTGTGTATTTAGGAATAACTAAATGATAAGAGACATTAGGATAACCCTTGTTTGGTACCCATAATATAATTACTTCTTCCACATCGGTTGAGTAATTCCCCCACACCCTTGCGTTGTACTCATCTTTAGTACACGATACCCCTAGTTAACCCCTCAGAGCCTATCCTTTTCGCGGTTTTCGTGATGTTTCGGTTTTCCGGAATATCAATGAAGAGCATTGTTTACAATCCACCCCCAAATGTACACCCAAATCGCCTTAGCCTACCTTGTATGCACTCACTTTTAGTGCATTATTGTTATCACACTAAACCCTTAGTTCAATTATCTAGTTGCTTGCATAAGTTGCTAAGTCGAGTCATATCCTTTGTACACAGTTTTGGGACGATTGAGACTCATGGGAAAAGTTAAATTTTATGAGATGACGGTAAGGGAACGTTAAATTCAAATTCCTTTTATTTGCGTAATAATGTACTCCAAGTGTTTTGATCTTTTCAATTCGGGTCAAATTAGTGTTAGAGTAATAAAAACTCAAGTGTAGGGATGTGCCTATAAATCCCTATCATTTTGATGTTATCGTAGAGAATGGTAGAGTAAAAGTGTATGAAAAAAAAAAAAAAACACATGCGGGCTACCATCCTACGTCTATCTTTAATTTATGTTTGTTTATTTCAGTTATCTAGAGTTTAGAGTGTCGAGTCTTGGCTTAGCAACTCCATTCTTTGCGTGCTTGTAACATAAAGATTTTTGACTTGCCACCACTAAATAGTCTATCCCACCAAACCCCTTGTTTCCCTACCGTAAGCCTATCATTACAACCATTTAAAAGACCTCTTGGATAGTCTTTCCTAGGTGCTTACGCCAAAGCGATGGAGGTTTGATCTAGTCTCAAGCCTATGGTAATCTATGTACTAGGACCGGTTAATGAGTGTTTATCTTCCATTTCCAACTTGTTATATTTCATATACACCCGAGAGATGTGAGTATCCAAACACCCCATGTGAGGTGCTAGTATGTAATTTCCGTGCTTGTTATGACTTTTGCGGGGCTTATATGTGTTGTGGATCATTCTAAACTAATGCTTCATGACCTCTAACTTATAAATCAATTGGCTAAAAGCACATTTGCTTGAGGACAAGCAAATACCAAGTGTAGGGATATTTGATAAGGTTTTAAAATGTACCTTTTTGAGGGGTCGTTTAAGCCCTTATTTGATCACTTTTGCATCCGTTATTACTTAATATCTTTCTTTTTCACTTTTTAGGTATCTTGAAGGCAAAATGCTGGAATGACACTTATTCGGACGAAAAGGCGCAAATATACGAAGAAAATGGCCAAAGTCAAGAATCGAGACACTCAGGCTGCTGGAACATAAAGGGACGGCGTCAGGATTTGCAAGTGACGGCGTCAGGTTCAACTAGAGACGCCGTCGGAAAAATTTTGTGACGACTCAGTAGCCAAATTGCTCATTTACAAGTGACAGCTTCAGGTTTTAAAAGAGTAGGGCGTCGCAACTCAGACGGCCTAGATTTGATCCAGACGACATCAGAGACTGAGGGGGACGACATCACAAGCATAAGGTGACGCCGTCGCAAGACTAACGTGGCCAAGAAAAAACCCTAATAACGGCGACCCGACGGCGTCACAAATTAAAGGGTGACGCCGTCGCATGTGTAATCTTATATATAGAATCCGAATTTTTCAGTTTTCAGTGTGTAGTTTTTGGAGTAAAAACCTAAACCGAACCAAGGTTGTCTTGTACAGTATTTTAGGGTTCTATACCCTATCTTACATCAAGATAAGTGTTTTACTTTATTAATTTAATTATGTCTTCAATTGATTGTGTGTATGCTTGCATGTTCCCCATGTCCGGCTAATTTACTTGTGTGTTTGCTTAGGTAATATGAAACTAAGTTATTGAATATTGATTGGTTGTCTCTTATCTTAATTGTGATTGACCTAGTATTGCGATAGGTCATTCGTTGTGTTTGTAATGCTTAATTAATCTTTGATGAACCTTAGTTTATAATCACCTAGAGTAATTGTAGTCTAGTCATTCAAAGAATATCTTAGAGTTAAAGTTTATAAATCCTAGAGATTTTGTAGTCATTAACCTTTGGTAGCTTCAAAGAGTTAGGGATAAACGCATACCCTACGACCTTAGAGAAACAACGCAATTAAGAATAAGGACGTGACAATTCAACCACCAATAGGAGATAACTAGGGAGTAATAAAGCCTAAGCAAATACATTTTTAACTATCATACGAGCACACAACAATAGACATAGACTACCCTCACCTTAGTTTAGATAATTAGATAAGTAGAAGTAATCGGTAGAAATACCAACGCCCAAATCCAAACCCCGAGATTCGTACCTTTCCATTTCCAAAAAAACATAAAAAGATAAAAAAAATAATCTTCCTCAACCCCAACCTTAGCGTAGTAACTTCTCGCTAGCATTTCTATTCCCCTAGGGAACGATATCAATTCCCGTGGCTTACCCTAATACTACACTACAACGATTAGGTTCACTGCCTAGGGTGTTGAAAAACTTGCTCGACGAAAAGGAAGTTCCTTTGACCCCGAACGACGCGTGTAGCGTTATCACGACTTGTCAAGTTTACTAATTGTCTATTGAGACTTGTCACTTCTTCGTGCTACGTTTTACGGTTGTTCTTTTGATTTTGTAAAATCCCGTGAAAGAATCAATTTCCCGGTTTAATCAAAGAATAGTAAAATCCCGTAGAATCTGGAATCATGTCGAACAACGTACCTACTATCGTTTCTACTGTAGCTTAGGACGTTCAAGCAGATGGATCAGATACTCGTCCACCTATGCTTGACAGAACTGATTATGACTCATGGGCTCAACGAATTAAAAATGGGGTTAATATTCTCAAATCAATTGATGAAGGACCTTATCAGATTGAGGCTACAAGAGACACACTTGAAACTGCTGCGGATGGTACAGTGACCTTAGGATTGGACAGACCAAAGACGTATAATGAGCTCAGTGATAAGGAGAAAAAGAGATACGATGCAAATATTAGGGCCTCAAACATTGTACTTCAGGGTCTACCAAAGGACATCTACAAACTAACCGATCACAACACTAAAGCCAAAGCAGTTTGGGACAATGTCAAGATGCTTCTCTCTGGTTCTGAATTAACTAAAGAAGACAAAGAATCTCAACTGTATGTTGACTTTGAGCACTTTAAGATGAAACCAGGGGAAAGTGTCACTGAATATTACGTGAGGTTCCACAAGCTTGTGAATGACATGAGGAATATTAAAATGACTATGCCAAATATTCAGCTAAATTCAAAGGTTGTGAACAACATGAATCCCGAATGGCACAAATTTGTCACTTCTGTCAAGTTAACAAAAGATTTGAGGAACACCAACTATGAGCAATTGTATGCATACTTGCTTTAGAATGAGAGACATGCTATGTTTGAACGAATGATCTTGGAAAAATTCAATTCAAATTCTGGTAATGCAAGTTCGTCAAATGATTCAACAGCATTTTACACCAATGTAGGAATAACCACCAAAGCTTCACAAGTCATACCTACTGGAAATGGTAACCACAAACTCATTCCAGATCCAAGTTTTAAGCAACCTGATGCTGAAGCAACCATGGAATATTTCATTAATCAACTGGCTCTTATGGTTAAGCAAAATCTGAACCTCACTCCACACACTAATAATGATATCAGAACTGCATCCAATCTACACAATCATGCTATTGTCAGAGATGGTAAGATCATGGTGCAACCAGTGCAAGGAAGACAGTATGAATAAGGAAAAGGTGGAGTAGGTGGAGGGTATGTGGCTAATCAGAACCGTGGAAGGAATGCAAATCAAGGACAAGGAAAGCCAATCAAGTGCTATAAATGTGGTGGTGATGGACACATTGCAAGGAACTGCATATCTCCAAAACGCCCTCAAAATGCAGAGTACTTCAGGGACAAGATGCTGCTGGTGCAAGCTCAGGACAATGGAGCGGTTTTGGATGAAGAAGAGCTGCTGTTTCTTGCTGAGGGAAATGCCAGAACCTATGATGCTGATGTGGATGAGCAGCCAATTCAGGAAATAGGTCACAATCATCAAAATGCCTTTCAAGTTGATGACTATGATACATTTGACTCTGATGTCGATGATGAACCTACTGCCCAGACAATCTTCATGGCTAGCATTTCACCTATGGTCTCTCCAAAGGTCTCATCACCACAGCAGGCTGGTCCATCCAAAGATTCAATCATTTCAGAGGTATTAAAACTATACGATGAAGTTGATGAGCAAGAGATACATAACAAAGTAAAATCACATGTAACTAATGAATCAGATATTGATAATGTGGGTAATAGTAATATTGTCCCATATGATTAATATGTGATACAAAGTGAAAGTGAGATCGTACCAAGTGATGCATCTTTGCAGTCAATGATGACTATGTTTTTGATGACTACACTGCATGTGCCCCTGATGATTCTGTTATCTCTGAACTGAATGCCTATAAAGAACAAGTTGCCATTTATGAACAACGTGCTAAGTTTGAGTTAACTACCCGTGAGCAGGAAATGGATGACCAAATGCGTACAATTATTAGAAAAAGTAATTTTAGGGAAGAAATATTAAAACAAGAGCTAGATTCCTTAAGAGACAAACTAAACAAAACTGTTAAGCAAAAGCAAGAACTTCAAGAAAATGTTAAAGTGCTTAAACAGGAATATAATGCTAAGGAATCAAAACTTTTAACTGATTTTTCCAACCTAAAAACTTTGAAAAACAAGCTTGAAAACAAGTTGTACGTACAAGGGAATACCATTCAGACTGCTCACATGATCACTAAGCACAGAGTCGCATAGTATTCCCCTAGTAGAGGAACCAAATCCCGAGTATTGTAAAAAGGCTAAAGCTTTCCATACGATTGTATATGATGGTAATGAGATCCTCAAGCCTAGGCAAACACCATCATGTATTGGAAGCATGAAAGAGGATAGAAAATTTGAAGATGCCTCTAGGGAGAAAATGGATAAGAAGCTAAAAGACTCTGAGTGTAAAAAGCAAAACATAACATTCAAACCCTATGATTACACTAAAGAAAATTGGATTTCCCTGAACATGTTTAAGCCTCAAACTTTATTAACCCCAGAACAAGTTTTTTGGAAAAAGGACATAGATATGCAAAAAGCTAATGCATTTGTTAAAACAAACACTCCCCTTAGGAAAATGCCTCCAGCGACTGTGTATCCTCCGAATACACCAATTCATTTAGTTCCTAGATCTATTCCCAATAAGAGCAAGAGCTTAATCAGCCTGTATGTTGTTTATCAACTATTCGTTGATTTTGAGAAGACATGTAAGAAAAGAATCACACCTACTGGGATAACTGAAGGGGAGAGGGGTTTTGAGCAAACTAAAGAATGCTATTTAACTGAGGTCATACCTTTCTTTAAACAATTAAAAGGTCAATTTGAGAGTCTTCAAAAAGGGATAGACTCAGATATTAAAGAAATGGAAAAGGAATTTGATGCAATGATGGTTGAGGTCAATGATTATGAACGGGAACTCAAATATAATGAAATTGAAAGGAAGAATCTGCATATCTTAAATGAGAACCTAGTATTGAGTTGTGTGCTCAAGATGTGTTTTATACTGTTACTAAGCATTCTATTACTGCTTCTCAATTTCATGAATTATCTGTTGCTTTGAAAGTTTCCCATGATCGTGTTATTGAGCTTGAAAACAAAAACTCAAAACTAAATGAGAAAATTGACCAGGATGATCACGATAATTTGGTAAAACATTTTTCTAAGCTAGAAGTTGAACATTTTGATTTGCAACTAAAATATCAACATCTCAAAGAAAATGTCAAAACCTCAAACATCATGACATCCTCAAATGTTCCAGAGTTTGATGCAGTTTTTGAAATAAACAAACGTGACGAACAGATTCAAGCTCACTGTAACACGATCAGAAAGTTGAAAGCCCAAATTTCATAATTAAAGGATGAAAAGAACAATGTGACTGGCTCGCAAATGCCTCCTCCTTTAGATTCTTAGTTTTCTCAAAACTTTCATCTTCAAAACATCATTAACGTATTACAACAAGAAAATGAGAGTTTTCTAGAAGAAAATGAAAAGGTCAAACGACACTTCAAAGAGTTATACGATTCAATGAAGGTCACTCGTGACAAAAACAATGAAAAAATAACCTCGTTACAAAAGGAAATTGAGAATCTGAGGAGTCAGGTAAAAGGGAAAATGCTACTTGTCTTTAATGAGAATGTTGCATCAAAGTCATCTGCAGACTCTAAATATATTGTGACTGTTAAATACATTCATCCTCATCTTAGAAATAACGAACTTGTATTTCATAACTATTTTCTTAATCTTAAGGATAGTCTAGAATGTCTCCGTGAGATTGTAGAAGAGGATCACATAAATAAGCCACTTGATAGTGAAATTAGGTTTGCTTGCATTCAGGCCAAACGATCTCAGGAGCTGTTAGAATGTTTAAGAGCAACATGTCCTAAATCCTTATGTGAGAAAGATAAAGCTGGGATGCCTTGCTCTATGCCCAGTGTTAAGAATGTGAACTTTAATGTGCCTTCAAGTAGTTCAGATCCCAGCACTTCTAAACCTGAAATGCAAAAAGTAGCAAAACCAACTAATGTTCCCATTCCCTCTACAGGAGTAAAAAGTGACACCAAAGCGAGCAGGTCAAAGCCTCAAGGCAACACAAAGAATGATAGGACCTTGCAAGCTAGGAATGTTCAGTGGAAGAGAGTAGAAGATCACCTTAGGAAGAATGAACCTCTGTTGAATAAAACGAATCGTGTTGATTCTAGTGTTAGCTCTAAGCATGCTGTAATTAATGCGAATTCTGCTACTTTTGGCAAAACATGTAATGATGATTTCTTGGTTTCTGTTACTAATCATGTATGTGGTGTGAATGATTTGATTAATGTTGTTAAATACCATGTTAAAATTGTTAATGCCAAAAATCAAGCTAAGAAGGCTAGAAAGCAAAGGCGGAAGACGGTTAGAAAACATTGGAAACCCACAGGAAGAAAATTTAGTAATGTAGGTTATCAGTGGAAACCTACTGGCCACAAATTTAATCTTAATGAGTTGTGCCCTAAGTTATCTAAGTCAATGCCCATTAGGAAATGGATGCCTACCGGTAGAACTATTCCTTTAAGAAGTGAACATACTTTGAATAGGTCTAATGCGTACACTAGCACAACATCTATCCCTAATGATTCCATTGATTCTGTTTCTGATGTGGGTGTTCCAATCACTGTTACTAACCAAATGGAACCTATTCTTGAATGGGGATCCCAATTATCCAGTTATCCATTCTTGTTTGTGTTCAACTGCAGGTCGTTCAAATCGTTCTGTGGTACTTGGACTCAGGCTGTTCCAACCATATGACTGGAGACCGGTCACGGCTTGTGAACTTCGTGAGTAAATTCATCGGGACTGTTAGATTCGGAAATGATCATTTTGGAGCTATTTTGGGTTACGGAGATTATGTTGCTGGAAATAGTGTGATCTCCAGGGTATACTATGTTGAAGGTCTTGGTCATAATTTGTTCTCTGTTGTTCAATTATGTGTCCGATCTAGAGGTGGCTTTTAGAAAACATAATTGCTTCGTTAGAGAAATTGATGGTGTGGAACTCTTAAGAGGAACACGTGGCACAAACCTATACACCATCTCTATCGAAGATATGATGAAGTCTTCTCCTATCTGCTTGTTGTCAAAAGCTACAAAAACAAAGTCATGGTTATGGCATCGTCGTCTCAATCACTTGAACTTCGCCACCATTAATGATCTTTCCAGAAAGGACCTAGTAAGAGGCTTACCAAGATTAAAGTATGAAAAGGATCATCTTTGTTCAGCATGCCAATTGGGAAAAAGCAGGAAATATGCCCACAAACCCAAACCCACAAACTCAGTTATGGAAGTTCTTCACACTATTCATATGGATTTGTGCGGACCTATAAGAGTGCAAACAATTAACGGGAAGAAATATGTGTTAGTCGTGGTTGATGACTACTCTCGATTCACTTGGGTTAAGTTCTTGAGGACAAAGGATGAAACTCCATATGTCATCATTAAACTTATCAAACAGCTGCAGGTTCGACTTAACAAAACTGTTAGAATCATCCGAACTGACAATGGAACTGAGTTTGTTAATAAAGAACTTAGTGAGTTTTATGAAAGTGTTGGAATCAGTCATCAAAGAAGTGTTCCACGAACTCCTCAACAAAACGGTGTAGTTGAAAGACGAAATCGAACTCTTGTGGAAGCCGCAAGAACAATGTTGATTTATTCAAAGGTTCCAACATTTCTCTGGGCCGAAGCCATTGCCACTGCATGCTACACCCAAAATCGATCCCTAATTCACACAACTCATGGAAAAACTCCATATGAACTTGTCCACAATCGAAAACCTGATCTATCCTTCCTTCGCGTGTTTGGTGCTTTGTGTTACCCAACTAATGAGGGTCAAGATTTAGGTAAACTGAAAGCTAAAGCGGACATTGGAGTGTTTGTAGGATATGCACCAAACAGAAAAGGATACCGAATCTACAACAAAAGAACCAGAAATATCATGGAAACAATTCATGTTACGTTCGATGAGCTGGCCGGTCAAATGGCTCCAGGACAATCCAGTTCCAGACCCACCTCTCAACCTTCATTAAGTAGTCCCATTAGTTCCTCTCTAATACAGAATCCCTCATCTGCAGTTCCGTATGTAACACCTTCAGAAGAAGATGTGAAGAAATTGTTTAATCCAATGTTTGATGAATACTTTGAATCTCAGGACATCATCCACTCTACTACTTCAATAGAGGCTGCTCCTAATCCGTCCAACACAGTCAATCCATCCATCTCTATGTCGGTATCTCACGAAGCGCCTTCTGCAGATCATTCTTCATCATCATCAACTCTTCAATCTACAAGTGTACATACTAGAAACGTCGCTGCAGTCACAGATGAAGTAAACCATTTTGCCACTCCAGAAGATGCACCTTTTGAAAATATTTTTGCCCCTGATCCATCATCTAAACCATCTTCATCAGGGGAAAACAACTCTGCTACATCAGTTCCTCAACCACAACCACACGAGCATTTCAGAAAATGGACACACGATCATCCATTGGATAATATCATAGGGAATCCCTCTCGTCCGGTATCCACCCGTAAACAGCTTGCAACAGATGCCTTATGGTGCTTCTTCAATTCCATACTGTCAAAAGTCGAACCAAAAGATGTCAAAACCGCAATGTCAAAGGACAGTTGGTTCAATGCAATGCAGGAAGAAATTCATGAGTTTGACCGACTTGATGTTTGGGAATTAGTACCAGCTCCTGAGTGTGCTATGATCATTGCTCTCAAATGGATCTTCAAAGTGAAACTTGATGAGTATGGGGATGTATTAAAGAAAAAGGCAAGACTCGTTGCAAAAGGATATCGTCAAGAGGAGGGTATTGACTTTGAGGAATCATTTGCTCCAGTTGCACGTATTGAGGCAATCAGAATCTTCTTAGCTAATGCTGCTAGTAAGAACATGGTGGTTTATCAAATGGATGTAAAGACTGTCTTTCTTAATGGAGATCTAAAAGAAATCGTGTACGTCAATCAACCAGAAGGTATTGTGGATCCTGAACGTCCTACTCACGTCTATCACTTAAAGAAGGCTCTCTATGGTCTGAAACAAGCTCCAAGTGCGTGGTATGATACTCTGTCAAAGTTCCTCTTATCTACTGGATTCAGCAAAGGAGCAGTGGATCCCACATTGTTCACCAGAAAGTCAGGCAAACATTTAATCCATGTTCAAATCTATGTAGATGATATTATTTTTGCCTTGACCGACCCTACTGAATGTGACCGTTTTTCAAATGAAATGGGCTCCAAATTTCAAATGTCTATGATGGGACAAATGTCATTTTTCTTGGGATTACAAATTTCACAAAGTCCCGGAGGCATTTTTATCAATCAATCTAAATATGCTAATGAAATTTTAAAGAAATTTGGATTTGACATTTGTGACACCGTTGACACTCCCATGGTGGAGCGTACCAAACTGGATGAGGACCACTCAGGGATCATGGTAGATCAAACGAAATATCGTAGTATGATTGGATCCCTGATGTACCTCACAGCCAGTAGACCTGATATCCTGTTCGTTGTATGCATGTGTGCTAGATACCAGGCTAAGCCTACCAAAGAGCACCTTGAAGCGGTTAAACGGGTCTTTCGGTATCTCCAAGGTACCATTAACATGGGACTTTGGTATCCGAAGGACACCAACATGTCACTAACAGCATATGCAGATGCAGACCATGCAGGGTGTCAAGATACACATCGAAGCACATCAGGGGGTGCTTAATTCTTGGGAGAAAAACTTGTAAGCTGGTCTACTAAGAAACAAATGAGTACGTCAATATCCTCTACAGAGGCTGAATACATCGCCATGTCATCTTGTTGTGCTCAAATCCTATGGATGAGATCCCAACTATCTGACTATGGCTTTGACTTCAACAAAATTCCTCTGTACTGTGATAACAAAAGTGCCATTGCTCTCTCCTGCAACAACGTTTAACATTCAAGAGCAAAGCACATCGACATTCGACATCATTTCATTCGAGAACAAGTGGAAAAAGGTGTGGTAGAACTCTACTTTGTGAGAACTGAATATCAGCTAGAACACATCTTCACTAAAGCACTCCCTCGAGAACGTTTCAAGTTTATTCTTCCCCGTCTTGGACTTAAGAGTCTTCAACCTGAAACACTCAAACGCCTTCAAAAGGGAGAAGAGGAGTAAAGGCATCTATTCATCTATTATGTGTACATATTTTTTTTCGAAAAGCAAATAGAAAATTCTAAAACTTTCAAAAATCCATAAAAATTTGAAAAACTCAAAAAATTCCAAAAAATATTGTCATTTTGTCATGTTTTTCTTAATTCGATAACATCTACGGACTTTGTGTTGTCATTCAAAGAGTGTCACGGGTCTTTAGATGTTCTTCGAATGTACATAAATTGTTTAAAAAAAACGGAGAAAAATGGTGGCTTCCTGTTATTTAAGACAGTAACCTGTGTTTAAAAAGAAAGAACAGAGCCATGCTTTTTCTGTTTTCTAAAATCTTATGCTCTGATTCTAAAAACCAAATGTTTGTCGGCAAAAAGGCAAATGTTTCTTTCACAAATATTTTTCCTTCTAAATATTCTTCTGAAAAATATTTATCATCTTATGAAAACAAATTGCTTTGAAAATAACTTGGCCCATATTTCTGAAAATCATCTAGGCTTATTCTTTGAAAAAATCTCTAACACTCAATCAACAACTCATGTCATTGATTGAGGGGGAAAATGATTCCAAATTCAATCAAAAAGGTTATTTTTCAAACAATTGGCACGTAAAAGAGCAAGGTCTACTTTTGGACAATTGTATAGTACAATGTTCTATACAATTGATTTAAGACCTTGGCTAATGTTATGTTTTTAAAACATATTTATGCATGTTTGATCAATGGAGTTTAAAGTCTCAAAATCTGATCCTTATCAGTTAAAATGTGTTTCAAAAGCAAGTCACTATTCTCCTCTAAAGTCTTCAAAATTTAATTTAAATCTATAGAGATCACAAATCTCAAAGGATTTGAAAATTGTGATCGGGGGAGAATTTGTGATTTAAATTGGATTTAAACTGATAATTCAATAAATGGTTTTATACGTGATTAACAAGCTCTCCTCCCCACATGTGCCAAACGATTTCAAATTTTCCATGCACATGTTAAGAGGGAGCATCTTCATCAAACCAATATGGATTGAATCGTGATTGATTTGTCTCAAAGTGCATACTGCTCTCTAATATGTGCTAAACTCTTTTCGAATCTCGAAGCATATATTAAGGGGGAGAATTTCAAAAAGAAAATAAACTTTCAAGGTACAAAGATTTCTATGTTTTAACATAAAGTACCTTGATTGATTTTCTAATGGTTTCCGCATGGCTATATGATCGTGAAAGTGCTCCTAAGAACTCTTTCCTCTTTTGTGCAAAACAATTTCAAAAATTATATGCACAAGTTGAGGGGGATCAACTCTTTTGAAAACCACATCCTCTCCCAAAAATATCTTTAACAAAGTATGAAAAATACTAATTTTGATCGGGAAAGTGATGTTGATATCTTTTAGAAATGGTTGATCAAAGAATCAAATCTTTCATTCTTAAATCTGAGATTTTCAAGTCCTCTTGCCTCCATGTTCCAAAACTATTTCAAATATATGATGCACATGTTGAGGGGGAGCGTTTTCTAAAAATATCAAAAACAATTCAGGTACAAAATGTTTTGATCATGAATCACAAACACTTGGATTGATTTTCAAATGGTTTTCAATTGGTTCCAATGGAAGAAGAACAATACCAAAATACTGACCACATTTACTTTATGTATGGAGTTATAAGGATGGTTAGGTTAGGTATTCATTCCCATGATCCCGCTAGAGCCGGAGGGATCTACCCAGGGACAATCCACTAGATAGTGTAAAGTCCTTAGGTATGATGAAAAAAAGGAGAAAAGTGAGATATGGGAAGAGTGCGGACTAAGATAGAGCTAGAACTGGAATAAACCCAACAAGGTTCTAGTTATGAAATCTCGGTAAACACTGAAGGGGTTGAAGAATGAAAAAGAAATGAATGAAAAAAAAGGGTGAAAAGAAATAGCCCTCCATTAATTCAACCTTAGGGCAGAAACCGGGTTCAATACATATGCTACTAGTGTCTACTAAGGTAACACTGGTATTGAAGACAAGACGTCATGGACCCAGTGACGCACTGCAATACAACTTCCCAAGCTACTCAAGTTTCTCTTAAAAGGACTTGTTTCATTCTCATGGGGAACCTACATTATCTATCGACTTTCTCATAGAGATTGTTGATATTGAAGAAGGAGACCCTCTCCCTAGTCTCCGGCATAGGAACCAAATGTGCACTTTTGAGTCTAGAGCCATGAGATCATCAATAAATCTCATTAAGGACACAACCAATGAAGACTCTCTGTTTCACACTATGTGGAAAGAGAGAATATATGTTAAGAGTCCTACGCATTATCCTTGTGGTATTGCCAGAACATCTGAGTGATATGCAAACATATTCACAATGAAGATGGAAAGCCTTCTAGAGCCAACATCAAACAAGCTCTTGGTAGGTGGCATGTGAGATCTATCCAATAGATCAACCATGTGACAACTGAACAGAAACAATGGGGCGATTCAAAATTATGAATCAATCCTGGTTCAGGTTATGGATTGATGGATACCTTTGAAAAACCGGTCGTTGTGCTTAAAATTCTTTTCTCTAGCACATCGACTCTGTATTAATATTTCAAAAATAAAAGGTGTTTATGATTGATAATTGATTTTCCTTAAAACCTTCGTTGTATTGCAAAAACACTTTATATTCAGCAGTACACGATTGCTTTTCAAATCATTTTTCATCAATCAGTGAATCTCAATTCGCTGGTTCACTCACTCCGTGTTGTCTTCTTTGAGACGTTCCGGTTTGAGAACGGCTAGAGCGATTGCGAAACCCTTCAAGGAGATTCCTCGGAATTATAACTGATCACAGGCGGTACTTGTACTGATCAACGGGGAACCTTGGGCCGTGTACATCAATTCAACAAAAGTGATCAAAGACACTTTCGTGCGCTTTATTGCTAACTGTTGTATGCAGGTACACCCGACGTTTGCAGCTGATCAGAATTGAGAGGTCAATCCATTGTCGCATGCTCACACAACACATTCACTTTGAAATCATGATAAGTGCATTAACAACTCTGATATTTACACTCCATGCTTCTGCTAAGCTGCTGCAAATATCATGAATCAACTAAAGCTTCCGCTACTCTGATGAGAAGAAATCATGATCCGGAATGTGAGTATGTCGGTCCAATGTCACAACTTCACATAATGTCAACACTACAAAGGAAAAGTCAGAGATTTATGGCAGCTGATGATCTCAAAGCTGGCTCAAAACTCATTATCACGTGGATCAGTTAAAGACCTCCACTTGAATTATCCAAACATGCTAAACATGAAGAATCAAAGACTACGGGCTACAGAGCAATGAACTTAAACAAGAATCCAAGAACAATCTTAATGTAATATCTGTTTGTATTCTATGTAATTTGAGGTGACCTCCCTTAGGGGGATATTATTAGGATTTAGAAAATCCAGTCGTTAAAGTGCCGGTCACCTCAAGTATATGTAATCGTTAGAAAGCTCGTAGTCGTAGTCATTTAATGTTAGTTAGTATTTAGTTAAGTAACACCGTTGAGGACGGACGGGTCTTTACCCACTGTATGTCTGATCCACAGCCCGTAGGTGGCGAGTCTTGTAAGAAAACTATAAATACCCTCTACATCCCAAGGTAGAGGGTTGTAGCTTCAATACCTTTTTTCTTTTGTTTCACATAAGTTCCCAACTCTCTTCCCTTTCTCTCTCTAAACCTAGTATACGCCCCATATGATTATGGTTTGATGTGTTTGTGAAATCCTCTAAGTAACACTTGCCTTATTAGTTCTTCACTCTTTATAAATTTAGACAATGATTCATTTAAGTTTTATACCTCTTTTTGCGGTGGTGGATTTAGTGGGTAGTGTTAGATCTTAATATTTATGTTGTTTGATGATTCGGGTGGTCTAGAACAATGATTAAATAAGAAAGCCATTTGAGAGATGAAGAGAGTTGAGAGGAGGTTCTTGAAAGAGAGTTGCTTAAACAAATGTAAGGTTAGATTCAAAGAAACCACACCCCTTCCATGGATGGAAGGGGTATTTATACTTACAAAATACACGACCTCCTAACGGCCTGTGGATCAGGTATACAGTGGGTAAAGACCCGTCCTTCCTCCACGGTGTTGCACTACACTATTCTATGCTACAAATAAACTAATTAACTACTACATAACGTAAATAACGACACGTCTACGAGCTAACATATGCTAGACTATAGTTGGGGTGACCGACACTTTAACATGGAATTTTCTAATTCCTAACAGTCTCCCCCTAAGGGAGGTCACCCCATGTTTTACATTTCGAATCCTAGCATTCTATTCTTGACTATGTTCTTGGGCTCTTAGACTTCAATTCTTCAATTCCGCAATCTTTGTGCATAAGCAGTGCAACTTCAAAGTCCGCATAGATTTATACTTTTAGTGGAGGCCTTTAACTGATCCACATCTTTGATGATCTTTGAGCTTTCTTAGAGATCATCACCACAAGAAATCTCTGGATCACCATTTATTGTGTTGCCATCATGTGAAGTTGTGACTTTTGGACCGACATGCTCACACTTTTGAATCATGACATCTTTCCATCGGAGTAGCGGAAGCCTTACTGGTTCATGATATTTGCAGCAGCGAAGCATAGTATGAAATATCAGAGCCAGGTTATGTAGATATGCACCAGTCATGATTTCTTCAAATTAAGTGTGGATGCTGTGAGCATGCGGCTTTGGATTGACTCCTCAATTCGATCACCGCAACCGTCCAAATATACCTACAAACAACAGTTAGCAATAAAACACACGAAAGTGTCTTTGATCACTTTCGTTGAATTGAGGTACACGCCCACGGTTCCCGTTGATCAAGACAAGTACTGTGATCGGTATAATTCCTAAGAATCTCCTTGACAGGGTTTCGCAGCTGTTCTAGCCGTTCTCAAACCGAACGTCTCAAAGAAGACAACACGGAGTGAGTGAACCAGCGAATTGAGATTCACTGATTGATGAAAAATTGATTTGAACACAATCGCGTATTGCTTAGAAGAAAGAGTTTTGCAATACGACGAAGGTTTTATGAGAAAGATCAATTTTCAATCAAAAATACTTTTTCTATCTGAAAAGAGTACACATTCGACGTGCTAGAGAAAAGAAGGTTTGCACATCGAACGGTTTTTCCAAAAGCATTTTTTCAATCAGAGATACTTTTTGAGTTTGAAAATGAATACAATTCGATGTGCTAGAGAAAAGAAAAGATTTGCACATCGAACGGTTTTTCCAAAAGCATCCGTCAATCCATTTCCTGGACCAAGGTTGATTCACGAGTGAATCGCCCCATCTTTTCTATCCAGTTGTCACATGGTTGATCTATAGAATAGATCTCACATGCCACCTACCAGGAGCTTGTTTGATGTTGGCTCGAGAAGGCTTTCCATCTTCATTGTGAATATGTATGCATATCACTCAGATGTTCTAGCAATACCACAAGGATAATGCGTAGGACTCTTAATATATTCTTACTTTCCACATTATGTGAAACAGCAAGTCTTCAAGAATTTAGTGTCCTAATGAGATATTGTGGATGATCTCTTGGCTCTAGACTCAATCGTGCACATTTGGTTCCTATGCCGGAGACTAGGGAGAGGGTCTCCTTCTTCAATATCAACTATCTCTAAGAGAAAGTCGATAGATAATGTCGGTTCCCCGTGAGAATGAAACAAGCCCTTTTAAGAGGAACTTGAGTAGTTTGGGAAGTTGTAGTGCAGTGCGTCACTGGGTCCATGACGTCTTGTCTTCAATACCAGTGTTACCTTGGTAACAACCAAGAGCATATGTATTGAACCAGGTTTCTGGCCTAAGGTTGAATTATTGGAGGGCTATTTCTTTTCACCCTTTTTCACATTCAGTTCTTTTTCATTCTTCAACCCCTTCGGTGCTTACCGAGACTTCATAACTAGAACCTTGTTGGGTTTATTCCAGTACTAGCTCTGTCTCACTCCGCACTCTTCCCATTTCTCATTTTTCTCCTTTTTTTCAATATACCTAAGGACTCTACACTATCTAGTGGATTGTCCCTGGGTAGATCCCTCCGGTTCTGGTGGATCGTGGGAACTAATACCTAACCACACCATCCTTATAACTCCATACATAAAGTAAAATGGTCGGTCTTTTGGTACAGTTCATTCTTCCTTGAAACCAATTGAAAAATCATTTGGAAAAACAATCAAGGTACTTGTGATACGAGATCAAAGCATTTTGTACCTTAATAGTTTTGATCATTTAGAAATGCTCCCCCTCAACATGTGCATATGATTTTATAAATTGTTTAGCACATGGAGGCAAGAGTTCTTTTGAAATAAATTCTTGATCACAATTTTCATACGAAAAAGCCATTTAATTTTCTTGGTAAAATTCTCCCCCTCAATATGTGCATAGGATTAGAGAAATCATTTTAACACGTAGAGGCAAGAGTTCATTTGAAGCACATCCACGATTACAAAAGCCATTTAAGAAACCATTTAAAAACTCAATCAAGGTACTTTATAAATCACTTTAAAAAGCTTCCGTACCTCGATAGTTTGTTTGCTCCCCTTCAATATGTGCTTCGAGATTCGAAAGCGTTTAGCACATATGAGAGAGCAGCCTGCACAATTAAATCAAAACGATCACCTTTTATCAAATTTCATTATTAAATCACAAATTCTCCCCCGATCAAAAATATCAAACCCTTTGAGATTTTGGATCCCAAGTGATTTAATTAGGTTTAGAAAACATGGGAGAAAATGTGGCCTTGTTTAAATACTCATCTGGTTTTTGGATAAATCCTCCTCCTCAACATGAGCATTGTGTATTTGAAATCGTTTGGCACATGGAGGCAGGAGTGCCTTTGAAGGACTAAAACCAATTCCATAAAAACATATTTGAGATTTAAATCACGATCTCTCCCTTGATCAAAAATATCAAACCATTTGAGATTTGTGATCCCATCTGATTTAAATTATTTAAAAGATTTTGGGGAAAGACGTGGCAAGATTTGATTTTGAAAAATGACAGATAAGGACCATTTTAAGACATTAAAGATTGTTAGTATCAGGCATGATTGTTTTATGAGATCTTTAAGTAAAATAAAACAATTTCACAATCAAACAAGAACAGAAAAAATTTCATTTTTAAAGACCTTGATTCAAAAGAAAAATCATACCATGACATAACATTAAATCTTTAGATCACCACATAATTTCGTACAAACGGAACTTTTGTGAAGAAATATCGTTTGAAAATATTTTATTTTAAATCACTCTCCCCCTCAAACCATGACAGAAGTCAATAGTTGAGTGACTTAGGTTTTGATAAAAAGAAGTCCGGTGATTTTCAAAATTAAGTTCAATTCATTTTCAAAACAATATTTTTCCATTTTCAAAACAACTTAATCAAGTCATTCAAAATTGTTTAAAAATGGTATCCTGCACAAAGATACGTTAGGTGGTTGAGAAGCTTCTGTTGTTGCTGTAGGGTTTGGAAGAAAACCATCTGCCGATGCAGTGAGACTTCTTCTTACGTTGCATTTTGAATGCCAACCGAGGTCAAATTAAGCTCCGTTTCTTCAATCACTTAGAAGAAAACCATCTCGATGCAAAGTGAGACCTCTTACGTTGCATTTATGCCAACTCTCCATGGAAGTACCAATTAAGCTCGCTTTCTTTATTTGTCAACCAAAGATATAGTTACCCTTTCCTTTCGGCATCCAATCATCTTCAATTGTGGGATCCGGATCGGGAACATTCTTTTATACCAATATACCTGCATACGTTAGTGAACACACATACAAATATATGGTGGTCGACATCACCCAAACAACAATCGACTAATAAAAGTCAATTCAACATATCAATCAGTTCATATAAAGTATGGGATTAATGTGTTCATCAAACTCTAATCATCTAATCCTAGCAATCATATCCTAGGCACCTAGTCCTTCAACATAGGTTAACATCATTTTTAATTAAGCATATTAGGATAATTAAGAAAGCCCGTTGGATGATATAGATTTGAAAACATTGTCCCCTCAATCAATGACTCTTTTTTCTGAAAAGTTTAAAAGCGCTGAAGTCATTGATTGAGTTTGCAAATTTTATAAAAACTCAATCGATTGTTTTAAAGCAACTCATTTAACACCATTTTTGAAAACACCAAATATTTTTCTAAAGAATTTTAGACGGAAAAACATTTGTGTAGGAACAGCAGTCCTTCGACATACTTTCCTTGTTTTGTTTTTAGGATAAGTGCACGAAATATTTTGAAAATAGGTTTAGCGCAGCACTTTCCTTCCTTTAAAAGAACGGGTTGCTATCTGAAATAATAGCAAGCCCTAGTTTAAAGCACGGGTCACAGTCTGAAATAACTGTAAGCCATAGTTTGTGACATGTTTTGGAAAAAGAATATTTACACCTCCTGCTCAAACTTCATCTATGGTCCCGTGCCATTATTGAATGACATTTCTAAGACCGTAGATGTTATCGATACCAGAAGACATGTCATGAGAAAACATATTTTTGGTATTTTTGAAATTTTCTGATTTTTATGGGTTTTTGTTGATTTTATATTTTTCTATTTTGTTTTTGATGGTTTTATATTTTTGTATTATGATTTTTGATAAATATATACAAGGATAGAATAGATGATATAGTTAAAGAAGATGATGATAAGAGTACCGAGATAAGGATATCGAACAGCCCCGTTGTAGAAGATAGAAGTCATCATCCCTAAAACTTTCACCACCAAAGCTTCCAAGGCTCCATAATAGAAGATAGAACATGAGCCTTTGAGAAAGAGAGACTTTGGCAGCTTCCCCCCAAACCGAAGATCCATTAGATGAGCATATTCGAAGCTCTATTTCAAGATTTCCTTAGCCAGGTGCACAGGGAAGCACACCATTATCATAAATCCCGCTGCTCCTTTTAAGAACGAAAGTCGAGATACTTCATTCGGGGTTATATCATCAAGAAGAAGAACAACAACGTATCATCCCACTCATAAATAATCTTCTCAAATTTCCTTTCCACTAAAGTCTGAAACGATCCATTCCAAAAGGTGTCAAGAGAACACTTCCCCCGTGTAGTTGAAATGATGCAGTCTTTTAGAATAATGCTCAAGAACTCTCCCGAATACACTTCATGAGGGGAATGAAGAACACCTTCCCATGTTCACATTTTTCTTCCCCGATGAACGTGTATGAAGCTCAAGAACCCGAAGTACACCAATATCCAAGAACTCTCCGGAATACACATCATGCCCGGAGAGAAAACACCTCCCCAATGTTTGTGGTAAACAATGGCTTTCTTCCCGATGATCATGAAGCTCAAGGACTCGAAGCACACACATTCCCCAAAGAGAGAACAACCGATAACATTGAAGAAGCAGGCCGAATCACGGATTATCTCTGCGGATGACAATCTCTGCGGATGTCAACTCCGGAATAAGTGATTATATCTCTCAATAACTGATTAAGCCCTCAAGTGAGACAAATGAGCCCAATGTACACAATTCTCTCTTCCCCGATGATTGCGATAACATCGAGATCATCACACACCAGTGTACCTCTTTTATCTTCAGAAACTTTCACTTACATCACTTCCCCCACGTCGTTGGAATAATAACACTAAAAGCCTTAATGAGTAAAACCTTGAGTTTCTCTGCGGTCATGACAATTGTCTTCCCGGGATATCTTCAATCACTTAGAAGAGTTAAGTTCATCAAGTTTACTCGCCATGAGTCAAACCTTGAGTTTCTCTGCGGTAATAACATTTGTCTTCCCGGGATATCTTCAATCACTTAGATGAATTAAGTTCATCAAGTTTACTCGCTTTGTGTTTAGATGTGTGTCTCCTTCCCCCTGCTGGTTTTGACACTTCGTAATCCAACTCATTGTAAGCCAGTATACTAGAAATTTGTTGAGAAGAACACTTGAACTCTTGTGGGAATCAACTTGCTGAAGAATATGAGCAAGTCTAATTGGGGATTAAATTCGACATTTCACTATCCCCCAATTAGTGCTCTCCCCTAAACCAACAATCTGTTTGATAAATACTCAGATTAAGAAGAAGTATTTAGATAATTAAATGCAACTCGTCTTTAGTCTTCTAACATGTAGTACAGAATGTAGAACCGACTGAAGACTCGACCTTCTTCAAGATTGTCCAGTTGGGGAATAGATAGTTAACATCTTCAACTCACCAAAAACAAGAACATCACCAAAAAGCATCCCAATCAACTTACATCTTGCAAATCCTCTTAACTAAAATCCCTCCCAATCAAACAAGAACATAAAGATGTTCATCAAGGAAATCAAAGAATCGGCCGCAACGAACACAAAAAGATGGTAACACCAAACTACCAATCACATCAAACAAGAACAGAGAGATTGTTCGGAATCATCATGTTGATGTATACGTGAAGCATTAACCGGAAGCACTTTGTCGATAAACTCATCAATCCGAGTGAAGATGTCAACTAACGGCTCTTAGAAGAAACACCATGTAACGATGACCCGATAAGAAGAAGCTCGGTTCTTACATGAGTTTGGAGCCGTTTGACCATTTATTCTCAGAAATCAATCAACCATGCAGTAGTTTCACACTTCTTCTCCCCCTCAAGAATTGTATACGGAGTTGCCATTCTTGATTAAATAAGTGAAAATCATCCGAATGTTCTATTCACACTTCTCTTCCGCAAAATCAGCACATGATGTCGCCATCTTCATTATAATCGAGCAAGTGGAATGAGAAAAACAATCAGTGGTAGCCCGGTTCACTTGATGACTGAAGCGCATGGAAAAAGTATGAAGCATGTTGATAAGAATGGTCATAATAAGAAGATTTCTCTTCTTCCGAAGATAAAGCGCACTGAAGCGTACACTTTTCTTTTCTTTAGAGTACGAGGCATGAACTGTTGTGTTCATACATCATAAGAAGATTTCTCTTCTTTCAAAGATAATGCGCACTGAAACGTACACATTTCTTTTCTTTAGAGAACGAGGCATGAACCGTTGTGTTCATACGTCATAAATCTCTCTCTTTTCATCATCTCTTTTGGCAAAACTTGTAATCACCCCATTATCATTCAGTAGGCTATTTGTCGTGACAGCTGATGGAGAAAACCCAATATGATGAATTTGACCTGAAGTAAACTAACCCGAACTCGTGACTTAAACTTGCACATATGTAACAAAGAGCGTTGCCGATTTCCATTAGCATCTTTAAGTACTCTCTATGTACTCTATACTCTTCAACCAACCAACCATCAAGTATAAGATGTACATTACCTCTTGAAAATCCACAATTGAATGTGACACTGAGCACTACAACGTAACCCCTTAAAGTGATAGTTATTTTGTGGTGGTATGAGCCCAATTCCCCCAAGTGGTAAAAGAAAAGGTAAAAGACACCCAACAATAACTAGATTTCCAAGTCTTCGTTTTTGATAATAAGCTCGAACAAGGATCTTGAAGAATCTTCATCCATCCATCCCCGATACCTTCAGATACTAAGTACACTCGCCCGTGATATTTCACTTCAACCTCAAATAAATAATAGTGAATTAACTCTGTTGTCACATCTTCTGATTAAAAACTCAACTCTAGCCTCCTTTGATGTTTTAAGTGAACTCTGATAATGGTTTCATCCCGATCATGGTTAAAAGCACATAACCTCGTAAAACCATGTAATAACCAAACTGCCATGACGAATATCCAAACACACATCCAATTCATGAAGTACACCCTTTTATCCCTTCTTTGAAGTAGAAACCGTAGCACTAGCATCAGAAAGGATCCCGACCTACACTTCCCTTTCTCCAGGATGGTTCCATCATCACGGGATTTTACAATTCCATAGTTTAAACCGAGAAATAGTTTCTTTCACAGGATTTTACAAAACCAAGAATAAACCGTAAGATAGATCCGAAATGCTCATTACTTTAACCGTGGTGTTTTCATTGTCACGAGATTTTACAAGTCTATGATTTAAACCGAGAAATAGGTTCTTTCGCGGGATTTTACAAAATCAAGACAAAACCGTAAACAATGTCAGCTTGAATGAGTTATGACAATCTTGGTTTCGGTGAATATCTGTTTTAGGGGAACATGCAGTGTTTCTTCAGTGATTCTTACTCCAATAACAACAATATCATCAACCATCCAATAAACACTTCGGCAAACACATCATTCCCGCGTTATGTCGGCTATTGTAGTGACAACATGGTGACGTAAACCCGATATGCCAAACTTGAGCATGAAGTAAAATTCCCCAGATTTGTTACTTAAACTTGCACTAATCCTCGTGAAAAAGAAACGGTGTACCCAATGTACAAAACCTCTTGACGTATTCTCAACTAAATAGCCAAGACTTTATCACACTCTATAAATGCCCAAACAAGTCATCTTCGCGGAATGGTAGAAAGAAAGAAGACGAGATAAGTAAACATGCCTGAAAAATCTCACTTTAAAGCCAAATAAGAATTACCGAGCACAAACAACCCGTAGTCAACTTTGATTAATCTTAAATTCGAGCCTTGACAAAATATGAATCGTGAAAGTGTATAGGCCAAGGTATCAAATCACATACCACATCAAATCACATCATCACTCCAAATCTTATGGACAAATCATTTCAACAAATCTCAATATCAAGTCTCAATATTTTAGCCAGAAGAAACACAAACATTAGCCATAAACACATGTATCATTCGTAGAAATTTAATGACCAAACATTGTTTCATTAGTCCACAATGTCCATCATAATATCCATTGACCTCCTCAATAAATCGGCACATCTTTATTGCATCAAAGCTTCGTTGGGGAAACAGATCGTGATTTAGTAATGTCGCATTTGAACAATTACCAAATAAAAAATGTCACGTTAGAACAAGATCATGTATGGCCCATGATCGTGACTCCAATTTCACATATGCTGCACTCCAGTTTCACGTTTGAATATTTGACAATTGTTACATTATCATGATCCAATCTTTAGTCAATCAGCGAGGCCCATGAATAATACATGGCTTGAAATAAGTTCGGCCCATACAAACTTAATACAATACACGACTCATTTTAGTATCCCTAATCCATCGGGTATTTAACTCCACATAAAATTCACATAACCCTAATATTACTCTCATTCATCCACCCCCACATAATATTTTCTCCCATATGCAGAGAAAAAAGAACGCCTCTCATCAACACTTTTCCACAACAACTCACCAAACCCTAATCATACACGAACAAAAAAACACGCCCCCATCATAAACAAATATCGTATAACATCAATCTCATCTCAACAACTCGCCACAGGGATGGCATGAGTTTTTACGTACCACAGGGATGGTATTCAACAGCCATGGATTCAAAGGTAGGTACTTTTAATCTTTGTTGTGATTAGGTTGAACGAACGCGTGTGAGGATATAACATAATTGTTATTTATCCTGATACTTGAAGTTCGAATATGATTGGTTAACAAGATGTATTCATTTCTTTTATTAAACGAACTTGGAAGAGATATGACAAATGAATCGTTGTTGTTTCTCTTCTTGTTTGGTTCGAATAACAGAATGAAGGCAGTCTTCAAAGGATCGGTGATGAACTCTATTTCATGATTTAGACCAATGGTCTTGATGTACTTTTGAGTGCCACGAAAATAGAAACCTGAGATCGAAAAGTGTGACATGAATTAATCAAAGAAAAAGGGTATAACAAACTTGTTATATCTTTTCTTGATATTCGGATATTAATCAGATGATGAGATGTTGTATTATGTTTAGATGGTAAATGATGATGTTTGTAGATGTTTGGTAGATGGTTTGGTGATGTATATGACTTGTTGATGTTGTGATTTTTCTGTTTTATCTTGATGTTTGCTTTCTATATCTTCACACAACAACAATTATGCCAAACTGCTTTTGACCATATAAAGATATTCTCAACTCGCTTATAACATTTCTTGTACACAACTCGCTTCTTAACTGCTAGTACTCAACTTGCCTTCAAAAAGTTTCCCAACTCGCATAGATGTAATACATTGAATCTGGACTTGATTTTGGACAACTCTCAACATAGAAAACAAATTTTGACAACTCGCATCTATGAAAGTAACTCCAACTCGCATTCAAGAATCGGTAACTCACATCATAAAAACTGTAAACTGCATTCAAAAACGATACTATGTAGTCCGTAAATATGGCAATATGAGAACATAGGACAGATATGGACACATTGACTTGTAAAAACCATTGGTAACACGAGTTAAAAACATTTAAAGATCATCAGAGGATCAGATTCAACTTGGTTTTAAAAAAAAATTCGACAACCACACGAATCAGCAATTTCAACAAGAGCATAAGACTACTTAACAGTCAAAAACGTATCACATTTACACCAACAGTATCAAACAGTTTATGAGTAAAATCACCACATCAAACCGCATACAACAAAAACCATATGAAAAACCATTCGAATCACCAAAAACAACACAACCTTGGCTCTGGTACCAATTGTTAGATCTTAATATTTATGTTGTTTGATGATTCGGGTGGTCTAGGACAATGATTAAATAAGAAAGCCATTTGAGAGATGAAGAGAGTTGAGAGGAGGTTCTTGAAAGAGAGTTGCTTAAACAAATGTAAGGTTAGATTCAAAGAAACCACACCCCTTCCATGGATGGAAGGGGTATTTATACTTACAAAATACACGACCTCCTAACGGCCTGTGGATCAGGTATACAGTGGGTAAAGACTCGTCCTTCCTCCACGGTGTTGCACTACACTATTCTATGCTACAAATAAACTAATTAACTACTACATAACGTAAATAACGACACGTCTACGAGCTAACATATGCTAGACTATAGTTGGGGTGACCGACACTTTAACATGGAATTTTCTAATTCCTAACAGGTAGGTCGAGTATTGGTAAAATTGAAGTGCGTTATCGTAACCATGTGAATCATAATGAGAATAGTCATCATGATATTCATTAAAATCCTTGTTCCTAGACCCCCAATTTGATGCACAATTATATGCTATAGCAGGATATTCTTTCTATTCGAATCCTGTGTAATCCGTATCATTGTTATTAACGTACCACTTTTATTCCTCGTATCTTGCATGTTGCCAATGGTAAACCCGGTCGTTCTTAATCGCCATGTCGGATTCATATTGGACATATTCTTCCATGGTCATATCATCAATGTTTTTCTCGGTCACCATGATTTCCTAAAAACAAATAACCAAGAAGACCAACAGTAGACGAAACAAAAGATAATAAAAACTAATTAATCCCTAAAAATAAAAACAAAAAATATTTTTGGGTCACAGAAGGTCGATACGCCGTATCCAACAGACAATGGATACACCATATACAACTTTGGTCAATATGTCGTATCTAACAGATAATTGATACTCCGTATTAACTTCCTATAACAGATTTTCAAAATCTTTAAACACTAAAAACCACACAAACTAAAAGAAATTGTTATAGAACGTCAATATGTCGTATGCAATGAACTTGTATGCGCCATATTGAAATCAGACAGATACGCCGTATTCACAGACAATAATATTTTGTATCGCCTTTCTGAGACAGAAAAGCATAACATAAATAGACTAACAAGCAAACAAACCAAACACACAAAAACAAACTAAAAACAAAAAAATACCAATAAAACTAGTAAAAAGATAAAATCACTCTCCGACAACGGCGCCAAAACTTGATGTGTCGTTGTGTGTAGGTAAATTATGTTATCAAGTTTTACTATTTATTTTATGCCGACTTTACCTATAACAAACACTAACGGGCAGTTACCCGATCGATGGTAGGTTAGTTGGTAAGTATGGTGTCGATCACTAAGGGGGCGTTTGGTTCACAGCTTTTATTTATGGAATTTGAATATACGTGAAGTTTAAAATTACTTGAAATTTATAATTCTAGTATTTAAAATATCTTGCCTATTTGGTTGGCACAATTTTAAGTTATTAAAAATATATTGTGGTCCCCGACATGTTTTAGAAGTATATGCATATTTTTGGTTTTGTTTATTTTATGGTGGGACCAATGATTCATCTTTTCAAGTATTTGACAAATTTAACCAAATTTTTTTTGGAAGTATTCGTTTTTTTATTGCTTGGTAGGACCCACGATTACAACTTGTGCAGTTAGAAATTTAAGTGTCTTCCATATTAAGAGAATTATAATATACCCACTTTTAGCAATTTAAAGAAATTTTAACACCCCCACTATCCCAACCAAACACAATACTTTAAGTGATTTAAAATGAAAATTCCATAGAATTCCTCTAATATGCTTGAACCAAACAGCCCCTAAGAGTGGATGTCTAATATACTAATTCTAAACGTATTTTGCTCTACTAAATTAACCTAAACTAACGCAAGGGGGGTTCGGCCTGAGAGACTGGCACAAGTTTGGTTTTCTAATATGCTAGTAAAGTAAAACAAATAATAAAAGTAAGAAGACACTAAATGATGATAGGAAGAACGAAATAACCAAGTTAATCATATAAGATGCCACAATTATCTAATAGCGGTAATGATGATACTCATGAAACGTAGGCGTGTCTAATGTAGGCTTAGGCGGGACTTCTTCCTAAACCCTAAGTTTATAATTAAGTTATTCACAGACTAATCCTGTCACGATTAATCAGAACCCACATAAAATGTAACTTGATAATTAATATTTTATCATGTACCCAATCATGGCTTACATTAATTATTTATATCCTAACTTAATTACTAGTAACCTAATGGTCATAGCGCTATTGATCTAGCAATAAACCAAGTAATATGTGATCTTCTCGAATTAATGCCTATCATCCACTAACTTAGGACTATTTGAATATTGCAAGAATCAGTTGAATTAATAATCACATACACACAAATACCAACGAAGTGATAATCATAGTCAATACAAACGCGGAGTAATCAATCCGATTAGTACAAATCAAAACATCAAATAATCATAACAGGGCTAACACATAAGGGTGTTAGCCCATAATCTCAGTAGCAAAGTAAATAATCAAAATCATAACAAATAAAGTATGAAACATAGTGAATACGATACGCTAACCGAATGATTAAATGATATAACAATGACTAGAGATGTTCTTCAAGGATGATTATGTCTTCAATATGGATCTTCTATTGTTTGAAGGTGCCTTGATCAGCTAGGAATGACCCATAGGGTCCCCAATGATGCACTAAATTGTTAATGAGTTGTCTATTTATAGTTTCTGAAATCAAGGTCGATACGGCGTATTGGGAGGGCCAAATACGTCGTATTTTCATAAGTAAACGTAGCCTCTAAGTCTAAAACTGGCCTGATATGGCGTATTTGAATTTCCTCATACGGAGTATTGACGAATACAGCGTATCCAAATACCCAATACACCATATTGGACCTCTAGAACATGTAGGTCTCCATTTTCTCTTTCCGTTCTTTTTTTAATCGTGTAAACGGAGTCCAGATGAAGATTTTATGGCCAAAATACCAAAGCATCTTCGAGTGTCAAAATGTAATCTTGATCTTATCTTCAAGCTTCGATTCTTTACTTGATTTTTAGAATAAGGCTCGTGTACGGCGTACGCATCAAATATCATATATTCTTCAAATCGACCAAGTTTCATATACGGCGTATTCCCAAAGATAGATATGTCGAATTCATCAAAGTCAGGCAAGGTCTTGAAATCTTCTAAGTATATGGATACGGCGTATTTATTTAGCATTGATACGCCATATTGAGTGTCTAATCAGCATGTTTTCTTAAATATCTTTGTTTTTGCTCCAAAACATGTCTTTTTCTATAACTTTCTCCAATTGCTCCAATATTATTGAGATTTACAAAAGTAAGTGATTAAGTACCAAATCTCATGTAAAATAGTATAAAATGAGCAATATACATAGGATAAATGATAATATAAATATTTACTTATTTGATGTCTTCATATAACTAATATGTTACCCCTAGATGTAGAATTTGCATAAATGAGTGTGATTAGTAATCTTCAAAAACCACTTACACCCCAAATTCATTTTCGAAAAATTTCTCACAATTGGGAACATCATGAAATCATTTTCGTGCATTGTTAATACATTCTAAAAACGCATAATGAACTCCCGAATTTGAGTAAGAATATATAAATAATATGTATTTTTCAACACATTCGTTTGAGCAAAAATGAATATAGGAGCATTTAGGTTAACCCATTATGTTTATTTTTTAGTCGAGTTTACCGCACATCCATATTGATTGCATATAGGCATACACTAGGCATGTATTTTCTAAATTTTAATTTCATTTTAATTCAAATCATTTTCGTTTTTATAGGTGACGATATGTATCATATGTTTGACTATGATCATGAAATGACCATGGAATAAATTCTCAAACTTTCACTTGAACCAAACACTCCATCAGCTCACATAAAATGTCTTCATAGTCCTGAGTCACGTTATTTACACAAAGGTCGAGTTGTCGAGTCATCATTCATCAATCATGATTATATTGCCACTATGTTTAGTGCAATTGAATTTGATTGTTTGCTTTATATTAATGAGAAAATTTGTAATCGTTTTGTCTTAGAATTCTATATACAAGTTAAACTCGTACATAATGAGGATCAAACTTTGTTGCTCCAATTTCGGTTACAAACCAAGTATCTCTCTCATACTTGAACAATTTGCTCAAATTCTTGAACTTCCGAAACATGGACAATGTGCCTACACGGAAAGTTGGTCTCTCAAAACTCTCACTAGTCACCGAGATAAGTACGGTCCTTACCATACATTTATACCCACTCCAAATAAAATTAAAGAACACATTCGTCTTCCTTAAAAAAAAGTCCATGGATCTCTAAAGGAGAATGGACAAATCGAGTTTTGTGAGTCTCACATCTATGATCTAGACCCACTCAAAATTTACTTAAATGAAGTACGTCCAAATCAACTCAGATGGGCAGAAATCATTCGAGAAAACGTCTTTTATCTTCCCAACAATCGTGAGCACCTCTCGGCATGTTGTGCACTCATGTTATATTATCTCGTCACCGAGAAACCTTACAATCTCGCTTACTTCGTTACTAAGAGAATTGTAATTGTCAAGGGTAGAAAAGATAAAGTGTAGAAGATTGATTATCATAACACACTTGTATCTCGTGATTTGGCTGAATATTTAGAGAGAGAAAGAAGTGGGAGTTCAAGTCTAGAGAGAGAAAGTGAAATAGAATGTTTACATACAAATGAATCTCCAACCCTTTCCCATAGTGGGAAAATGCTTATATAGTGGTTACAAAAACACCCCTACAGGCTATGGAACGGGCATACAATGGGTAAAGACCTGACCTGACTCCATGGTGATACTTTAACTAAATGTTTACTATTAAGACTACGACCTAACTAATGCTAGATGATACTCGGGGGACCGAGTCTTTCACATGAATTTTCATATTCCTAACAATCTCCCTCTAAGGGAGGTTGTTGGATCGATGTACTCTAACTAAACTAACTTAAATAGCTTGTTAAGGTTTAATAACCTCGGATAAATCCTAAGTTATTAACAATGAAAAACTGAGTAATCTTTATCAAATATGCGGAATTTACTTAATAAAGCTAAGAAGAATATAACTTTAAACTTTCAACGATTATATTAATAACTCTAATTCTGCTTATTATGCAGACTTCTTTAACAACTCTAATAATATCGAACTCTCTAAAACTCTAATAATATGCGTACTCTAAACTTGTGAACTCGTAGACTCGTACCTCTAATGCCAATCTAGGGGTCCTTTTATAGACTCAAGGATAACCCTAGTCGGTTTACAATTTGTATCCTTGTACGACAAGTAATCTAATAAAGAATATTCTAGAATTACAAAGCTTTCCATAAATGAATATAACAGTTCTTTTAGCCTTGCAGTGCTTTGACTTCTTCAGCAGTACTTTGACTTCTTCTTTAGCAGTACTTTGAATTTTCCAGTACTTTGTCATTCTTCAGCACTTTCATATCCCAACAATCCTCCCTTAACTTGAATTCTATTAGTTTGACTTCAAGTTCCTTTGTGAATTTATCTTTAACAGCTCCATCTTTGAAAGAAAGATTGTGTCTTTGCCTTTGGATTGTATCTTTGTAGAGTCTGTGCTGATATCATCATTTATCAAAGTATTCGTTAGAATTTATTCTTTTCAGCATCAAACAGCAATTTTATTTCTTTTCTGCAACATTCAGCAAGCTCCATCTTTTCAGCAACATAAGACAATTTGTACAATTAATTCAGTTAAGTTCCAGTCTATTCTCATCACTTCCAGGTGTGTAAACTCCTGTGAGAGGTGAATCATTGAAAATTTAATGGATTTGAGTTCTCTTTACCAAAGCCATTAACTCTGTAGTAGCCAAATGTTTTGATGTGTAAGATCATGGTACACTAATAACCATATGATTTTTAGCAAATCATCAGCTATCAACAGATTTGAGTTGTCTTTACCAAAAGTTGTACCCTTTTGGACTAGTTAGTTCTTTCATCATGGTGAACTAATTACCATATAATGGTTTTTCCACAGCCTTTACCACAAGCCATTTTCTTGTGGGCTAGCCAACTCTTCACAATATTGATATGGTGAGTTGATTACCATACAACTTATTAGCAAGTTGTCAACTATAAAACGGATTTGAGATATCTTTACCAGAGCCGTTTGCTCATGGATTAGCCAATCCTTTTGTAACCATGGTGGATTGATAACCTATTGGTGTTACCATCTCAAAAACCATTTATTTCTTTTAACCTTTGTTTCAAAACATTTATCACTTAACAAAAGTTTTTCAAAATCAGTAACTGGTTTAAAAACTGCAAGCAGTACTTTGAATAAAGTACTGATATATCAAAAATTTAATCAATTAAGATTCATACCAGTTATTCATCAGCATCATCAGCTATATCTGTCCATCTGATAAACAATTTAATAACCATAAGTGTTGTCTCATTGTCTTCTTCAACTTCCATTCCATGCTCCAGCATCCTTCTCATGAGATCTGATGTAAGAGGATATCTTCTATCAGCTAACATGTGAATCATTGTCCCATCTTCTAGCTCTAGAACATGTACTCCAGATTCTTCAAAGAATCTCCAGCAAGTAATCTCCCAATCTGCTTGGTTCTTCCAGATCTCAGCAATACTTGTTTCTTCAGTTTCCCAAATAGTTATGAGATCCCTAAACAAGACTAAACCAAATTCTTCTGATGGATTGTGTTCATAATATTCTTTGACCACATGATATAAATGGAATAAATCCACTCTATCAATTATATGCAATAAATCCCATAGCATATTGAACACCTTGAAGCTTTCATCTTCTTTGTAAAACATCAGATATTTTTCATCTTTTGACTCAATAACTTCAAAAGTAGTTATTGGAGATTTTTTCATCTTCAATTCAGCATCATCTTTAGAATACTCAAAGTATACAGTCCTTAAGTAATTCTTCAGTTCATCATTTGTTTCAGATCTTAATTCAACTTTCTTTGATGGCTGATGATCTTTAACTCCAGTTACTCTTTTTCTTTTTCTTTTCAAACTTTCTTTTCTTTCTTCTTCTTTTCTTTCTTCTTCTTTGTAAGCATCATCATCTTTAAAATCTTTGATACTTTCAACTTGTCTCTTATATTCTTCTCTGACAACATCATATAACTCTTTCATATTAACATAATTCAGCTTGTTCAGACCAACATATCCTTTCTTCTTTAGATAAGCTATCATTGCATTCCTTTCTTTAGCAAGATTTGGTCTTCTTGGCAGAGAAGAAATAGGAAATGGTGATGGTATAACAGCTTCAGCATTCAATTCTTCTTGCAATTTCCTAGCTGCTTCTTCATTCATAGCTTCTTCTTCATTAGCAACCTCAGCATTCAGTTCAGCTTGTACCTTTCTAGCTGCTTCCTCATTCCTAGAAACTTCAATTTCTCTAATATCTGCCAATGTAAGCTTCTTTTTCTTCTTTGTTTCTACTAATATACCTTTTCCTTTATCCTTTGGATCAATAACAGGTTGAGAAGCTCTTGGTTGTTCCTCTGCAACTTCTTGAATACTAACACCCCTTGGTCTTGATAAATCATGCAAGATCTCAGCAATGGTTTCGTCATCACTTGCAGTATGTATAGGTTTGGGTGTAGCTTCTTCTTCTTGTAAAATAGTTGAAGGACCAGCAGCTTCTTCATGTATAATAGTTGAAGGACCAGCTTCCTCTTCAAAATCTAACAACCTTGGAGTAATCAATTCTTGCCTGAAAGATCCTTGAAAGGCAGTACTTTGATCATCAGTACTTTGAACTTGAACATCAATAACTTGCTCCTCATTACTTTGAACTTTGATTTCTTCCTTAGTACTTTCAATAACCTATTCTTCAAGATCTTGTGTTTGAATATTTGTACCTTGAACTTCAGTCCTTTCTTCATCAGTACTTTCAATATTAACAAATTCTTCAGTACCTTGAGGTTCATTCTTTTTAACAACATCTTCTTTCAAATTCTTTTCTTGTAAATTCCTCCCCAATTGGACAGAAGATGATTTTTGAACCTTCTTACCTGTGGTTGGCTTCTTAAATTGCCGAACAGGCTTTCCTTGCTTTCTTTGAGTCTTGACCCATAGACGATGATGTTGAACCAATGGCCAGACAAAATTCTTGAGTCTTCTAAACTTAAGCTTTATCTTCTTAATTTGTTTAGCCTGAGCTTCAGTGGTTTTCTTCAATCTGACTAACTCCCTTGTCAGAACATAATTATCCAATACTAAACCTTCAGGGGGTATAGTAGTTGAATCATCTCCTCGAATTGGTGAATGTTCTTCTGGTTGAGATTTAAAAAATTCGGAGAGTAGTTATTTATAGGTGAGATTTAAAAAATCACAGCCATTAATAACAAAGTTACCGTTAGTAGTAGTTACCTCTTAATATTACCGTTGGAACAGTACTTTAATAAGACAAACAACACTTTCCACGTGTGCAGTACTTTCCAAGCAGTACTTTCATAAAATCAAAAAAGCAGTACTTTTCCATTCTCTTCCTTACACTATCATATACAGCAAATAAACATGAATATCCTCCCCTCAAGCAATGCATAGGACTATACTTACACTAAATAGTCATCCCCTTAAATGTAGCTCAGTAATTAATCATGCCAATACTCACCACCAAGTGAGTAAATCTTGAAACATCAAATCCTTTGGTGAGTAAATCAGCTACATTATCATCCGTATGCACCTTGACAGCATTAATGAGCCTATGCTCATAACAATCTCTGATGAAGTGGTGCCTAATCTGAATATGCTTGGTCTTGGAATGATACACTGGATTCTTCACAATGCAAATGGTACTCTCATTATCAATATTGATAGGAGTATTCTTGAAATTGAAACCATAATCCAAGAGTTGATTCTGCATCCACAACAACTTGCAGCAGCCACATATTTAGCTTCAGTTGATGATGTTGCTGCAATTGTTTGCTTCTTACACTGCCATGAAACTAATCTTCTTCCAAGATATTGGCATCCACCTGTGGTTGATCTTCTGTCATAGTTGTCACCTGCATAATCACTATCTAAAAAAGCTTCCAAGTGAAAAGGTGAATCCTTTGGATACCACAACCCCAACTTAGGTTGTTGTTTCAAATAACAAAAAATTCTCTTCACTGCATTCATATGAGAGACCTTGGGTGTGACTTGATATCTTGCACATAAACAAACAGAAAACATGATATCAGGCCTTGATGCAGTAAGATACATAAGACAGCCAATCATTGATCTGTATAACTTGACTTCAACTGGTTGTCCATCTTCATCCTTGCCCAATGAGTTGATAGATTTAATAGGTGTAGTAACAGGCTTCATGTCATCAAAATTGAACTTCTTAAGTATGTCAGCTACATACTTGTCTTGACTTATGAAAATTCCTTCCTTTGACTGCTTAACTTGAAGTCCCAAAAAGAAAGTTAACTCACCCATTGAACTCATTTGAAATTCATTCTGCATCAGCTTCTCAAACTCCTTGACCATAGATTGTTTGGTCGCTCCAAAGATAATATCATCTACATACACTTGAACTAGCATAATATCCTTCTTATCTCTCTTGATAAACAGGGTCTTATCTATAGCTCCTCTCCTACATCCATGTTGCAATAAAAGGTAGAGAGCCTTTCATACCAAGCTCTAGGTTCTTGATGTAAGCCATAAAGAGCTTTGACAACTTTGTAGACTATGTTTGGATGTTTAGGATCTTCAAAACCAGGAGGTTGCTTAACATATACTTCCTCTGTAATCTTGCCATATAAAAAGGCACTCTTGACATCCATTTGATAAACCTGAAATCCCATATAAGATGCAAAAGCAAGGAAAATTCGAATTGCTTCTATCCTTGCTACAGGAGCAAACACTTCATCATAATCAACTCCTTCTTCTTGTCTGTAGCCTTGGGCAACTAACCTTGCTTTGTTTTTGATAACATTCCCTCTTTCATCTCTCTTGACTCTGAAAACCCATCTTGTTCCAATGACTTTCTTACCATCAGGAAGATCACATAATACCCAAACTTCTTGAAGTCTGAATTGTAGCAGTTCTTCTTGCATAGCTTCAACCCAACTTTCTTTAGTTAATGCTTGAGCAATATGTTTAGGTTCCTCTTGAGAGATAAAGCAAGTAAACAGACATGTTTTATGGTCCTTATGATTCAGTCTGTTTTGTTTATAGACAAAGCTAAGTAAAGCATTATGAGGTTTAGAAAAACTCTTAGCTCTGTGTCTAGTCATCACTCCAGAAGTAGGACCAATGATTTGATCAGAAGGATGATTCTTATGAATTCTTAAGTTTGGAGACTGTGGAACTCCATAAGTATCTTCCAAATTAGTAAAATCAGCATCTTCATTGGAATCTGAGAAAATACCTTCATCTTCAAACTCATCATCAGTATCTTCTAATCCAGGCATGGTAGGATCATCCAAATCATCCAAAGTGCTGGTAACTGGTGCAGCAGTACTTTGGTCAAAAGTACTGTCCAAAATACTGTGAGAGTACTCTGCAGTCTTGTTCTTCTTCTTTGCTTCTTCATAAGCTCTCCTTTGGTCATCAGTATAAGAGTATGCTAAAACATCTTGAAGAAGCATCTGATTAAGTTCTTCTTGAATAGATTGATCCTCAGCAGACAATAAGGATTTTGGCTCATCAGTACTTTTCTCTGTTTCAACAGGTTTAGGTTCTTCATTATGAACATCATCTGGTCTAATATGGACTCCATGAACAACATACTGTACCTCTTCTCCATTGTGTACAGGTTGATTCTCTTCTCTAACAGGAACATAATTCATTAAAGGAGTCAAAACTTCAAGATCAAACATCCAATCAGGACCTTTTCCCTTTTGATTTTCCTGATCTTCTAAAAACTCAACATGAATACAATCTTGAACCTTCTTAGTAACTCTGTTGTACACTCTAAATCCCTTGCTGTTGGTGCAGTAGCCCAATAAATAACCTTCTTCTGACTTGCCATCAAATTTACCCAGATTATCAATTGTATTAAGAATAGTGAGAGGGCATCCAAAAGGCTTCATAAATCGAATGTTGGGTTTGTTTCCCATCAGCAACTCATAAGGTGTCTTCATATGTGGTTTGGTGACTGATACTCTGTTAAGTACATAGCAAGCAGTACTTACAGCTTCAGCCCAGAATTGAATAGGTAAGTGTGAGTCTGCAAGCATTGTTCTGGCTGCTTCTATCAAAGTCCTATTCTTTCTCTCTGCAACACCATTCTGCTGTGGTGTTCTGGCAATACTGAACTCCCTCTTGATTCCTTTGTTAGCACAAAATTCATCCATTAGCTTGTTCTTGAATTCAGTCCCATTATCACATCTAATACCTCTAACTTTCAGTCTCAGTTGGTTTTCAAGTGCTATTATAAGATCATGAATAGCATCAAAAGTATCATCCTTAAATCCCAAGAAAAATACCCAACTGAATCTACTGCAATCATCTGTCACTACTAAGCAGTACTTCTTCTTGTTCAAACTTGTAACAGATACAGGACCAAATAAATCCATATGTAACAGCTCCAATGGTTCTCTAACAGTCCTTTCCTCAAGCTTCTTGCAAGAAGCTTTGTGTTGTTTACCCTTCTTACATGCCAAACAGGAGTGATCATTCTTGTAAGTCTTTGAAGGTAAACCTCTAACTAAATTCCCTTTGACCAATTTGTTGATATTCTTATAATTCACATGGCCCAGTCTTCTATGCCACTGATGTGCTTCTTCAAGGGATGCCTTTGCTACTAAACATGTAGCTCTTTCAGAAGAGTGAAGACTCTTCATATCCAAACTGTACACATCATTGGTTCTTGGTACTTTGAGTATCACCAAATTATCATCATCAAGCTTGAATTCAGGTGAAAGTATGAGACATTCTGTGTTAGTGAATAACACAGGATGCTTTTTGTCACAGATTTGAGAGACTGACAAAAGGTTGAACTTAAGCTCCTTCACATATCTAACATTCTCAAAATCTATGCTTCCTGTCTTGATAGTTCCTTTTCCACTAATTCTTCCTCCACTAGCATCATTCCCAAATGCAACTCTTCCTCCACAATATGGCCTAAAATCTGACAGAATCTCCTTGTCTCCTGTCATGCTTCCAGAGCAACCACTATCCACAATAAGATGATCTTTAAGCTCCTCTTCTGGGTTGCCCTGCACAAAGATAAATAAGTTAGTGTCTTTTAGGAACCCAAGCCATTACTGACTTGTGTTCCCCTTGTGGAGTAACATACTCAAATTCCTTGAGTATGTAATCTTCACAGTTTTTGTAGACAGAATCAAGCATTATCTTTTGTTTCAAAACTTGTGGTGGATTTTCAGCAAAAGTTTCTTTTTCAACAAAAACCTCTTTTTTATTTTCAACAAAATCATCTGCATCAAAAATCACTGTTTCAGCAGTACTTGTTGAAAGTACTGTTTGGTCATCATCAGTACTTTCTTTCTTAGCCCATTGAGTTTTAACTTCTGGTGAAGAGTCTCTAGATCTAAATACTTTCTTGGAGTTGTAACGCCTTCTAGATTGATAGTAGTTAGATCTCCAAGGGTTCCTATTCCAAGAGGTGTTTGGTGAAAACTGAGCAGTACTTTGAGAAAGTACTGGTCTTGGCTTATCAGTACCTTGGAAAGTATTTGAAGGTACTGGAGGTTTTGAAAAGGATCTTCTCTAGTGAGGGTACCTATAGTCTGGTGAGAAGTTTCTATGGTTAACCCTATGTGAATTATTCCAAGCTGGTCTATTCTCCTTTGGTTTTTGGTTGTTTGTTCTGTTCTTAGGAAACTTACTTAAGTACTCTGAATGTAAGTTACAATCCTTAATCAAATGAGTGGGACTAAAACAAACAAAACAGAGTTTTTGATCTGTGATTCCAAAGTTTCTTCTTCTATGTGTATGACTAAACCTATCATGTCTTCTAGGTGAATGATGAAAACTGTTTTGACCAAAATTATCCCAAAAAGGTTTAGCAGTTTGTTGAAAAGGTTTTCTAAAAGGTACTGATGAAGGTGTAGCAGTACTTTGAGGTGTAGCAGTACTTTGGTGTGAAAGTACTGCTTGGTTTTGAACATCATCTACCTTAGGTGGTTCAACAGTTTCTTTTGAGATTTCAGACCTAGATTGACCTTTAAGTTTCTTCCTAAACTCTAAGCTATCTACTCCAAAACGAGAAACATCAGGCCTAAGAGGTTGATGACTACCAGTGGGATGAGGGACTGCATGATAGGCATTATCCTTCTTAAACTCAGGTGGTGGTTCACTAACTGAATCCTCATTACTAGATGTATCTACATAATTAATGAGTTCATCATCACTAGTAGATATATCCTTAAGGTCACATTCATCCTGATCACTAGGTGGGTTTTCTATGTTATTAAAATCCATACCAAAACCTAGGCCAGTTTTAATATAAGCTCTTCTCTGTTTTTCAACATAAGTGACATGAGAAAGACCTGATTGTCCCCAAGCATTAAACTTTTCTAGTAATTCATCTCTCTCCTTAGTTAATTTCTCAATTTCAGAGATCTTACAGTTTAACTTCCATTTACTTAATTTCAACTGATAATCCTGTTGTTCATACTTTTCTGCCCAAGCCACTTCATTATTTTCATGTGTTATAATTTTGGCTTCCATTGACTCTAAAGTTATTTGATAACCTGCTACCTCAGCCCTAGCTTTTATACAGTTATATCTTTCAACCACATAACTATTCATTACTTTTTGATAAAAGTCATGACAATTGGAACATACCTCAGAGATAGGGGTGAATTTGGTGAAGTAGCCATCATGGCAAGTAGAACAGGATCATCTTCACTCTCCATACTCCAGTCAAAGCTTCCAAAGCCATCTTTAGACTCCATAGCAGCATGTCCAGGTTCCTTATCAAAAGCTGTGCTCCAGTCAAATTCTTCCACTGAATCTTCCACAGCTACCATACAGTAGGTTACTGGTTCATCATCAAACTCAGCACTCCAGTCAACCTCTAATAAATTCTCTTGAGCAACCAAAGCTTTTGTTTCTGTAATAGGAATTTCTTTCAACTCTAGCTTTGGTTTCTCAGCCATCCTGTTTGCTTGATACTTAGCAAACCTGCATTCCCTTTCAAAATGTCCAGTCTTTTGACAATTGAAGCATTCAATTTTGGATTTGTCAAAAGTGATTCCCTGTTTTGGTTTAAAGTCTATGCCTCTTCCAGTTTTCTTCATAAACTTCTTGATCCTAGCAGTGATCATAGCACTTGTCATCTGATATCTATTTCTTCAAGTGCATCCTCTTCAATCTGTGAGAGATCTTCTTCATAGGTAATAGGCAAGGTAGCTTGCTGTGCAAAGAAGGAGCATACAACTTCATCTGAGTGGATGGTATTTGATGATGTGGGTTGCTGAGCATAAGTAGGAGGAGTGTAGACAGCAGTACTTTGAGCAACAGTACTTTGAGGAGGAGAAGCAGTACTTTTAGTAGAAGTACTGCCCCTCTTTTCAGATGATACAAAAGCAATACTGTGAGACTTTGAGCTTGATTGACCATTCATCTCATGCTCATACACCTTCAGATGATTGTAGAGATCATCAAAATCCATGGTGTCCAATCCAGGTTGTCCTCTGATCATAGTAGCAATCACATGCCATGTCGATGGTAAACTCCTTAAGAACTTAAGATTAGCATCTTCAACAGAGACCTCTGCTTTGTATAGCTCCAGCATACTGAGAAGGTTTTGGAATCTGTCATAAGCAGCATCAAGGCTTTCTCTTTCTCCAACTGTGAATGTTTCAAATTGATGCTTCAACAGATTTCTGTGCATCTTCTTGGAAGCATCATTACCTCCAAACCTTGTTTTGAGAGCAGCCCAGAGTTGCTTGGCATCTTTAGCATCATGAAATTTGAGTAGGTGTCCATCTGGAATGGCAGACAACAGAATGTTGAGAGCCTTCTCTTGATTCCTTAGTGTTGCTGCTGGTAAGACTGGTTTGGGTGGATTAGGTTGTCCAGGAACCTCTATAGGTTCCGGAACTTCTTCATTGCCATTGACAATCACATTCCACAATGCATGGTCTGTGTTTGCAATATACTGCCTCATCTTCATGCTCCATAGGTCGTACTCTCCCTTCTTGATAATAGGTATCCTAAGTGAGGTGATTGATGGTGGTGGAACAGCTTCAGTCGACATCTTTAGGGTTTTGTTGTTTAACTAGGTTTAAACAGTTTCTTCTTAGTCAGAGTTTCCACACAAGCTCTGATACCAGTTGGATCGATGTACTCTAACCAAACTAACTTAAATAGCTTGTTAAGGTTTAATAACCTCGGATAAATCCTAAGTTATTAACAATGAAACACCGAGTAATCTTTATCAAATATGCGGAATTTACTTAATAAAGCTAAGAAGAATATAACTTTAAACTTTCAACGATTATATTAATAACTCTAATTCTGCTTATTATGCAGACTTCTTTAACAACTCTAATAATATCGAACTCTCTAAAACTCTAATAATATGCGTACTCTAAACTTGTGAACTCGTAGACTCGTACCTCTAATGCCAATCTAGGGGTCCTTTTATAGACTCAAGGATAACCCTAGTCGGTTTACAATTTGTATCCTTGTACGACAAGTAATCTAATAAAGAATATTCTAGAATTACAAAGCTTTCCATAAACGAATATAACAGTTCTTTTAGCCTTGCAGTGCTTTGACTTCTTCAGCAGTCCTTTGAATTCTTCTTTAGCAGTACTTTGACTTTTCCAGTACTTTGTCATTCTTCAGCACTTTCATATCCCAACAGAGGTCACCCCGGAAATTACAATTTGAATACTAGCATTATATTACATGAATTTAATTTCCTAGCTCGTAGTCTTTGATTCTTCAAAATCCGCAATCTTTGTACTTCCAGTAGTGATCTTTAGATGAATGTTCCTTTGACTTGGGTGATCTTTGAGCTTTCATTGAGATCATCATCCACTGTAAATCTCCATCTCATCATTCGTAGTGAAGCCTCCATGTGATGTTGTGACTTTCGGACCGACATGCTCACACTTTTCTGGATCATGATATTTTGCATCAGAGTTGAGGAATCAGTGTTGTAAGTCTTTCAATTATCATGATTTCTTTGATTGTGAGTGTGAAGTGCGAGCATGTGGTTATGAATTGACATCTCATTGGCCATCAGCTGCAACCGTTGAGGATTCCTGCAAATAACAGTTAGCAATAAACACACGAAAGTGTCTTTATTCACTTTCGTTAAATAGGGTTGTAAGAACCATGGTTCCCCGTTGATCAGTATAAATATTGCCTGTGATCAGGTAGAATTTCGAAGAATCTCCTAGACATGGTTTCGCAGCTGTACTAGTCGTTCTCAAACCGGAGCATCTCAAAGTAGACAACACGGAGTGAGTGAACCAGCGAATTGGGATTCACTGATTAATGAGAAATTGATTTCAAAAAACAGTTGCCTATTGCTGGATAAAGAGTTTTTGCAATACGACGAAAGTTTTATGAGCAACATCAAGTTTCAGTCACAAATACTTTTGTTTGAAAAATTTATGCGCAGTCGATGTGCTCGAAAACAATTGTTGAACACATCGAAGGGTTTTTCCAAAAGCATCCGTCAATTCATTTACTGGAACAAGGTTGATTCAAATGCGAATCACCCCATCGTTGTTTTCCAGTTGTCACAAGTTTGATCCATGAGGGATCTCACATGTCACCCACCAAGAGCTTGTTTGATGTTGGCTCTAGAAGGATTTCTATCTTCATTGTGAATACGTTACGTATCACTCGGCTGTGCTGGAAATACCACAAGGATAATGCGTAGGACTCTTAATTCAGATTTTCTTACTTTTCACGGTGTATGAAACAACAAGTATATTGAAAGTGTGTCCTAATGTGATTTATGGATGATCTATTGGCACTAGGCTCAATAGTGCATTTTAGTAGTCAGAGACTGGAGCGGTGTCTCCTGCTTTAATATCAACATGACTCGTAATGAGCGGTCGATAGATCATGTAGGGTTCCCCGTGAGAATGAAACAAGCCTTTTAAGAGAACTTGAGTGGTTAGAAGGTTTAGTGCAGTGCGTCACTGGCTACATGACATCTTGTCTTCAATACCGATGTTATCTTAGTAACAGATAGTAACATATGAATTGAACCCAGTTTCTGCCCTAAGGTTGAATATTTGGAGGGCTATTTATTTTCACCATTTATCTTTATATTTCTTTTTCATTCTTCAACCCCTTCAGTGCTTACCGAGACTTCATCACTAGTACCTTGTTGGGTTTGTTCCAGTACTAGCTCCATCTCAGTCGGCACTCTTCCCTTATTCTCACATTTATCTTTTTTTAATCATACCTAAGGACTTCTACACTAACTAGTGGATTGTCCCTGGGTAGATCCCTCCAACTCTGGCAGGATCGTGGGCACGAATACCTAACCTTACCATCCTTATAACTCCAATAGGTAAATGCAAGGTCAGTCATGTGATACTGTTCTCTCCACCTTAAAACCAATTGAAAATCAATCAAGGTACTTGTGATATTTGATATCAAAGCATTTATACCTCAATTGTCTTTGATCTTTCATAAATGCTCCCCCTCAACATGTGCATTGGTATTTGAAATTGTTTAGCACATGGAGGGAGGAGTGCCTGGTTAAGTCTTAAACAATCACATTTTTTATCAGATTCAATATTTAAATAACATTCTCTCCTCCGATCAAAAAATTCAAACCTTTTAAGATTTGGGATCTCAATTGATTTAAATAAGTTAGAAAATTTGGGATAAAATGTGGTCTGATTCAATATATACTGATAATAGAACATTACAATGCTCCCCCTCAATCTATGAGGGAGAATGTTAGTGCCATGTATGATGAGTTTATAAATGATTTGGAGTTTAAAGAGAAACTCATGAATAATTCATATACTGACACATAACATTTGAATATTTATTCACTACTTATAATGTACAAAGAAAAAGACAAGTTTGATGATATAAAATTTGAAAATATACAATTTGAAATCACTCTCCCCCTCAATCGGTGACATGTTTTCAATTAAAAGAGTTGTAGTCATTGATTGAGTGACAAATTTTATGAAAAATTTAAGTCCGATTAATTTTCAAAAAATTTAAGACCGAATGATTTTCAAACAATATGTTACCATTGTGTGAGACACAAATACTCTCCTGAAGAATCATAGACGGAAAAATATTTGTATAGGAACAACCGTCTTTTTGGCGACGTGCTTTCCTCATTTTGAAAAGCGGGTTGCATATCTGAAATGATAGCAAGCCATGTAGGCATGTTTTGAAAAAAATTTGAACTTATGTTCGAAATTCATTTAAAGACCCGTGTCATTATTGAATGACATTTCAAGGACCGTAAATGTTATCGATACCAGAAGACATGCCTTGAAAAACTATTTTTGGTATTTTAAATTTTTTTGATTTTTATGGTTTTTTTAGTTTTATATTTTTCTATTTTTCTTTTTGGTTTAAACTATGTACAAATGATACATGAAGCAACTCCATTACTCCTCATTCTCTTCCTGGAGGCGTTTGAGTGTTTTTGGCTTCAAACTCTTCATACTAAGTCACGGGAGAATAAATTGAAACCGTTCTCTTGGAAGAGCTTTAGTGAATATATCCGCTAGCTAGTACTCAGTCCTTACGAAGTAAAGTTCACCCACACCGTTCTTAACTTTTCTCTGATGAAGTGATGTCAGATATCGATGTGCTTTGATCGAGAGTGTTGGACATTGTTGCAGCAAAGAGCTATGGCACTTTTGTTGTCACAGTACAGAGGAATCTTGTTGTATGCAAAGCCATAGTCCGATAGTTGGGATCTCATCCATAAGATTTGAGCACAACATGCAGACATGGCAATGTATTCTGCTTCTATAGAAGATATGGATGTACTCATTTGCTTCTTTGAAGACCAGCTCACTAATTTATCTCCCAGAAATTGAGCACCTCCCGACGTACTTCGACGTGTATCTTGACACCCTGCATGGTCAGCATCTGCATAGGCTGTTAGTGCCATGGCGGTGTCCTTCGGATACCAGAGTCCCATATTAATGGTTCCTTGGAGATACCGAAAGACCCGCTTTACCGCTTCAAGGTGCTTTTTGGTAGGCTTAGCCTGATACCGAGCACACATGCATACAGCGAATAGAAGATCTTGTCTACTGGCAGTGAGATACATTAGGGATCCAATCATACTACGGAACTTAGTTTGATCAACTGGGATCCCAAAGAGGTCGTCATCCAGTTTTGTTCTCTCCACCATGGGAGTGTCAACAGGGTCACTTGAATCAAATCCAAATTTCTTTAAAATTTCATTAGCATATTTAGATTGATTTATAAAAATGCCTCCGGGACTTTAAGAAATTTGTAATCCTAAGAAAAATGACATTTGTCCCATCATAGACATTTGGAATTTAGAACTCATCTCATTTGAAAACCGGTCACATTCCATAGGATCGGTTGAGGCAAATATGATATCATAAACATAAATTTGAACATGAAGTAAATGTTTGCTTGTTTTCCGAGTGAATAACGTAGGATCAACAGCACCTTTGTAGAATCCGTTTGTCAGTAGGAACTTTGACAAAGTGTCGTACCATGCCATAGGTGCCTGCTTTAAGCCGTAAAGAGCCTTTTTCAAACGATAGACATGTGTAGGATGATCGGGATCCAAAAATACTTCTGGTTGAGTAACATAAACTACTTCTTTCAGCTCTCCATTTAGAAAAGCAGTCTTCACATCCATTTGGTAAACTATCATGTTCTTGCTGGCAGCATTAGCGAGAAAGATTCTGATAGCCTCTATTCGAGCAACCGGTGCGAATGATTCCTCAAAGTATATGCCCTCCTCTTGACGATATCCCTTAGCAACAAGTTGTGTCTTATTTTTCAGAACGTCACCATGCTCATCAAGTTTCACCTTATAGATCCACTTAAGAGCAATAATCATTGCATAGTCTGGAGGTGGTACTAATTCCCATACTTCAAGTCGGTCAAACTCGTGAATTTCTTCTTGCATTGCATTAAACCAACAATCTTCAGCAATAGCGATCTTGAAATCTTTGGGTTCAAATTTGGATAGTGATGCGCGTACGAAGCGTGTTCGGGGTCAAAGGAACTTCCTTTTCTTGGAGCAAGTTTTTCAACCACCTAGGCAGTGAACCTAATCATTGTAGTGTAGTATTGGGTAAGCCTCGTGGATTGATATCATTCACTAGGGGAATAGGAATGCTAGCAAGAAATGTATGACGAGAAGGTGGGGGTTGAGGATGATTCTTTTTTATCTTTTTAGAGTTTTTTAGAAAGCCAAGGTAAATATCTCGGGGAAATTGGTTTGGGGGGTGGTACTTCTACCGATTACTTCTACTTATCTAATTATCTATTACTACGGGTAGTCTTATGTCTGTTTGAAGTATGCTCGTATGATGATTAAAAATGGGTTTACCTAGATACTATTACTCCCTAGTAATCTTTTATTGGTCGGTTGAACTGTCACACCTTATCTGTAGGACCTCGTTTTACACCAACCTTACGCGTACACACCTTATCACAAGATGAACACACGTAAACCAAACATACTATTATGTGTATAATATAAAGAACGAAAGATGAGAAAGATTGGTGACTTGATGATCTATGTTTATGCGTATGATATATGATGAAAAGAAAACTTTTATTACTTGAAAGAAAACACACATAAAACACACTCAAGCACACACCTCAAATGACTCATTTGAGGTGTATTTATACTACAAATACTAGGTGCCCTAATGGGCTTTCCATGGGCCTCGTGGAAATGGGTTGGACATGGATTGGACAATAACTTATACAAGGCTAGCTTAACATAACTTCTAGCCATTTAGCTTAACCCAGTCCACGAGCCCTTTGACTATTCTAATATGATATCTAACACATGATATAAAGTTCCTAAATGTGAATGACCATCACTTCTAATAAAACTATTAAGGCTAACAATCTCCCCCTAAGGGGTGGTCATTCAAAACATGCTCCACTTGATTAGGTCTTTACTTTCCTTGAGCTTGAACTTTGTGTGTAGATATAGAATAGTCTTGATTCTTTGTTCCTTCATCCTTTGGGATCAATTAATGTGGTTGTCTGCCATTGTCAACTTCGTTGGTTTGGTGTCTCCATGTCTTTCTCCACCATGCTCACACTTCTATTTGTCTTTTGGTTACCAATGATGTAGTTCTCGAGTCTTTAAACTTTGTAGATTCTTTGACATTGACGAAGAATCATCTTTAACTTTGAGTAGCCTTTGATTTTGATGAGAACTTTCATGTGTTGTTGGTATGAGCATGTGGAGAGTCTGCACGATCAATCCGCTCCGGAGCTTCCATAAGAGGAAAACATAAAAACAGGTTAGTAATAAGCGGATTTCGGCACTTACAAGTTTGAACTTCGAGTGTGTTAACAGCATAGTGTGAAAACACGTCTCTAATTCTCACAAAGGCCGTTCCTGAACTGGAGTCCCACAAGTGAGATAACGCGATGTACCGAAGTACACCTACAGTTCAGATGAGTCGCTGAGGTACACCGAAGCATCACCCCACAACTGTAGACCGTTTGAGACACACTAAGCGTAATCCACGAAGAATTACCGAAGTGACCTGCTGTCAGGGCTGCTTGATGTTGACCCTGGCAGGAATTTCCATTCAATCACTGAAGATCACAAATGTGAATCTTCTCATAAATGTTCTGGCAGATTGCTAAGACCTGCGTAGGACTCTAGAATGTATCACTTGTGCCCTTATTGTTGAACAACAAGCGATGAAATGTCATGTGTTCCTATGAGATCTTTTGATGAATCTCGTGGCTCTAGACTCAATTAGTGCATTTTTATTTTCCTGAGCGGAGACTAGGGAGAGGGTCTCCTTCTTCAATACCAACGATATCTAAGAGAAAGTCGATAGATTATGTAGGGTTCCCAGTGAGAATGAAACAAATCCTTTTAAAAGGAATTGACTGGCTCGAAGGTTTAGTGCAGTGCGTCACTGGGTCCATGACGTCTTTGTCTTCAATACCAGTGTCATCTAGTGACAACCAGTAGCAGATGAATTGAACCCGGTTTCTGCCCTAAGGTTGATTATGGAGGGCTATTTCTTTTCACCCTTTTTCATTACTTTTCTTTTTAATTCTTCAACCCCTTCTTTCTCCTTTCTCACATTACTCCTTTTTCCAATCATTCCTAAGGACTTCTAATACTAACTATTTGTGATGTCCTTGGGTAGATCCCTCCGGCTCTGGCGGATCATAGGACGGATTTACCTATCCTTAGTCACCTTATAACTCGATGACTGTCCCATGTTGCCATAAAACCATTTTTCTTGAAAATCTCTCAAAGTGTTTATGATTTAAAACATGTTTGGAACACTCTGAGAGTTTTATATTTTCAGAAACACTCCCCCTTCACATGTGCTTATAAGTTTAGACAGAAATCTACACATGGAGGGTAGAGTTCGCACTTTTTGAATTGATCGGCTCATGATAGACAATTCCCCACGAGACACGGTTACGTTGCCTAGTTAAAGAGTTCCATTGTCAGTTTAGGTGACAACTAGCTCTAATAACTAACTTGAAGATGTAAACACTCCTAGAAAAGGAGGTTAGACCCATGAAAGTGCATATCTATCACAAGTTTCTCGAGATGGTACATTTACTGACTTTGATTCCCGTCAATTCATTGGTTACGTCTGAGTCGAGCTCATTGTGAGATTCAAACACCGATCATTAAACATTTTGATCACATTTTAATCACGTCTTCTCCCCCTCAAAAATAGCATAGTCGTGATATTTTTTATATCAACGGATTAAACAACATTTTAGAATCTTTTGTAGGGAGACAAACGGATTTGATTTAAGCATGAATTTGGAACATTTTGGTTTTATACTCCCCCTTTAATAAAGCATAATCAATGAAAGGGTTTTAGAGGGAGTTATCTTGAGCACAAAATATTTTGAAAGATTTTGAAAAATCTTTTTAGAACAATCTTGAAAAATGTGCTCAAGATGATGATGATTTCTCACCAATTTTAAATGTAGTGCACTGAAGCGTACACTTGATTTTTCTTTAAAAACACGAGTTTTGATCTAAAATAATCAAAAGTCATCATTTTAGTACGGGTTTCGTACTTAAGTATACGAAAGCCATTTTTTAAGAAATTTTGAGAAACGACATGTTTTGGAAAACATTTAAAGAACTCTCGCTCGAGCATCTGTACATACCCGTATCATTGTTGAATGACATTTCTAGAAACGTACAGAATATCGATTATACGAGAGACATGTCGTGAGAAGAATATTTTTGGATTTTTGATTTTCTATTATTTTTGTATTTTTGAAAGTTTTATATTTTTATATTTTGCTTTTGTTGGTTTTTCAAATTTTGTATTTTGTTTTTTCAAAAATATTTACAGCGAAGCTTTTTGGAAAATCATTTTCAAGAAGATTCGAGAAGACGTTCTAACTCCTCAGGGGTTAGGCTTCGCATTCCAATTCGTCGAACTAAATCGTCAAACCTTTCTTTTGGAAGGGCTTTAGTAAATAAATCGGCGAGTTGGTAATCAGTCTTCACGAAAAATAATTCAATAGTACCTTCTTCCACATGTTCTTTTATGAAGTGATAGCGGACTCTGATATGCTTAGTCTTTGAGTGATGAAAAGGATTGCATGATATGGCTATGGCACTTTTCGAGTCACAATACATAGGTATTTTATCGAAAATAAAGCCATAATCTGTGAGTTGTGTTCTCATCCATAGAACTTGAGCGCAACACGCAGATAGAGACACATACTCGGCTTCAGCGGTTGAAAGTGCAGTGCAATCTTGTTTCTTTGAAGACCAGCTTACTAACTTTTCACCCAAAAATTGTGCTCCTCCTGATGTACTTTTTGCTGTAACTTGATCACCTGCGTGGTCCGCATCTGAAAAGGCAATAAGATCAAATCCGGATTCCTTCGGATACCAAAGACCCTTGTGAATGGATGTCTTCGGGTACCGAAAGATCCTTTTAACCTCTTTGAGGTGCAGTTCGGTAGGCTTTGCCTGAAACCGTGCTAATAAGCAAACAGCAAAATGAATATCAGGTCGACTAGCAGTAAGGTACATGAGAGAACCAATCATGCTCCGATATTTCTTCGGATCAATAGGTTTCCCAAACAAATCGGCTCCAATTTTTGGTGAAGTTACCATTGGTGTGCCAACAGAGTCACAATTATCCATACCATGATTTTTCAAAATCTCAGTTGTATATTTAGCTTGATTTATAAAAATTCCACGAGGGGACTGATGTATTCGTAAACCAAGAAAGAATTTTAGTTCCCCCATCATGGACATTTCAAATTTGCTTTTCATGAGATTTTCAAAATGTTTTGAAAGATTCGGATTAGTGGACCCAAAAACGATGTCGTCCACGTAAATCTGAACAATCAAAATGTCGTTTTTGCATTTTTGTGTAAACAAGGTAGGATCGACCGTTCCTTTGGTGAAATTGTTTAGGATAAGGAAAGAGGACAGTTCGTCATACCACGCTCGCGGAGCTTGTTTCAAACCGTAGATTGCCTTTTTGAGTTTGAAGACGTAGTCTGGATGTTCCATGTCTATGAAGCCTTCTGGCTGACTCACGTACACTTCTTCTTTCAGAGTTCCATTCAAGAACGCGGTCTTAATGTCCATCTGATAAACCGTGATGTTTTTGTGAGCTGCATAGGCTAAGAATATCCTGACTGCTTCTAGTCTAGCTACCGGCGCGAATGACTCCTCGAAATCTATCCCTTCCTCTTGTCTGTATCCTTTGGCCACAAGACGAGCTTTATTGCGAATTACAGTCATCTCTTCATCCCGTTTGTTCTTCCATAACCATTTGAGATCAATTACTCGAATGTCAATTGGTCTTGGAACCATTTCCCAAGAGTCATGTAGACGGTATTGGAGAAGTTCCTCCTGCATCGCTTCTATCCATGCGGGTTCTGCCATTGCCTCGCGAATGTTTTTCGGTTCAATATTGCTAATTGAGCAAAGGTAAATGCACAAGTCGCAATCGGTGGCAAGTTGGCGTCTCGTCTGAATTGGCCTTGACGGTTCACCAATAATTTGTTCAAGGGGATGGTCTTTTGTCCACTTCAGTGTAGAAGGATACCGTAGATTATACGAGTGCGAGTTAGATGGTTCTCGTAAGCTTGAAGATGATTCAGCTGATTCCGTAGCAAACGGGTTTTCAAATAATTCTTCATCTAACGTTGCATCGTTCTGGTTTTGAGTAGGTTCTTCTTGAGATGATATGTTTTGGTTTTGCTCATCAACTGCTGGTAAAACTGTTTCAAGAATTGGAGTTGCTGGAGTAGATGTAGATGATGTTGATGGAGTTGGTGCATTGGTTTCGACCGTTGTAGATGCATCTTCTGTTGGTGGTGGTGGATGATTTTGAGCGGGTGCAGCGGAATGATGGTTTGATGCATTTGTCGAAGTTCCACCATAGTATTCATCGAACATTAACTCGAAGAAATTCTCCCATTCTTGTTCTTTATGTTTGTCAAACGACGTTGATTGAGCTCTTTGAGGTACGAGTCCTGAACTGATGTGTCCAGAAGTCTGCGGGTTTAGTGCGGGTTCTAGAGCGAGTCTCTCAGAAGCCATTTGTGAAAGTTCATCAAAATTCACATTCATCGTCTCCATGATCCTCCTAGTTCTTCTGTTATACACCCTGAATGCCCTCGAGCTATCTGAATATCCAATGAAGATTCTAATATCACCTTTAGCTTTCAGTTTTCCTAGATCTTCTTTGTCGTTTTTCGGATAGCACAAAGTGCCAAACACGTGAAAGTAAGAGATGTCAGGTTTTCTGTTGTTCACTAGCTCATATGGGGTTTTATTGAATCTTGGATGGATTAGGGATCGGTTCTGAGTGAAACAAGCAGTGGCAACAGCATCAGCCCATAGAAATAACGGTGCACTAGAATAAATTGGCATTGTGCGAGCAGCTTCCACAAGAGTACGGTTTCTTCTTTCAACTACCCATTATGCTGTAGAGTTCTAACAACTGATGTCTGATGAGTAATTCCAACATCTTCAAAATAAGCTCTTAACTCCTGATTTGTGAATTCAGTGCCGTTGTCTGTTCTTACAACCCTTACTGGAGTTTGAAGAAGTACTTGAATACGTTTCAGAAAGGTGATGATGATGCCTGGTGCTTCGTCTTTTGATCTCAGAAATCTAACCCATGTATATCTTGAATAATCATCGACGATAACAAGAATATACTTTTTCCCGTTAATGCTTTCAACCCTCATTGGGATACATAAGTCCATGTGCAACATATGCAACTTTGCTTCCGAACTAGGTACGGATTTGGGTTTATATGATGCTCTTTTGCTTTTTCCTTGTTCGCATGATGGACATAAGTGATCCTTGGTGTATTTGGACTTTGGAAGTCCGTTGATGATGTTGTCTTTGGCAAGTTTGTTGATGGTGTCGAAATTAAGATGGGATAAACGTTTGTGCCACAACCAGGACTTTGTTCCAGATGCTCGTGTCAGAAGACATATTGGTGATGAAGAGGCCATTTGGTTTATATCGATAGCATACAAGTTTGTATCACGATTCCCAGTTAAGAGATTAGTGCCATCTAAGTTTCTAACGAATCAAGCATTTTTCCTAAAAGCAACCTCTAAATCTACATCACAGAACTGCCTGACTGAAAACAAATTGTGTCCCAACCCTTCGACATAGTAAACCCGAGTGATCAAATAATTTCCAAAAGGTAGATCTCCATAACCCATGATAGCTGCTACATGATCATTTCCGAAACGAACGGTTCCCATGAATTTCCAGACGAAGTTGATCAGCAGCTTCAGATTCCCGGTTATGTGCTTGGAGCAACCCGAGTCAACGATTCAAAGACATATTTCGATAACCTTCCAATAACAGAAGAAGAAGATTTTGGAAACCGTTTTGATTTTGGTTCCTTTGGGTTAGAGGTAAAATCCTGATCACACTCATAGAAGTTATCTACTGGGAAAGCAGGTTCTTCACTCATTCTACCATTCTGGAGTGTGAAAGTTCTACCCATAGGTTTCCAAATGTCATCCCTAAAGTAAACGCTATGCTTCCTATCAATAGTGTAAAGCCTAAGTCTTGCAACTAGTCTTCCTACTCGTTTAGCATAAGTTCTTTTAGGAACGTTCTTCTTAACAGGCTTAACAATCTCATTCTTAGAAACACAATCATCATGAACATTAGTTAAAGATTTCTTGCAAGTTAAACAAACAGATTCAACAGATTCATTAAACTTAGCAGAGTTCATAGGTTCATTACATTCAGATGAAATGTCTTTCTTATTACAAAGCGGTAAATTCCTAGGGTGTTCTTCTACTGTCTTCTCTTTATTCAAGCTACTACTCTTAGAGGCATGCGAGACTCTATTGTTCCTTGTATTGCTCTTAGGCTTTAGTCTGCTGCTCCTAGAGGTGCTTTCTAGTCCTGTAGAAGGTAAGGCACACGCATTAGGATTCACTGTGTTATCAAGAGAAGTGGTTTTGGCTATCCTAGTCTCTTTAGAGTGCTTGTTTAAACTTATGTCGTTTGTTCCATATGGTTTAGATGTGGAGGCAGACGCATTAGTGGTACTCATCTTAAAAAGGCCAGGTGCTAAAACTTTTGGTTTCTCTATAACCGCTTTTCCTTTTTCAACATTTTGTTTAGGCAAGGCAGGTGGAGTGACTGGTTTTGATAAATCATTTTTCTCATTGACTTTTGGAGGAGGCATAGAAACAGAAATTTTTGGTTTGACTACCGGTTTGGGAACATTTGCTTTCTCCTCAGTCAATGGTTTTGTAATCTTAGTATCCACTGCCTTTCCTTTTTTGACTTTCTAGCTAAGCCCTCAAAAGATCATTTTTTGCTTTCATGTCATTGAAGGCACGCTCATACGACAATTTGTCATATTTGCATTCCTCAGTTTTTCGATCAAGTTGTTTAAAATATGACACATTTTCTTTTTCAAGTTTTTCAAGAGCTTTTTCATATTTTGAAACAATTTCGGAGGTCTCAGACTGGAGTCTTTCATGATCTTCAACAGAATATGTTTGCAAAATAATGGACATAATATCAGTAGTCAGAACATCTTCGAAGAGAGAGTCATTTAAAGTTTCCAAAACTTTGATTTGTTCAACACAGTCATTAGCTTACTTTACCAGGGATTTATGGTCCTTGACAAAGTCAGCTGTTTCTTTCAAAAATGCTTGTTCAAAATGAATTACCCTAGAGTTGATGTTATTCAGCTGAGGGGCAATTTGAGTTTCAAAAAACTTTCTCTGTTCAATATCAAAACTAGAGAACCAGTTATTAGGTGTAATAGTGGTTTTAGTTTTAACAGTTTCTTGAAGATCCGCAATTCTCGTTTTCACATTGTCTAAAATACTTCTCGCATCACTTGAGTTAAAAGGATTGTTTGAAGACATTTTTTCAATGTTCGAAAGAGATTTTGAGACAACGACTGGTTTTGAAACAGATTTTGAAACAGGTGTTGACTCTTTGTTTGAAACATTTGGTGTGATGGAGAACTTTGACTTTTCTTTTTGATTGACAAAAGTGATTCCAGAAAGTTTGTTCCATTTGTTATAGTCAATAGGTTTGATTTCCGGACCTTTTTGTTTCATTCTTTCTCTGCTCTCCTTAGATAGTTCTAACGTTTCAAGAGAATCACGGACAATTATGGGTTCATGTAAAGCATTTCCATTATTTAACAGATTCTGATGTTTCTGAGCTTTCTTGAGGAACGAAGAAGGGTCGTTACCAAGTGCCATTCTATGATTAGTATGAAAACGTGGATTTACTTGATTAGAAAGCATCTTGTTTGTTTGAGCTGAATGACCCGTTGTAAGAAGCAAATTTTCCAAAGATTTGATTTTCTCATTTTTGTCAAGAATTTCATCAAGAAGAGAATCTTCTCGTTTTGAAAAATCAGTAATCAACTGCTTCTTTTCTTTTTCAAGATCAGAAAACAATGATTTTTGTTTTGAAAGTTGGTCATTTAGATCTGAAATTTCCTTGTTTAAAGATTTAATTTTCAAGTTCGAATTCACATCAAGTGTGTTATACTTGATTTGCAATTCTTTTTCTTTAGAAACCAAATTTCGATAACCAATTTCTAATTCTGATTCTTTGTTTTTCTGAAATTCAAAGGCTTTTGCGTTCTCCTTGTAACTCTCAAGCTCAGCGGTCAATTTAGCATTCGCGGCCTTAACTTCGCGGTTGACCGTTTTAACTTTCTCGATTTCAATGCCACAGTTATTGATTAATGATTCAAAATAAGCACGTGTTTCCTCATCAGTCTCAGTATTTTGTGCCACACAGCCTCCACTAGGATCCACATCTGGAGTTTCAGAGTTAGTATTGCTACAACTCGGATTGTCCATGTATGTATCATAAGTAGGTGCTGATGTCACAGAATGCTGTTCGTCATGAGTAAACACATCAAATATGACATTGTTATAGCATGGATCAATGATTGGTACCTCAGATACTGCATTGGCGTCATAGACAGGAGGTGCGTCAGAGTCAGTGTCGTACTTAGTCTCCTGAAGATTTGCCATGAAGATGCAGTTTGCATTGATTTCCTCTAGGTCTTCCAAATCATCCATAATAGCCATAAAGTCATGTTCCTCAGCACTCAATTGAAGTCCAGATTGTTCCTTTTGTACCAACATGATAGCTTTCTGAAGATACGCAAGATCCTTCTTTTTCTGCTTAGTTGGACAATTCCTTGCCATGTGACCCACTCCTTGACAGTTATAACACTTAACCTGATTACCCTGATTCAAATTCCCATAATTCCCAACGACTGGAGCTACAACATTCCCATTCTGATTACCCACTGCTCTATGCCCAACATTCTGTCCCATCTGATTTCTAACATTTTGACCCAACTGATTACCATGATACGGAACCGCCTGATTACCCATGCGAAATCCAGTAGCATATCCCTGTTGATTCCCAATAACTCCAACCATTTGTCCTTGATGACCCATATTCACACCCGGCTGTGCAATTTGCCTGTTGCGAGTGTTTGATGAAATCCTTTGGTTGTTGTTAGTTGGTGTGGAATAGCGACTTCTGAATGCTTTACCCAAAAATGCAAATGCTTGAGTCAAAGCTTGTTCTTGTTCGGTTTCAAGATCAGTGATTCCTTGTTCCTGGTATTGTTGATACTGTTGTTGTTGAATGACTTGTTGTTCTGGTGGATAGAATTGTTGTTGAGGAGGGAAAACAGCTTGTTGTTGTGGAATGTATTGCTGCAAGTTGTTGTTAGTGGAAGATGATGAAGCTTGTTGTTGTGTATTCACTGGAGTTTGAGTCTTTGCAATGAGTGCCAATGGATCATGATTCTTTGCTAATCTTTCTTTCCTGACTTCATTCACTTCAGTTTGGTTTTGTTTCCGAAAATCGTTGAGTTGATCAAAGTTCACCTGATGTAAGTCTTTTGTTTGGTTGACAATAGTGACATATCGTCCCCATTCTTCTGGTAGATTGTTCAAGAACTTGATGTTGCTCACGATAGTTCTGGGTGTCAACTTGTTTCTAATCAGCTCATTCATTAAAGTGCAGAACCTTCCATAGTAGGATTCAATGGATTCTCCTGGAGTAGATGTAAACTTCTCCCATGCAGTTAGCAACTTGTTCTCTGTATCTTGTTGACCAATTTCTGTTCCATGACAAAGTCGTCTAACACGTTTCCACATATCAAAATCAGTTTCACAACTGTCTACAGCAGCAAAGATGTCTTTTGGTAAACCCAGTTGTATAATATGAATTGCCATGTCATCTGCTTCGACTTGTTTCTGATCCTTTTCAGTGTATTCTGATTCCTGTTGAATACGAGAAAATGGTGGGACGGGAGGTGTTGTATCAGCATTTCCAGGGTCTTGGACTTGTCGAGGTATAAAGGGTCCATTCTGAATGGATTAAATCATCAATTTTCCATTAGGTTTGGTCTTGATGTAGCGAAGCATACGACTTGGCCATTGAAGATAACCACCTTTTTCCAACATAGGAGGATGGTTTTCGGCACCGGCTGCATGAATGTCTTGTTGAGTAGCCATTGATGAAGGTATGATATGATAAAGTTGATGTAGGATTGATTCAACGATAAAGGAGTTGTGATTGATGACAATTAAGCTTGGTTGTTGTAGTGAACATTTGGTCGAAAAACTTAAAAATCTCAATAACTTCTGTTCGGAGCATTTTTAGGACTTGAAGGTTGACCCATTCATTCGGCGTGTCATTCTTCTCGATCTCACGGTTGTTTTGATGAGTAGAACGCTGAAAACGGAGTTACGGTTCAAAAGTTATGGCCGTTTGAAGTTTTGCTCAAAATCTTACTCGTAAAACTGTTCTTAAGCGTAGAAATTAGTGCTTATGCGTAGGATTGCTTATGCGTAGGATTCTTATGCGTAGGATTCTTATGCGTAAACAGAATATTACGCGTAACCTTTAGGCTTAAGCGTAAACAGAAATGCTTAGTCAAAAAAACCTTACGCGTAAGTGTTAGCTTATGCGTAGAGTGTTACTCGTAAGTGTTTATGCTTATGCGTAAACTTAGGTTTAAAACCAAAAATCCTTTACACTATCACAGCGTAAATGATATCCAGAAGTCGAAGTGTTCCACACACTTATCCAAGTGAGGGAGGCACTGAGTAACTGTTGTTGCACGAAGATGGTTCACCAAAAAGTTATGCGTAGAAAACTAGGGTTTTGACTTTTTGACCTTTACGCGTAAAAAATTCCCAGCGATTCAAACAATTTCGCTTGCACAAACAGCCTTAAAAACACTCAAATAACACAAAAGTTTTGACCTTTTTCACCCAAAGTGCTTAGATAGCTTATGCGTAGAAACGTACAACCCAATACACACGAGTTTAAAACTGATGAAAAAAACGTAAAGCTTCGAACTTTTTTCCAAAACTAGACTCTTTAACACTATAAAAACTTTAAACCATAAGAATCTTGAAGATTTTTGTGCAAAAAGTAAATCTTTAAGCAAGATAACTTTGAGAACGAGTCTACGCGTAACCACTACACAAAAAACTTCAACCAAACACTCCTAAACCATTGTTAGGCGATTGATACCAATTGTAGGACCTCGTTTTACACCAACCTTACGCGTACACACCTTATCACAAGATGAACACCCGTAAACCAAACACACTATTATGCGTATAATATAAAGAACGAAAGATGAGAAAGATTGGTGACTTGATGATCTATGTTTATGCGTATGATATATGATGAAAATAAAACTTTTATTACTTGAAAGAAAACACACACAAAACACACTCAAGCACACACCTCAAATGACTCATTTGAGGTATATTTATACTACAAATACTAGGTGCCCTAATGGGCTTTCCATGGGCCTCGTGGAAATAGGTTGGACATGGATTGGACAATAACTTATACAAGGCTAGCTTAACATAACTTCTAGCCATTTAGCTTAACCCAGTCCACGAGCCCTTTGACTATTCTAATATGATATCTAACACACGATATAAAGTTCCTAAATGTGAATGACCATCACTTCTAATAAAACTATTAAGGCTAACATTATCTTAACGCGTTGTATTCCTAAGGTCATAGGGTATGCGTAGTCCCTAGTTTTTTGAGGTTATCTCTCGGGTTTAGCATACGAAATCGGCAAGCCCTTAAGCTATTTCATCCATAAGCCTCACTTTCATAAAGCATACTTAAGCATTAAACACAACGAATGATGCCTAGTTGCACTCCTAAGCCAAATTACAATTAAAATAAGAAACAACCTAACAATAATTAACAACTATGTTTCATAGATTTAAGCAAACACACAAGAAATTTAGCTAGGCATGTTAAACAAGCAAGCATATACACAATCAATTGAAGACATAATGATACTTTGGATTTAAATACTTATCTCGATGTGTAAAATAGGGTTTGGGACCCTAAGATACTATCCAAATTGGACTACAAACGATTTAGGGTTTTTTTCTCCAAAAGTCTACCTCCCTAAATGCAGAAAAATCGAATTCTATATATAGATTTACACTTGCGACAGCGTCACCTTTTGCATGGGACGCCGTCAGCTCGCCGTCATTAGGGTTTCATCTTGGCCAAGTTATCGATGGGACGGCGTCACCTTAGAGTTGTGACGCCGTCATTCTTCAGTTGGGACGTCGTCTTGATTCTGGATCTGGGCCGTCTGAGTTGAAAACTGTAAGTGACGCCCTCTTTCTTTACAACGTGACGCCGTCAGGTTATATGAACAAAATTTCCACTGAGCCGTCTGATGCATGTTTTGATCAAGTCTTTATAGAGGGACGGCATCGCCCTTTGATTAGGACGCCGTCAGGTTCTGTTTGAGCAGCTTGAGTAGCTTCGATCTTGACTCTGCCATTTTCTTCATGTATTTGCTCCTTTTCGTCCAAATGTGCTTCATTCCAGCATTTTGCTTCCAAGAGACCTAAAAAGTGAAAAGGAACAAAATTAAGCAGTAATGGATATAAAAGTGGTCGATTAAGGGCTTAAATGACCCCCTAAAAGCGTACGTTTTAAATCCTTATCAAATATCCCTACACTTGGTATTTGCTTGTCCTCAAGCAAATGTGCTTTTGGCCAATCAATTTATAAGTTAGGAGGCATGAAGCATGGGTTTAAAATAATTCATAACAAGTTAAAGCACCACAATAGTTATAACAAGCACGAAAATTATATACTAGGGTGTTTGGATTCTCTCATCTCTCGGGTTTATATGAAATATAATAAATGGAAATGGAAGATAAATACTCATTACCTAGCATAGTACATAGATTACCATAAGCTTGAGACTAGATCAAACCTCCACCGCTTTGGCGTAAGAACCTAGGAACAACTATCTAAGAGGTCTTTCCAAGGGTTGTAACGTTAGGCTTACGGTAGGGAAACAAAGGGTTTTGTTGGATAGGCGAGATTTAGTGGTGCCAAGTCAAAAACCTTATGTTACAAGCATGAAAAGCGTGGCGTTGCTAAGCCAAGACTCGACTCACTAACTCTAGATAACTTGAAACAAACAAACATAAATTTAAAGACATAAACATAAAGATAGATGTAGGATGGTAGCCCGTATGTTTTATCTTCATTTTTTTCATTCAATTTTTTTTTTTTTTTACACTCTCTTTTTTTTCATACTTTTTTACTCTACCATCCTCTACGATAACATCAAAATATAAGGGATTTATAGGAGCATCCCTACACTTGAGTTTTTATTTCTCTAACACTAATCGACCCGATTTGAAAAGATAAACAACACTTGGAGTATTTAATTACGTAGACAAAGAGAATTTAAATTTATCGTTCTTTCCCGTTACTCCATAAAATATTACTTTTACCCATGAGTCTCAATCATCCCAAAACTGTGTACAAACGATATGACTCGACTTAGCAACCATGCAAGTAACTAGATATTTGAACTAAGGGTTTAGTAATGATAACAATAATGCACTAAAGGTGAGTGCATACAAGGTAGGCTAAGGCGATTTGGGTGTACATTTGGGGGTGGATTAATTGTAAACAATACTTTTCATTGATATTCCAGAAAACCGAAACATCACGAGAACCGCGAAAAGGATAGGCTCTGAGGGGTTAACTAAGGGTATCGTGTACTAAAGATGAGTACATCGCAAGGGTGTTGGGTAATTACTCAACCGATGTGGAAGAAGTAATTATAATACAGGTTTCAAGCAAGGGTTATCCTAATGCCTCTTATCACTTAGTTATTCCTAATTACACAAGTGTAGTCTCACTAGCGATCTCAGCATGCATCACAAAATAAGTTCTAGATTCTATTATACTACTGGTACACTCTCTAAGCATTAAAGGTGAATGTTTTTATTCCTAAAGATCTAGGGGCGAACCTCACATTTTTTGAGGTGGAATTTGTGTGGTAAACGGTTTTTTTTGCTAGTCATATAACTCCTATCCATGAGACGCTTTATTAAGACTAAAGTTTAACTCGTACACGTCATAAAAAAAATTAAATTTGGTGCTAAAATTGCCCTAACAAATATTTCTCATAGTTTATTACACAAATTACCAAGGACAAGACAAATAATCAAGGATAAGAATAGTTTCTAAGTTCCCGTTTTATTCTCCCTCCCTACACTTAAACTGAACATTGTCCCCAATGTTCCCCGAAAGTATCTGATAAGGATTTAAAACGTACGTTTTTAAGGGTCATTTAAGCCCTTAATCACCCACTTTTATATCCGTTACTGCTTAATTTTGTTCATTTTCACTTTTTAGGTCTCTTGGAAGTAAAATGCTGGAATGATGCATATTTGGACGAAAAGGAGTGAATATATTAAGAAAATGGCTAAGTCAAGATCGAAGACACTCAAGCTGGAATTGAACCTGACGGCGTCCCAATCAAAGGGAGACGCCGTCCCTTTATACGAATTAAAATCTCTGACGGCTCAGTAGACATTTTGCTAAAATACACCTGACGGCGTCAGGCTTTGAAGAGGACGGGCGTCACAAAGACTTTTCATCTCAGACGGCCTAGATCCAGAATCAGACGACGTCCCTGCTGAATCCCGACGGCGTCACAACTACAACGTGACGCCGTCCCAACTATTACTTGGCCAAGACGAAAACCCTAATGATGGCGATCTGACGGCGTCTCACCTATAAGGCGACGCCATCGCAAGTGTAAAATTATATATAGAAATCGAATTTTCAGAATTTTAAGAGGTAGACATGTGGAGTAAAATCCCTAAACATTTGTAGTCCGACTTGGACAGTATCTTAGGGTTCTCAAACCCTATTTTACATCAAGATAAGTGTTTTACTTCATTAATTTCATTATGTCTTCCATTGAATGTGTGTATGCTTGATTGTTTAACATGTCCGGCTAAATTTCTTGTGTGTTTGCTTAGACCTATGAAAATTAGTTATTAATTATTGATTGGTTGTCTCTTATCTTAATTGTAATTGGCTTAGGAGTGTAATTAAGCTATCGTTGTGTTTAAATGCTTGAGTAATCTTTGTGAACCTTAGTTTATAAATCACTTAGCGGATTTCGTAGGCTAAACATCCAAAGATAACCTTAAAGTTAGTTTATGATTAATCTAGAGGATTTCGTAGGCAATAACCTTAAGGTAGTCTCAAAGAGTTAGGGAAAAAGGCACACCCTACGACCTTAGAAAACACAACGTGTTAAGAATAAGGACGTGACAATTCAACCACCAATAAAAGATAACTATGGAGTAATAGTATCTAGGTAGACACATTTTTAATCATCATACGAGCACACATCAAAAAGACATAGACTACCCATAGTATTAGATAATTAGAATAGTAGAGTAATCGGTAGAAGTACCACCCCCCAAATCCAAACCCCGAGATTTTACCCTTAGCTTTCTAAAAAAATATAAAAAGATAAAAAAAATAATCTTCCTCAACCCCAACCTTAGTGTAGTACACTTCTTACTAGCATTCCTATTCCCCTATAGAATGATATCAATCCCGAGGCTTACCCAATACTACACTACAACGATTAGGTTCACTGCCTAGGGTGTTGAAAAACTTGCTTGACGAAAAGGAAGTTCCTTTGACCCCGAACGTGCCTTGTACGCACATCAAGTTTTTGGCGCCGCTACCAAGGAATAGAATAGCTAGTTAGATTTCTATCTCGTTTAGATTCCCTTGCTTGATTCCTATCAAGTAAGATTTTTCTCATTTTTAGCTTCCTCGTAGTCTATCCCCCTTCTTTGTGAAATCGTTAGTAACCCCATCACTTTTCATCATGGAAGGTGATAACCCGCCACTACTCATTGACCCGCCAAGAGGCCGTACTCTTGGTGAATACTCTAGACTAAGCCACCAAGGCTATAGGAACACCATTGAGCTCCCCAATCAAGCTCAAACTACGGCCTTGTGATCCGACACCATCCGATTGGTGCAAAACGGATGTGCATTCCATGGACTTCGTTCCAAAGATCCTAATCAGCATCTCAAGGACTTCCTTAAAATCGTTGATTCCATCGACCTTGATGCTACAACACGGGAGACCACGCGCTCGCGTCTCTTCCAATTCTCTCTACTGGACCAAGCTAGTAATTGGCTTGAGCGACTTCCCGCCGGATCCATCTCAAGTTGGGATGATCTCACCACTCGTTTCCTTGCCCAATTTTTCCCACCGGGGAGAACTACCAAACTTAGGAAGGACATCTTGATGTTCCAACAACATCAAGGCGAATCTCTCTAAGAGGTTTATAGGCAAAGGGAAGAAATGCAGGTAAAACTGACGGAGATGATGAACTTGGTGAAAGAGTACACTAAGACGAAGGTTTCCGAGAAGGTGTTAGTGAGGAACGATGATCACGCTTCCCCCACTTCATTTGTTAATGCCATTTCCATTGTCTCCGATGAGGGTGGAGTAGTTGAGAAGAAGGAGACTGAGGGCAGCACGGATAGTAAGGACAAGGATGAGGCTGAGACTAATAATGAACCCAAGATCATTGATTACTATCTTAAGCATGAGATCAATAAGAAAACAATTGTTAACCAAGTAAACAACTTTAGGTACAATAAGGTTCTTAGTAAAACCCTCTTAGGTGAAATAAAAGAAGAAGAATATGACACCATGCCTATGGGACCTATGTACGAGTTGGTTATGAGAAAACCAGTAACTAAGAAACAAAAGATCTCAAGGAACTTCATAATACCATGTAGCATAGGCGAAATCGAGAATATAAATGCCTTAGCCGATCAGGGATCCGATGTAAACATAATGCCGCTATCAGTCTATAGTAAGTTGACTAAGGAGGAGCCAACCAAGACCAATCTTAGACTTTCCTTAACAAATCACTCATATGTTTACCCGTAGGAATAGCGGAGGATGTCTTAATTGAGGTGGCCAATATTATCTATCCAGTAGACTTCATAATCATAGACATTGAGGAAGATAAAAACATGCCATTAGTTCCTGGAACACCTTTTCTGGCCATCGCCAAGGCAACCATTAAATGCGGTGAGGGTATCATGATACTCAAAAGTGGCAAAGGACAAATTAGAATATCTATTGTTCTGAGATACCCTTTGAAGATTATGGAGAAGATAAATGATAAGAATTCGCAGGTCTCCAATAATACTGTTAAGAAGAAAATTAATGAATGGGAAAGAGGGCTTAGAGATTTCATGGGTCAGGGTAAAATGCGACATTGTGGAAATGTGATAAAAAATTAGGGAATAACTACATGACAAGGCCACAGCCTCAAAACAACCCTAAAGAATTTTTGAATGGAGAAAAGGTGCTTTTGTATAAATCAAGAATAAAAGAATTAAGAGGAAGGAATAAGCCTAGATGGTTTGGACCCTATACGGTGAAAGAAATTAATCTAAAAAATGAAACCGTTATCATATTAGACGACGATGGGAGAGAGTTCACAGTAAGCATACAATGTTTACAACCTTATGATGAAGGCTTAGTGAAAGAAAATAAGAACGGTAAGGGAGTCACGTAGGAGCACGACTTCGAGTCTAGCTACAAGACTCATAAATAAAGAAAAGCGCTTCGTGGGAGGCAACCCATGCTTAATTGTTTGCTTGTTTGTGTGTCATATATCTTTTCATTATTGTATGTTCTCATGTTTGAATTTGTGAAAATGCTTTATTTTGTCTTTAACCTCGTCTTAATTACATATAAAGGTATTTTACAATAAGATAAGTGTAGGGAGGATTACACACGTTTTTAAAAGAACGTGAACATGAGAACTACAATTAATGAAATTGATATATATGTGTGTTTGTTAGAGTCAAATGCTTGTATCGAGTCATAATGGATGTTTTCCAGGAATTTTTACAGATTTTAAAGGTGTAATTTTTCAAGAATTTTTCCAGGAAAACGCAGCAGACCAGTTTCTGTCAGGACAACCTGACGGCGTCAGGATTAGAAACTGACGACGTCAGGAGGAGCAGAAACAGCTTATAAATTTTTTCTCGTTTTCTGTGCTATTTATAAATTTTTGGAAATTCTCAGGTCTTAATTTTTCAGAAAATCTGCAAACATCCATTCCACAAGCATTATATCCTAGTTTAGTTGAGTCATATATAGTTTTACCACCAATTTTACGCGAAGGTTTCATATATTTTCTTAAAGTGTGCAGGTTTTATTTATCAAGAAGAAGAAACATAATATTGGATGAATTTTATCACGCATACATTCTTCTTGGAAAAGAATTTAACCACTATTTCACACGGATCCTACCGAGCTAATCCGGGGAGTACTAGTTTCTTTATCTTTTAATTACCTTCCGTTATCATAACTTTAATACTTTCGGGGAACATTGGGGACAATGTTCAGTTTAAGTGTAGGCAGGGAGAATAAAACGGGAACTTAGAAACTATGATTATCCTTGAATATTTGTCTTGTCCTATTTCATTTATGTAATAAGCTATGAGAAATATTTGTTAGGGCAATTTTAGCGCCAAATTTAAAAAATTTCATGACATGTACGTAAGGGTGAGCATATGACCCGAACGGACCGAACCGACCGAAGGACCGACCGGACCGACACGGACCGAGACCGGACCGACCACATTCGGTCCGGTCCGCGGTCCCGGCTTTTGGGCTAATTGGTCCTCGGTCCGGTCCGGACCAAAATCGACGAATTTAGCCTTGTTGGACCGGACCGACCACATTCGGTCCGGTCTCGGTCTTGGGTTTATGCCGAAATCTGTTTTCGGTCCGGTCCGGTCCGGTTTTTGGACCATGCACACCCTTACATGTACGAGTGGGACTTTAGTCTTAATAAAGCGTCTAATGGATAGGAGTTATATGACTAGCACAAAAACCGTTTACCACTCAAATTCCACCCCAAAAATGTGAGGTTCGCCCCTAGATCTATAGGAATTAAAGCATTCACCTTTAATGCTTCAAGAGTATACCGGTAGTATAATAGATTCTAGAACTTGTTTTGTGATGCATTCCGAGATCGCTAGTGAGACTAAACTTGTGTAGTTAGGAATAACTAAATGATAAGAGGCATTAGAATAACCCTTGTTTGATACTCGTATTATAATTACTTCTTCTACATCGGTCGAGTAATTACCACACACCCTTGCGATGTACTCATCTTTAGTACACGATACCCCTAGTTAACCCCCTCAGAGCCTATCCTTTTCGCGGTTCTCGTGATGTTTCGGTTTTCCGGAATATCAATGAAGAGCATTGTTTACAATCCACCCCCGAATGTACACCCAAATCGCCTTAGTCTACCTTGTATGCACTCACTTTTAGTGCATTATTGTTATCATACTAAACCCTTAGTTCAATTATCTAGTTACTTGCATGGTTGCTAAGTCGAGTCATATCTTTTGTACACAGTTTTGGGATGATTGGGACTCATGGGTAAAGTAAAATTTTATGGAGTGACGGGAAAGAACGTTAAATTCAAATTCCATTTATTTACGTAATTAAATACTTCAAGTGTTTTGATCTTTTCAAATCGGGTCAAATTAATGTTAGAGTAATAAAAACTCAAGTGTAGGGATGCTCTTATAATTCCCTTATATTTTGATGTTATCGAAGAGGATGGTAGAGTAAAAGTGTATGCAAAAAAAAATCGAAAAAGAAAAAAAAAAGAGTTTTGAAAAAAAAACAAAACAAAACAAAAATATACGGGCTACCATCCTACATCTATCTTTATATTTATGTTTGTTTGTTTAAACTTATCTAGATTTTAGTGAGTTGAGTGTTGGCTTAGCAACGCCATTCTTTTCATGCTTGTAACATAAGATTTTTGACTTGCCACAACTATTTTTGATAAGGATTTAAAACGTACGTTTTTAAGGGGTCATTTAAGCCCTTAATTGCCCACTTTTATATCCGTTACTGCTTAATTTTGTTCCTTTTCACTTTTTAGGTCTCTTGGAAGCAAAATGCTGGAATGATGCATATTTGGACGAAAAGGAGTGAATATATGAAGAAAATGGCTAAGTCAAGATCGAAGATACTCAAGCTGCTGGAATTGAACCTGACGGCGTCCCAATCAAAGGGCGACGCCGTCCCTTTATATGAATTAAAATCACTGACGGCTCAGTAGACTTTTTGCTAAAATACACCTGACGGCGTCAGACTTGGAAGAGGAAGGGCGTCACGAAGACTTTTCATCTCAGACGACCTAGATCCAGAATCAGACGACGTCCCTACTGAAGCCCGACGGCGTCACAACTACAACGTGACGCCATCCCAACGATTACTTGGCCAAGACGAAAAACCTAATGACGGCGATCTGACGGCGTCCCACCTATAAGGCAACGCCGTCGCAAGTGTAAAATTATATATAGAAATCGAATTTTCAGAATTTTAAGAGGTAAACTTGTGGAGTAAAAACCCTAAACGTTTGTAGTCCGACTTGAACAATATCCTAGGGTTCTCAAACCCTATTTTACATCAAGATAAGTGTTTTACTTCATTAATTTCATTATGTCTTCCATTGAATGTGTATATGCTTGCGTGTTTAACATGTCCGGCAAAATTTCTTGTGTGTTTGCTTAGATCTATGAAACTTTGTTATTAATTATTGATTGGTTGTCTCTTATCTTAATTGTAATTGGCTTATGAGTGTAATTAAGCTATCGTTGTGTTTAAATTCTTGAGTAATCTTTGTGAACCTTAGTTTATAAATCACTTAGCAGATTTCATAGGCTAAACATCCAAAAATAACCATAAAGTAAGGTTAAACATCCAAAGATAACCTTAAAGTTAGTTTATGACAATTCAACCACCAATAAAAGAGAACTAGGGAGTAATAGTATCTAGGTAGACACATTTTTAATCATCATACGAGCACACATCAAAAAGACATAGACTACTCGTAGTATTAGATAATTAGAATAGTAGAGTAATCGGTGGAAGTACCACCCCCCAAATCCAAACCCCGAGATTTTACCCTTAGCTTTCTAAAAAAATATAAAAAGATAAAAAAATAACCTTCCTCAACCCCAACCTTAGCGTAGTACACTTCTTACTAGCATTCCTATTCCCCTAGAGAACGATATCAATCCCCGAGGCTTACCCAATACTACACTACCACGATTAGGTTCACTGCCTAGGGTGTTGAAAAACTTGCACGACGAAAAGGAAGTTTCTTTGACCTCGAACGCGCCTTGTACGCGCAAGTATCAAAGTTATGATAAAGGAAGGTAAGTAAGGAAAAGAAACTAATACTCCCCTGATTAGCTCGGTAGGATCCGTGTGGAGTTGCGGTTAAATTTTTTTTCAAGAAGAATGCATAAGTATTAAGCTCCATCCAATTTGTGTTTCTTCTTCTTGCCAAATATAACCTGCACACATAAGAAAACAAACGAAACCTTCGCATAAAATCGACGGTAAAACTATATATAATTCACAACTACACTAAGATATAATGCTTGTGGAATGGATGTTTAGAGTTTTTCTAGAAAATTAAGACCTGAGAATTTCCGAAAATTTATAAGTAGCACAGAAAACGAAAAATTGTATAAACTGTTTCTGCTTAACCTGACGTCGTCAGGCTTTAATCCTGTTGTCGTCAGGTTGTCATGACTGAAACTGGTCTACTGCGTTTTCCTGGAAAAATTCTAGAAAAATTACATCTTTAAAACCTGTAAAATTCCTACAAAGCATCCATTATGACTCGATACAAGCATTTGACTCTAACAAACACACATATATATATCAATTTCATTAATTGTAATTCTCATGTTCATGTTCTTCTAAAAACGTATGTGATCTTCCCTACACTTATCTTTTTGTAAAATACCTTTATATGTAATTAAGACGAGGTTAAAGACAAAATAAAGCATTTTCACAAAATCACACATGAGAATAAACAACAATGAAAACGATATATGACACACAAACAAGCAAATAATTAAGCATGGGTTGCCTCCCACGAAGCGCTTTTCTTAATTTATGAGTCTTGTAGATAGACTCGAAGTCGTGCTCCTATTTTCCGCATATCTTAGATGCCCATTCGATTTCCTTAACTCTTCTTTCATCACAAATATATTCAGGGCCTAACTCTAGACAAACGGTGTAGTAAACTTTGCTCTCCCAATCAACTTCAAAAGCCGGAATGTTGTCTACATCTAAATCATCAATACCGTTAAACCTTTTATTTTTGTAAGGTATCACATATTTAACACATTCGGTCCCATTTGAGAACTTGGCTATTCCTTCCTCTTGATCATAAATCATCATGGATTCCTCAATAAATGGTCTCCCATGTATCGCATCTCCTAAGAGTCCATCAATGATGCCTTTAACATCTTCCAAGATCATGAAATCACACCTATATGTGAAATTACCTACAAAGACATGCAATCCTCTAGCTCTCCCAACATAGTAACTTACTTTCCTAGGATAAAAGGGATCTCTCCTAGGTCCTAGCTTTTCTCTCATGATCCAATTGTAATAGAGCATAGACATTATATTCATGGGTGCCTTATAGTCTATGTAAGTGTGATCCCTATACAAGTCCCAATCATGCACGGTATCTTAATGTTTCTAGGGTCACCCTTTTTTATGCATGGCTCGAAAGGTGGTCGCGGGTAGTTAAATACGTTATAGTGATAGGTGGTTTCCTTTCCATTAGGGTATGACATGAAATACTCTTTAAGTTCCTCTTCCTTTCTACCCTCCATTATTTCTAATACTTTATAATCTTCTTCCCTAATTTCGTCATCTGAATCATCGCTCGTGGTTGAATCACTATCTAACGTATTAGTTGATTCCTTAAGGGCTTTCTCAAGTGCACTTTCAATTATCCTATGCAACTTCTTAAGTTCTCCAATTTCACTAACGATACGAGCTCGAAGTTGGTTGGCAAAAGTCGGATCAAGTGGTGGGTTTTGTGGTGGATGGTTGTTTGATAGGGGATTGTTGTTTGGTGGGTTATCACCTTCCATGATGAAAAGTGATGGGGCTACGAACAAAGTCACAAAGAAGGGGGATAGACTACAAGGAAGCTAATGAAAATGAGAAAAAATCTAAAGGAATCAAGCAAGGGAATCTAAACGAGATAAAGATCTAACTAGATATTCTATTCCCTGGCAGCGGCGCCAAAAACTTGATGCACGTACGAAGCGCGTTCGGGGTCAAAGGAACTTCCTTTTCTTCGAGCAAGTTTTTCAACCACCTAGGCAGTGAACCTAATCATTGTAGTGTAGTATTGGGTAAGCCTCGGGGATTGATATCGTTCTCTAGGGGAATAGGAATGCTAGCAAGAAATGTATGACGAGAAGGTAGGGGTTCAGGATGATTCTTTTTTATCTTTTTATAGTTCTTTAGAAAGCTAAGGTAAATATCTCGGGGCAATTGGTTTGGGGGGTGGTACTTCTACCGATTACTTCTACTTATCTAATTATCTAATTATCTAATACTACGGGTAGTCTAATGTCTATTTGAAGAGTGCTCGTATGATGATTAAAAATGGGTTTACCTAGATACTATTACTCCCTAGTTATCTTTTATTGGTCGGTTGAATTGTCACACCTTATCTTAACATGTTGTATTCCTAAGGTCATAGGGTATGCGTAGTCCCTAGTTCTTTGAGGTTATCCCTCGGATTTAGCATACGAAATTGGCAAGCCCTTAAGCTATTTCATTCATAAGCCTCACTTTCATAAAGCATACTCAAGCATTAAACACAACGAATGATGCCTAGTTGCACTCCTAAGCCAATTTACAATTAAGATAAAAAACAACCTAACAATAATTAATAACTAGGTTTCATAGATCTAAGCAAACACACAAGAAATTTAGCTAGACATGTTAAACAAGCAAGCATACACACAATCAATTAAATACATAATGATACTTTGGATTAAAATACTTATCTCGATGTGTAAAATAGGGTTTGGAACCCTAAGATACTGTCCAAATCAGACTACAAACGATTTAGGGTTTTTCTCCAAAAGTCTACCTCCCTAAATGCAGAAAAATCGAATTCTATATATAGATTTACACTTGCGACGGCGTCACCTTTTGTATGGGACGCCGTCAGCTCGCCGTTATTAGGGTTTCGTCTTGCCCAAGTCATCGATGGGACGACATCACCTTATAGTTGTGATTTCGTCAGTCTTCAGTTGGGACGTCATCTTAATTCTGGATCTGGGCCGTCTGAGTTGAAAACTGTAAGTGACACCCTCCTTCTTTACAACGTGACGCCGACAGGTTATATGAACAAAATTTCCACTGAGCCGTTTGGTGCATGTTTTGATCAAGTATTTATAGAGGGACAGCGTCGCCCTTTGATTGGGACGCCGTCAGGTTCAGTTTGAGCAGCTTGAGTGGCTTCGATCTTGACTTTGTCATTTTCTTCATGTATTTGCTCCTTTTCGTCAAAATGTGCTTCATTCCAGCATTTTGCTTTCAAGAGACCTAAAAAGTGAAAAAGGAACGAAATTAAGCAGTAACGGATATAAAAGTGGTCGATTAAGGGCTTAAATGACCCCCTAAAAGCGTACGTTTTAAATCCTTATCAGATAGTAAGGAATTATAAAAGCACCACAAGGCATCGGTGGCAATTTTCTTTCGTGTGGATATTGGACGAGAAGGATTCCCAATAATGTTATCAATCGGATGATCATTGGTCCATTTTCTATGATGTTCATGTGGTTGAGGGTAGGGAACTGAAGTAGCCATGTTAAGATCCCCTAAAGAAGATGCCTCAGAAGGAGATTCAGGAGCAAATATGTTCTCGAATGGAGCATCTTTAGGAGGAGCAAAAGGATTCACTTCTAAAGATATGTCTACTGCAGTGCTTTGATGTACGGAAGGAGATTGAAGATTTGATGATGATGGTAAATGACTTGCAGATGGAACATCTTAATCTATTGAAGTAGACACATATGGACCATTTGAGTTGTTTGAAACAGGAGCTGCGACAGCCGATGATGTCGTAGTATCACCAGTTGGTGGCTCAAAATATTCATCAAACATCGGATCAAACAAGATCTTCAAATCTTCATTTGAAGGGGTTACATACGGAACTGCAGGAGTGGGATACTGTACAAGACCTGAACTAATTAGCCCAGGAGTCAAAAAATTAGGTGTGGATCCGGAACTGGTGTGTCCAGGAGTCAGTTGCTCAGTCAGCTCATCGAATGTCATGTGAATGGTTTCCATAATTTTTCGGGTTCGTCTGTTGTAGGTTCGGTATCCCTTATGATCTGGTGCATAAGGATCCAATGTCTGCTTTAGCATTTAACTTTCCCAGATCTTCACTATCATTTGTCGGATAGCATAGAACACCAAACACACATAGAAAAGAAAGATTCGGTTTCTTGTTATGTATCATCTCATATGGATTTTTGTTGTGAAGAGTATGAATCAAGGGTCGGCTTTGGGTGTAACAAGCAGTAGCAATAGCTTCCGCCTAAAGAAACATTGAAGCCTTAAAGAATATCAGCATGGTTCGTGCAGCTTCCATAAGAGTATGATTTCGTCTTTCAATAACTCCATTCTGTTGAGGAGTACGGGGAATACTCTTCTAATGACTGATGCGAATACCCTCATAAAATTGAATGAGTTGTTTGTTCACAAACTCAGTTCCATTATCTGTGCGGATGACTCTGATGGTTTTATTGAGTCTGACTTGTAATTGTTTGATCAGTTTGATGATAACCTTAGGAGTCTCGTCCTTGGTTCTCAAAAACTTCACCCATGTAAATATTCTTTCTCATTGGTGATGCGAATATTCTTTCTCTCAATCTCATAACATTTAAGCTTTATCGCATTTTGTTTTACCATGTTTTCCATATCTTTAAACACATATTTCATTTCTTTAACTTCAGTTTCTAGAGCCTTTTAAATACCCTCAAAATATTCTTTGACCAGTTTAAAGAATGGAATAACATCAGTTAGATAACACCGTTTTGTTTGCTTAAACCCCCTTTCCCCTTCAGTAATAGCTGATGGTGTAATTATCTTCTTGCATGTTTTATTGAAATCAGCAAATAGTTGATAAAGTACGTTGTTAGGTTCCCATATTCATAACACAAGCATCAATATAAGAAATGGAGAAGAGATAGATCGGTTGAACGCTTTAAACACACACACGTATGAATGAGAATAGTTATGCGTAAAGTGTAATGAATAAAATGAACAACCAACCTTCAATAGAAGGTTTACAAGAGGTATTTATATGTCAAGGAGCTAGGGCAACACTTCTAGACTCCTTCCCTTCTTATGGGCTTGGGCCAAGGCTTATGGGCCTTCTACACAAGCCTTAGCTTAATAACAAACATAAAGGCCATATTAAGCTAACTATTACATATGAATCACTAACACTTGAATTAATGTTTAGGAGTGATTCCAACAATCTCCCCCTAAGTGTTGGTGATGAATGAAAGAGTGATAAACGTTGTAGGTGCTGATGTAATAGTAGCTTTGACGTCTTCTGACATTCTTCTTTCTTGTGAGAAGAAGTGTCTTGATTCGAACAATCTCCCCAGTGTAGAGAAATTGTTTCCTTTGAAGTATTCTGTTTTGACGTCTTTTTATTTCTTTGTTCTTTAGTTCTTTGTTCTTTGTGGTGAAAGTGATAGTATGGTGTGGTTATCTAAATCAGGTCCGCTTTGTTGCTCCAATGTCTCCACGTCTTTCTCCAACATGCTCACACGCTCTTTAACGTTGGAATTCAGTACTGATGTAGTTCTCTTAGTCTTTAAACTTTGTAGATTCTTTGACTTTGACGAAGAATAATTCTGACTTTGTGTTGCCGTTTGAGAGAACTTCCATTAGTGATGTTGTTGGTATGAGCATGTGAAGAATCTGCACGATCAGTCCGCTCCAGAGCTTCCATAAGAAGAAAAACATAAGACTGGTTAGTAATAAGCGAATTCCGGCACTTACAAGTTTGAACTTCGAGAGTGTTAACAGCATAGTGTGAAAACACAACTCTAATTCTCACAAAGGCCGTTCCTGAACTGGAGTCCCACAAGTGAGATAACGCGATGTACCGAAGTACATCTACAGTTCAGATGAGTCGCTGAGGTACACCGAAGCATCACCTCACGACTGTAGATCGTTTGAGACCACTAAGCGTAATCCACGGGGAGTTACCGAAGTGACCTGCTGTCAGGGCTGTTTGATGTTGACCCTGGCAGGAGTTTCCATTCAATCACTGAGGATCACAGATGTGAACCTCTCATAAATGTTCTCGACAGATTGCTAAGATCTGTGAAGGACTCGATAACGTATCACTTGCGTTCTTATTGTTGAACAACAAGTGATGAAATGTCAAGTGTACCTAAGAGATCTTTTAATGAATCTCGTGGCTCTAGACTCAATAGTGCGCTTTGGTTTTCCTGAGCGGAGACTAGGGAGAGGGTCTCCTTCTTCAATACCAGCGATCTCTAAGAAAAGGCCGATAGTTTACGTAGGGTTCCCTGTGAGAATGAAACAAGTTTCTTTTGGGAGAAACTTGAGTGGCTAAGAAGGTTTAGTGCATGCGTCACTGGGTCCATGACGACTTTTAATCTACAATACCGGTGTCATTTAGTGACAACCAGTAGCATATGAATTGAACCCGGTGTCGGCCCTAAGTTGAATAATCTGGAGGGCTATTTATTTTCACCCTTTTCTTTTGCTTTTCTTTTTAATTCTTCAACTCCTTCTTTCTCCGATTCTCATTTTCTCCTTTTTATAATCATACCTAAGGACTTCTAATACTAACTATTGGTGATGTCCTTGGGTAGATCCCCCCGGCTCTGGCGGATCATAGGACGGTTATTCCTAACCTTAGTCACCTTATAACTCCATGACTAACCTACGTTGCCATAAAACCATTTTCTTGAAAATCTCCCAAAGTGTTTGTAAATGAAAAACATGTTTGAACACTTTAAGAGTTTTAGATTTTCAGAAATACTCCCCCTCCACATGTGCTTAAGAATTTTGACAGAAATCTGCATAGCGAGGAAAGAGCGCGCACTTTTTGAATTCTTTTCACACGAAGGTTCAATAGCAAAACACAACATATTTCTTATCACATAATTTTTCTCCCCCTAAAAAATGGCATATAAATATGTTATTTTTGAAGAAATGTTAAGAATAAATATGACCATTTTGAGTTTTGTGGGAAGATTACACGAAGAACAATTTGTGAACAAAGTTTTTGATCAAATACTCCCCCTCAACAAGTGATGTTAACGGTTGAGGTTTTGAAAAAACATAAGGGGAAGTACTTGTTCTTTTGAGCAAAACCTTTTAAAATTGAAAGGTTTGATAAGTTTTACTGAAAATTTAGAAGCTTTCGCTCCTTTTATAAGGATTGTGGCACTGAAGCGTACCACATGGTCCTTTCATTACAAGTACGAGTTGTACACTGTTATGTGTGCACAAACCATTGTCATTAAATAATCACACATCTAAATCAATATGAAAATGAAACAATTTAAGGGGTACCAGGTAGTCCATCAATCTTTCCAGGAATGCGAACAGGGCGTTGATAGCCTGTTAGAGTAATCATGGGACGACCACCTACTGAAGCTCTCTAGAGTTCGAACTGGTCCCTTCGTACAACCTTTCATCAGTTCGAGTGATGATCCTCTTCACATCCCGTCTATCCTGAGAATTCCATCGCTTTGGAGACCCAATGCCTTCATGTATCGCCTTCAACCTATAAGCCAAGCCGTCCGACCTTCTTCATTGTGTGATCCCCAAACTTATGAAGATCTCTACGCCATCAAGCGATTGCGTTGTAGTTCAGTACGGTAAACTACTCCGAATGGTTTGCTGACGAGAGTGTATTGTGGAAGCTGGTTGATGTCAGGAAGTTCTAGTTGAAGTCTGGTGAGGTTGACACGTTTCTGATACGATTTAACAGCAAGTTGTAAATCTTCTACGTTCTCGGATCACTATGCTTCTGATGAAGATGAGCAAGGACTTGATGTATTCACGTTGAATTTCAGTCAAGAATTGTCTCATTCTTCCCTGTACTTTGGCAAGATACAGATCTTCAATGTCGTTGAGAGACAAGTTCGGAAAGTCCGCTTCACAGAATTCATAGTCCCTTTCATCTTGTCTTTTGACCACAATATTCTTGAGGAAGGTGTAATCCCATTTAGGCGAAAGAGTTACATGCTTAACAGCAGCGATCCCTTTATCACTGTGCACTTCATGTTGAGACTTTCGAACCTGGTAGCTCTTATAGTAGATTCGTCGGCGTTCCGGCCAATGGTGAATCCCATACATTGCATCAATTTCATCTTGATCCACACGGTTAGAAAACATGTGAGTAGCCTTTTCTTCGATGGCTATACAGTTGGAGTATATGGTCTGCGGGAATGGAAGTGTAAGTGATGTAGCATATTTCTTTGAACCATCGCTACCGTGTAGAAGAAATTCCAAGTCTTTGTTGAAGAAGTAGCGGAATGGAATCTTAGGTTGATCTGGTTGGCCAATCGTTGGTAGAGGTCTAGACCAGTCGGTGTAGTATGGAGCGTTGTCTCTTCTGGTGAAGTCAATGTTTGCTTCAGGGTTGAGCCAATCAATGTTGGTGGACATGGCTCGTGCTATGTTTTCAAGGTGATATTCAACTTCAATAGCACTTTCCGAGCTGTCTTTGAGTAGTTGAAAGGCTTCATTCTTGATTCGTCTCAACTCTGATTTCGTCATCTTCTTCACCCAAAACTTCTCTTGAAGTAACTTAGCATGCTCCAATGTTCAACCTTCTACCATATCTTGATCATCAGTAAGGGCGGGAGTGGCATCAACAAGTGTAGAGAACCATTCAAACTCGGTGTCATCTTCGTCTAGCCATGAGACGACATCAGGCTTAGACGTCTTCTTCTTCTTCTTTGGCCTAGATGAGGATCTTTGGTTTCTTTGTTGAAGCAGGAGAGGTGGGTTGTTGTTGGGGCTCATGTATCTCTTCATCGTTACCACCAGTGTACTCGAAGTGATCACCGGTTTTCTCTGTCTGAGGTGGTAACTCAGAGTCCTGAGGTTTGTCAGCAGAAGAGCGTGGAGGAGATCGTTGTTGAGATGGAGTCCTTTGGGGTGGAGATGGCATTAAGGAAGATTCACCAGACTTCTTTGGACGTTTAGGTGCAGAGTTGTTGGGAATTATGCGAAGTAGGAATTATGCTGTCAATACTGCCGAAGGATTCTGCTGAAGTAGAAGCAGAATATGCTGAAGAAGAGATTCTGCTGAAGATTAAAAGCGTTGTCGTGTTTCTGCTGAAGGGTGGAAGCTGACTAGGATCAGCATGCACTTTATTATTTAAATGCTAACCCATCATTATTCTTGAACTGCCCGAGGTTAGCATGGGTATTAATGTAGTGCTCAATATTGTTTAGTGTTTAGTCATTAAATGCATGCTTGCATGTTTAGTCGATTGAGTAGTAATAGTTTAGGGTTCCTTGTCTATAAAAGGAACTTAATAGTTTGTAATAGACAACTCATTCGAAACATAGAGTTTCAGTTAATAAAAATATCCATAGAGGATCTAAGTGTTCTTAGTTATAACAGCTTGTATTTACATTCCGCTATAGAATACGGGTTGTAGAAATTTTCTATTAGTTTGCTTGTGATTACATAGGCAACACTAACGATCCACGAGTGCTCAAGATCTGTCAAGGTCTGTGTGTTTTCAACAAGTGGTATCAGAGCCTCGGGAAAGTCTCTACGATACTGAGAACCATATTTTTCCTCACCCCCATACAACCAAAACACATTCACCATGCCTGAAACTGATGATGAATCAGAAGTCACCAACAACAACATCAAAAACACCACCTCTATGCAGCAACTTAGTCTTTCCAACAGTAATGGTAAGTTTTCTTATCTGAAAAAGGAAGAGTATGATCTGTGGACTATGAAAATGCAGAAATGGATCTCCAATATTGATTGGAATCTTTGGGAAATTGTAAAGAAAGGAAACAATCTGAAGAAGACTATCCCAGATCTTGATGGTAAGTTTACCATTGCTCCTCCCAAAACTGCTGAAGAGATTTTAGTCGTGCAAAGAGAGCACAAAGTGAGAACCATCCTTCTTCAAGCTATTCCCGAAGATCACTTGGGTGATTTTCACCACATGGATGATGCAAAGGACATATGGATGGCTCTTAAAGCAAGGTTCGGTGGCAATGAAGAGTCCAGGAGAATGAGGAAGTCCATCTTTGAGACAACACTTCCAAGAGTTCAATATCTCTGAAGAAGAAGGTATCCACAAGGGATACGGCAGGTTTCACAAGATTACGAGTCAGCTAAACCAGTTGAATGCAAAACCTGACAATGACGATTGCAACTCAAAGTTCCTTCGATCTTTGCCTCCATCATGGTTACATGTCAGTATAGCTCTTAAGGCTAAAGGTGGGTTGGACATGCTCACTTTTGATGAACTATACAACAAGCTCAAATCTCTTGAACTCCGATGTTAGATCTCCCCGTGCATCCTCTTCTGGTCATACTGACCTTTGTTGGGACATCTCTCTCCAATATGATGATGCATGCTCCAAGTCCATCTTACTTACCATCATCATCTTACAATCGTCCCACTCCATCCTACCCTCAAGCTAAACGGTAGTGTATTGGAGGATGTGCTTCATTCATTTGTTGCTGATTATGATACTCAGCAACATCTTGTTTATGAAGACTTTGATCAGGTGGACCCACTTGAGATGGAGGAGATGAAGTTGAAATGGCAGGTGGCCATGCTTTCAGTAGATATCAAGAGGTTTGAGGAGAAGTCAGGAAGAAAGTTTGGCTTCAAGGGAAAGGATCCAGCTCGTTTTGACAGGAGCAAGGTCAAGTATTTCTCTTGTCACCAGATGGGTCATTTCTCAAGGGAATGCAATGATAGGAAGAGTGGAGAGGGAGCTAACTACAATTCCTATCAGCAGAATTAGAAGGAAGCTAGAACTTCAAAGAACTCTTGTCACCTTGGATGAACAGGTCAACTAGGCTGCACATGAACCTGTGAATGAGGAAGCTGCTGATGCAGAGAAGCTTGGATTGCTGGCCAGATGTACTTCAGAAGATAGGCATGATCAATTTTCCTTGATGGGACTTTCTCAGGATCATCCTCTTAAACATAAAGATATCGGTATTGTTGATAGTGGTTGTTCAAGAAGCATGTCTGGAAATAGAGATATGATGCACAATTTTATTCCTATTGAAGAAGGAGGCAATGTGACTTTTGGTGGAAGTGATGGTAGAATTACTGGGAAAGGCACCATCAAGACACCCCTACTGAACTTTGAGAATGTGTACTATGTTAGGGAACTTCAGCACTTCAACTTGTTCTCTGTCTCACAAATTTGTGACACCAAGAACAAGGTACTCTTCACTGAAGATGAATGTCTTGTGCTTTCTAAAGAGTTCAAGCTTCCAGAAGATACTTCAATTCTGTTGAGAGTTCCTCGAACTCACAATCTATACACATTCAACCTCAATGAAGTTCATCCCGAAGGTAACCTCACTTGTTTGGTGGCTAAAGCATCCTTGGATGAGTCTACCAAATGGCATAGGAGAATGGCTCATGTGAATTTCAAGACCATAAACACACTCTCTAAAATGGGTCTTGTTGAAGGTCTACCCTCCAAAGTTTTCTCCAATGATCATAATTGTGTTGCATGCAACAAAGGGAAGCAACACAGAGCCTCCTACAAAGCTATCACTGCTTTGTGAGCATTATTTCGAGCCTCTTCACTGTTACATATGGATCTTTTTGGTCCAACTCAAGTCAGAAGCATTGATCACAAGTATTTTTGTTTGGTTATCACTGATGGATATAGCAGATTTTGTTGGGTGTTCTTTCTAAGGACTAAAGATGAAACATCTCCTGTGCTGAAAGACTTCATCACCCTCGTTGAAAATCAGTTGAACAAGAAGGTTAAGGGAATTCGGTGTGATAATGGGACGAGTTCAAAAACGCTATTCTTATAGAACTCTGTAGGTCTAAAGGGATAAAGAGAGACTATAGCAATCCAAGAACCCCATAACAAAATGGGGTAGCTGAAAGAAAGAATAGGACCTTGATAGAGGCTGTAAGATCAATGCTTGCAGACTCTAAATTGCCCACTATGTTCTGGACTGAAGCTATTGGCACAGCTTGCTATGTGCTAAACAGAGTCTCCATTACTAGACCTCACCTCAAAACACCATATGAACTTCTTTTTGGGAAGGTTCCAGCCATTCATTACCTCAAACCTTTTGGTTGTCAAGTGACCATTCTAAACACCAGTGATCCGTTGGGGAAGTTTGATGAGAAAGTCGATGAGGGATATATTGTGGGTTTTTCAGCTCATAGCAAGGCGTACATAGTATATAATCTATCTGCCAAGAAGATAGAGGAGACTTTGAACCTGAGATACATGGAAGATAAGCCCAATGTTCAAGGACAGGGTTATGTGTGGTCTTTTGACCTTGACTACTTAACTGATTATTTGGGTTATACTAGACATATGGCTAACCAAAGTGCAGGTTCTCAAGAGTCTCCCACTAACAATGCAGGCACCTTGGATGCTGACTCTGAAAGTGAATTTGAAGATGATGAACAACCTATACTTGTGCCTTCTTTCTCCCCTAACAATGTTGCAGGTAACACTTCTAGAGATTCTTTTGCTGAGTGTGAAGATGAATCACACTATGTTGAGGACCTTGCTAGACTTCAGACTCAAGAGTTTGCAGCTAAGCTTGAAGCTGAGAAGGTGAATGGGGAGCTTGCAAATGAGGCTGTCAGTGGAAACCACATTTCTGCGACACGATGCAGTCTCTCCCATCGTCATCAAATCTGCTGAAAGCTCGACATGTTTTACTCCTATTCCTACTAGAGTGTCCACAGACTTTGGTGAACCGTATACTTGCTTTCCAAGACCTTCAGATCTTGGAAATCATCAACCCAATCGGCATTTTACCTCACCTTCCTATGACACAACTTTTGTACCAACTGTGTATAATCTTGAACCTACCATTGAAGTCAACCCCACTGCTACTAAAAGAATCAACATAACTCACCCTCAATCCAATATTATTGGTGACATTCTAGCTCCTGTTAGAACTCGAAGGGCTATCTCTAGTCCTAAATTTGGACAGGTTGCTTTTATCTCTTATGTCTCAAATCAGCAAAGAGACAATCACACAGACTTCAAGCATTGTCTGTTTGCGTGTTTTCTTTCTCAAGTAGAACCAACCGTGTCACTCAAGCTCTTGAAGACTCAAGTTGGATTGAGGCAATGCAAGACGAAATGCAACAGTTTCAAAACCAACAAGTTTGGATCTTGGTACCATTACCAGATGGCAAATATGCTATTGGAACTAAATGGATTCTGAAGAACAAAAGAGATGCAAGGGGTGTGGTTATTAAAAACAAATCAAGATTAGTAGCTCAAGGTTACAGGCAAGAGGAAGGGATTGATTATGATGAAGTGTTTGCACCTGTTGCTAGAGTAGAGGCTATTTGAATTTTCTTGGCCTATGCATCCTACATGGGCTTCATGTCAGAGATGGATGTTAAAGGTGCTTTTCTGCATGGTGAGATAGAAGAGGAAGTTTATGTCACTCAACCCAAAGGATTTGAAGACCCGGATCATCCTAATCATGTTTACAAGGTCGTTAAAGCTCTCTATGGACTTCATCAGGCACCAAGGGCATGGTATGCTAGGCTTTCATCATTTCTGCTAAAGCATGTCTACAGAAGAGGTGCCATTGATAAGACTCTTTTTCTGAAGAAGAACTCGACAGACATCATTCTTGTGCAAGTGTATGTGGATGACATCATTTTTGGATCCACTAAAGAAGCTTGGTGCAGGGAATTTGAGGATCTGATGAAGGGAGAATTTTAGATGAGTGCTATGGGGGAGCTTACTTTCTTTTTGGGTCTCCAAGTTCAAGAAACAAGATGGGATATTTATCATCAAGATAAATATGTGAGGGACATGTTGAAGAAATTTGGTATGGAAGGTGTCAGAACTGCCACAACACCTTATGAAGCTCCAAAAACGAAAACCAACAATGAACCAGATCTTCCTGTGAATGTTCATTTATACAGATCTATGATTGGTTCATTAATGTATCTAATGACTTCAAGGCCGATATTACCTTTGTGAGTGTGCTCTCGACATCAAGTCACTCCACTTACTTCCCATCTCAATGCAATCAAGAAGATCTTTAAGTACCTCAAAGGCCAACCTCATTTAGGCCTTTGGTACCCAAAAGAGTCTCCTTTTAAGTTGGAAGCATATAGTGATAGTGATTATGATGGTGCAAATCTGGATAGGAGATCCACAACTGGAGGTGTCAATTCCTTGTAATGAGATTGATCTCTTGGCAGTGCAAGAAACAAACCATTGTGGCTACCTCCACTCATGAAGAGTATGTTGCTGCTGCAAATTCTGTGGACGGTCCTTTGGATTCAAAACCAATTGCTGGATTATGGGTATAACTTCATGAACACAACTCTTTTTATTGATAATCAAAGTACCATATGCATTGTCAAAAATCCAGTCTTTCACAGTAGAACCAAACATATTGAAATCAGGCACCACTTTATAAGAGATGCATATGAAAAACATTTGATAAATGTGGCTAAAATTCATACAGATGATAATGTGGCAGATCTGTTAACAAAAGCTTTTGATGGACCAAGGTTTCAACACCTTGTGGTCAATATTGGAATGCTTAACCCTTAACTGCAAAGTTTAAGGGGAGGCATAGGCCTCGGGGGAGGCATATGCCTCAGGGGATGATTTTGTTTGATTTATTTTGTTTGTTGTATTCTAAGTTAAAAAAAAAAAAACTATCTTTCTTGCAGGTTTGTTGTATATAGTTGATGGTTTTAACTCACCGATATATACCTTGTGTATATCAAAGAGTTGGCTAGTCCAAAGGGTACAGCTTTGGTAAAGACACATCAAATCTGTTGATAAATTTGTAATGATTTGCTCCAAATCATAGGGTCTGCAACCACCCATGCTTTATTGCTGAGTGTTGTATGGTCATCAATTCACCATGGTATATTCCTTTTTGGAATCCAAGAATTGGCTAGCCCACAAGTATATGGCTTGTGGTAAAGGCAAATGAATCCATATTTGGTTATCAATTCACCAATTCTAAGAATTGACTAGTCTTGAGCAAATGGCTATAGGCAAAGACACATCAATCCCGTTTATATGGTTTCTGGTTTGCCAATAAATCAGATGGTTATCAGTGTACCATAGTTTTCGAACTTAAACATTTGGCTACTCCGTTAGTAATGGCTATTGGTAAAGAGACATCAAATCCATTATTTTCAATGATTCACCTCTCTCAAGAGTTAACACACCTGGATGTGATGAGAATAGTATGCAACTAATGTGTTTTGATGTACACTATGTCAATTGTTGCTGCAAAGACCTGGCGTTTCAAAGATTGGTCATCATAGAGATGAGCTTATTCTTGGTTCTTTGCTACTGATGTTTGAGAACAATCCTCTATTACTGCAGTCTCTAAGATCTTTCAAGGTTAGGAAACTGGAACTTAACCAAGTCAAATTCCAGTTTAGGGGAGGATTGTTGGGAATTATGTGAAGTAGGAATTCTGTGTCCAATACTGCGAAGGATTCTGCTGAAGTAGAAGCGAATCTGGCAAGAAGAGATTCTGCGAAGATTAAAAGCGTTGCGTGTTTCTTGAAGGGTGGTGAAGTGACTAGGATCAGACATGCGCTTTTATTATTTAAATGCTAACCCATCATTATTCTTGAACGGCCCGAGGTTAGCATGGGTATTAATGTACTGCTCAATATTGTTTAGTGTTTAGTCATTAAATGCATGCTTGCATGTTTAGTCGATTGAGTAGTAATAGTTTAGGGTTCCTTGTCTATAAAAGGAACTTAATAGTTTGTAATAGACAACTCATTCGAAACATAGAGTTTCAGTTAATAAAAAGATCCATAGAGGATCTAAGTGTTCTTAGTTATAACAGCTTGTATTTACATTCCGCTATAGAATACGGGTTGTAGAGATTTTCTATTAGTTTGCTTGTGATTACATAGGCAACACTAACGATCCACGAGTGCTCAAGATCTGTCAAGGTCTGTGTTGTGTGTTTTCAACAAGAGTCCTTGTCCTTATCATCGTCATCTCTTGGTCGTTTAGGTTGATCTGCTGAGTCCTTGCATGATGATCTGAGTTGATAATCTAGTAGACCTTCAAAAAATTTAGCTTCATCCGAAGTAAAAGTTGCAGATCGTTTTGACATTTGCATCACCAATTTAGCAATTAACTTCGGTTTGAGAGATCGATTCTTTGGCCATTATATGTTTAACCAATGCGGCGATGTTTGGAGTAAGTTGTATGCGGAAAATACTTCTCTTGTCAAACCGAGGTCGATTAATAGAAGAAACTTGTGATTATATTCTCTTGCCGTCTTCTCCAATTCCTTTTGGAAATCTCCTTTGATAAACTTCTGGATTTGTTCCTTTTCTTTCAACATCTCGTTTATCCCGTCTTGAAGAAAGTTGATTCTGGCACGCCAAGTTGATTGACTTTTGTTGATCACATCTTTCTTCTTGACTTGCTTGATAGCTTTGACAATCTTTGTCTTAGCTCAGGATATCCAAGAGTTTGTTAGTTTCTTCACTGTTAGGTTCCTTTGGATGGTGGTGGAGATGAATGAGAGGATGAATATGATGATGATGAGATATGAGGAGAGTCAGGGTCCTTTCTTTGGTTCGAAAGTTTCTTTTTTGGCGTCTTTGGACTATCAAGAAGAAAATCATCATATTCAACTTTGTCATCTTTTCGGACTTGGCCAATTGTTACGCCTCAATCTTGGCTTCTTCATCGCTTTTCTTTCTCGGACTTCTCCTTTTCAGGTTCCTCAAATTCATAGGTGATGGTATCTTCCAATCGTTGTTGTTGTAGATCGTGGGTGGCGGTACCAGTTCCCTTATCGGGTTGATTAACCGCATCGAGGCTGGTGTAGATAGTGCACCACCACTTGACCCTCCGGTGTAGATAGTGCAAGATGTTTGAGTCTGAGGTTCTTCAACTTCTTTTGATATTCTCTTTCCTCATCAACTGGTTCTTCTTCAGAACTTTCCTTATCATGCTCAAGCATAGGAGTTTTCCTTTTCCTTTATCGACTATTGGTGGGAGGCTTAGCTACTTGTTGGAGTGTCATCGTTTGCCGTTTGAGTAGGTGACCTCTTCGATCGATTAGGTTTCCTCGAGCTTTCATCCGGTAGCTTTCGTTGAGGTTCGGGCTTGGGAATAGGAATAGGAACAACTTCCTTAGAGGAACTTTCCTTTTGAGTGCGGGGTTTCCTCTTAGGGAACTTTCTTTGACTCTCGTTGCTTGTAACACTTCCTACTGCCTCTCACGGTTTTTCTAGTGGGTGTACCGAGAAGATTTTTCATCAAGAAGCCTACTTTGCCTTCATCAACCGCTACTGTATACCTTTTGTATGAATAGAGTTGTTTGACGCATCGGTTAGAAGGTGATCACGGCAACACAACACCCAGTTTCTTTGTTGTAGATTCCTTAAATCATTTGTGAGTGTAGGCTCATACAACATGGAGTGATTGTTGGGGTCATTGGTTCTCGGGGATATCGAGGATTATACCCTAGAGCTCTTTGGATCAGCTTTTGTATATCGATGTATGGGATTTTGGAGCCAAGCTTTTTGAGGAATGACATCATGTCGTCCCATATCGGAGCTTCAACTTCAATGTGTTTCATGTTGACCAAAGCCCAAAAGATGCGTAGTTCAACGAGCTTGGGATGCTCATAACCACTATCACGTCGAGAATGGATTTGGTGATGATAATGTAGAGGGTTCTCCATGGATGAGGAATATTCTTAAGATCCACGTATGAATGCTTTGTGATTACTCCTGAAGCTTCGTCATAACCAATGTCGATCATGAATTGCGAACGGCCTCTTCGGTTGGTGTGGCGGTGTATTCGGTTGGCTCGATGGCGAGAATGAGGAGAGCGACCTTAAATCTGCCGGTGTGATGGTGACTTGTTTGTCATTGAGTGTCACCGTCACAGCATTATGTCCTTCGACCTTTCGCATTGTATGCGGGCGGTGAATGTAGATCTCGACCGTGGCGGGGGTGGTGAGCATGTTCTGATAAGTATGATTCTTCAGAATGTCCACAGCAATTAAACAAGAAGACTCGGCGGTGAGAGTATCAAAATCAACACGAAGGTTGTTCTTTCCAATCTTCATCGGATAGCCATTAGGAAAGATATCTTCAACGGTGAGAACGTTTGGTGCTTCCGCGTTTGCATTTGGCGTCCATGTCGTGATCGAAGATATTTAGCCAAAAGAACCAACATCTCGAAAGACATTACGTTAGTCAACAAATGGTTTTATTGTCCAATTATTGAATGTGATATGTCGATGATTGTTACGAGTCCAATGTCACTTGTTAGTCCAATAATCCAAAGACGTCGTGATAAGTTTCGTGAATTGATTAACTTTAAGTTTTAAAGTCCAAGTTTTCACTTATTATTCACAACTTATTAAACATTTAAGCTTATTAGTGACATTATTGGTTTAAATGGCGTTGTGATTTATTTATTTACAAGTTTGCCGCAGCGTAACAATTCATAATTAAGGTTAAAACTAGGCTTAGGTGTAGAAATGGCAAGCTTATGCGTAAGCAGAGTGGTATGCGGCGCGTAAGCGTAAGCTTATGCGTAGGTTCTTGACTTACTGGCGTAAATATTGCAGCGTAGGAAAAGCCTTATGCGTGGGAAAGCTACGCAGCGTGGCGTATATGGAACCTACGCGCAAGGCTTACTCGTAAGAGTCAACCTTATGCGTAGGGTTCTTTGTTTACGCATATCCTTCACGAGGATACGCGTAGTCCCCAATGTAGAACCTACGGCGTGGCGTTACTGCGTAAGATTTCTCTTACGCATAACATGCTACGCGGCGTAAGGTGATCCTTATCGCGTAGATGTTCAATAACATTGATTACGAATTTTTTCACGCAGTAGAAAACACGAAATAAGTTCATCATAGCACCAATATTAACACATACATTCAATTCTTTTAGGTTCAAATCATGAATTAAGCAATATGACGATTATAGAGATTCTTATGCGTCACTTAAACCCTAAAGGTTCAAGAATTACGACTAAGATAATTAGCCATAGGAAATGCATAAAACTTGTTACGGTAATTCTAAGAAGCCTAGTGAGTTGTTCTGTCCAAGTTTTAACATCAAACTCTAAACGAATAAAAAATACCCAAATATCAAGAACATAAACCCTAATTTCTAATTAACTAGCAATTAGTGTTTCTGGGTTGATTCTAAACATGGATATGGTCAATTCATCTTGTAAACAACATCACACAACAATCTTTTTAACCAAAAACATTCACTATTGAGAAACCCCAATCTTACGCGTATGAACCCTAAATTAAAATCGTCCAATTCATGTTTCTGGGTGTATTAGAATGATGAAAACGTTTATAATAAGAACAGTTGAGCCTTTTAACATCATTTTTATCAGCCTAAACACACGAATGAAGCATTTGTGTTCTTATCTTATGCGTAGAACACAAATCTTCCTTAAACAGAAAAACGAACCGTTGGATTCTCAAACAAATCAAAACCCATGTTTGTTTTAACATTTGGAACATGAAAACACTTACAGATTTTTGATCAAGAACACGGATTTGAAGTTGAATTTATACGCGTAGGATATGGTGGTTGAGATATTAAATGTGAAGATTTAATGAGTTAGGTGGATGTTTTTATAAAATAACTTTGAGCTTTTGATTTTAGCCTTCACTTTTCCATTTACATTCAATGTCCATAACTTCCATTTTGGTTACCAAACGAAGGATATTTGGAAAGAAACTTAACGACACTTCCCCTCGACTTAAGAAATAATGAAATTTGATAAATTTTAGTCCGAGGAGTGTTAGTAAACCAGAAATGTGACCACCATTAATAAAGAGACAACAGAATGATAAGGTAACATGCAAGTACAAGGTTTTATGAAACTGAAAAATGTTTGTTTTCTCCCCTCAACACTTGATCAAAAAAATACAGAATTTTGAAAGATTTGAGTGTTGACGGAAGAATTGTACTTGCCACGTTAAAAGAAATATAGATAGAAGAATATTTTTGTTGTTTTATCGGATTTTATAATTTTGTATTTTGTTTTTGAAAAATATTTACAAAAGAGGTTTTGGTGTTTGGCTGGTTTTAAGAATGTTTTAAGAGTTCATCCAGTTCCTCTTGAGTCAAACACGCATACCAATCCGGTGGACCAACTCATTAAACCTAGCGAGAGCTAAGGCTTTGGTGAGGAGATGCCGTTGGTATTCAAATACCCAAAAGTATAATTCAACAGTACTGTTCCGTGGTCCTTGATGAAATGATATCGAAGATCGATGTGCTTTGATTTCGAGCGTTGTACTTGAGTTGCACGAGATCGCAATAGCACTCCGATTGTCGCGACACATCGGGGATTACGTCAAATACATAACCGTAATCTTTGAGTTGTGTTCTCATCCAAATGACTTGAGCACAACACGCTGACATGGCTACATATTACCTTCGGTTGAGGACACGTGATGTACAATCCTCGCTTATTCGATTGCCATGACACCAATTTATCACCAAGAAATTGTAATGCTCTGAAGTACTTTTAGTGAATCTAAGCATCTGCGTGATCCACGAAAAAGCTATTAGTTCAAAACCAAAATCCTTGGATACGAGATCCCCAAGTTAATGGTTCTCTTGATGTATCGAGGAGGATTCTTTTAGCCTTAGAGAGGTGGGTTTGAGTTGGTCTCGACGATAACGGAGCAAAGATATCGGCAAAAACAATGTCGGGCCGCTTCTTTGTTAGATACATGATAGGCCCAATGATACTACGGTATTTGGTAGGGTCCACCAATTTCCCATGTAAATCAGCGTCAAGCTTCTTGGTGTGAGCCATTGGTGTGGCATAGGTGTCACAGTTTTGCATTCCAAATTTGTTTAGCAATTCAAGGGCATATTTGGGTGACTCAAAAAATACCACGGGGTGATTGATGAACTTGCAGTCCTAGAAAGAGCGTAAGTTCACCCATCATGGACATTTCAAAATGTTTCTTCATTAGTTTTGCAAAAGCGATTGGGTACTTTTTATGTGTTGACCCAAAATGATGTCATCCACGTAAATTTGAACAATTAAGATGTGTGCCCCGTGATATTGTATGAAAAGAGTTGGGTCAACGGAACCTTTGGTGAAATTATTGGCAATGAGGAAAGATGATAACTTATCGTACCACGCTCGAGGAGCTTGTTTGAGTCCATACTGAGCTTTGTTCGGTTGTAGACATGGTTCAATGCGGGATCAACGAACCCTTACATTGGCCGACATAAACCGTTTCTTCGGTTCAGCTGCCCATTAGCGGTTTTGGCGTCCATCGAAAGACCGTTATATTCATATGAGCCGCGAGCGAAAAGATCGAACGACCTCAAGGCGAGCAGCGAGGCGAATGATTCTTCAAAGTCAATACCATCTTCACCGTTTATAACCCTTAGCCACCGCGTGACTTGTTTTGATTCGTTCCTTCATCAATTTGTTCTTCCAAATCCATTTAAGACCAATGGCGTAGACCCTGTTGGTCTTTCAACGGTTCCCATACTTCAAGCGCTTTGAATTGGTTGAGCTCTTCTTGCATGGATTCAATCCAGTTGTCCTTTGTCATTGCGTCTTTAATGTTTTAGGCTCAGATTGGCGACGGTGAGTGCATAAATGCAATGTTCACCGTCTGTGTGAAGACGTTGTCTTGTTGCGACTGGTTGATTCGGGTTGCCAATTATGTTTTCAAGAGGATGGTCTTTTGTCCAACGATGTGTAGAGGGTTGATGTTGGTATACATTGTGCGATTTGGGGATTCAAATGGCTTTTAGATGATTCAGCGGCATCGGGTGCGGCAGTTTCATTAGCAAAAGGGTTAAAGAACACATTTGGATCAAAATCTGCAGGTGGGGGTACTTCATTAAGAACATCATCGGTGGTTCGGCGTTGTTGGATGCGGTTTGTTCAACTGTTGTTGTAGAGTCAACTGGTGGTGCTTCTTCAACAGTAGTTGTTGTAGCGGTGTATCGGGTATAGGAATATGATCGGGTTGGCGGTGAAACATCGGATACACGAGCACGTTCATCAATGTCATCACTAAGCATGAGCAAATAGCTTTTCCATTTGTTGGCAGTGAGTGGTCGGGGGCTTGGTTCGGTGATGATGGGGTTTGAGGGAAGTTTAAGCGGTTGTGACCGGGTTCCAAGCCGTTATGCTCGGAAGCCATTTCGTAAGCTCATCAAAATTAGCATGAATCGTTTCCATAACTTTGCTTTATGTACGACGATTCGGATCCGGTAACCTTTAGAATTCTCACGATATCCAATAAAGACTCCAATGTCAACTTTGGCTTTGAGCTTTCCAAAGTCATCACGATCATTATTTGGGTAGCAAAGGGATCAAAATACATGAAAGTGTTTGAGGTTCGGTTTTTACATTTGTGGATAAGCTCAAAAGGTGTTTTGCTATGGCGTTTTTAATCATTGAGCGGTTCGAGAGTGTAGCATGCGGTTGAGAAGACTTGACCCACAAGTAACGGAAGTGTAGCATTGATTAACATCGTTCCGCAGCGGCTTCACTAGCGTGACGGTTTTGCGTTTTCAACAACTCCGTTTTGTTGGGAAGTGCGTGCAATGGATGTTTAATGCTCAATTCCCACTTTCTCATAATATTCCCGAAGAGTTTGATTCACAAATTCGGTTCCTTTGTCCGTTCAATTTGTGCGGCGGTATTCCAGGAGAATTTGAATTTTCGTGAGAAAGGTGATGATCATTTGTGGAGCTTGATCTTTGCTTCGAAGAAAATAAACCCAAGTCCATCTTGAGTAGTCATCAACAATTACCAAGATGTAGCGTTTGCCATTAATCGTGCACTGCAGCGCATCGGGCCACACAAATCCATGTGAAGAAGATGAAGCACATCTTTGAGAGTTGTGTTCCACCTTTGAAGGAAAGTGAGCACGAGTGCTTTTCCATTGTTCACAAGCTGAGCATAGGTGATCTTTAGAATACTGGAATCTCGGGAGACCTTCAACAAGTTTGTGTCGAGAAAGGTTGGTGATGGTTTGAAAGTTTAGATGTGAGAGGCGACGGTGCCATAGCCAAGATTTTGTAGATGTAGCCTTTGAGAGTAGACAGATGGGAGATGAAGCAACCATGTCTTGCATTGATATTGTGTAATGAGACTAGAATTGCGAGAGCCAGACATAAGATAGTTTCCTTGTAGATCACGAATGAAACAAGTTTTCTCCCAAAAGCAACTTCCAGTCTCCATCAGAAATGACCGGTGATAAGAGATTGTGACCGAAGCCTTCCACATAATAAACCCTGCTAATTTCGATGTTCCCATTGATATAGCCTCCGTAGCCCATGATAGCTGCGAAGTGATCATTCCCGAACGGCTGCCAATGAACTTTGCAACAAAGTTTGATAACAGGTTTGAGATTTTGTCATGTGTCGGGAACATCCGTTATCAACAATCCAAAGGATGATCGTATCACCGCATTACACCGACATGACACGAGATGGAATAGAAGTAGAAGTGGAACCCGAAGAGTTAGAGGGTTCCAAAGCAGTTATGTTAGAAATACATACATCAATGATTTTAGGTATCCATTTAAATCCTAGTGTATTATGTATCCATTTCTGCCATCTCCAACTAGTCTTAGCTTTAGTCTTAATGAATGCACTAGGCGGTAATACATTCCTTGGAGGTGAGACTGGTGCTACAGGGACATCAATGCGTTTCTTAGAATCTAAAGCTGCGGTTTACCAAGCATAGACTTAGAAGCATTTGTGGGCCTAGAGGTATTCCGATTCTTAGGATTCCTTAAACGAGACAAGATAGCTCTAGCAACACATTTGTCATGACAATCAGAAATCATACTTTTACGACAAATAACACAGAAGCATCGGTGAATATCAAAAGTACTTAAAGGTTTAGCATTAGTTACAACACTTTTTCCATTACATTTGTCAGACGCAATATCTAAAGTGGGTGCAACTTGAGTCTTATTCAAAGTCCTAGGGTGTTCTTCTACTTGACATTCTTTATTGTTCTTTTCTTAGGTGCAACTTCCTATTCTTCCTTGTATTGCCCCTAGGTACGAAGTCGCGGACGTTTGGAAAAAGGCAACTATTCTGTTTCAATAGAGGGAAGCACATTAGTATCTTGTGGTTTATGTTAGGCATTCGGGTTCACGTTTGCTAAGTGTTACAGGTGTAATTTTCTTAATGATGCTAGGCTGAACTTGTTCATACTTTCCTAACATTTTTCTTAACTTAATGATAGTGTGCACCAAATCTTGATTTTGAAGCGAAGATTTCCATAAACATTAATGACTTCTTTAGTGTGTGCAAGATAATGATCAAGTTCGTTTGATGCTTCATCACGAGTCATTTTGAGTAAATCAAATATGACACCATATTCCTTTTAACTTTTGCAAGTTCTTGTTCATATTTTGAGATTTGACATTTTAGAGACGCGTTTTGATCATCCAGTTGCTCAAGTTTTGGATTAAACGTTTTGGAGTGCAATTGGTCGATTTTGTTTTGCAAAGCAAGTTCACGATTGTGACAATCTTTTTGACACCATTGAAGACGACGTTTTTCATTTGAAAGCTCGTTTAACAATCGTTCATTTTCAACTTTTAAAGACTTCGATCCGATGCACATTATCGTATTTTCAACAATTTCAACGAGAATCAGAGAGATATGATCGAGTGCATACATAGATTGTAATAACACAAGATTATTGATATCGACACATAACATCTTCCAAGAGTCGATCAACATCTTTTCGCAATAATTTCTTTTTGCGTTTAGTATTTGAAATCGATGTTTCGTTTTCTAAAGCTTTTCATGAGACCAATTTCCTTGTGAAAATCCCTTTCCCAATATAGTGCACAAGTTTTCAAATTTTTGACATGGGGTAAAATTCTTTTCTCAGAAGAATATCTCTTTGTGCTTTCGCAAGGCCAGGTGATTGAAATGTTCAACTTTTATTTGAGAATGAAATTCAATCTCACGTTCAAAATTTTGAGGTCGAGGATAAGAAAGTGTCAAAGTATTTTATAACGTGACAACTTTCGGCTTTTGTTTTAACTTCACTAAGGGAAGGTTAAGGACCATTAATTTGTGCACCATTGTGTTGGGGATGAACTTGAAGCTGGTGTGATAACCAAAGGTTTGTTAGAAGTATCTTGTTGTGTGACAAAAGTTATGGCTTTTGAATAGTTAAATAGTTTGTTATAAACGACATTTTCCATTTTGATGACGACTCTCGTCATGCATCTAATTCCTCCATGCGATTATATTCAACAACACTCATAATTGAATCATCAATTCTATGTTCACTGCTTTGTAAACTTCGAGGATTTGGTTTGAATTCTCGTTTGAAAACTTAGGTTTGTAATCGGCAAGAATCGGTCCATATCCATTTGGATTTGGTTTAAAAGTAAACTTTTGAATAGTTGTGATTGACTCACCATGTTTATAAACAACATTTAGAAATTCTTTGATTTTGTGTGTAAGTCGACAATTTCTTCAAGATAGTTGTCTATTAGTTTTAGTGGAATGTTTTTTGTACTTTCGAGCTATTTTTGACAAGTTAACAACTTCACCTTGGCTTTTGAGTTTCAAAGTAAGAGCGTTAATTTGTTGTTTGTGTTCATGTTTCAGTTGTTCTATTTGAGACAACAAAGCATTCTTGGATTTGGCTAGATCACGTATCTGTCGTTCTAATAATTTTTTGTTTTGATGAGATTTAGCAAAAGCGACTTCAAAACCTTTTCCATCGTTTTCTTGAGTTTTAAAAACGTTGATTTGTCTGATTAAGCATTCATTATCCTTAATTAACAGTGCATTTTTATCTTTTAATTGCTTGCAAATTTCCAAGCGAGATTCTTGGTCTTTAATTAAGGTCAGGAGCTCAATTTCTCTATTAGACAAAAGCTCATCTTGTTCAACGTGAGTCTCAACATGATCATTATTTAGATCCTCAAATATAACCACGGAGTCAACTTGATTATCAATATTAACCATAAGGTTATTTTGATCGTCAAATATAACTACGGGATCTATTTGATAATCATCGGAATGAGATGTAGATGGCTCATGTTGACCACTCTAATCCTTGTCGGATGGAGAAATTGGCGGAGATATCAGATCATGAATGAGTGTATTTTGTTCGGTACACGAGACAAGCCGTCGATGTCATACACGCCCCGCGTGTCACTCATGTGTAGAGCTTGCATTTGTGCCATCAACATCACTTTGCATTAGCTGCGCAAGTCCTCCATATCATCATCGAGAATTTGCATCGCCATAAAGCTCGTTCCTGTTGGTAAGAGTGCCACCCGCTTCATCCTTGAGAGCCAAGAGCAAATCCTCTTTGTGATAAGCCGCCTCTTGTCCTCGGCTTAGGGCATGCATTAGCGAGATGACCCTTCTCATTACAATTATAACAACGAAGACCATTAACCCCATTCTGAGCATTCCCTTGTTCAACCACTTGAGCTCTCTGTTGTTGTGGAGCACCCATGTTATTCCTTCCCATAGCATTAAAGCCTTGACCACCTCCCATCTGACGACCATAACCACGATTCGGAACTTCAACGCGTCCATTGTTCACAACGGCCTGATTCCTTGTGTTTGATGAGGAACAAATGCGATTTTTGGATTTGTTTGTATATCGGCCGAAGGCTTTAGCAATCATAACAAATCCTTGTTGCAATTCATCGAATGCATCGGAGTCCTCAGTAGCTTCCTTTGTAAAGTGCTTGAGCATTGTTGTTGTTGTATGGAACCAATTGAGTTTTTGAGGTTGTTGCTGTGACGGATCATATGGTATGATTGGTTGCGATTGGTTGAGGCGGGTTGAGGAGCTGTTTGTGGAGGAAAACTAGTTTGAGCCCACAAAGCAAGTTGTTGATTGTCGGAAGTATTTGTGAAGCGCGGAGCCGGAGTCCACGGATAGCCCTTTCTTTGTCAACTTCTTTTTGGTGAGGCTTCAAATAGTCGTTCAACAATCCGTATGTAGCATGATGAAGATTCTTAGCTTGACGGAGAAAAATGACATACTTCTCCCATTCCGGACCAAGACTACTTAGGAACTTAGTGTTGACGGCAATTCGTGGCATGATGATGTTGTGTTTGTCCAAATCATTAATGATGTCCGCGATGATGATATGACTCTAATGTCTCTCTGGTTCAATCATGAAGTGTTCATAAGCCAAGTAGATTTTGGATTCCATGTCTTCGGATTGAGTGCTATGCCTTCCATGAGAAGATGAATATGTTCCCATTGCTTTTCTTTGCTCTTTTGAGCATCAACACCGAAGGATCGGTTGGTAATCCCAAAGGATGTATTGCATTGCTAGCTCATCGGCTTCAAAATGTAGAAGTTCATCAGCGGTGAGTGCGAGATAGTTGCAATGTTGGTGACGGCATCTCTTGGTGGATTGGCATTAGGATCTGGGTGTGACAACGATGAGCATCTGAAATGGACCTTCCATAATGACCTTTAAGAACTTTCCATGTGGCTTCTTTAGATCACAAAACCTAAAGAACCTTATCACCCATTGATCATAATTTCAGGGAGTGAGCATTGGAGGTCTATCAAGTGAGCCAGCTTCATGAATTAATTGTTGGCTACTTAAGGCTTCACACATCTTGCCAAACCATGTCGGTTCCTTCATAGTACTCCTGGATGGATGTTGATTGTAAAAGTTTGTGTAAGGTTGTACTTGAAGACTAGGTGGTGGTTGGACCATTTGTGGTGGAATTGCTCCTAGTTGTGGAGTATGTTGTTGATTAAATTGTTGTTGATTAAATTGTTGTTGATTAAATTGTTGATGTTGTGGACTTAGTTGTTGTTGTTGTTGTTGATTATAAGTGTAAGGAAAATAGCAGAGGTATGGTGGTTTGTGACATGTTGAAAACTTGTGTTGTTAAATGGATCTTTGTAGTCGAATGAAAGCGTTGTTGATGAAGTATCCTTAGGCATAGAAAAACCAAGTTTAGGCAAAGTAACACTTAAGCGTAAAAACACCAAACTTACGCGTAAGAATGATATTTAGCGTAGGGTAACTACGGCGTAAAATTGAGAAACACTAAAGTTATGCGTAAAGCTGAAAGTTAAGCATAGAAAACTTAGCGTAGGATTAGCTTATGAGTAAGGCGAGCTTAGGCATAAGAAAATCTTATGCGTGTCAGAGTTCACATAAGTTTGAGCTTATGCGTATGATTAGGGTTTTCCCAAAACTTTTACACTATCACCGGTGCAAAGGATATCCAAAGTCGAAGTGTTTTCGGAAAAAGCAAGAAAATCTTGAGTAAACCTGAACTCTTGAGAAGAAGATCAAACCACGGATGAGTTACGCGTAAGACTAGGGTTTTCTTACGGCGTAAAAGCAACCAAAATTGATTTTCTGCCCAAAGATGTTTCTAAGCCATATTTTTGAGATGAAACAGCTTCAATATCACCAAAATAACATAAAAGTGTGAAACTTGATGATCCAAAATTTCAAAACACCTTATGCGTAGAACGAAACCACGTATAAAACCAAGCTTAAAAACAATGATCCACACGTAAAGTTTGAAACTTTTTGCTAAGCGAATATTTTAACACCTTAAAACGTTGAAAGTACAAGAATCTTGGATTGAAAAGTGTAAAAATAAGTTTTAGCGTGACAAAAATATGAAAGCGTATTACAGCCGTAAAACCACAAAACTAACTTCAAAAACAAAGATGTTCACCCAACTATTTGGCGAATGATACCTTTGTTAGTTCCCATATTCATAACAAGCATCAATATAAGAAATGGAAAGAGATAGATCGGTTGAACACGTTAAACACACCGCAGCGTATGAATGAGAATAGTTATGCGTAAAGTGTAATGAATAAAATGAACAACCAACCTTCAATAGAAGGTTTACAAGAGGTATTTATAGGGCAGGGAGCTAGGGCAACACTTCTAGACTCCTTCCGCTGGAGCTTGGGCCAAGGAAGCTTATGGGCCTTCTATGAAGCCTTAGCTTAATAACAAACATAAAGGGTGATGAGTGTAAATACTCATCATTTTACATTTTGTACCATTAAGCGCAAAAACATGAAACACTTTCGAAATGCATCAAAATAATACAAATATCACAAATAAGTGTTTTATGTGTTTTAAATGCAAAAATATCAAAATCGGTGAAAAGCATATCAAATTTGCATAATTGGCAGTTTAGTCCCCCAAGTTCAAAAGTTGTCAAAAAGCAGTCCTTGGTAAATCTAAATAAAGAAAAATGTTATTCAAGGTCCCTGAAATATTCTAAATTGTCAAAATGGTCCTTGAATAAATCTTTTGTTAAAAGGCGAGAAAAGGTCCACTGAACTTTCATTAAATGTCAAGTTTGGTCCCTGGAAAAATTGAAAATGTCAAGTTTAGTCCTTGAATTATTGATACTTGTCACTTTTAGCCCCGGAACAACTTTGCGATTTGCGAGGAATGGTCCCTTGAATTTGGAATTTACAACTTAAGTCCTTATGATATTAAACCTTTTAAAACCCTTTTGGACTTGTCAATACTCAAATAGACCCTGCCATAACCAAAATAGACCCTGCCTAAACCCCTTTGTGACCCCTGTCACTTTCTATTTTTGACCCCTAGTCAAATAAAGTCAATCAATACCCAAACAGCCCTGTCACATGCGCCTTCTTCCACCTCTCCTGCCGTAACTTGACTTGCTTCCACCTCTCCCATCACCTTTCATCTTTTTCCACCACCCTCATCATCACTAGCCCCACAATGTCTACCCCCTACTTGCACATTTGAGGAGCCTCTAGTCAAATCCATTTTCCCGCCAAAATGAGCATACATCATTTCATTGGCTCTAGAAGAGGTGGGATTATCTCGAGAAGGCACGTGGAGCTCAATTGATGCATAAAAGAGGCAGAGAAGCAAGAAAAGAAGGGATTAGTTTATTTTAAAAAGTGTATGTCGTTTTTAATCTTATAATGTTTTAAATAGTTCTTAATTGTATTTTCGGTTATTTTTGTATCAAACAAAGTTAATTAAGTGTATTGCAACTTATTTCAAGGATCAATTCAAGTTCTAGTTCATGTTTCATGTTTTATGTGGCTTGTTGAAAATTCAATTTCAAACTCTTATGTATAAGCTTCAATAAGCTTATTTGTAAGCTCAAACAAGCTTAAACTAGCTTACTATAGCTTTTTATAAGCTCAAATTTAAATTTCATGCAATTTTGAATATTGGTCAACGAAAGTCAACATTGGAGCAAAAATGGTATGAATTTGAAATGGGTTGAATCGGAAGTTTGGATTTGGGTTGCTTTATATCGGTTGGGTTGATCTATGTAGGTTAGGTAGTGCTGTAGTTACGGTTTGATTACTAGAAGCCATTGTGGCTAGGCAACTTTGTAGTGATTTTCAAATTCTTAGCATAATGGTATTGGTAGTCTCAATCATTTAAAATCCTGTTGGATTAGTTGTGTTTAGATTAAGTGAGTTCAGTTTGATCATAAATTATGCTTGTTCAATCCTTAGTTCAGATTTTGTTTGCTCAACTGATTGATTTAAGGGTGTTTGGTTCTCTGGCATTATGTCTTAGAGGCCTAGTTTGTAGTAGAGTCTTGTTGTTTTTAGTTTGCTTAGGTTAAATATACTCATTTGAGTCTTGAACTTTTACTGCTAGCTCAAAAAGTCAATCATCATCAAATCTGTCTCAGCTATCCTTTGTGTGTGAGTTTGGAATTCTGAGAATCTTATTTTGTGTTTAGAATTCATTAAGCTTGCTTGCATTACACTTGTTCTATCATATTACATCAGTATCAAACCAAAAATTGGTTCCAAAGTTCAAGAAAGTCAAACTTATATCAACTATCAAAAGTCAAAATATTTGATAAAACCAGTTTTTGGCCAACTAGCAAGATTTTTCACAGACTCATCTTTGGGTCAAATCAAGCCAAACTTTGGGTCTTATAAATTCTCTTGGTCTAGTTTCTTATAAGTATTTTTGTTGATTTTTAGTAATTCTCTAAAGCTCAAAACAAGGTCATCAAAAGGGCTTAAGTGCTTACTGCTCCATGCTTCAGTCAAAGTGAGTGCTTCTCTCGATTCTTGCTTGAGCTTGTGCCAAGCTCCACAGAGCTTCTCGAGTCGCTTTTTGGTTTGAAGGAAACTAGCGGGTCTAGTATAGTTTCAGCTTTTGATTTTCAATTAAAGCTTATTAATAGCGATTGTTTAGGCTCAAACTTGGTACCACTTGGCATTTTTTGCGCTAGAAGTTCAATAAGCCATCTTTGAATTAGCTTATCAGAGGTTAAGGTTGTTGAAATAAGTTGCATTTGGGTCATTTAACATAAATAGCTTCGTGTTGGTTTGGTTTCATTTGGGTACACTTTAGCTTTTTCAAGTGCTTTATTATTAAGCACTACTATAGCATTTCAATTTCTTCCAAACAACACCATGTTTTTCTATTTTTACTAGATTCTACATATTAAATTAGACTTTTCCTGAAATTTTCATAATTTTTCATAACATTTTGCTATTTTTTCTTAATTAAAAGCAGTTTTTAGGATTATTTAAATAGCTTTTAATACAATTAATGAGAAAAAGTTCAAAAAAAATAATTTTCATTTTATTAAGTTTAGATAAATATAAAAAGTGAAAAAAGTAATTTTTCAGATTTTTCATAGTTTATTTTGTAATTTTAGTAATTTAATTAGTTTTTAATAGTTTAAAATTCATAAAAATAAGAAAAATAATCAGAAAAATACAAAAATAGTTTTGAAAATTCTCTTTTGATATTTTAGACTTTTCCAATTCATAATTTTAATTTTCTAGCTTTGTTTCCTATTTTCTTGTAATTTAGGTTATTATTAATTAGTTAAAATTAGTTTTTAATTAATAATAATTAGATAAATAGTTATAAAAATAATTTTATTTTTCTTAAAATTTTCTTACATCATTAGGTTTATAAAAATATAATTTTCATATTTTTAGGGTTAATATTGTTGTAAGTTTCCGTTTTTTTTTATTTATACGTCAGCGTAGTTTTTAATTTAAGTTTAAAATCAAAAAAATCAAAACATCATTATAAAATTAGTGATAGCGTTTATTTAAGATAGTTTAACTTTTTAATCTCCTTTAATCTTCTGTAGTTTATAAACAAATCAAAATCCTACTGACCACTATCCTAGTGGTTATTAAATTGTCGATTGTGTTAAACCACGGTCATCCTCCGTGGGACTTAACGACCCGGGAATCCACTGTATTCCTCTGATCTTAAATTGCATTTGGTGTTTGAGCTGTTTTAAGTTCCTTAATTAGCCATTCACAAGTGGCTAGCTGTGAGATAACTTGACGGTTTAGCAGATCAAATTTTGGCGCCATTGCTTGGGGGAGGCTGTAAGCGTGTTCAACATTTATCAGACCAGGTACTTGCACATATACCACGGTTTGTAAAAGGTAGTTTTTGTAAAGTTATAAGAAAATCAAAAAAAAAAGTTCATTAACACTTTTCCTAAAGTGTTAAAAACACCAAACAAAATATAAAACAACAAAACAATCGTAGCGTTTTCTAGCTTGTGTTTCTTTTAAGGTGATTCTTAAAGAAATACGATTTGGTTAAACGAGGCGATACCAAAAATATTGTCCAAAAGTTTTTAAACCCATCAGCACAAATCTGTACCTACGTCTTTTTGGTATACTTAATATACATAAAAATCAACCACCAAATCAAGGCGAGTGCACTACCTGGGGGGTGGACCATAATAAGTTCCCGAACCATAGATTTAAAACTTGCCTTTGTGTCCTTGTGATTTGGTGTACCTTTTTCAAAGACGCCATTTCATTTGTGATTATTGGTTAAGTTCACTTGTCGTTTTGCCTCGCATTTGTTTTGAAAATTGATTTTTATACTTAGTGCATGCGCACTCGTTCTTCGATTCTACAAGTCCTTTGTCGAACTTGGAAAGATTCCTCGTAGACGTGAGGGCGTTCGCTCCTTCCCCGTGTGAGAGAGCGTCTACCACCACCACCACGCGTAATGGCGAAGACAAGCCGATGACTGAGCTTCTCCAAGCACCCATCGAGGGTTACGGAGATGCCATTGTTGTCCCGCCATCGTGGGCGATACTTTTGAGCTCAAAACCGGGTTACTTAATCTTGTAACCCAAAGCCAATTCTATGGTTTTGGGATGATCCTCATGCACACATTCGATGGTTTAACAAGATTGCATCTACCATCAAGTACAAGAATGTCCCACATGAAGCCATCAAGCTTCTTATGTTCCCATTTTCTCTAGAGGGACAAGCCCGGAATTGGCTTGAGAAACAACCCCTCGTTCCATTGAGACATGGGAAGATCTAGTCACAAAGTTTGTGAACGAATTCTATCCTCCATCAAGAACTACAAGTCTTAAGAATGAGATAATGAAATTCTCTCGAGAGATTTGAGAATCATTCGGGGAGGCATGGGATCGTTACAAAGACTTGCTTCGCAAGTGTCCGCATCATGGTTTTACCGAGTTAATGCAAATGGATACTTTCTACAATGGTGCGAACCAGGCCAATCAAGACTCTAAATGCCTCGCGGGAGGTAATTTCCTGAGCAAGACTACAAAAGAAGCCTTGCAAATAATTGAAAACAAGTCCCAATCCGTCCCTTTCCGACAAAGACATATCATCTCGAGTCTAATCTGGACCTTCTACTTTATCTCCCGTGAGTACATCTAGCACCGATGCTAAGATTGACAAACTCACGGATATTGTTCAAGCTTTGGTTCTTGCTAACCAAAAGAAAGTCACTTTCACACAAGCACCATCATATGGTGAAATGAAGAAAGTTGAAGTTTGTGTTACTTGTGGTGGTCCTCATGCATACTACAAATGCTTGCCACCGATGGTAGTCCTTTTGAAGCTAATGCTATAGCCGTACTTCAAATCAAGGAGTAATCAATACCGTCCTCAAAATGAACAAACTACCGTGCTAACACTTATCGGGCACCACCGGTTTCAACCGAGAATCCTAACCGAAATCAGAACCAACCTAGAATGAACCAAGGTTATCAAAACCAAGGTAATTTCTATTCGGACCAACCAAGGTTTCCAACATCAAAATCTTAATCAACACACTTATCGAGGAATCAATTTCGGGAATATGAATCCTAATCAAGGAAATGGCTATAATCGAACATCTGACTCATTATCCTCCACCCTCCTCGTGTCCACATCTCGATGAGCTTTTAAGGCAATTCATGAAGACTCAAGAGGAGACAAATAGGTGTTGTGGGTCAGTCATTTGAATTAAAGAAGTCTTTAAATGATCGACCCTCGGGCTCGGTACTCTACTAGCAACACGATCGCTAATCCGAGGCGATGCAAGCGATCACAACCAGAAGGGGTACTTCATATGATGGACCCGCTATTCCTACTACCTCTTCTTCTTCTCTCCCGAAGGTAGTGGAAAGTGAACCTGAGGCGACAAGGGACAAGGAACTTCCTACTAATAGCGGAAGTAAACTTTGTCCATCCTCAGGTTGTCCAGAAACCAAAATCCAATCCAGGAGTTGTTTTTGAACCTCCTATAGCTCCCATTGAAAAATCCAAATCTTCTATTCCTTACCCATCACGTTTACATGAGCAAAGCTCCGCGAGCCGGTCATCAAATGGAAAAATTCTTTCAAATTTTCCAAGAACTACATTTTGACATAAGCTTCGCGGATGCTATCATGTTGATGCCCAAGTTTGCATCAACTCTCAAACACATGTTAAGCAATAAGGAAAAGCTGTTTGAAATGGCTAAAACTCCTCTCAACGAGCGCTTTCTGCGTTATCTTGAAGAAGCTTCAGAAGCTTGGAGATCTGGAAAGTTCTCTTACCTTGTGTATTTCCATGAATGGTTGAATGCTTTGCCTTAGCCGATCTTGGTGCAAGCATAAACCTGATGCCTCATTCAGTATGGAAGAAACTTTCTCTTCCGGATCTTACTCCTACATGCATGACTCTCGAGCTTGCGGATCGTACAATATCCCGTCCTCTTGGAATTGCGAGGAGTATTTGTGAAAGTAGGAAAGTTCCATTTTCCAGTGACTTTGTAGTTGTTGATTTCGATCTTTGATCCACGGGTTCCTCTCATTGTTGGAAGAGAGATTCTGAGCGGGTCGTGCTCTCATTGATATATTTGAGCAAGAAATCACATTACGTGTTGGTAATGAAGCTGTCACCTTTAACCTTGATCAAACCGAGGTACTCCGAAACTATGATTCTGATCGGTTAACGAATAGATATCATTGATGTTGCTTCTAAAGAGTATTCTCAAGAAGTTCTTGGTTATTCTCATAATTCTGTGAGTGGGGATCCCACCACATCTTCTCAACCTATCATAGCCAATTCTACTCCTCCTCTCACTCCGTTTGAGGGAAGCGACTTCATCTTGGAAGAGATTGAAGCATACTTGGCTAGTGATTATGTTCCATGGGAAATTGATCACGCTCCAATTGACATTGAGGGGGACATACTTCTCATTGAGAAGTTGCTTAATGATGATCACTCATCAACCCCTCACACTAGTGATGCAATTCCAGAAGAGATTAATCACCATGAGATTAATCCGGAGGAAGATATTCTTATTCTTGAGAAGTTGTTAAATCAGGACACTTCTCCTCCTCTCCCTCCCGTCAACCTTCATAACAAGGAAGTCAAGTCAGTTGAGAAGCTGAAGAATTTCTGGTCGAACTTAAGGACTTACCACCTCATCTTGAGTATGCATTTCTTGAAGGTGATGATAAATTACCAGTCATTATTGCTCGAGATTTGAGTAAAGATGAAAATATTGCTCTCATAAAGGTCTTGAAGTCACACAAGCAAGCAATTGCTTGGAAACTCTCCGACATTAAGGGTATCAACCCGGAATTTTGTACTCACAAAATCTTGATGGAGGATGACTTCAAACCAGCAGTTCAACATCAGAGAAGGGTGAATCAAAAAATCCATGATGTTATCAAACAAGAGGTTATCAAACTTCTTGATGCAGGGATTGATTTACCCAATCTCAGATAGTCCTTGGGTTAGCCCAATTCACTGTGTTCCAAACAAGGGTGGCATAACTGTTGTCACGAATGAAGAAAACGAGTTAATTCCAACTCGATTGGTTACGGGATGGCGTGTTGCATTGACTATCGTAAGTTGAATGACGCCACCCGTAAAGACCATTTTCCTCTACCCTTCATGGACCAGATGCTTGAGATTAGCAGGAATGAGTACTATTGTTTCCTTGATGGTTTCTCAGGTTACTTTCAGATCCCCATTGATCCACGGGATCAAGAAGACCACATTCACATGCCCATACGGAACTTTTGCCTACAAACGTATGCCTTTTGGCTTATGTAATGCTCCTGGCACGTTTCAACGATGTATGATGGCCATATTCCACGACATGATCGGGGAAACAATTGAGGTGTTTATGGATGACTTCTCAGTCATTGGGGACTCATTTCAAACTTGTCTCTCCCATTTAGACAAAATGCTAAAACGGTGTGAAGACACCAATCTGTCTAAATGGGAGAAGAGCCACTTTATGGTCAAAGAAGGCATAGTCCTTGGCCATAAGATTTCAAAAACGGGATTGAGGTAGATAGAGCAAAAGTTGATGTAATTGCTAAACTACCTCATCCTACTACCGTCAAAGGTATTAGGAGTTTCCTTGGTCATGCCGGGTTTTATCGTAGATTCATACAGGATTTTTCTAAAATCGCTCGGCCTATGACCCATCTTCTTGAAAAGGAAGCTCCTTTTATCTTCTCCCGAGAGTGCATCGAAGCTTTTGAAACACTAAAGAAAAACTTACGGAAGCACCCATTCTAGTTGCCCCCGACTGGGATTTACCCTTTGAGCTCATGTGCGATGCAAGTGATTTTGCTATCGGTGCATCTTGGGGCAACGAAAAACCAAGCATTTTCAGCCTATACATTACGCAAGTAAGACTATGACTGAAGCTCAAACCCATTACACCACTACATAAAAAGAACTATTAGCTGTGGTGTATGCGTTTGAAAAGTTTCGGCCATACCTCATCTTGACCAAATGCGTGGTGTATACGGATCACTCGGCTCTTAAATATCTCTTTGCAAAACAAGATGCAAAGCCGAGATTGCTCCGTTGGGTTCTCCTCCTCCAGGAATTTGATATCATTATACGTGATAAAAAAGGAGCTGAGAACCGGCTGCGATCATCTGTCACGATTAGAGAACCCTCACCAAGATGTGTTTGAGAAAAAGGAAATAAATGAAACATTTCCTCTCGAGACACTCAATGCGGTTTCTTTTCGTGGAACTCTTCTACCCCATGGTTTGTTGACTTTGCAAATTACCATGCGGGTAACTTCATAGTGAAAGGGATGTCGTCCCAACAGAAGAACAAATTCTTCAAGGATGTTAAACATTACTTCTGGGACGACCCTTTCTTGTTTAAAATTTGCGTGGATCAAGTCATCAGGCGATGTGTGTATGGTCAGGAAGCTATTGACATTCTCAAAGCTTGCCATCTTTGGACCTCTGGGGGACATCATAGCCCCAACTACACCGCCAAGAAGGTGTTTGATTCGGGATTCTATTGGCCCACGATCTATAAGGATGCCCATGAATTTGTCAAAACCTGTGACGCTTGTCAACGTCACGGGAATATCTCACAAAGGAATGAAATGCCACAAAACGCCATTCAAGTGTGTGAGATCTTTGACATCTGGGGCATGGACTTTATGGGGCCATTTCCTTCTTCCGCGGTAATAAGTACATACTCGTGGCGTTGACTACTGTCAAAATGGGTTGAAGCTAAGGCTTTACCTACCAACGATGCCAGAGTTGTTGTGAAATTCTTGAAATCTCTCTTTGCTAGGTTTGGAACTCTACGAGCCATAATCAGTGATCGTGGTAGCATTTCTGCAGACCGTTTGAAAGAGTCATGCAGAAGTATGGTGTAACTCACCGTCTTTCTCTGCGTACCACCCCCAACTAGTGGGCAAGTGGAAGTTTCCAACCGGGGATTAAAGAATTCTGGAGATGACGGTTGGCGAAAACCGTGCCTCTTGGTCGGATAAGCTAGATGACGCACTCTGGGCCTTCCGAACAGCTTATAAAACACCCATCGGGTGTACTCCATACAAGCGGTATACGGGGCGTGTCATCTACTGTTGAGCTAGAGCACAAGGCATACTGGGCCTTGAAGCATGCCAACCGATATTCAGACAGTGGTGATCACAGGAAAATTCAAATGAATGAATTAAATGAACTCCGTGATCAAGCATACGAAAACTCTTTGATCTATAAAGAAAAGACAAAGAAGATTCATGACTCAAAAATCAAGAACCGCGTTTTCAACGTTGGTGATCGAGTCCTTCTTTTCAATTCAAGATTGAAGATTTTCTCGGAAAGCTTAAATCCCGTTGGTCTGGTCCATTTACTATCATTAAGGTTTATCCTTATGGTACCATTGAGTTATCTCAACCCGATGGTCCTAATTTTAAAGTGAATGGTCATCGGTTGAAGCATTACTTTGGAGAGGACTTCTCCCCTGTGTTGTCCCGGATCTACAAACTTTCCCCATGAACCAATGCGCGGGATCGAGTCAAGCTAGCGACTCGGGAATCAAAAACAGTAGCATGCCATATGGGTTTCACCCATATTTCTGACTTCTTTCTACTTTCTACCACCACTAGTGTGGGGGTTTGCCCACATGTTTTGTATATAAGTCTTCTAAAAAAAATCATCTTTCTAAAATAATGGCCGTAGTATTTTCCTTTTACGTTCTATGTTTCGGCATAACGCGTACTTTGAATATTGAGGGCAATATTCATTTCTAAGTGTGGGGGAATTCTCACGAATTTTATCATGTAATTATACCGCCTAATTCCCCATTTTTGGCCAAAATTTTTTTTGGAGTAAGTGTTTTACACTTTCTCATTTGGTTATCAGTCCGCCTTGTCTAATAAACAAAAGGATTGGCTAATCCAGAGCAAACGGCTCTTGGTAAGATATCTCAAACCCGTTGACGGCTTGCAATTTGCCCAAAATTGTATGGTATTCGGCTCACCATATCCTTAAAAGTGAAGAGTTGGCTAGCCCGCAAGGTTATGGCTTGTGGTAAAGGCGGTGGAAAAACCATAATTGGTAATCGACTCACCAAAGATAATATTGATAATTTATCTAAGAGTTGGCTAGTCGGAAAGGGTACGGCTTCTGTAAGAACACATCAAATCCGTTTTATGGTTTATGATTTGCCAATAAATCAGATGGTTATCGGTGTACCATGGTTCTTACTTGAAGAAACATTTGGCTACTCCATAAGTAATGGCTTTTGGTAAAGAGATAAAATCCATTAATTTTTCTCAAAACATTGCTAGGGACTAGCAATATCTTAGTGTGGGGATTGATGAGTGTCTAAATACTCATCATTTTTGTACCATTTAAACTGCAAAACATCGAAAAACACTCAGAAATTTATCAAAATGATAAAAATATCACAAATAAGTGTTTTATGTGTTTTAAATGCAAAAATATCAAAATCTGGTGAAAAGCGTATCAAATTTGCATAATTGGCAGTTTAGTCCCCAGTTTCAAAAGTTGTCAAAAACAGTCCCTGGTAAATCTAAATAAAGAAAAATGTTATTCAAGGTCCCTAAAATATTCTAAATTGTCAAAAATGGTCCTTGAATAAATCTTTTGTTAAAAGTGAGAAAGGTCCCGAACTTTCATTAAATGTCAAGTTTGGTCCCTAGAAAAATTGAAAATGTCAAGTTTAGTCCTTGAATTATTGATACTTGTCACTTTTGCCCGGAACAACTTTGCAGATTTGGCAGGAATGGTCCTTGAATTTGATTTAACTTAAGTCCTTATGATATTAAACCTTTTAAAACCCTTTTGGACTTGTCAATACTCAAATAGACCCTGCCATAACCAAAATAGACCCTGCCTAAACCCCTTTGAAACCCCTGTCACTTTCTATTTTGACCCCTTAGTCAAATAAAAGTCAATCAATACCCAAACCCGCCCACCGTACACCTTCTTTCACCTCTCCCTGTGTCTTCAACTTGCTTCCCTCTCCCTCACCTTTCATCTTTTCCACCACCCTCATCATCACTAGCCCCCCACAATTAATGCCACCCTCCCCCCTACTTGCTTTGTTTGAGCCTACTAGTCAAATCCCATTTTCCCGCCAAAATGAGCATACACTCAAAGCTCTCCCATTGGCTCTAAGAAGAGGTGGGATTATCTCGAGAACGCCACGTGGAGCTCAATTGATGCATAAAAGAGGCAGAGAAGCAAAGAGAAAAGGGGCAGTTAGTTTATTTTAAAAAGTGTATGTCGTTTTTAATCTTATAATGTTTTAAATAGTTCTTAATTGTATTTTCCAGTTATTTTTGTATCAAACAAAGTTAATTAAGTGTATTGCAACTTATTTCAAGGATCAATTCAAGTTCTAGTTCATGTTTCATGTTTTATATGTAACTGTTGAAAATTGCAATTTCAAACTCTTATGTATAAGCTTCAATAAGCTTTTTGTAGCTCAAACAAGTAAACTAGCTTACTATAGCTTTTTATAAGCTCAAATTTAAATTTCATGCAATTTTGAATATTGGTCAACGAAAGTCAACATTGGAGCAAAAATGGTATGAATTTGAAATGGGTTGAATCAGAAGCTGGATTTGGGTTGCTTTATAATCAGTTGGGTTGATCTATGTAGGTTAGTGGTACTGTAGTTCTGGTTTGATTACTAGCAAGCCATTGTGGCTAGGCAACTTTGTAAGTGATTTTCAAATTCTTAGCATAATCAGTATTGGTAGTCTCAATCACAATTAAATCTGTTGGATTAGTTGTGTTTGAATTAAGTGAGTTCAGTTTGATCATAAATTATGCTTGTTCAATCCTTAGTTGATTTTTGTTTGCTCAACAGATTGATTTAAGGGTGTTTGGTTCTCTGACATTATCTGTCTAGAGGCCTAGTTGTAGTAAGTCTTGTTGTTTTTAGTTTGCTTAGGTTAAATATACTCATTTGAGTCTTGAACTTTTGCCTGCTAGCTCAAAAAAGTCAATCATCATCAAATCTGTCTCAACTGCTCACTGTGTGAGTTTTGGAATTGCAGAATCTTATTTTGTGTTTAGAATTCATTAAGCTTGCTTGCATTACACTTGTTCTATCATATTACATCAGTATCAAACCAAAAATTGGTTCCAAAGTTCAAGAAAGTCAAACTTATATCAACTATCAAAAGTCAAAATATTTGATAAAACAGGTTTTTGGCCAACTAGCAAGATTTTTCACAGACTCATCTTTGGGTCAAATCAAGCCAAACTTTGGGTCTTATAAATTCTCTTGGTCTAGTTTCTTATAAGTATTTTTGTTGATTTTTAGTAATTCTCTAAAGCTCTCAAACAAGGTCATCAAAAAGGGCTTAAGTGCCCTGCTCCATAACTCAGTCAAAGCTGAGTGCTTCTCAGTTCTTGCAGAGCTTGTGCCAAGCTCCACAGAGCTTCTCCAGGTCTGCTTTTTGGTTTGAAGGAAACTAGCCAGGTCTAGTATAGTTTCCACTTTGATTTTCAATTAAAGCTTATTAATAAGCTTGTTTAACAAAACTTGGTACCTTAACTGTTTTTGCACTAGAAAGTTCAATAAGCCAAATCATTGAATTAGCTTATCAGAGGTTAAAGGTTGTTGAAATAAGTTGCATTTGGGTCATTTTAACATAAAATAGCTTCTGTGTTGGTTTGGTTTCATTTGGGTACACTTTAGCTTTTCAGTGCTTATTATTAAGCACTTACTATAGCAGTTTCAATTTCTTCCAAACAACACCATGTTTTTCTATTTTTCCTAGATTCTACATATTAAATTAGACTTTTCCAAATTTTTCATAATTTTTCATAACATTTTGCTATTTTTCTTAATTAAAAGTTTTAGGTTATTTAAATAGCTTTTAATACAATTAATTCAGAAAAAGTTCAAAAAATAATTTTTCATTTTATTAAGTTTAGATAAATATAAAAAGTAAAAAGTAATTTTCCAGATTTTTCATAGTTTATTTTGTAATTTTTAGTAATTTAATTAGTTTTTAATAGTTTAAAATTCATAAAAAAATAGAAAAATAATCAGAAAAATACAAAAATAGTTTTGAAAATTCTATTTTGATATTTTAGACTTTTCAATTTCATAATTTTATTTTTCTAGCTTTGTTTCCTATTTTCTTGTAATTTAGGTTATTATTAATTAGTTAAAATTAGTTTTTAATTAATAATAATTAGATAAATAGTTATAAAAATAATTTTCTTTTTCTTAAAATTTTCTTACATCATTAGGTTTATAAAAATATAATTTTCATATTTTTAGGGTTAATATTGTGTAAGTTTCACGTTTTATTTATGCGTCGCGTAGTTTTAATTTAAGTTTTAAAATCAGAAAAATCAAAAACATCGATATAAAATTAGTGATAGCGTTTATTTAAGATAGTTTAACTTTTAATCTCCTTTAATCTTCGTAGTTTATAAACAAATCAAAATCCTACTGACCACTATCCTTAGTGGTTATCGACATTCGATTGTGTTAAACACGGTCATCCTCCGTGGGACTCGACGGGAATCCACTGTATTCTCCTGATCTAAATTGCATTTGGTGTGTGAGCTATTTTAAGTTCCTTACGGTTAGCCATTCACAAGTGGCTAGCTTGCGTGAGATAACTTGACGGTTTGCCGTCCAAACATATTAAAACTAACTGTACATATGAATCACTAACACTTGAATTAATGTTTAGGATGATTCAACATCACCATCAAATGCTAATTAGTTTTAAATTATGTAGGAAGATTTACGTAGCAGAATGCTGGTGTATTAGGTGGGTACACAGATTACTTGTATTAATTTCATTAGGGGAGGATTATTTATTAAAAGTTCTTTGGCCTTTTTCTTTTCCATGTCTAACTTCCAAAATATTTGTTCAGGGGTTAACTGAGTTTGTCGTTTGAAAGTAGCTAAGAAGTTCTCCTTAGAATAATTGGGAGGTTTGAGGTTGACCCAGTTTCTCAAACTTTCAGGGTCATTCATTTTCTTAGCCATTTTATCTCTAGATATTTATTCTAACTCTTTATCCTCTTCTGATAATGGTGCACTAACAGGGACATAATCAGGTTTAGTGATTTCACTTCCATCACATAAAGCAAGTTAGGTCACTTTAGCTTTCCTAAGGTTAACTAGATTTGGGTCATCTATGGATTTCTCACTATGTTAATCACCCAAGATTTTATGATTTAGCATCATGTGAACAGTTTGTATGGAGTGGTCTTGTGCGTATAATTTGTTTTCGAGTTTATTCTTTAACGTCTTAAGTCTGGAAAATCATTCAATAGGTTTGTTTCCTTTTCTTTGAAGTTCTGTTTAAGCATATTTACATTCTCTTGTATTTCTTGTTTTTGTTGTACAGTTTGTTTAAGTTTCACCTATAAAGAATTTAACTCCTTTTTCAATGTTTCTTCCCTTAAATTACATTATGTAATCGGTATCGCATTTGACTATCCATTTTACGTTTCCGCGTTGCTTGTTCAAATTTCATACGTTGTTCATATATGGCCACTTGATCCTTATATATATTAAGTTTAGTGGTCAATGAGTTATACGGGATGAATGCAGCGTACTCATGCAACATATAATCATTATTTAAAACATAAGATGTACTACTAGGTACAACATAACTTTAGTTGTATTTCACATACTGCTTATAAGGGATAACATTGTTACTTCCCATATTTGCATTATCTGAATCAACAACGTTTGTCTGTTGTAGTTTGTTAGGAATCTTATGTTCATCAATCACATCGTACAGTTTGAGTACCTCAGAGACAACTGATGCATTGGAGGGACCAACTTGTTAATGTGAGGAGACCATTGGAGACATATTTGCCATGAAGATGGTTTGAGCAGTGGGTTCATCATCAACGTCTGAGTCAAAAGCATCACAATCATCTACTTGAAAGATGTTGGGATCATTCTGTGCCATACCAAAAACCGATTGGTCATCAACATCAGTATCAAAAGTGTTTGTCCCTTATTCAGCTAGAAACAATAGCTCTTCTTCATCCAACGCAACACCATTTTCTTGAGCTTACATCAAAATCATCTTATCATTGAAGTAATTTGAATTTTGTAGACGCTTTGGTTTAGTGCAGTTTCTTGCAATGTGTCCTAAGCCACCACAGTTGTAACACTTGGTTTGCTTTACTTGTCCTTGAATAGCATTCCTACCTCTGTTTTGTGCACCATCATTACCAGCCGCGCCATTGCTCTAAGAAAAGTTTCTTTGGTTACTGATAAACTTGAGCATTCCTACCTCTGTTTTGAATAGCATTCCTACCTCTGTTTTGTGAATCAGGTTGGAGTGTCTGATTCTGTGAAGAGGATGGGTACTGATAAACTTGAGCTTGTGATGATTGGGTGAATTGCTGAACATTCAAAACAAGTGCAAGTGGATCATTTGTTGTTGTTGGATTGAGCCTTTCCATAATAACACGATCATAGGCAACATGCTTTTGATGTTGTTGTAGGTATGCATACATCTGTTTATAGTTCGTTTTTCTCAAGCCTTTGTTAAGCTTAACTGCTGTTACAAACCTATCCCACTCAGGTGTCATGTTATTCACAAACTTGGAGTTGAGTTAAATGTTTGGCATAGTCATCTTGATGATCCTCATGTCATTAAAAAGCTTGTGAAATCTAACATAGTATTCAGTGATGTTCTCACCCCGTTTCATCTGGAAATGTTCAAACTCATCATACAACTGTAATTCTCGATCTTCTTTAGTCAATTCAGATGTAGCAAAAAGCATTTTAACATTATCCCAAACTGCTTTGGCTACAGTGTTGTGGTTGATAAGTTTGTAGATGTCTTTGGGGAGCCCTTGAAGCACAATGTTGGAAGCTCTTATATCTGCATCAAAACGCTTCTTTTCATTTTCATCGAGATCATTGTAAGTACGTGGTATGTCCATTCCAAAAGTGACAGTTCCATCATCAGCGGTAGAGATTGTGTCTCTGGTAGTGCCCATCTGAAAAGGTCCTTCATCAATAGATCGAAGAATGTTGATGTCATTATCCTTACCCAAGTAATATAGTCGAATTCGCTGTGGCCAAGATTCATAATTCGTCCTATCAAGCATATGAGGGCGGGTATCAGACCCGGCAGCTTGAATACCATCAGAAACAGTTGACATGGTGTTCACTTACACATGATTTTACAGATCTATGATTTAAACCGAGAAATAGAATCTTTTGCGGGATTTTACAAAATCAAGAAGAAACCGCAGGACAATGACCAATTGAAAGTGTTATGATAACTGATAGATCGGTACAATGATTGAAGATTGTGCGTAAAGAGTGGTGGTTGTTTGTTAGCTGAAATGTTGTTTAGTTGTGATTAGGTTTGGTTAACAAGTGTTTACGTAATGAAGTATACAAATCTCAGTACTCAAAACGCAAGACTTGACAAAATTTTGGCAGTATAACGTTTAGTTTGACTTGATAATTGGTCTTCAAAAAGCAAATCGTAACCGCAAAACGCAATATCAAATCGCAATCCTCTGAAGCAAACCGCAACAACAAAGCGAGGCAAAGGCGCGAACCAAAACCCGAAACCGCAAAAAACCAAAACGCATAGTTAAACCGTATAAACCAAAACGCAGAGGCAAACCGCATAAACCAAAACGCATAAACCACTTGAGAGGCAAAATCGCAGGACTACAAGACAAAACTCAATGTCACTTTCGATTAAGTACGCAAGTCACTTTCATTGTTTGTTTTGTCCTTAAACCCTTTTTTGCTACCAACCAAAAACGCAACAAAGACTTCTAGGCAAATCGCAATAACCTTTTACCCTTTAAACTCGCGAGCAAGAAGAAACCAAATCGCATTCAAGAACAACAAAAACGCAACCAAGAAAAGCTTTCAAACTTTTGAATACTCTTCAAAACATCCAATAATCTAATGAAATAAGCTAACCAAACACCAATCTAAGCTACTACAACAAACCTAAACGGTACAAACTTATAACAAATTAAACCGCAAACAAAGCTCAAACAAAGATGTTTTCTATTATACTATTCGAACCAAAATCAATAAAAACTATAACCAATCTACAAATCCGAGCACACACAATCTAAATGATCAAACCATAGCTCTTGATACCAATTGTAGAAGATTGATTATCATAACACAATTGTATCTTGTGATTTGGCCGAATATTTAGAGAGAGAGGTGGGAGTTCAAGTATAGAGAGATAAAGTGAAATAGAATGTTTACTTGCAAATGAATCTCCAACCCTTCCCCATAGTGGCAAAGGGCTTATATAGTGGTTACAAAAACGCCCCTACAGGCTATGGAACGGGCAGGGTAAAGACCTGACCCGACTCCATGGTGATACTTTAACTAAATGTTTACTATTAAGAATACGACCTAACTAATGCTAGATGATACTCGGGGTGACCGAATCTTTCCCATGAATTTTCATATTCAAAACATAAAGCGATACCTTATGACATGTTGTTGACTCATATATATCGTTATGTCATGAACACTTATCCACAACTTGTAACTGTCAATGCTCTCTTGTTGATCCCGTTATGACACCTTTGAGTCAATCTACTTTCTCCTCTATCTTTTGGGATTGTTCATCGCCCCATGAGGACCATGATGATAATTTAATCTCTTATTATGATGTCTCGTCAAGCGATGATGATGAATAAATAATCATCAACACATGTGAAGCTGCGTGGGTTATCTCAAGTCAATCATAGAGAGTGAAGAAATTGGAAGTGGAGTACTTCTAATCGAGTTAATTTAACTAGGATGAATAAACATGCTACTATTATTTTTAGATTACTAGTAGAAGCTCATTAGTTTCTTAACTATGATTGAGTGTTTGAATTACTTGGTATTGATAACTTTCATCCTTATTCATGATTTTCCTTTGCATGTTTATTTGTTTGTGTCGCCTTGCATGAAAATTTAATTGATTATCATTTGATGATTATTTATTTTGTCATGTAGTATGCATGCTTATAGCCTATATTAGATAATCACATTAACACATTAGTTCCTAGTTTTAGCCGCACTTTGGAAAACTATGTGATTATTTTTTTTAGTGATTTGAGGCTGTAGGATTTGTTGCAAATAATTCCCCTAAAACACCACTTTTTTAGACGGTTGGAATTGTAAAAAATTGCAGAATGGGAAAATCCGTGCCCAGGAACTCACGGTACCACTAAATAGGGACCTTCCGATCTTTGTTAAATTTATTGATGCAGGTGGGGTATTTAATGAATACGTCTGTCTGATAATTTTACTATTCTCTTTAACTTTTTGACTTTCTTTCCCACAAAATCTGCAATCTTTTTATAACTTTCATAACTCAAATCACATGAAACCTTACACCTCTTTAACTATAAGATGAACACACTCATTATTTTCAAATTTTTTACCAACCTTGGCTATTTAA